>JANAVB010044619.1:11784543-12384543 GCA_029216955.1 Iris pallida | reverse complement strand
AGGCAATTGCGGAAATGGAATCGAGAAGATCGGAACCTGCAGCAAGATCTCCAATGGCCTGTGCATCCTCGACTATCATGGCAAAAAGCTCGCCCTTGTTGGTTCCTCCTGGCCTGCTGCTAATGCTGCATGAACCGCTGCTGCTGAGAAAAATCGGAAATGACGGGGAAAGGTCTCTGTACAGGTGGAGGTGCACCTCCAATGTAGCAAAAACGCCAACCTGAGTTGGCACAACAGGAGCTGCGATCTCGAGGACCTGCTGAACAGGACGAGAGGTGGCCAACCTCTCGATAGTATCCCCAGGACCGGAGCGATGAGATCGTGTCTCCATAACCATCATAAAGACAGATCAAAACAAGAAGCAATTACTGAGAATGAAGCAAAAAAAAATCAAAGGAGGACATTTTATATTCAAGGGAAGACAATAAGCAGAAAATTTAGATAAAAGGAATCTGATTAAGAGTTTTTCCTAGTGTGATTGAGTACCCTCAAAAATATCCTAGTCCTACTGCAAGTTGTAGTGATACTCTAGTTCGAATACCATTACATAAACTCGACCTGCATGGGCCACTACTAAAAACGTGTTACGACCCGCACCCTAGAGTAAGGGCACGAGACGTGGGTACGTCCAGCCTACGCCGTAGTGTCGACGGTAGAACGCTGTCCTAGGTCAATCATCTAACAATATATAAGATACATGTACAGTATATACACTCCGAATGGAGGTGACATAGCAATACAGTCTCAATCACATCTAAGGTAGAATACGATAAAAAGATAGATAGATATGGAACGAAATGAATCCACAGAGATACAATCAGATAGAAGTCTAAGTGTCTAAGATAACATCTCCATAAACATCAGATAAAACAAACTCCCAGTATATACAATAATGTATCAATGAGAAAGACAAGGTAAGAGTCTAAGCTAGCAGTCTAAACCACTGGTGGTAGATCCTCTACTACAAGTGGGTCCAAGTCACAAGTGTTGTCTAAAGCTGTACCATAATGGGTAGACGCCAGAGCCTCATCATTCTCTGTAAAAAATTTAACAGGTCCAGTCAGGACAGGAGCGAGCACAATACATCTCAACAAAATCATAACAGGGTAGAAAATATAATCATGCTAGAGAGTAAGATACATGAAACTGAAAAAATAATATGATATAAAAGAGAGAGAGACTGTAAGTAAATATCTATAATATAATAGAGGACTAATCAGTGACTAGTGATTCAGAGTACAAGAAAAACATATGAACAGCTGGAGGGTGATTCATGACTATACTAAAGAGGTGATTCATGACTATACTACTTTGGAATTATTCACATGTTCATTTCTACTCCCCCATCCCCAATCAATACACAAGGATCCAGTCAAGTTACGTTAAGATTCATGACTATACTACTGGCCCATAAAGGGTGATTCAAGAGTGATTCATAAAGATTCGTGAAGGCTCTGTGATTCATGAGAGTACAGGAATCACAAGCTGATACATGAAGATTCATGATAATAGAAGCATGAAATATATGATGTAAGTGAAACACACGAGACAAGAGTATCTAATTCTCCCGAGGAGGATAATATCTCATGAAGGGATCCATATAGTACCAATCATTGTTACCAACGTGTCAGCATCAAGTAAAGTAATCTAAAGCAGAAAATATAATCCTAAACAAGATATGAAATGATCAGGGATTATACTCGCCTGGTATCCAGAATATCTGAAGAGAACATACTATCCGAGGAGTGGTGTCTGTCTCCTATAGAACAGTACAAGTCACTACATGTCTAAAATAATAAAATAGACTGCTACAATGCCTCTACATAATGTTTGGGGTCAATCTAGGCTAAAGTCAACCTTTAGTCAACTCTAGTTAACTCTAACAGTCAAACTAGGTCAACTCTAGTATAATTAGGTCAAACTAGGTCAAACAAGGTTAACTAGGTTAAATTAGTCTAGGTTGGTCTAACCTAGGCTTAACTAGTCCATCTAGGCCACTAACCAATTAGCCTAGCAAGCACACACCATTCAAGTCACACAAGTCTACAATACACTAACTCAAGTGCACCCACTCCACATGCCATAGGCTATTCTACCTAGGCCATGAGCCTTATACACATATAGGCCATACACCCATTTCTACCATATATCTATATGTACACCATTCACATAGGCAAATGCAATATTCACATTACATTACACATATCACATTAAGTTATATATATATATATATATATATATATATATATATATATTGATGATGGCTCTGCTTCCTTCTTCTTTGCTCCCCCTCCCTCCCTTTCCGAGAAGCCCCTAGGGCTTCCCTTCTTCCACTCTCCTCCGGTGGTTGGTGCTCGCTGATGGCCAAGCCTTGGCCAGCTGATTGCGTGGAGCTGATCCGTCAACTCTATGCCTCCCTCCTGTCCCCTCTCTCTGATCCTCCTCCCTTCTCTCCAGCCGTTCCCCCCTCTCTCTCCTTCCACCCCTCTCTGTTCAGGCGTCCACCGCCATCCCTAGCTCCCTCTCCATTCCCTTCGCTGTCCCCAGTTTATTCTCAACCTCCCCACCGCCATCCAGCTCTCATCTCAGCTCTGATCCCGGTTCGCTGATTCCTGTTCGTTCTCTTCCTCCCTGCGAGGACCCTGCGGCAGCCTGGGCTGGTCTCCCTGATCCCGCGCCTGCCAGCAGACCCCTCCCTTCTCTTCCGTCCCCATCCGTCCACCAGCCTCTTCCCACCTTGTTGCATGGCTCGATCGGAGTCTCCCACCCCTCGAAGGGATCACCCACCTGCGGTGCAGGCTTGGGAGACCCTTCCGCCCACCCACCCACTCCCGCTTCGTTTCAAATTCCGAACGAAGCTTCCCTCTCCTCGGGAGGGCCATCCGCCTGCGATGCAGGATTGGAAGGCGCTCCCCTTTCGCATCACGTGGACGGGTCAGTCCTCGTACCCAACGTAAAAGGCCACCATCATTATTTAGCGGTCACGCATGACTCCCCTACGCCAGTACCTTCTTCTTGTAGGGCCCGTACTTATCCAGGTTTTTACTCACCCAGCTATTCCCCGGTGGGTCCATCCACGCCCCAGGCTTTTACGCGCAAGACCCCAGCTGCATTTATTACGTGCCGGGTCATCCGTTAGCGTATTCACACCATTTAATTCCTTCAGCCGGGCCCACTCAGGACCCTCCCCTCTATTTTACTCCCACCAGTTTATTCCGTCTGTCGGGCCCACACAGGACTCCTTTCCTACTTTTTATGCTCCGGATCCTGCGTATTCCCTCCCTTTTATCCCCCACTCGGCCGGTGGGCCCACCCCCCAACCCTTCCTTCCTATTCAGCGCCTACTCTACGTCCACCCCAACAATGCCCCTTCCTCTACGCTCTTAACCCCTCCTCTCGCCTACCTTTCCTCCACCCCATCCTCCTTGCTCGTCAACCCATCTAACTCCTCTCCCTCTCTTCCCTCCCCGGCCATCCTCCTCCCCTCTCCTTCCTTCAGTCTCTTAGCCAGCTTATTTTTCCCTGTCGTCCCCTCAGGGGCCCCAGATCTATCTCTTGAACCCCCCATCCTCCATCCCCCTCCCCCATCAGTGACCTCGGCAACCTGCCTATCAAATCCCTTTTTTTTTCCTCCGGCTCGTCCGAGCAAGGAGCCCTAGGCGTGGTCGCCTTGGTCGCCTCCCATTCTGTTGCCGTCGAGCCGACGGCGGTGCCACCCCCGGCGAGCGGGACGTGCACCCTCCCTGGGAGGGCCCATCCGACCGCTCCCCGACCTCTAGGTTTCCCCCATGTAGCCCCCGAGTCGCCTCCCTGACCCCCTCCTCGTCGGCCCCCCTTCCTTCTGGTGGCTTGTCGTCGATCCCACCCCCGGTCGCCCCTCCTCCACCGACCTTCGCAGACAAGCTGCGCCCGGATCTGGCGCCAGCCAAGGCTCCTATCGTGTCCAACATCATTCTCTCGTACATTGAGTACTCTCTGGAATCTACAGTACCCTCGATTCCATTCTCGGATAAGGAGATGTCCTCACTATCGAACTCATTCCTCCACACGTTTATCCTCAAATTTTCTTCTGGTTGTCCCAAGCTCTCTCGGGTGTAGGAGACGGTTGCTAGCTGGAGACTCTCAACGGATTACCGCGTGCCCCCCTTGATCCCAAACACATCCTTCTTCACCTCTCTTCCTAATCAGACCACAAGACAGTCTGGTCCAAAGGCACGTGCAGGATTGACTCCCTCCAGATGAAGATCATTAAGTGGTCAGCTAACTTTAGTACTAAAAAAGACTCAGCGACAGTCGCCGCCTGGATCACTCTGCCTAACCTTCCCCTCATGTGCTTCTTCCCAGCGGCTCTTAGACGTATCGCCAACTCCTTCGGCACGTATGTGGCCTCAGCCCCTGAGACCAGCAACCTCACTAAAGCCCACTACGCCAAAATCTGTGTGGAACTCGACCTCACCACCGAACCACCAAACTTTATCAACATCGAGCTGGGCAACCGAAACCACATCCAATAAATTCTCTATGATAACTACATCATGTTCTGTAACCACTGCCACTTAAGAGGTCACCTCCCAAAGCACTGCCACCGTCTCCACCCAAAACTAAAGAAAAAACCAACCCGAAAAGTCAGCGAGCCAACTAAGGGGAGGACACCCATGCCACCTATCCTTTCTCTCCCAAATTTGCATACTCGATTCAACTCCGGGGACGTCTCGGCGGATAGTAGCGAATCCTCCTGCAAAGCATTGATTCCCCACAGCACCCAAGCTCTCACCCTTTACAATCAGTTTGACGCACTTGATACCGAAGAAGCGGAAGACCCAGAGGAGACAGCCGCTCCCCCAAACGACCGCACGCTCGCCGAGATCCACCCCATTCTGGAAGGCGTCGAACTGTCCATCGAAGTGACCGAAGCTAATCAACTTCTCATCATCGAAGACTCTGTGGTTGAGATCTTAGCTATTCTAGGTCCTGACCTAGTTCAGAGAGGACTCCAAGTCCAAGCCGCAGGTTTCCCTCTTCAATAATCCAATCTCCTGACAAGGAGTACCAGTGACTCCATAATCATCCCACCAGAGAATCCCATCCTAGACTCAGCTGGAGAATCGGTCAGTCAGCAACCGGCCACGAAGGAGCAAATAGATAATCATATCCCCCCCTCCACTGAGGCTGGACCTTTAACTTCGAGTAAGGCTAATGCCAACCAAGGAACCACTGAAATCGGAACCATCCAAACCAGATCCGCCGCCAAGCGGGACAAACCCCCCCTCCAACTCCCTTAATGCTAACATCCTATCCTGGAATATCCGCGGTCTGGCGAACAAACCGACATTAAGGAGAATTACCAATCTGCGAAAAAAATCCATAAAATTGACATCCTCGTCATTATCGAACCCAAAATCCCCTCCAAAAGATTAAAGTCCATCCAACTGCAACTAGGCCTCCCCGTGGCCATAGCTGGCAGCCACGATATTTGGATCCTCGGTACGAAGGACGTTAAATTAGGAGTCATCCAGGACTCCCGGTAGGCCCTCTCCTGCTGGTTTGATCACCCGAGACTTCCCGACAGTGCCATCCTCTCTACGGTTCATGGCAGCTGCGATGTTACGGAGAGAAAACAACTCTAGAACGACCTTCTTGACATCCACCACCAGCATACCAATTCTCCTTGGCTCTGCATTGGGGACTTTAATGCGATCACCTGCAGCGCAGAGAAATTCGAAGGTCACCCTCCCCATGCCCCGGCCATGCTAGACTTCAACAACTTCATCTTCAATGCCCACTTAACCCCTACTCAGTTCACTGGCAATGCATTTACCTGGTGCAATATACAGGACGACGACCGTCGTCAATACTCTAGGCTAGACAGAGCCCTCACGAATGCCATCTGGCACGATATGGGGATCACCACAAACCTATCCCACCTCAACTCCACAGAATCAGACCACAACCCCATGTTGGTTGAGATAAAAAAACAAAACCTTCTCTCCCAAAAAGAGATTCCAGTTCTTCGACTTATGGACCGGGCACCCACAGTTTCTGGGCATCGTTGCGGAAGCCTGAAACAGTAAGAACTCCCCTAACCCCCTTGTCCGGGTGAGCAACAAGCTTAAAGCCACAAGGAAAGCTCTGTCTGCTTGGAGCAAGCTCGCTTACGAGGACATCTTTCAAGCCGTTCGAGTAGCCGAGGATGACGTAACCCGCACCGAAGCCTTCGTAGTCACGGATCGATCGTCTGCGGCTAGAAGAGATCTCAACCTCACCAAGGCCATGCTTAAATTCAGGATCAAAGTGGAGACCGATTTTTGGAAGCAGAAAGCGAGATTGAAATGGGACAGCAAGGGGGACAAAAACTCAAAGTACTTTCATGCCTGCGTTAATAGGCGCAGACAGAAGCTCTCGATTCACAGGACCACCGATGAAAACGGGAACATCAATACCGACCAAAAGAGCATCCAAGAAGCAGCTACAGAATTCTATTCCAAACTATTCTCTAAAGAAACTGTCCACAAAGATAGATCATGCCTTGATCAAATCCTCCTCCTCATTAACGACACAGACAACGCCCAGTTGAACCAACCACCGTCAGCTCGGGAAGTTAAAGATACAGTGTGGGCCCTGAACGAGCACAGTGTGTCAGGCCCGGACGGGTTCTCGGAAGTATTTTTCTGCACAAGCTGGGATATCATCAAGCAAGACATCACCGAAGCGGCTACCGCCTTCTTCGAAGGGGCTATTTACCCCAAGGCCATCTCGAGCGCCTACCTTATCCTTATCCCTAAAAAAGACAACCCTGAGTCATTCTGCGACTTTCGACCTATTAGTCTTTGTAACTTTACCAACAAGATCATATCCAAGATCATTGCTACCAGAATGGCTGGTCTACTTCCCAAGATCATCTCGGAGGAGCAAAGCGAGTTTGTCCGCGGTAGGAATATCTAGGATAATATAATACTGGCCCACGAGTTAATCACCTGCATGAAATTTCCGGTGAGGGGCGGCAACATTGCCGTTAAAATTGACATGGAAAAAGCTTATGACAGACTGGATTGGCAATTCATGATCTGGATTTTCAGAGCTTTCGGATTCTTGGAAAATTGGACCAATATCGTCTGGAGATCCATCAGCAAATCGTGGTTCTCCACGGTCATCAATGGCCACGCAGAGGGATTTTTTATATCCCACCGCGGGGTGAGACAGGGCGACCCCCTATCCTCCACTATTTTCATCATAACAGCTGACGCGCTGAGTAGGAACCTTAACAATATGGTCAACACCCCTAACTTCCAGCACTATCACACATCCAGTGGCTGCCCTATCATCACCCACCTGGCTTTCGCAGATGACTTACTCATCTTCTCTTCCGGGGATGAAGGCGCGGTGGAGGTGGTTCACAACACCCTAATGAGGTATTCCAGATGTTCAGGCCAGAAGATCAATCATTCCAAGAGCGTTATCTATGCCCACCATAACACCAACAGAGAGCACGCCAACAACCTCTCCAACTTAACCTCCTTTATGGTTGCCAATCCCCCGTTCACCTATCTCGGGTGCCCTTTAGTGTACGGGAGGTCCAACGCCAGCATCTTCAAGGACTTGACTACCAGAATCAGGAATAAATTGAAAGGGTGGCATAATGCCACCTTATCCCCAGGTGGCAAGATGATCCTCATCAATCACGTTCTTTCCTCCATCCCCATCCACACCATGGCTGCGTGCTCGTCGCCCATTAAGGTTCTCACTTCGATCGAACAGATCTTTTATAATTTCTTCTGGGGGCATAGCAATGGCCATGATAAGCACCACTGGGCCAGCTGGGAATCTATGGCTCAACCGACTGGCAACGGGGGGACTGGGATTCACCAAACTCTCCCACATTGTTAAAGCATTCTCGATGAAACTATGGTGGAACCTCCGTACGAGCAACAACTTATAGAGCAGGTTTTTGAAAGCTAGATACTTCAAACATATCCACCCTTCGATGGCCACTTCCAACAGCAGATCCTCGGCGGCATGGCGTCGCATCCTGAGCGGACGTGACCTGGCCGAGCCCGCGATGAGACTCCAACTGGGAGCAGGCAATTCGAACCCATTCCTTGAGTGATGGCTTGGAGACAACATGATCCCGAGTCTTACCGAGACCCCGAGAGATTGTAGGATCAGAGACCTGTGGAACCCCCCAACCGACGACTGGAACTGGGACCAGATTCGCTTGTGGTCCGGTGACGAAGCGGCGGATAGCATCCGAAAGCAAGGATTACGAATCGGCGGAGAGGCAGATGTGTTAAGATGGACCCTCGAGGCGTCGGGGGCATTCTCAATGAGGTCAGCGAGAACTACTATCCGAGGCAACGGTCAGCCATACCTCCCAATGGCCCACTACTGGCATTCCTGTATCCCCAAAAAGTGGTCCTTCCTATTGTGGAGAGTCCTCAGAAAGAAGATACCAACAGACGACATCCTTAACACCATCGGGATCAGCTTAGCATCTGCCTGCTTCTGCTGTTTCGAATGCCAGACGGAGTCTATCGATCATATTTTTCGTCAGGGAACGCTGCCAGACAGGACTTGGACTACCCTTTACCAACTTTTCAGCATGGAGCAGGGCGGCGGTCGCTTCCACGATCTTCTGGCATCCTGGGGCTCTGCTTTCCACGGCCATCAGATCGTCGCAGCGGCTGCTACATGGGTAATCTGGAAGAATCGCAACAAAGCGAGATACGAAGGTAACCCATATTCGGCTAACCAGCTCTTCCGAGAAATTGTCCGACAATGCCATAAGCGGAGCGCCCTGTGCTTCCACATTTCGAGAGCATTTTGGTCGGTGCTACCACCGTAACCCTGGTTTTTTGTTTGTCTTTTCTCTCTCTTCCCTTTTGTGGTATACCTGTATAGGCTTCGGCATTTTGCGCCTTGTATACGGTTTTGTCTGCGGTCGTTGAGCCGTGATTAATATATGGAGGGGGTCTTTCTTAAAATATATATATATATATATATATATATATATATATATATATATATATATATATATATATATATATATATATATATATATATATATATATATATACAAAGAGAGGGATAGAAGGAAAGTATATGAATGTGTATGTCATAGAGCATAGGCATGTGTGTGTGTGACAGGAAAACAATAGAGTGTTGTGTGAGTGAGATAAAGTGTGACAATAGTTTTCAGGTTTGTGTGTGACAGGAATACTCATGTGTGTGTGAGTGTTTACATGACTGAATTTAGTAAACAATCTCAGGTTTGTAATTGTGTGTGATAGTGCTCAGGATACATGACAGTTAGTGTAAAATAGTGTAAAATGATTCAATATAAAACAGTGTGTAATATAATGTATTAGCAGATATATATATTTTATATATATATATATATATATATATATATATATATATATATATATATATATATATATATATATATATATATATATATATATATATATATATATATATACATAAAATATACAAAATATATAATTTTTTTTTTAAAGGAAACATTTTATTGAAAAGGTAAAGTGGCTCACGGAGAGCATTACAGACAGGTGCCGGGACCAAAAAACAAAAGGGTCCCGGTAAACAAGGTAGGACTAAGTAAGGTTAGAAGTTCGAAATTTCAAAATTTTGGCAGACCAAAATTTCGAAATTTTGAAATGTCTAACGGTAACGAAATTACCAAAACCGTAATAACGAAAAAAACAAAAGCAAAAAGCGGGAAAACGACAGTTCCCGAGACGGGGGGGGTACTCTGCCCGAGGCGCGCAGCCTGAGGCCCCCAGCGCGCGTGGGCTCGCGTGGGACAGCGCACATCCCAAGGGGGGCACTGACCGACAGCGCACATACAAAATATAATATATATATATATATATATATATATATATATATATATATATATATATATATATATATATATATATATATATATATACTTTCCCTCTATCCCTCTATATGTATATATATATATATATATATATATATATATATATATATATATATATATATATATTATATATATATATATATATATATATATATATATATATATATATATATATATATATATATATATATATATATATATATACATATAGAGGGATAGAGGGAAAGTATATGAATGTGTGTGTCATAGAGCATAGGCATGTGTGTGTGTGTGTATGTGTGACAGGAAAACAATAGAGTGTTGTGTGAGTGAGATAAAGTGTGACAATAGTTTTCAGGTTTGTGTGTG
This sequence comes from Iris pallida, assembly GCA_029216955.1. Lineage (NCBI taxonomy): Eukaryota > Viridiplantae > Streptophyta > Magnoliopsida > Asparagales > Iridaceae > Iris > Iris pallida. The sequence goes on along the minus strand of JANAVB010044619.1, from coordinate 12,374,297 downwards.
ACAGGAATACTCATGTGTGTGTGAGTGTTTACATAACTGAATTTAGTGAACAATCTCAGGTTTGTAATTGTGTGTGATAGTGCTCAGGATACATGACAGTTAGTGTAAAATAGTGTAAATTGATTCAATGTAAAACAGTGTGTAATATAATGTATTAACAGTTTCCTGGATTTAAATGATTTGAATGTGTGTGTAACATGGAAATTAGTGATGTAATGTGTTTCAAATCAGTAGAATGTATGAGTGTTAGGAAAACAATAGGGAAATGTGTGTGTCAAAACTTTCAGTTAATCGTGTGTATACAAAATCAGGAATTCAGGGTAATTCTTAATAGTTTTAGGATTTTAATGATAAAAAAAGAAATTCGATAATCCAACACCTGGCCAATGTGAAACTAATATATAGATAATTCTCAGACGTGTATTGGTGAACTAAACATTCAAATTAATCATCAGAAAATAGTAGAGAAATGTGTATTCAGTGATACATACAGTTTCGGGATTTTGGTTTCAGTCCAATCCAATTTCGTAATCCCAAAACATCTAGCTAACAGTGCTAACTTTAGGGAATTTCAGTTGACAGTTAGTGTATTAGATGGCAGGAATAACAGTGTGTTAACAGGGAATTAAAACAGTGAATCGGGTGTTCATGTATTCAAACTAACAGTTACTTATAACAGCTAACACATCGGCTAAAACCCATTCAAAAACTCAATTACTAGCACAAATCATTACTCAACATTGTAGTAGACTAATACATGTGTAGATGGGTTAATCATAGTGATTAAATTATTAACCAAACAGTTAGAATATAAATAAAAACTCAGAAATCGAATTGATGAAGACTGTGTATCAGTCGAGTATCAGAATTTTGGGGAATTCCATGATTTGAATTCAAATTAACAACAAAATTACAATCAGTGGGTTGGTAATCATATATACACATGTGCACGTGTCCTTCAAGTCATTTCGTGTCCAACAAACATGACACAGATGTGTCCACAATAATTCAAACACATAGGGTGCACCGAGTGAATCACAGCGTCATGCACGAGTGCACACGCATCTAGGACACGACACACGACACTTCGTGTCACGTGCACATGCCCACATGTTTGCCTAGGATAGGTCTACATGCTGGCCAGCCTGATACGTGTCCATGACGTGTCCACTGCGGACACGAGTGCGTGTCTGTGCGTGTGTCTGCTGATAGTGCACGACAGTGCAATTTACGTGCGGCTCGAATTACTCCTAAACCAGTCAATATGATCCTATGAAATTTTGTAGGCCTTGTGTCAGTCACCCAAGGAGTACCCATACCAAAATTCGTGTCTTGAACTGTCCTGTACAAAGAGTTCTAGGGCCCGATAGGCAGGGCACTGAACCGGGCCTCGCACAGCGTGTCCAACACGAAAATCTGACACAAATTGACACAAAATTAATTTTAGTCTTCACAAATATTTATATACTCATATAGATCTAGGGATCTATGAAATTAGTTTTTCAAAATACGAAACTGAATTCCTAAGAGGCATTTTAACAAACACCTAACAATACACCATGATACGTGTCCGATACGGACACCAAATGGACACGAAATTAACCCAAATTTTAGGGACATCTAGGAGACTTCTATATCTAGCCCTAAATGCAAAGAAAACAGAATATTAAATCAATTTGTGGAGTTTTTACTTATAGGTGCAATATCAAGAAAAGGCTTCAAATGGGGGTTCCTCCTTGCTATCCAAATGCTCCCAAATTGCACAAAAATTGAGATAAATCTCCAAAAATAGTAAATACATAGTAATTAGATCCTAATGCAAAAGACTAGAGTCAAAAAGGACTTGAAATGAATTTATTAGGATTTTAGGAAAATGGAGATTTACCTTTCTTTCAAAATCTAGGTCAAGCACAAAAGAGGCAAGAACAACTTAAAAGAATACTTATAGGCAAGGGGGAAGCCCTAAGTGGCCAGCCATGGGTAGGTTTGTTGGGGTTTGGGCTTAAGTCATGGGCCTATGGCTCAATTACATAAGTCATGAATTGGAAAATCATAAGTCATTGAGTTAAGTCGTAAGTCACGAAACCATTTTACTTAAACTGAATCCCCCTATTTAAAACTAGTTTCTAATGACTAAAAAATAGGTTAACTTAAGTTAGACTAGGGTCACCATAGCTAGGGTTAGCTTCTAGGCTAGTCTACAAGTCTCAATAAGTCAAAGTCAAAGATAGAAATCTCCAATTCAATAAATTAAATTAAAAAATTCAAAATTTTACCAAAAGACCAAAATACCCTCAAGCTAAAATGTGGTAGTGACAACGTATAAGTCGTGCGATAGGATTAACCGTTAATAGTATTTTGTATGATTAGTTTGACTTAGCGGTTAATAGAGATCTTGTGTTGTGAAGACAACATATAGGCATAGGGTGGGAAGGACATATCCTTAGCGTATGGGCTATTACGCACTTTATATTTGTGACCGTACACTCCGCGGAATACGAGTTGACGACCTATTTATTTTATTGCTAGCCACTGACGTTCAAGGAACGGTTACGCATGCTTGAGGCCCCTGGTGCCCCAAGGAGGGACTATGTTGATCCCATTTTAGCCAGAGAGCCCATGCGTTGGAGGACTATTTTATTGCTACCTTATTCGTTAGGTATAGTTACTTTTGGTTTGGGTACTTATATCTGATCTTAGCTTGGAACAGTAACATGTCATGGACTTGTTTGCTATACCTTGTCCTTGATTGGTTGTAGGTGTGGTTTATTGCTTCTGTAGTGCCCCGCTCCTCGTGGTATACTATGTAATACCTACGGCTTGCTAACTCAGTCTTGAACTGTCACCTCCACTTTCCAGAAACAGGGATATTTTTGTCATTTCTTATTTTTGAATTTTTTTGAATTTTTTTATTTATTTATAATATTATTTTGGAATTATTTATTTATTTATTGTATTATTTTGGGGTTATTTGATTCGGGTTCGAATTTCAACTCATTTCGACTTGTATCGGGGACCCGGGGTAGTGTTGACCTTAGCGGGCCCACACACTAGTTAGCCATGGCCCACATGTTAGTTATTTTAGTTAGTGACTAGGCTAATTATTTTGGTTAGTATTAATTTGGATTAGTGTTTTAGGATTGACCAAACTACCCCCGACTTAACCCCTTACCAATGTATTAGCAAATAGATTAGTGTAGGGGCTTTTGGACTTTTTCCAAATAGGACAAATCAGCCCAATATGGTTGGCCACTTTTGGCATGGTTAGGCATTAGCCACTTCATTATTTCCTATTCTATTCTCTCTCTTGTTCTTCCCCAATTTATTTTAAGAGCAAACCCTAATCAAATCATCACCAAATCCTTCCATTTCTTCACCGAATCTTCATCCTTCCTTCTCCATTCTAGCCAAGGAAGGAGCTCCTCAAGTTTGAGAGGATTCGGAGCTTGTTCGTGTCCGTTTGGGATTTCTACGTGTTGGTGGCATTTCGGGATCGATTCGAGTCACCGGGAGGTATAAATTCCTTTCCCTTCTCATTCTTTTTATACATTAGATTAGTTTTGACCCTTAGGAATGACCCCCATGGTTTGGTGCCTATTGGTGTCCTTTTCGTGTCTATTTGGACATTTGTAGAGGTGTCCTAAGGGTAGGATCGTGTCCTAATGGGGAAAACCCTATTGGGACACTTGTAGAATCATTTGTGTATTGATGTGATGTTATTCTAATATTAATTCCAGATTTTCATGTGTTTAGAATTGAGTTTGCCTATGTATCATTATGTATCATATTATCTATATCAATATATGTGTATATATGGTGATATATTAATTAATCTATATATGTATATATATATATATATATATATATATATATATATATATATATATATATATATATATATATATATATATATATATATTTATATATATATAATATGGTTCATATATATGGGGATATATTATGGTGTGGTGTGATACTTGGTATTTGGATAGGGTAGGGTCGGCCAAGTGGTGGAGTGGGAGAGTTAGTTTGTGTGTTTGTGTTGGTTAGGAGAGAGGGCTTGTGAGGTGTTTGAAGAAATGTTTGAGAGTGGTGTGTGTGTTGTTTTGTGAGAGATTGGAGAGAGGTTATGAGTGGTGATTTTGAGGAATGGAAGGGGGGAGAAACCAGTGCACACAGCCCCCTTACACCACATAGTGGCTGTCTTTTGGACTTGAAAACAGTCCCTATACTGTCCCTAAAACCCCCACAAAACCTGGCCCTTAACAGCCTATACATGGCTGTTCCCTTTTAGTCCAAAACCCCTACAAATCAGTCCATACAAACCCATACCTTGCTGTCCTAAGGACAGTCCAGATTTTCCTCACTGCTGTTCAGATTTAACCCAATGTATAGTACCCCAAATGTCCACACTTAATAGCCCATTAAACCCCCCCCATTGACAGTCAAGAGCAGCCCCACCAAAACCACCCTCATGGCTGTCCTGCACAGTCCCTATTCCAGCCTATCTACTGCCCACATTTCAGTTCAATACACCCCCTTCAATCAGCCCATATAAACACCAAATACTGCCCAGATTTTCTACCTTACATTCAGTCCAGATTTCCCCCTTTGGACTGTCATAAAATAGTCCCTATATTAGCCACAGAACAGTCCCTATGTTGGCTGCCTTTAACCCCACAAAACCTGTCCCATTGCTCCATATTTTAGTCCTCAAACCCCCTTCATTTCAGTCTAGGTTTCACCCATATAGTGGCTGTCCTATTTGTCCCAAATATCAGTCCATATATAGCCTTGTGTGTATGTGTGTGTGTATTTGTGAGATATTGAGTGTGTGTATGAGAGCCTACATATGAGTGAATCTAGTAGCCCATAGATTAGCCTATATCTAAACCAATAGAAAACCTATAGAGAAGCCTGTGAGTGTGATATATATAAGTGTATTATGTGAGAGTGAGTGGTGTGGATGAGTGTGAGAGTGTTGTAAGGGAAATTCATGATATGGGTTAGGTAATAGGGTAAACCAATACCTATGTATCCCAACATAGCCTAGATACCTAGGATACCTATTTTCCTTGGTAGGTAAACCTTAGATAGGTTGGTATCTAGCTACCCTAAGGACCCTAGGCTAGTATCTTGGGTATTAGCGGGGTTTCCTTGGTATTGGACAAGGTATCGGGATTTATCTTGGTAAGGAAATGCTAGTTTTGCCTAGGAATAGGGTATTTGAGTTAGGAGTCTAAGATAGGGTTAGATCTTGATTCTTTTGGTTGGTAATGATCAAATATGGTGCTCATAGACTAGTTTTGACGTCGGTTGACCTTTTTGACCAAAAGTCAACAAAGGTCAACCGAGAGTCAAACGTAGCCTTTAAGCGACCAAATTTGACCGAAACCAAACCAGAGTTGACCAGTTGACTAAAAGTCAATAGTTGGTCAACATTAGACTAGTTTGACCTAGGGTTGACCTAAAGTTGAGCAGAGTTGACTTTTTGACCAAAAGTCAACTGTAAGTCAACCTTTGACCCCGTTTGACCTAGTTTGACTTGGATTGACTCCCAGTGACCTAGTATGACCTAGTATAAACCAGTATGACCTAGTATGACCTAGTTTGACCTAGATTGACCTAGTTTTGACTTAGACTTGCATTTGTGGCATATATTAGTTTCTTTTTTCAGTATAAAGCCCTGTTTGACTCATAGTATCTTATTTTAGGTCTGTGATCACTCTGAGCGTCTGTTCACCCTATTAGCTCGGGACCACAGACGATTACATTTACTGATAGTTTTCATTCTCTTGATATCTACTATATCCGATTCAGTTGTAGTATTTTACTTGATTCCCGACACAACGGTTCACGGACTAGTATACGTCGGATCCTGTCATGAGATGTTATTCCTAGACTCCCTTGGTATATGTGTATGTGATATTTCTGTGTTCATGTACTTATATAGACATTGATTTGGGAGTGGGCTGTCCACCTGCTCTCGAACCCTGTGTCATGACGTGCCATGTCCGGATCCGTGATAATATTCGGGAATGGGGGAATTATTAGGGGTTATGTGATCAAAGCCTCCCTGTAACTATATTTTGCTAGCGCCACCCTCATCTCACATAGGGTGTAGCAGATACCCCATTACCAGTTATCCAGGTTGGACGGCATGACTCTCCGTTGAGGACATCGTGGATTGCCGGGCCAAGTGGATAACCATCTCTTGCTTCCCTAGCCGATCACATATCGCTCTAATAGTTCAAATCACCTTTTACATTTATTAGCGTATCTTATATTCCAGTTCAGCTTTACTTTCTGTACTTCTCACCATGCTATGATTTCCATTTCTCACATGCTCTATCTGTCTTTATACTGTGCCATGATTTGAGACTAAGTCATGTTTGAAAGAAGGGTTACAACTCCGGTCCTTGTTTGGTTCAAGGGTTGTAACTCGGCTTTCAAATGGTTCCCAAGTTGCCTATATCTTTATCTTGTATTTCATTATTGCTGTCTTTTATAGTATTTCTCAATTCATATGGAACTGCTGTTGGTATTTGTACTTGCTCATTTTCCTGACAGGATACGTTGATAAATTTTACAGATGATTCAGAGGCTGATTGCTCGACCTACTATGGGGTTGAGTCTGATGGATTAGACTTAGACCGTGGCTTGTTGGTAGAGCCACTAGACTTTGCTCACCCTGAGTAGCATAGTTTAGTTAGGTTTGCCTGGTCTGCGAGCCAGCTAGTACATTTCAGTTTTGTAGTATCTATTACATATATTTTTTGAGACTTTGGATGTTTGTGTTTAGCTCTGACTTGTGGATTTTGGACTCATTTTCTGTTTTATCTATCATATCTCTTTTCCATGCTATCTACCTTAGTTTGATATATGTGATTGAGACTGTATTACTATGTCACCTCCATTCGGAGTGTATATACTGTACAGGTACATTTATCTATTTTAGTTGTAGTATTTATAGACCCTATATACAGCATTCTACCGTCGATACTGCGGTATAGGCTGGACGTAACCACGTGCTCGTGCCCCTCTTCAGGGTACGGGTCGTGACACGTTTTTGTGGTGGCCCATGCAGGTCAGAGTCGCAATTAGTACGATATCATAATGGTGCTCGACTTAGAGTGCTAATTACGAGCCTGCGACTAGGACATAGGATCTAGGATATGGTAGGAATTACTCAATCATATTTTAGGAAATTTTTGATCTTTTGATTACATGACAACTTTTCTTGCATTTGAATTCAATTGTCCTCCCTTGATAATATCTTATCATGTGCCATATTGATCTCTTGGGTTCAATTCGTCTTCAGGATGACGGTGACTCGTTCTCAGGCAGCAGGGCTTAGTACAGTTCCAGAGAGGTCAGATCCGGGAGGTCTTCTACCTCCGGCTACGGGAGTAGCAGTCGAGAGAGCAGTAGCATCAGTTCCTGCCCTTCAGGCAGGAGTAGCAGTGGCAGTTCCCGGAGGTCTTCCACCTTCAGCTGAGGGAGCTGCAGTTCAAGGAGCTGCCACCTCAGTCCCTGCCCTTCCGGCGGGAGCGGCAGCGATGGTTTCAGGAGGTCTTCCACCTCCAGCGGCGAGACCGTCCATGGTCATCCCTGATATTCTTCCACCGTTGCCTCAACTATCGACAGATACCCAGGGGATGATGGCCCTTCTGCAGCAGATGCTACAGACACAGAGAGCACAAGCAGAGGCACAGCACCGTCAGACAGAGGTGCTACGACAGACCATAGAGAACTCATATCAGCTAGCTATGGCAGCAGTAGAGAGAGGTACACCGGCTACAGTTCAGGGAGCACCAGCACAGCAGCAGGATCAGGGGAGGCCCGGTACACACCTTAATTTCAGGAAGATGAACCCGCGGGAGTTCAAGGGTACTGAGGGTATCCTATACGCGGACGACTGGTTAGAGGATGTCCAGCGGAGTCTGGAGTTGGCAGAGGTCCCGAGAGGTCTGTGGGTGACTTCTGCAGTGAGCCAATTTTTCAACATAGTGTTGACTTGGTACCGTACGGATCCACGTGCGTCAGTGAGAGGTTTGTCTTAGAAGGACTTCAGGAAGCTCTTTAAGGAAAAGTTCTACCCAGATGTAGCCTTGACAGCTTTGGAGGGGCAGTTTGCCAGTCTGGTACAGGGGAACTCGTCGGTAGACGAGTACGCAGCGGAGTTCTTCCGCCTGAGCAGGTTTGTACCTAGTTTGGTCCAGGATGAGGGGTGCAAGGCCCAGAAGTTCCGAAGGGGCCATATACATGCAGTGCACACTCGTACCTCTGGGAGACGAGACGCGACCTTCGAGCAGATCCTGATGGAGGCTCAGATTGCAGAGGAGGAATTCGGCCTCAAGCCGAAGAGGAGCAGTGACGCTCTGGGAGCTAGTTCGAGTGCAGGGCCAGCGAAGCGCCCACATTTCCAGCAGAGGCAGTTCCAGCAGCAGCAGCCTCAGTTGCAGTTCCAGTAGGCACCGGCGCGTGCCCAGCAGTACCAGGGTCAGGGTCAGGGTCAGAGGCCGGCTACACAGTGTAACTTCTACGGGAAGCCAGGACACACTAGAGGGTTTACAGGAAGAGGTTGGGCGTCTGCTTATACTGTGGGGCACCTGACCACCAGCTGAGGGATTGCCACGCTAGTAGAATCCGAAGAGACCAGGACGGAGTGCATCAGGCTAGAGGAGGCGAGCAGGGACGAGCTTTCGCCATGACAGTTGAGCCCACTCAGGCAGTAGCAGAGCATATAGCAGGTTCCAATATTTCGAATCTTCTTTCCGCATTTGCCTTCTTATAAACTGTCTTGAACTTCGATTCTATCTGTCCTTTGATCATTGGATGAAATTTTGTTCTTATGATGTGATATTCTTCTTAGATAAGTCGTATGGGCTAGGTCGCCTCGATTATGAGATTTTAGAATCCTCTAGGGTCATGCTAGCAGGCATAGTGAGGACATATAGTCAGATTATGGACGTATTTCTCGGGTGTGGGAATTTAAGATTTTTGCTGCCAAGCATGCGGCAATGCAAAAATTTTAAACACCATAATTCTATAGGTATGTACCATAGTCGAGGACTCTGTAATTATCGTAGCCTTGCTCACTAGCATGACGGAGATTCTGAGTATCGTGATTTTGGGCAGACGCATACGATTATCGATTTGCATGATTTTTCTGTGTTACTTTGTTTTAATTTTTGAGGATGATTCTTTTAAGGTGGATAGACTTATAGCACCCAGTTTCTATTTGAGAGCAATTTTAAATTTTATAATTTTAGTCATTTAATTCATGCTTTGATTTTTGAGATTTTAAATCATTATAAATTTTAAGCCATGACTTATGAATTTGATATTTTACTATTGTTTGGTTTTAATTTCGAGGACAAATTTTTTTTAAGGTGGATAGATTTGTCACCCCCAGTTTCCAGAAAAAGGGATATTTTTGTCATTTCTCATTTTAGAATATTTTTGAATTTTTTTATTTATTTATAATATTATTTTGGAATTATTTATTTATTTATTGTATTATTTTGGGGTTATTTGAGTCGGGTTCGAATTTCAACTCATTCCGACTTGTATCGGGGACCCGGGATAGTGTTGACCTTAGCGGGCCCACACACTAGTTAGCCATGGCCCACATGTTAGTTATTTTAGTTAGTGACTAGGCTAATTATTTTGGTTAGTATTAATTTGGATTAGTGTTTTAGGATTGACCAAACTACCCCCGACTTAACCCCTTACCAATGTATTAGCAAATAGATTAGTGTAGGGGCTTTTGGACTTTTTCCAAATAGGACAAATCAGCCCAATATGGTCGGCCACTTTTGGCATGGTTAGGCATTAGCCACTTCATTATTTCCTATTCTATTCTCTCTCTTGTTCTTCCCCAATTTATTTTGAGAGCAAACCCTAATCAAATCATCACCAAATCCTTCCATTTCTTTACCGAATCTTCATCCTTCCTTCTCCATTCTAGCCAAGGAAGGAGCTCCTCAAGTTTGAGAGGATTCGGAGCTTGTTCGTGTCCGTTTGGGATTCCTACGTGTCGGTGGCATTTCGGGATCGATTCGAGTCACCGGGAGGTATAAATCCCTTTCCCTTCTCATTCTTTTCAAGCATTAGATTAGTTTTGACCCCTAGGAATGACCCCCATGGTTTGGTGCCCATTGGTGTCCTTTTCGTGTCCATTTGGACATTTGTAGAGGTGTCCTAAGGGTAGGATCGTGTCCTAATGGGAAAAACCCTATTGGGACACTTGTAGAATCATTTGTGTATTGATGTGATATTATTCTAATATTAATTCCATATTTTCATGTGTTTAGAAATGAGTTTGCCTATGTATCATTATGTATCATATTATCTATATCAATATATGTGTATATATGGTGATATATTAATTAATCTATATATATATATATATATATATTTTAATCTATATATATATATATATATATATATATATATATATATATATATATATATATATATATATATGTATATATAATATGGTTCATATATATGGGGATATATTATGGTGTGGTGTGATACTTGGTATTTGGATGGGGTAAGGTCGGCCAAGTGGTGGAGTGGGAGAGTTAGTTTGTGTGTTTGTGTTGGTTAGGAGAGAGGGCTTGTGAGGTGTTTGAAGAAATGTTTGAGAGTGGCGTGTGTGTTGTTTTGTAAGAGATTGGAGAGGGGTTATGAGTGGTGATTTTGAGGAATGGAAGGGGGGAGAAACCAGTGAACACAGCCCCCTTACACCACATAGTGGCTATCTTTGGACTTGAAAACAGTCCCTATACTGTCCCCAAAACCCCCCACAAAACCTGGCCCTTAACAGCCTATACATGGATGTTCCCTTTTAGTCTAAAACCCCTACAAATCAGTCCATACAAACCCATACCTTGTTGTCCTAAGGACAGTCCAGATTTTCTTCACTGGTATCCAGATTTAACCCAATGTATAGTACCCCAAATGTCCACACTTAACAGCCCATTAAACCCTCCCATTGACAGTCAAGAGCAGCCCCACCAAAACCACCCTCATGGCTGTCCTGTACAGTCCCTATTCCAGCCTATCTACTGCCCACATTTTAGTTCAATACACCCCCTTCAATCAGCCCATATAAACACCAAATATTGCCCAAATTTTCCACCTTACATTCAGTCCAGATTTTCCTCTTTGGACTGTCATAAAACAGTCCCTATATTAGCCACAGAACAGTCCCTATGTTGGCTGCCTTTAACCCCACAAAACCTGTCCCATTGCTCCACATTTCAGTCCTCAAACCCCTTTCATTTCAGTCCAGGTTTCACCCATATGGTGGCTGTCCTATTTGTCCCAAATATCAGTCCATATATAGCCTTGTGTGTGTGTGTATTTGTGAGATATTGAGTGTGTGTATGAGAGCCTACATATGAGTGAATCTAGTAGCCCATAGATTAGCCTATATCTAAACCAATAGGAAACCTATAGAGAAGCCTGTGAGTGTGATATATATGAGTGTATTATGTGAGAGTGAGTGGTGTGGATGAGTGTGAGAGTATTATAAGGGAAATTCATGATATGGGTTAGGTAATAGGGTAAACCAATACCCATGTATCCCAACATAGCCTAGATACCTAGGATATCTATTTTCCTTGGTAGGTAAACTTTAGATAGGTTGGTATCTAGCTACCCTAAGGACCCTAGGCTAGTATCTTGGGTATTAGCGGGGTTTCCTTGGTATTGGACAAGGTATCGGGATTTACCTTGGTAAGGAAATGCTAGTTTTGCCTAGGAATAGGGTATTTGAGTTAGGAGTCTAAGATAGGGTTAGAACTTGATTTCTTTGGTTGGTAATGATCAAATATGGTGCTCATAGACTAGTTTTGACGTCGGTTGACCTTTTTGACTAAAAGTCAACAACGGTCAACCGAGAGTCAAACGTAGCCTTTAAGCGACCAGATTTGACCGAAACCAAACCAGAGTTGACCAGTTGACTAAAAGTCAACAGTTGGTCAACATTAGACTAGTTTGACCTAGGGTTGACCTAGAGTTGACCAAAGTTGACCAGAGTTGACTTTTTAACTAAAAGTCAACTGTAAGTCAACCTTTGACCCCGTTTGACCTAGTTTGACTTGGATTGACTCCCAGTGACCTAGTATGACCTAGTATGAACCAGTATGACCTAGTATGACCCAGTTTGACCTAGATTGACCTAGTTTTGACTTAGACTTGCATTCATGGCTTATATTAGTTTCTTTTTTCAGTATAAAGCCCTGTTTGACTCATAGTATCTTATTTTAGGTCTGTGATCACTCTGAGCGTCTGTTCACCCTATCAGCTCGGGATCACAGGCGAGTACATTCACTGATAGTTTTTATTGTCTTGATATCTACTATATCCGATTCTATTGTAGTATTTTATTTGATTCCCGACACGACGGTTCACGGACTAGTATACGTCGGATCCTGTCATGAGATGTTATTTCTAGACTCCCTTGGTATATGAGTATATGATATTTCTGTGTTCTTGTACTTATATAAATATTGATTTGGGAGTGGGCTGGCCCCCTGCTCTCGAACCCTGTGTCATGACATGCCATGTCCGGATCCGTGATACTATTCGGGGATGGGGGAATTATTAGGGGTTATGTGATCAAAACCTCCCTGTAACTATATTTTGCTAGTGCCACCCTCACCTCACGTAGGGTGTAGCAGACACCCCATTACCAGTTATCCAGGTTGGACGGCATGACTCTCCGTTGAGGACACCACGAATTGCCGGGCCAAGTGGATAACCATCTCTTGCTTCCCTAGCCGATCACATATCGCTCTAATAGTTCAAATCACCTTTTACATTTATTAGCGTATCTTATATTCCAGTTCAGCTTTACTTTCTGTACTTCACACCATGCTATGATTTCTATTTCTCACATGCTCTATCTGTCTTTATACTGTGCCATGATTTGAGACTAAGTCATGTTTGAAAGAAGGGTTACAACTCTGGTCCTTGTTTGGTTCAAGGGTTGTAACTCGGCTTTCAAATGGTTCCCAAGTTGCCTATATCTTTGTCTTGTATTTTATTATTGCTGTCTCTTATAGTATTTCTCAATTCATATGGAACTGCTATTGGTGTTTGTACTTGCTCATTTTCCTGATAGGATACGTTGACAAATTTTACAGATGATTCAGAGGCTGATTGCCCGACCTACTATGGGGTTGAGTCTGATGGATTAGACTTAGACCGTGGCTTGTTGGTAGAGCCACTAGACTTTGCTCACCCTGAGTAGCATAGTTTAGTTAGGTTTGCCTGGTCTGCGAGCCAGCTAGTACATTTCAGTTTTGTAGTATCTATTACATATATTTTTTGAGACTTTGGATGTTTGTGTTTAGCTCTGACTTGTGGATTTTGTACTCATTTCCTGTTTTATCTATCATATCTCTTTTCCATGCTATCTACGTTAGTTTGATATATGTGATTGAGACTGTATTGCTATGTCACCTCCATTCGGAGTGTATATACTATACAGGTACATTTATCTGTTTTAGTCGTAATATTTATAGACCCTATATACAGCGTTCTACCGCCGATACTGCGGCGTAGGCTGGACGTAACCACGTGCTCGTGCCCCTCTTCAGGGTGCGGGTCATGACATGAACTGAGTATTCGGGAAAACCTTTGCCGGTATCGATTGATTACGGATAAAATGCAATGAACCTTTCCAATTGATGGATTGGCTTCTATTTAAATGAATCCAAGAGTTTTGTTGGATGTTTTCTTTCGCTGCTTGGTTTTGATGAATGCATTTCCGTGTTGGTTTTCGATGATTGGTTTTCATTGTTCGCTTTCACCGCATTTCGTATTCATTCCGAATCTTGAAAGGAAGAGACCGAAGTATACTAATCAACTGTTGGTGCCAATATAGGACGTGTGAACTGTTCGTGATCGGCACATGAAGTCCCTCCATCTCTCAACTAAGATTCATCTTGGTGAGTTGCTTCAACCGGATAACCATTGATCTGTACGCCTAAAAAATGATCTCTAGTTTACTCTGTTGCCTTGTCCCTATGATCAACGATACCACATCAACAAAAGATAAGAGAAGATAATTGAATTGAATTAAATGCAAGATCATGTATTGCTACTCTATCTGCTCCATAAGAATGATCATATATTCGGTTACTAAGTATGCTTGAAGAATATAGACATGTACAGACGAACTTGTACGTGTTGAGATGAATAAGAAGGTACGAAATAAATGTGTCATATATCTGTGCATAAGTACAAATCTGTCTCATCTGATAGAACTGCTAGAGCATGCATTTGGTCTCGGACAACTTGTATACAAGGAAATATTTGTCTCTCGGGTGGTATCTGGGGGCACCTGGAACCGCTCGGCCTAGGAAAGATTAGGGCCTCCATGTGAAAATGGGAGTCAATATCTGAGTCCTTAGCGACGAGCTGAACCGGAAAGTCACAGTGGCTAATCATGGGGATACCCCATGGACCAACATGTAGAATAGTCCACCTGCATGATCCTATTACAACTTCAATATCTGTAAGAATGAAACATGAATTACTCGTTATGCAAATTATTCTAACATATTTGTCACCCCCAGTTTTCATGAACAGGAGTATTTTGGTCATTTTCAACTTTAAAATTATTTTGGAATTATTTCTTTATTTACGATATTATTTTGGGGTTATTTGAGTCGGGTTCGAATTTCAACTCAATTCGGCTTGTATCGGGGACCCGAGGTAGTTGTGACTCTAGTGGGACCCACTCATTAGTTTGGCATGGCCCACATGACATTATTTTTAGTTAGTAGGTTAGACTAATTATTTATGGATAGGTTTAGTTGGATTAGAGACTTAAACATGACTAAAATAGCCTCAACCTTTAACCCTTTTCCTAATATTAATTAAATAGATTAGTGGGGGCTTTTTAGTCATTTCAATAAGGGATACCTATACACCTTATGGCCGACCACCTAGGGGGGATAGGAATGAGCCTTTGTCATTATCCACTCCATTTTCTCTCTCTTATTCTTCCCTAAATTTTGAGAAGAGTTTCCATTGATTTCTCCATCAAATCAATTCATTCCACCACCCAATCTTCTACATTCTTCTCTACTCAAGCAAGGGAAGGAGCTAGCCAAGTTTGGAAGGATTCGGAACTCGTTCGTGTCCATTTGGAGATCTCTACGTATCGGTGTCGTATCGGGAGGAGTTTTCCTAGATTCGATCTACCGGGAGGTACAATCTCTTCTATATTTCCTTCCTTCATGCATATAGGTTTATTTTAAGCCCATAGGAATGACCCCCATGGTTGTATCTCCATTTGTGTCCATTTCGTGTCCATTTGGAGACTTCTAGGTGTGTCCTTGTGTTGTGTTTGTGTCCTAGTGGAAAAATCCCCTATTTTGGACACATGGTGTTTGTGTCTTTGTGTGAATGATTTTATTAGTGTTAAATCTCAGATTTTATATTATTGGAATGTGTTCTTCAT
Organism: Iris pallida; assembly: GCA_029216955.1. NCBI lineage: Eukaryota > Viridiplantae > Streptophyta > Magnoliopsida > Asparagales > Iridaceae > Iris > Iris pallida. Next base: position 12,358,807 of record JANAVB010044619.1, on the reverse strand, counting down.
GGTGTGTTCTTCATGTATCATATGGTATCATATTCTATTTATATATGTATATATATATATATATATCATTTGTTATAGGTATATATGTATCTATATATATATATATATATATATATATTTATATATATATATATATATATATATATATATATATATATATATATATATATATATTGTGTGTGATATATATATTGGTGTATATTGTGTCTTTATATTGTGTTTATTGGGTGTGGAGATTTCGGGATTGAGAGAGAGTTGGAGAGAGTGTCTGAGTGGTGGTGGAGTTGGTTTTGGTGTTAGTGTGTGTGTGTGTTTGTGTTGAAGAGATTAGAGAGTGATAGAGAGAGTGGGGAGATGAGAGAATGTGGGGGGGAGGCTGCTGGTTACAACAGCAGCAGCAGTTCAGTATCAGTCCCCTCAAGGGGGACTGATTTCAGTGGCAGCAGCAGTGATTCACACTGCTGTGCAGTGTGTAATGTGAGGGGCAAATCAGCCCAATTTGGTAGCAGTGTAGGAGGGGAAATGGACAGCCACTTAACCCCCTTATTAGACCCATTGAACAGCCCATAAACAGCCCACATAGCAGGCCCTATAACAGCCCCTAGGACAGCCATAGATCAGTCCATTTGGCAGCCACTTGGCAGCCCATTTGACAACCCTTTGACAGTCCCATTTAGCCCCCTATAGGTGAGAGTCTATATGTGTATGTGTGAGCCTATAGGTGAGAGTCTATATGTGACCTATATGTGAACCATATATGAGTGAGTGAGTGAGTGAGTGAGTGAGTGAGTATTGTGTGTGTGAGTGGTTAGCTAGTGTTAGAATATTATGGTAAGGTAATGTTGGATAACCAACATGTGTCATAAGATGGGTTAGATGAGCTAGGTACTAGGATTTTATGGTAGGTAATGTTAGTATAGGTTAGTGTCTAGCTATCCTAGGAAGCCTAGGTTAGTATTCCAAGGGTTAGAGTGGTTTACCTTAGTAGGTGCAAGGTATTGGTATTTACCTTGTAAAGGGTAAATGTAGGTAATTGCCTATAGCTAAGGTAAGTGGTTTAGGATTTAAGATATGGTTAGGATTGGATTCCCTTGGTTGTTAATGGTCAGAAATAGTGCTCCTAGACTAGTTTTGACATCGGTTGACCATTTTGACCAAAAGTCAACAAAAGTCAACCGAGAGTCAAACTTAGCCTATGAGTGACTAGAATTGACCGAAACAAAACCAGAGTTGACCAGTTGACTAAAGTCAACAGTTGGTCAACATTAGACTAGTTTGACCTAGGGTTGACCAGAGTTGACCAAGGTTGACCAGTTGACCAAAAGTCAACTATAAGTCAACCTTTGACCCCGTTTGACCTAGTTTGACTTGGATTGACTCCCGGTGACCAAGTATGACCTAGTATGATCTAGTATGACCCAGTTTGACCTAGTTTGACCTAGTTTGACTTAGACTTGCATATCATTACTTAAATTAGTTTCTTTTTCATTATAAAACCCTGTTTGACTTATAGTATCTCATTTTAGGTCTGTGATTACTCTGAGCGTCTGTTTACCTTATCAGTTCAGGACCACACAGGTGAGTACATTCACTGATTGTTTTCATTGTCTTGATATCTACTATATTTGATTCAGTTGTAGTGTCTTACATGATTCCCGACACGATGGTTCACGGACTAGTATACGTCGGATCCTATCATGGGATGTTATTCCAGGATTTTTGTGGTATATTGGTACATGATATTTCGTATTTCTTGTACTTATATAGACATCGATTTGGGAGTGGGCTGGCCCCCTGCTTTTGAATCTCGTGTCATGACGTGCCATGTCCGGATCCGTGATACTATTCGGGGATAGGGGAATTATTAGGTGTTATGTGATCAAAGCCTCATGTTACTATTATACTTGCACCACTCTCACCTCACGTAGGGTGTAGCAGATCCCTCTGTGTGCTTGTTATCCAGGTTGGCCGGCATGACCCTTTCTAGAGATTTTCGTGTGATTGTCGGACCAAGTGGATAACCTGTCTTGTAACATACCTAAAGCCGATCACATATCGCTCTAATAATTCATGGCACATTTTACATTTATTTATCGTATCTTATATCCTGCTCAGTTCTACTTTCAGTACTTTTTTCACCATGCTATGATATTCATTTACTCATATGTTCTACATGCCTTTATGTTATACCTTGATTGGAGACTAAGTTCTGTTCGAGAGAAGGGTTACAACCCCGGTCCTTGTTTGGTTTAAGGGTTGTAACTCGGCTTTCGAATGGTTCCCAAGTCATCCTATATCTTTGTCTTGTATTTTATTATACTGTCTCTTATAGAATTTGTCAATTTATATGGAACTGCTGTTAGTGTTTGTACTTGCTCATTTTCCTGACAGGATACCCTTGATATATTACAGATGACTCTGAGGCAGATTGCCCGACATATTATAGTATCGAGTTAGATGGAGTAGTCCAGGACCGTGGCTTGATAGTAGAGCCACTAGACTTTGCACACCCAGAGTAGTGTAGCTTAGTTAGTTTTGCCTGGACTGCGATCCAGCTAGTACCTTCAGTTTGTAGTATTTTATATTATATTCTGTGACTCTGTGATGTTGTGTATAGCTTTGGGCTTGTGTGGATCTTGAACTTATTTCCTGTTTTCATCTATCATATTTTCTTTCCATGCTATCTACCTTAGTTTTATTTTATGATTGAGACTATATTGCTATGTCACCTCCATTCAGAGTGTATATACTGTACAGGTACCTTTATACTGTTTAGTCATAGTATTTACAGACCTTATATACAGCATTCTACCGCCGATTCTGCGGCGTAGGCTGGACGTAACCACGTGCTCGTGCCCCTGATCTGGGTATGGGTCATGATACATTTTTATGGTGGTCCATGCAGGTCTATGTCGCAATTAGTGCGATCTCATAATGGTGCACGACTTAGAGTACTAATTACGAGCCTGCGATTAGGATGTAGGATCTAGGATATGATAGGAGTTACTCAATCACATTTTAGGAAATTTTTGATCTTTTGATTACCATGACAACTCTTTTGCATTGAATTTAATTGTCCTTCTTTGATATTTCCTATCATGTGCCATATTGATTCCTTGTTTCAATCTATCCTCAGGATGACGATTACTCGCTCTCAGGCAGCAGGATCTAGTGCTGTTCCGGAGAGGCCCGATCCGGTAGGACCTCCACCTCCGGTTACGGGAGCTGCAGTTGAGGGAGCTGCCACCTCAGTTCCTGCCCTTCATGCGGGAGTAGCAGCGACGGTTCCAGGAGGTCTTCCACCTCCAGCAGCGGGACCATCCATAGTCATTCTTGAGACTCTTCCACCGCCGCCTCCGCTACAGACTGATGCACAGCAGATGATGGCCCTTCTACAGCAGATTGTTGCAGACCCAGAGGGCCCTGGCAGAGGCACAGCAGCATCAGGCTGACGCGTCCCACCGCTAGACAGAGGTATTACGGCAGAGCATGGAGAACTCACACCAGCTGGCGATGGCAGCAGTAGAGAGGGTTGCACCGAGTACAGTTCAGGGTATCCCAGTTCAGCCGCAGGGTCACACTACAACAAAAAACCCTTTTAATGACGGCTAAAAAGCGTCATTAATGACGTACCATGACGCTTTTTTTTCCACAGCAACCGTCATGAAAACGGGTGTTATAAATGTTTTTTAAAAGCGTCATAAAATAACTGTCATGAATATGATGAGTTTCTGCTACACTTATTTTCAGTATAGTTTGAAAGCGTTATGAATAGATAATCTGTATAGACTCAATTCAGCACATTTATAACGCTCAATTCTGCACATTTATATATTACTTTCCAAAAAATTATAGATCAATGCTCAATGTTGCTCAATTCAATTTCAAAACATTCATTTTGAACCATATTCACAAGAAAACATCTAAATGTTATAGAGTACCATTTAATCCATTTACAAATATATACATAACATATATCACCATCTTTATTACATTTTTTCAAAATAAGACATCCAAATACATATATTTACAACTACTACTAGTAAGTAGACCCTCAAAACTATTAGTACATTGGCTTCAACTTTGAGCACATCAAAACTGTCGGCATCACGTAGCAAAACCCTGAAAAATGTCTCCCTCCATCATACACTTTGTGTTAAAGAAGTAGCCAAGATGACTACACAACTCAAACAATTCTCTCAGAGGGGGCAGTTCAAGACTATCAGGTGATACAATGGGAGCAAGTAATGGTTCAAATACCTCCCAAACCTTATGTAGGTTGAGCCTTGTATCAATTAATATAGCACCTGCTATGCTTTCGACAATGTCTGCAAGAACCTGCGACAGCAAAAATGATACAAAGTAAATAACACCGTAAAAAGCAATGCTAGATACTCTGAAAAATCATCGTACATAATGTTTAGATTTCTCAGTCATCATTATATGATGTTTAGGCTTTCATAAAAAACTTTACCTTGTAGCCTTTGGACGAAGCATTTGATATAAGTGGACACTCGACTTCTTGTAATTCCTCCAGTTTCTTGACATATTCTGTTATTTGCTCTACAAGCAACCCTGATGAATGTTGAAGATGGTGTTGAAGCTTATGCTTGACTGCACATTTAGCAAATCTTTCATTGTTAACTGATGCCGACCTCAAGTCAGTCAATACCCCAGGATCTATAGTTGTATGAGTTTGAAAGAGATGCCAAGTGATAAGTAGGTCTAGTACTGCATCACCAAGAAATTCAAGCCTCTGGTTTTGAAAAAATAAAGAAAAAGAAGTCAAATGCATGATTATAAATATGAAAAGTAATTTTGAGTGTCAAACAAAAAATGATAAATATATCAGTATCTAGTATCAACTAGGAAAAAACTTCCAAACTTGCTTACTTGGTAGCAGTAGCTAGTTCCAATTTCAGAAGCATGAGTTATTGCCTCCAATAAAAGGCGTTTAATAGCAAATTCATAGCGTAATTTCTTTTCCAGAATTTCCATGTCATCAGATCTGGGAACACAACTCCAAAATGACATAGAGGTGGTCATTGCTTTCCCAACCATTTCAGACTCAAGTTCAGTATCAATGCCTAACCATTTCAATACAGCAAGAGCAGCAGTTAATCTGCCACCAACATAATATGCCCCAATTAGAGCCTCTACGCAATCAGATATTGTCTTAGATCACTATACCAAGAGAATGTTGTTTTGAAGCATAAAGGTGCACAAAATGAACTAGTTTGAAGCTAAACCAATCATAACAAAACAATTTATTTTATAAATAGATAGAAATGTGTATTTCACATAGAAAAGTATATCAAAACAAACCCGAGAATAATTGCAAACAGAGCAGACACGTGGAATAATTCAAGAATGCCATAGCAAGACTACACTACAAAAAGAATAAATGTCAAAATTTTTATACTTACTCTCCCTTCAACCAAATCCTGTGTTCCAATATTAACCAAATCCTGAATCATATTCACAAAAAAATGAGACACAGAAATTGAACCTAGAGCAAGAACTGTTTGTAATATAAGAAACATAGAAACTAAAGTACATGTTCAAAGTCTTCTTAAACCATCTACATGGCTTAGACTAAATCATACCTACACATTCAAACACATATCATATCATCTCCAACTCACTATGAGGAGAACACACAAAATATAAATATTAACCACCTCTCAAATACTCAATACACAGCATCACTTGCAAACATAATGCATCCTAAGCTAAACACAACACTCCATCTATCATTAACCACACCTTGTTTATTTTGTTTTATTCTTTATTTTATTTTTATACAGCATAAGCTCACAGGTCTACTATAACTAATTGAAATGAGGAACCCACTAGCAATGATCGGTGAAGTATCATACTTCCTATACTTTGACATTTATCATTAAAATTTTACAGAGAAAAGGAACAAGGAACACATATAAGCATGAGCTCAAGTATTTTGAATGAAGGCAAGGAAGCTTGAGATTGTTACCGGAGGGGATGAAGTCATCGTCGTCGGTGAGGTGGAAGCTTGACTAGACAACTGGGACTGTCGGAGCTAACGCAAACAAGATGGTGACCACGCCGAACTGGCCCGACCGCCCCAAACCGCGCTGAGAAGAAAACTGCAGGTGCTTCCCTCACTCGGTCGAGTCATCGACACTCGAACTGGCCCGACCAACTGTCCCTGCCCTCCCGCCAGGAACACGGTGAGGCTCGTGGCCCCCGGCGGGGCCGGCGGGGGCAGGAACGAGCCCGAGGCAGACGTCGCGCTAGCGGCGGCAGGCGTAGGCGGCCACGGAGCCGAAGACGTCGCACCCGCCGCCGATCTCCAGCATGTGTGCGCGGTGTTCACCAGCCGGACCTCCATCACCGGCTTCAGGTCCTCCGACGACCCCTCCGATATGGTCGAGATCGCACCTCGGCTAAGATCCATCGATCAGAAACCCTAACCTAACTCTTGAGGAAATTGGGAGAGAAGAGGTTTGGAGAGATGCTGCTCCTTAGAAAATGGATGAGAAATGAATTTTCTCTCTCCCACTTAGCTTTTATACAGTGAAAAAATTACAAGTTTGCCACCGCTCTAAAGTATTAATGACATTTTTTTTATAAACGTTATAAAAAGCCCAAAATTAGTCCAAACCGTCATAGAAAAAAGGTATTTTTCAACTTGATAACGCTTATGTATCAGCCGTCATTAAAACTCCCTGTCGAGCGTCATTAAAAGGGTTTTTTGTTGTAGTGTCAGGGAAGGCCTAGCACATGCCTAGATTTCAGGAAGATGAACCCGAGGGACTTCAAGGGTACCGAGGGTATCCTGTATGCGGATAACTGGTTGGAGGATGTCCAGCGGAGCCTGGAGTTAGCAGAGGTCCCAAAAGGTCTTTGGGTGACGTCTGTAGCGAGCCAGTTTTTTGATATATCCCTGACTTGGTTTCGTACGGATCCTTGTGCATCGGTGAGGGGTTTGACTTGGGAGAACTTCAGGCGGCTCTTTAAGGAGTAGTTCTACCCCGATGTGGCTTTGACAGCTCTGGAGGGACAGTTCGTCGGATTGGTGTAGGGGAACTTATCGATGGACGAGTATGCAGCGGAGTTCTTCCGCCTGAGTAGGTTTACACCGGATCTGATACAGAATGAGGGGTATAAGGCCCCCAAGTTTCGGAGGGGTCTTATCTATGCAGTTCACACTCGTACCTCCGGGGTGACGCGATGCGACCTTCGAGTAGATTCTGATAGAGGCGCAGATAGCAGAGGAGGACTTCGGCCTCAAGCCGAAGAGGGGCAGCGATGTTCTAGGAGCGAGCTCGAGTGCGGGGCCTGCGAAGCGCCCTCATTTCTAGCAGAGACAGTTTCAGCAGCAGCCTCAGTTACAGATTCAGCAGGCACCAGCACGTGCCCAGCAGCACCAGGGACAGGGCCAGAGGCAGGCTACTCCGTATGCTTTCTACGAGAAGCCAGGGCACACTCGAGAGGCCTGTAGGAAGAGGTTAGGTATCTATCTATACTGTGGGGTGCCCGATCACCAACTGAAGGATTGCCATCTTCGTGGAGCCAGAGACAGAGTGCAGCAGACTAGAGGACCAGCAGTTCAGCAGAGAGGTCCTCTACTTCAGACCCAGCAGCAGCACTTTATACAACACCAGAGGGGAGCACCTGTGGACAGAGTGTTCACCTTGATAACAGAGGAGGAGGCAGAGCCAGTGGGTGATGTTGTGGCAGATCATGTTCTCCTTGATTCATTCCCTGCTTTTACCTTATTTGATTTCGGTGCCACTCATAGTTTTGTGTCTGTTTCCTTTGCTCTGAGACACAACATTATTGCTGAGTTTATGGGTAGGACTTACAAGATATTGACTAGGGGAGGCATCATCTTGGTTAACAATATCTGCAAGGGACGGAGAGTTACTTTAGGAGGCTGGGATTTGAGCACGTGTTTGCTCATAATGCCCCTTCCGAGGTACGACGTGGTACTCAAAATGGATTGGTTGAGCATGCACCATGCTAGTATAGACTGTAGAGGAGGTAGGGTTCTGTTTAGGCCGTCGGAAGAGCCAGAGATTGTGGTTGCCAGGAGAGCAGCTGAGCCGGGAGATGGATTCTGTGGAGCTTTGCTGGTGGGACAGGCATTGTCGCATCCATTGATAGCTGATTTCATAGATGTTTTTCCTGAGGAGTTGCATGGGATGCCGCCAGATAGAGACGTTGAGTTATCTATAGACTTAGTGCCGAGTGCTGAGCCTATTTTACAGTACGTCTATAGGGTCAACAACAGCGAGTTGGCAGAGCTGAAGAAGCAAGTCAACGAACTACAGGACAAGGGATTCATCAGATCCAGTTCATCACCTTGGGGAGCGCCAGTTCTATTTGTACCGAAGAAAGATGGTACGATACACATGTGTATCGATTACAGGGCGCTCAACAACCTCACTATCAAGAACAAGTACCCGTTGTCGAGAATTCACGACTTGCTCGATCAGTTGAGCGACACGAAGGTGTTTTCGAAGATAGACCTGAGGTCCGATTATCATTAGCTGAAGGTAAAGCGGGAAGACGTTCCCAAGATGGCTTTTCGGACTCGGTACGGCCAGTACGAGTTTACTGTCATGCCATTTGGGTTGACCAACGCCCCAGCAGTGTTCATGAACTTGATGAACAAGGTATTCCATCAGTACCTTAACAAGTTCGTGGTGGTCTTCATAGATGACATCTTGGTCTACTCGAAGACGTCGGAGGAGCACGAGGAGCATCTGAGGATTGTGCTCGAGACTCTGAGAAAGGAGCAGTTGTACGGGAAACTTTTAAAGTGCAAGTTCTTCCTGGACCAGGTCGAGTTCTTGGGTCATGTTGTGACTGAGCACGGGATCTTAGTGGACCAGAAGAAGATTACAGCGGTAGAGTCTTGGTCTACACCCAGTTCAGTTGTCAAGATTCGAAGCTTTCTGGGTTTGGCGGGCTACTATCGGAAGTTCGTCTAGGACTTCTCGCGGATTGCGGAGCCGATGACTAGACTCACCAGGAAGGACGTGGAGTTCGTCTGGACTGAGGAGTGTCAGGCCACCTTCGATGAGCTGAAGAAGAGGTTGACATCAGCTCCGATCTTGGCATTACCGTCTGCGACCGCTGGTTTCTCGATCTACAGCGACGCTTCTGGCAGGGGTTTGGGTTGTGTTCTTCAGCAGCACGGAAAGGTGATTGCCTATGCATCTAGGCAATTACGTCCTCATGAGAAGAACTACCCGACTCACGATCTGGATTTGGCTGCTGTTATCTTTGCCTTGAAGTTATGGAAACACTACTTGTATGGAAAGTGGATTGAGATCTTCACTGATCACAAGAGCTTGAAGTACTTGTTCACTCAGAAGGAGCTGAACATGCGGCAGAGACATTGGCTCGAGCTGATGAAGGATTTCGATATCGCCTTGCAGTACCATCCAAGAAAGGCCAACGTAGTTGCAGATGTCTTGAGCAGGTATCCAGTAGCTATGTATCTGACGGCAGATCGTCATCTTTTGGCTGACCTGGACTGTTTGGGAATCGAGGTAATTATTTCGGGCACAGAGGTGCAGATGTGGGGATTGCAGATTCAGTATGAGTTGATGGACAGAGTCAGATCAACACAGTATGATGATGTTGCCCTGAGGAGCATCAGGGAGCAGGTGCGGGCAGGGTTGCTCGACGATTTCTCTATTGCCGAAGATGGGTCGCTGCGGCACGGTGCTAGACTGTGCATTCCTAGTGGGGAGCTTTGGGAGGAGGTTCTTCAGGAGGCACATCGCTCTCAGTACTCTATGCATCCTGGGGCCAATAAGATGTACAGAGATCTGAGGGAGCACATTTGGTGGTACGGCATGAAGTGTGAGGTAGCTCAGTTTGTATCTCGCTGCTTGGTATGTCAATAGGTGAAGGCTGAGAGGCAGAGGCCTGGTGGGTTGCTACAGCCACTATCCATTCCTGAGTGGAAGTGGGAGCACATCACCATGGACTTTGTGTCCGGACTTCTACGATCTCCTGGAGGGAAAGACGCGATTTGGGTCATAGTTGATAGATTGACCAAATCGGCCTACTTTTTGCCTTTCAAGGTGGGTTGTCTACGGAGAGGCTGGCAGAGTTGTACGTTCATCAGATTGTGCGATTGCATGGGCACTACAAGAAAATGTAGCATTTACGGCGTGCAATTTACGGCGCACAGTTGATACGCGTTGTAAATGACACTCTTTTACAGCGTGCAAATTTGTGCGCCGTAAAAGAGTTATTTTTTGTCTTTTTTACAGCGTGTTTGACATGCACGTCGTAATTGTAAACGTATTTACGACATGCATTTTTGCGCGTTGTGGTTGAAGTCTCATTTACGGCATACAAATTTGCGTGTTGTGGTTGAAGACTCATTTACGGCATGCATTTTTGCGCGTTGTGGTTGAAGTCTCATTTACGACATACAAGTTTGCACGTTGTGAAAGAAGACTCTTTTACGACGCGCTTTCGCATGTTGTGAAAGATATTTTTTTAGTTTTTCTCCCTCGTAAACTTTCTACCCTTTAAATTTTCACATTTCCCCCGAAGGTTTCCATTTCCAATTTTTTCATTCCCCCTTTTCATTTTTCCTGATCCAGAACTTCCCCACCTCACCAACATAACCCCTCCTCCCCCCTCCGCCTCATCATCTTCGTCTCTTCTTCGAAGTCCTCCCACACGAACGCTGGTTCGGCCCGTCCTCCCCCGACGACCTGACGGCGGCCTGACAACACTTAGGGGAGTCCTCGTGTTTCTGCCTCAAGATTGTAGCAGCTGCAGTCGCGTACTGTGCTTTCCCTTGTGCTTCCGCCTGTGCTTCGCGAAGGAAGCATCAAGAAGACAGCGGGTATTCTCTCTTTTATCTCTTTTAATCCGTCTCGAGGTCGATCCTTCCTTTAGGTCGATATCAGTTAGGTTAGGGTTTAGGGGGATTTGTGGAAATTTTAGTTATTGTGTAGAATAGGTTAGGGTTTGGGGGGACGCTTTTGGCGAATTTTGGTTATTGTGTAGAATACATTTTGATTGGTTATTCTTAAAATTTTGTCATGTTTGTGCCCTTATGTTTGAATCCTTACCTGAGAGTAGGAGAATGAACTAAAGTTGATGTCTGTTTCAGAATGGTTTGAGTTACCTTCACCTCATACCGAACAGGAAGAGGCCGATATCGATCCTTCACGACATCAGTGGTATCATCAAGCCTATGTTTGTGCTTCCTAGATTATTATGTAAATACCACATTATGTTTCAGACTCAGGAATGTTTTGATACAGGAAGAGGCCGAAATCTATGACAATTTCTGAGAGACTTATTGAATTGTTTTTCCTTCTCTCTCTTCTCTTAGGAGCACTTTGTATATTTGGGGAGATGATAAAGCAAGCAGGAAAAAAAAGAAATCTAAGGCCAAAGCCTCATCTTTATCTAGCTATGATGCGTGCATTTGCTATTAGAGGAGATTTTGACATGGTCAAAAGGTTGCATGCACGTGTGTGGTCTGATTCTGTTGGATCAATTTCTCCTTCAGTAAAACGAGAGGCTTATGAGCTTCTCATGGAAGCAGCAGTAAACTGTGATCAGGTAGTAGTTTGCCTGACCTAAATGAGATGTAAAGCTGAAAGATAGTCTTATATTAATCACCTTACTGATAGATGCAGTTCATTATTCTTTTGTGTTAATATGAATTTTGCCATTCTGTTAGTAACTAATTAGTCTAAAAAGGCTAATGTCCTAATGCATAGAATTGTTGATTGATGTCGTAGTAATGAACAGTGAATAATGATATGCATTGTGAGTTTTTATACAGATGTACCAATTTGTATATGTAATAGATGTTATCTGACTTATGGTAGATCAAATTCTTAACTTAAATACTATATTTCAATTGTGGAAAAATGGTTTTATCATCATTCTTGCTCATTTTATGTACATATTCAAGTGTCTGGAAGCCATATAATATCTTACATTTCAAAAATTTAAGTGAGATATTATCGGTATCCAGGTACTGCTGTGGCCAATCTTCCATGGTAGTAGAACTACAACACCACAATGTTTCAGGCTTAAAGCCAAGGTTCACAAACTTGGTTTACCAGTTTCGGACCCTTCCTATGAGTATCAGTTTCTGCAGTTTCAAAGGGTTTCATTGGTTTTGGATCTGCCGGTGTGAGTAGTTTGGGTGGTTTCGGACCCTCCAATTCCGGTCTGAAACGGCCAGAACATACTGGTTTAGGCCATTGCTTAAAACCTGATATGTAATTGATGATTATTTTTGTTCGTTCTTTAGCATTGTTGCAAGTAGTGCATGTGCGGAATGTTCTTGCAGTATGACGAAGCTTGGCCTTTTCCTTTATTTAGGGATGCCTCGGTTGTGTGGGTTAAACAACAAAAACAAACAACAAATTTTTTCCCCCAAATTCTTGGGTAGGGTGCGTGAAGTCTTTTTCCCATTCAGCTCTGTTAGTGGCCATGTCCTGTAACACTGCATTTTAGAACCCCTGGTTATATTTTATTTGGTGCTGATATTCTGCTCTTTTTGTTTATCCTTTCACATTTGTTTTAATCCGTAAGTACTAGTGCTTGTTTGCACAAAATTTAAACAGATTCTACCAAGTTTTGCGTCAGTTCTAAACTTCTATTAGTGCATGGTGTTTATCACTGTTGCTCCATTTAAAATTATATAATTAATCGATTGGAATCACTAATATGTTTTGTTCATTTTGAGATAAAATGGTGGACAAAGTTCCCACGTTTCATAATGGTAATTAATGAAACAAGTTCAGCACTAAGATGTTTTATTTGTTAACTAATTCAATTATGGATACTTTTGTGTTTTGTTAGATTTCCTTTTTATTGGATACAGTCTAAAGACTATAACTCAAATGGGTTATGACTCAGCTCTGGAAATGTTCTTGTACAGGTTGATGTTGCTAGACAAATCTTTCTAATATCATTTCAGAAGAGAAAGAGTTTACATGGACAAGCAGGGGTGGAATGGTATGTTACAAATTCTTTGATTTTAGAGGACTAAAAACTTATAATCTAGTAGAGTTCCAACCTAGGACATTTACTACAAAGACAGACAAACCTGGATGGGTCATCCTGGGTTTTTTCTTGCTTCTCTACTTTGACTATTGTGGGTTATAAGGGATATACTGGTTACTACTAGTTTTATTGATGATAGATAAGTTATTTATTATTAATAATTTATGTAAAAAGTATACACACATATCTATTGGTTTTAGCCTTACATGCCCATTAATTTGTTGTATACTTGTATATATGCATTTACCCTGGACAGGGTGTAAGGCAAATAAAACGTTGGAATATTTCAGGGCTAAGTTTCCTCGTGTGAACATTCCAAGATGAAAGTTCTAGACCAAAATGGGGAGTTTTTTCATTTTTCAATAGGGGGTTTTAGGGCCTTGGCTGACTTGACGTCCCTTTGCTCCAACCTGAGCCCAACTTGGCTGCAACCCGAGGTAGATTCTGTATGGTTAGATTGCAAATTAATGCCTGCTAGGTATCATGCTCTAATACAATTTGAAATCCCAAAGGGCCAGAGGGTCATCCCTTTGAAGATTATATTATAGTGTGGAAGGGAAGAATCTTAGCAACCACTGCTTCCTAATTCTACCAATAATCTGCCAAGGTTAATAGCTGCTCTTATTTCCTTTGGGTCAACATTTCCAAGCTTTCCATTTTTAAACATGAGCGGGTAAAATGTTAAATCATGCAGCGGTGATGTATTTTGGAATGGAAAGAGAAGAAGGGTTGAACATAGTGAGGAGATCTAAAGATGGTGTGACATCTAGGGTTATTAAATATGGGATGAAATGGAAAGAGAGAGAGACTATAAACGAGAGTTCATATGGATGGATGTAACAAACTGGTAATGCAAGACATGAATGGATTTTGGAATGTAAAGAGAAGAAGGGTTGAACAGAGTGAGGAGAGCTAAAGAAGAGGGTTAAATATGGGATGAAATGGAAAGAGAGAGAGACTATAAACAAGAGTTCATATGGACTATGGATGTAACAAACTGGTAATTCAAGACATGAATGCACTAACTTTAGGGAGTGTTAAGAATAGGAGAGAATCATTGTTGTGACTCTCTTACCATCATCCCTTCCGCTCTGTTTGGGCAACAACTGCTGTAAGAATCAATCCTGGCTCTCAGCCAAATGAATCCAGTTCATCTTCAGTTACATGTATGCATTTATTGTGAATGGTTCATAAATATGAAAATCAGTTATATAATTTCTCCTGTATAAAACCTTAACATATGAGATAAGTAGGGTGTTCCTTTTCATTCTTAGGGTCATTGGATCAATGCAAAAATGCATCCTTGCATATGCATGTAGCGAGATTTATGTTTACCCTTATTGGCTATCTTTGCAGGTTGCTGTAAGAATAGAGGCTATATATGGATGCTCCAGTTCTTTGTTTGGTCCATATATGCTTCCTCAGGTGTTGTCTCATTTTTCTCTCTCTACATGCTCTCATCTTTCTTGCTCAATCAAGTTTTATTTCTCTCTTTCTTCAGATTTCACTGGATGATCCAGTTGAGAAGTATATGACCGCATTCGAGGAAGCTTGTCCGCTACCTGCTAATTTGAGCCTGAAGAAAGTTGCAATTCGTTTTCTTAAGGATTCCGTTGTTCCCATTATAGACGATTGGGGTAGCTGTGTTGGAATTGTTCACAGTGATGACTGTAATGAGGTATCCAAATCTACGTAGTTCTTGTTTCTTAGCTCTGATGCATATTATTTTCTATTCTTCATTTGAGATGCTTCTTCCAGTTTCCAGAGATATATGCACACATGAACAAATACATCTTCTATGCTACAAGGGTGATAGAAGCATGTTATTTATATATCTTCAATTATGAAAATATCTAATATTAGCTTCTACAAATAGTATATAAAGTTTTTAGTCTAGAATAAGCTTGTTTCAAAATGTTTGATTCATATGAACAAGATGACATTCTAACCTCCTACTATTTGTATATCTAATATATACTTTGCATTTGGAATTTTCTTTCACTTATTTATACACATACTTTCCTTGTGACAAATTTGAATATTGGAGCCTTATCCCTTTAACCTTCAGATGTGAGGTGAAACCTTCACCACAATATGTTTCAGACTCAAAATGTAAATACACATCAGTTGATGGCTGTCTGTTTTAGGATGTTTTGAACCATTTATGTAAATACCACAATATGTCATGTAGAACCTTTTATATATTTCTGTACATATATATTATTTCCATTCCACGGTATATTGCACAAAGACATTTGCAAGACAGGGCATCTAATTTGACACTGCTAATTTAGACTCGGAATCAATTTTTGGCATGTTTGTGCTTCCTAGATTATTAATGTTCACTCTGGGTCCTATCTGTTTGTGAAAATACCTGCTCTAATGAGCGAAAGATTGTTGTTCGTGGTATAATTAAGTGCTCTATTAGGTGTAGGGACATGTTCAAGTTCTTTGTTGTATTTGACTAGGTAGAGTAGATGAGTTATTTTTTCTTTATTTACATCTTATTGCTAAGAGCTAGTAAAAAATGCATGTCAGTGTCAATCTCCTTGTGGATTACATGGCTCAACCATGTTTGCTTTCCATGGAGTAGGATTCTAATTCACCAGACTGACTGTTACTTTTTTTTTACAGCTTTGATGCATCGATAGAGTTTTTAAAGATCACTTCTTGTTATTTCAGATGAGCCAAATTAAGAACTTTAAAGAGTAGTTCTCGTCTTTCTGAAGAATATTTTTGTCACAAGTATGTTTATCTTCTTTCCCGTTTTATAAATATATAGATATGCTAATAGCATCAACGTATCTCGGACTAGCAGGCAGCTAACAAGGTATAGCTCAAGTTGTTGCTTGGTTAAGCACCTTTTTTTGGTGTTGCTTGGTTAAACTATTGTAGCTAGCTATTTTCTGGTGTTGCTTGGTTAAGCACTCATAGTTTCTCTTGTTTAAGATATATATTTTTTCATTTGAAAGAAAATTTGGATCTTTATTCTCACTTTTTTGTGTATCAACATTTGTGTTTTTATTAGCGCAGTGGTGGCACAGAACGTGGTGGTGGTGGTGGTGGTGGGTATTCAATGGCGGGGACAGGCACAGGAACATTTTATCGGGGTGGTGCGGGTTCAGGACGTGATAGGCACAATAGGCTTTACACACAAGGTATTTGTCCAATTACTTGAGTAGATTAAAATTTGTTACATTCTTAACCTGACCTATATACATTGGGCTTTATATGTAAGCTTGTCACCTTGATTTTGTGATTCACTCTCTTTTTGGACAATCATCCTTGTTTGGCATCCACCATAAGTATAGCTGTTCTGCACTTATGAATTGCATTTGTCTTCCCCTGGCAAGCATTTTGTGGTACATTACTTGCAAGACAAAAGTACAGAAGCAAATATAATTGTGACGTTTACTTCAATTCTAACTATTTTTTAGCATCATCTTTTTGTGTTTGTCATCATAGTCGTAGCTATATTACAGTTATAAGTTTTGCTACTTCTGATATTTGCAATGGAAGACTTGGATGCTTTAATCAAATTTAATTTCAGGCCTCCTATATTCTTCCATCAAATTTTGAAGAAGTGGCTACTGCTGTGTCGAAAGTTTTAAACAATTTGTCTCTCTTAGATATTGTCATTCTTCAGAAAATGCTGGTACTCTCTGTAAGTTCTCTAGTTCTGAAAATTTTATGGGAACCCTTGTTCACTTGTCATCAACTCTAACGATGCATTCCACTATCAACTTCTGAGGATGAATTTGATGATGATTGGATCTTACAATGCATTTGGTACTCTCTGTAAGTTTGTTTAGAAGCTCAATTGCTGATCTAGAAGAGTAATAGGACATTTTCACTAGACATGCATCCCTACTGGATAAGCTATTATGCTATTACATGGTGTTTGTTATATAATGATTTTTTTTGGTCTTTACAGGCCCTTGTTTGTGTATGTGTGTCTGTCCAGTGTCCATAGATTTTTTTTCTCATGTAAATAGGACTCAATGATACAGAAACATCATCTCTTTTGTTGACTTCTGAATTTTTTTTGGGGTATGCAAAATAAAGCTTATTCATATTGTCTTTGCCACCTTTTTTCTGCTTTTTTTGCTATTTTCTCCATGTTTCCCCAGAGCTTTCCTATAAACAATCAATATATACATATGAACTTGGGAAGGTTTCTATCAACACTGTCAGGTACTTTACATATGAGCAATCCATATATGAGACTTGACTTTATCCATTGGTGCTAATACAATGCTGTAATTTATCTGCCAGGAACTCAATGCTTTGTTCCCAAAGCAACTCAGGACGATCTTATCAACTGAAGAAGAGATGGCTGACATGGCTTTTATTTCAATATACAAGGCAACGACAAGGAGATCTTATCAACTAAAACTTGTATTTTTTTCATTTGAATTTAAACTGTTATTTTTGTTGCACTTGGCAGAATTTCACTGAATATTTATTTAATGTGTCATTTGAATTTGAATTATCATTGAATATTTGTTTTCACACTTGAATTTGTGTCATTTGAATATGAAAATTATTTTGGTTACACTTGGTACGTAGAAGCTTTACCAAATATTTGTTTGACATTTGCATTTGTGGCATTTGAATTTGAACTGTACTAGCACTTGTAATTGTGTCATTTGAAATTGGCAAAGCTTCATTATATATTTGGCTGCTATTATTGTATTTGTTCTCTCAGCTTGTTTGATCCATGCATGCACGATTGCTGTTGTCCTAACAAATATCTTTGTGTTGTTAGGATATTTATAGCGTTCGAATGCAAGTTGTATAAAGATGGAGATGATCATTTACAACGTTCGAAGTGTGTTGTAAAAAGATTGAGCGGATCATTTACAGCGTTCAAATGAGCGTTGTAAAATAATAAAAATGGTCATTTACAACATACTAATGTGTGCGGTAAAAAGATGGATATGGTCATTTACAGCGTTCGAAAGCGCATTGTAAAAAAAATAAAGATGATCATTTACAGCGTTCGACAGCGTGTTGTAAATAAATGGAGAGGATCATTTACAGCGTTCTATTGCGCGTTGTAAAAAGATGGATTGAGTCATTTACAGCTCCAAAATGCGTGTTGTAAAAAGATGGAGGGGGGTATTTACAGCGTTCTAATACGTGTTGTAAAAAATATGGAGAGGGTTATTTACAGCGTTCAAATGCACGCCGTAAATAATAGGGTCATTTACGGCATGACCTTTTACGGCACCAAAATGTACGCCGTGAAAGATCATTTACGGCACATTTTGCGCGCCATAAATAATCATTTTTCTTGTAGTGGGGGTTCCTGTGAGCATAGTTTCAGACCGGGGTAGCCGTTTCACTTCTCACTTCTGGAGGAGTTTACAGACTAGCTTGGACACCTCGCTCAAGTTTAGTACCGCTTATCATCCCCAGACAGACAGGCAGTCAGAGAGGACTATCCAGACTTTGGAGGATATGCTTCGCACATATGTGCTTGATCTCGGAGGTTCTTGGGAGGACCATCTTCATCTGGTAGAGTTTGCTTATAATAACAGCTATCAGGCCAGTATAGAGATGTCGCCATTCGAGGCTCTATACGGACGAAGATGTCGTACTCCCTTGTCATGGGACGATATTGACGAGAGAGTGCTGCTTGGACCGGAGATGGTAGTGGATGCAGCTGAGAAGGTCAGGTTGATTAGAGACAGACTTCGGGTGGCTCAAGATAGGCAGCGGCATCGGGCCGATAACCACCGGAGACCATTAGAGTTCGAGGTTAGTTTCAGTTCCTATTTGTGACGCTTGTGATTTTGTTTGTCCTGTGTGCTGAGTTTGTTTTATGTCTAGGCTGGTGCTTTGGTGTTTCTGAAGATTTCTCCGACACGGGGCACGATTCGCTTTGGCGGAGGCAGAAATCTTAGTCCGTGCTACATCGGACCTTTCACTATCCTTGAGAGGGTCGGTGCATTGACTTATCGACTAGACTTGCCACCTACGCTAGAGGGGGTGCACAATGTGTTCCATGTGTCACAGCTGAGGCGGTACGTGGCAGACCCCAGCCATGTATTGGACCATTCAGCGATCGAGGTGGGGCATACTCTTCATTATACAGAGCAGCCAATGGAGATTTTGGATCGTAGGGAGAAGGTGCTCCGGAACCAGGTTATACCCTTGGTTCGTGTTGCATGGAGGCATCACTCTCCAGGTGAGTCTACCTGGAAGAGAGAGGACGACATGCAGGAGCATTTTCCTTATCTCTTTGATCCCTGAGGTATAATTTTTATGTTTCTGCATGTGATTTCGGTGTATGTTTATTTTAATTTTGAGGACAAATTTTTTTAAGATGGATAGATTTGTCACCTCCAGTTTTCATGAACAGGATTATTTTGGTTATTTTCCACTTTAAAATTATTTTGGAATTATTTATTTATTTATGATATTATTTTGGGGTTATTTGAGTCGGGTTCGAATTTCAACTCAATCCGGCTTGTATCGGAGACCCGGGGTAGTTGTGACTCTAGTGGGACCCACTCATTAGTTAGGCATGGCCCACATGACATTATTTTTAGTTAGTGGATTAGACTAATTATTCATGGGTAGGTTTAGTTGGATTAGAGACTTAAATATGACTAAAATAGCCTCAACCTTTAACCCTTTTCCTAATATTAATTAAATAGATTAGTGGGAGGCTTTTTAGTTATTTCAATAAGGGACAACTATACACCTTATGGCCGGCCACCTAAGGGGGGGGATAGGAATGAGCCTTTGTCATTATCCACTCCATTTTCTCTCTCTTGTTCTTCTCCAAATTTTAAAAAGAGTTCCCATTGATTTTTCTATCAAATCAATTCATTCCTCCACCCAATCTTCTTCATTTCTTCTCTACTCAAGCAAGGGAAGGAGCTAGCCAAGTTTGGGAGGATTCGAAACTCGTTCGTGTCCATTTGGAGATCTCTACGTGTCGGTGTCGTATCGGGAGGAGTTTTCCTAGATTCGATCTACCGGGAGGTATAATCTCTTCTCTATTTCCTTCCTTCATACATATAGGTTTATTTTGAGCCCATAGGAATGACCCCCATGGTTGTATCTCCATTTGTGTCTATTTTGTGTCCATTTGGAGACTTCTAGGTGTGTCCTTGTGTTGTGTTTGTGTCCTAGTGGAAAAACCCCATATTTTGGACACATGGGGTTTGTGTCTTTGTGTGAATGATTTTATTAGTGTTAAATCTCAGATTTTATATTATTGGAATGTGTTCTTCATGGTGTTTTCTCCATGTATCATATGGTATCATATTCTATTTATATATGTATATATATATATCATTTGTTATAGGTATATATATATATATATATATATATATATATATATATATATATATGGGGAAGAGGAAGTGGCAGCGTCAGCCGTACGGCCCCCGCTCGTCGGAGGAGCCCCCTCTGTTCGCCGTAGACCCCGGCCTCCCCCCTGTGGCCGGGTGTTTCCTCTGACCGGTCGGCCCCCTCGGGCTGGCCGCCGTCCCGGGTTTCTTTTTCCCACTCGACGCCCCAACCCTATCTCCTCATCCCCGCCCCCACCCCTTCCCCCCCCCCCCCGCCGGCCGGGACCCTCTCCTTCCGTCTGGACGGGCGTCTTCCGACCGAGCAGTTTCCCCCCTTCCCCCTCCTCCCCTTTCCCCATCGGCATCGCCGTTTTTGACGCTCCCGGGCGAGGCGTCGGGCATCCGGCCCTCCTCCGCCGTCGGTAGTTCCCCCGGAGTCTCAGCGCCATCGGGCTCCTCACCGGGCGTCGGCTCCTCCCGTCAACCCCCTTGGTTTTCCCCCGGACCCCTCCCTCCTTGGCCCTCGACCGGAGCCGTGCCCGGCTCCGACAGGCGTGCCCCCATCTCCCCCGGCGGACCTCCCCCTCGTTGTCCCTTCTGCCATGCCACCTCTCCCGGCGTGGCTCAACTCCGTCCACTCCCTATTGTGCTCGCTTTCCCCGGTCGTGCCCTCCGCGAGGCCCTCGGCCCCCTCCGGCCGTGGAGGATCCTCCTTCCCCTCTTCTGACTCCGCCTCCGGCGCTGCGGCAGCTTCCCCGGCCGCCCCCTCCTCATGGCCGGCCCAACTCCGCTCACTCCATGTTGGACACGCTTTCCCCGGCCGCTTCGAGGCCCTCCGCCCCCTCCGGCCGTGGAGGATCCTCCTCCCCCTATCCGGCCTCCGTCTCCGGTCCAGCGGTAGATTCCCCGCCTCCTGCCTCGGCCCCCTCCTCAGCGACCACTGCCGTCCAGGCTTCTCCCTCGGCGGTGGCGCTCCCCCTCTGCGAGACCCTCTCTTGCGCTCTCGTGGCAACTCTGCGGCCCTCGACGCGAGTGCCGACGACGGTTTGCCTTCCAGCGGCGTCGCCCCCCCTGGCCGCTCACCAGCCCCCCTCCTTCGTCGTCCCTCCACGACGAGTTCTCCGCCCTCCGGCGTTCCCTACGACAAATGGTGGCCCCTCGCCGCCTCTCCCCTTCCCGGCGGTCCGCCCACTAGCCGCGGAAGGTCCGGGTTACCCCTCGGGAGCCTCCGTCCTCCTCCTCCGGCCGTCTCGCCGCCTCGTCTGGTCCCCCTCCGGCAGACGTCGCCCTCTGTCAGAGCTTCATCCCCCCGTCGGGATTGTCCCCTCGCCGGACCACCCCCATCTCCCGGCCCGCCGGACCACCGCCTTCGAGTTCTGCGACGGGGGGGGACGAGGCTCCTCGAGCCGTGCGCCCCCCTCCCCTCGGGCTGGTCGCCACTTTGGGCAGAGCCACCTAGGGCCACGCGCCCACCACCAGCGCCTAGGGCTTAGCGCCCATTTCCCCTCCCCTAGGGCCTAGCGCCCGTTCCCTCAAAATTCTGGTTTCGAATTTTCGAAATTTTGGGTTTCAAAATTCGATATTTTGGAACGCTGCGTGCCTTCCAATTTCGAATTTTCAAAATTTTGGGTTTCTATATTCGAAATGTTCAGGAACCCTTCCGAAAAATCGTACTTCCACATGTCGTTTTAATTTACATGTCTATCAGGGCCTTTTTGTGTTCTCTTGCCCTGCACCTGTATAGCTCTTTTTGAGCCCCTCTTTATTTTCAATAAAATATGTTGGTTAAAAAAAAGTATATATATATATATATATATATATATATATTGTGTGATATATATATTGGTGTATATTGTGTCTTTATATTGTGTTTATGGGGTGTGGAGATTTCGGGATTGAGAGAGAGTTGGAAAGAGTGGTGGTGGAGTTGGTTTTGGTGTTAGTGTGTGTGTGTTTGTGTTGAAGAGATTAGAGAGTGATAGAGAGAGTGGGGAGATGATAGAATGTGGGGGGAGGCTGCTGGTTACAACAACAGCAGCAGCAGTTCAGTATCAGTCCCCACAAGGGGGACTGATTTCAGTGGCAGCAGCAGTGATTCACACTGCTGTGCAGTGTGTAATGTGAGGGGCAAATTAGCCCCATTTTGTAGCAGTATAGGAGGGGAAATGGGCAGCCACTTAACCCCCTTATTAGCCCCATTGAACAGCCCACATATCAGGCCCTATAACAGCCCCTAGGACAGCCATAGATCAGTCCATTTGGCTGCCACTTGGCAGCCCATTTGGCAGCCCATTTGACAGCCCTTTGACAGTCCCATTTAGCCCCCTATAGGTGAGAGTCTATATGTGTATGTGTGAGCCTATAGGTGAGAGTCTATATGTGTATGTGTGAGCCTATAGGTGAGAGTCTATATATGACCTATATGTGAAACATATGTTAGTGAGTGAGTGAGTATTGTGTGTGTGAGTGGTTAGCTAGTGTTAGAATATTATGGTAAGGTTCATATGTGAGTGAGTGAGTGAGTGAGTGAGTGAGTGAGTATTGTGTGTGTGAGTGGTTAGCTAGTATTAGAATATTGTGGTAAGGTAATGTTGGATAACCAACATGTGTCATAAGATGGGTTAGATGAGCTAGGTACTAGGATTTTATGGTAGGTAATGTTAGTATAGGTTAGTGTCTAGCTATCCTAGGAAGCCTAGGTTTATTCCAAGGGTTAGAGTGGTTTACCT
Source organism: Iris pallida (assembly GCA_029216955.1). NCBI lineage: Eukaryota > Viridiplantae > Streptophyta > Magnoliopsida > Asparagales > Iridaceae > Iris > Iris pallida. Next base: position 12,335,721 of record JANAVB010044619.1, on the reverse strand, counting down.
TAGTAGGTGAAAGGTATTGGTATCTACCTTGTGAAGGGTAAATGTAGATAATTGCCTATAGCTAAGGTAAGTGGTTTAGGATTTAAGATATGATTAGGATTGGATTTTCTTGGTTTGTAATGGTCAGAAATAGTGCTCCTAAACTAGTTTTAACTTCGGTTGACCTTTTTGACCAAAAAGTCAACAAAAGTCAACCGAGAGTCAAACTTAGCCTATAAGTGACTAGAATTGACCGAAACCAAACTAGAGTTGACCAGTTGACTAAAAGTTAACAGTTGGTCAACATTAGACTAATTTGACCTAGAGTTGACCTAGAGTGACCAAAGTTGACCTGGGTTGACCAGTTGACCAAAAGTCAACTGTAAGTCAACCTTTGATCCCGTTTGACCTAGTTTGACTTGGATTGACTCCTAGTGACCTAGTATGACCTAGTATGATCTAGTATGACCCAGTTTGATCTAGTTTGACCTAGTTTGACCTAGTTTAACTTAGACTTGCATATCATGACTTGAATTAGTTTCCTTTTCATTATAAAACTCCTGTTTGACTTATAGTATCTCATTTTAGGTCTGTGATTACTCTAAACGTCTGTTCATCTTATCAGCTCAGGACCACAGGCGAGTACATTTACTGATTGTTTTCATTATCTTGATATCTACTATATCTGATTCAGTTGTAGTGTCTTACATGATTCCCGACATGATGGTTCACGGACTAGTATACGTCGGATCCTGTCATGAGATGTTGTTCCCGGATTTTCGTGGTATATTGGTATGTGATATTTCGTGTTTCTTGTACTTATATAGACATCGATTTAGGAGTGGACTGGTCCCCTGCTTTTGAATCCCGTGTCATGACGTGCCATGTCTGGATCCGTGATACTATTCGGAAATGGGAGAATTATTAGGGGTTATGTGATCAAAGCCTCTTGTCACTATTATGCTTGCGCCACTCTCACCTCACGTAGGGTGTAGCAGATCCCTCCGTGTGCTTGTTATCCAGGTTGGCCGGCATGACCCTTTTCTAGAGATTTTCGTGTAATTATCGGGCCAAGTGGATAACCTGTCTTGTAACATACCTAAAGCCGATCACATATCACTCTAATAATTCAAGGCACATTTTATATTTATTTATCGTATCTTATATCCTGCTCAGTTCTACTTTTAGTACTTTTCTCACCATGCTATGATATTCATTTACTCACTTGTTCTACATGCCTTTATGCTATACCTTGATTGGAGACTAAGTTCTATTCGGGAGAAGGGTTACGATCCCGGTCCTTGTTTGGTTTAAGGGTTGTAACTCAGCTTTCGAATGGTTCCCAAGTCATCCTATATCTTTGTCTTGTATTTCATTATACTGTCTCTTATAGAATTTGTCAATTCATATGGAACTGCTGTTAGTGTTTGTACTTGCTCATTTTCCTGACAGGATACCGTTGATATATTACAGATGACTCTGAGGCAGATTGCCGACCTATTATGGGGTCGAGTTAGATGGAGTAGTCCAGGACCGTGGCTTGATAGTAGAGCCACTAGACTTTGTACACCCAGAGTAGTGTGGCTTAGTTAGGTTTGTCTGGACTGCGATACAGCTAGTACCTTCAGTTTATAGTATTTTATATTATATTCTGTGACTCTGTGATGTTGTGTATAGCTTTGGGCTTGTGTGGATCTTGAACTTATTTCCTGTTTTCATCTATCATATTTCCTTTCCATGCTATCTACCTTAGTTTTATTTTGTGATTAAGACTGTATTGCTATGTCACCTCCATTCGGAGTGTATATACTATACAGGTACCTTTATACTGTTTAGTCGTAGTATTTACAGACCTTATATACAGCGTTCTACCGTCGATTCTGCGGCATAGGCTGGACGTAACCACGTGCTCGTGCCCCTGATCTGGGTGCAGGTTGTGACATATTTTGTGCAGGGATGACTGTCGGCGATGGTAAGTTGCTTATGAATTATTCTACTATCATGTTCTTATGAATTGTTAAAAAGAACCTAGACAAGTAGAAAGATCACTAGTAAATGTTAGCTTCACATGTTGATTTAGTATAGAGATTTGCGAGTTCGGCCAACAGTCGCTCGCCAGTACATGATGTGTGTTGACCCACGTTGTGGGCATCCTTTTCAGAAAGAAAAAGGAGACAGGAGGATTTCAAGTGAGGCACTGAAGCTCGTCTAGCCCAGTAGAGCTCGTGGATTGCCTCGAAGCTTTATTTTTTTTCCAATCAAGTTACAAGTTTCTTTTCCTTTGAAGGTGTCTTTTCATTTCCAACATGTAATAAAGGGATATGATGTATGGGCATTGTGACTATTTTTAAAAGAGAGTTTTAAAGAGAATCATGTAGCCAAGATAAGGCAAATCTGAGTTTACAATGCTTTGTACTTGTATTCCTATCAAGCTTATCAATAAAAGAAGTATTTCCATTTCAAATATCTGTGTCCAATATTTGGTTTTCTGCAATGAATGGGTGTGTGCGTGTGTTTTTGCTTGACTAGTTGTTTTGTGCAGGTACATGGCCTTGTGCAAGCGCAACTTAGGCTTGCATGGTATCACACCTTAGCAAGGACGATCGATCCCGCAGGGATCCAGGCAACGCGGATGACCCTAGCGGGATCGGGGCGTGACAAAGTGGTATCAGAGAACGGTTTTACGTCCCTGGCCTCTTACAAATATCGTTTTCAAAAAAGTATATAAAGTATTTTGATGGCTTTCAAAAAGTCCCGATTTTGAGTTATAAAAACCAATGTCCCATACAATAAGTCCATAATATTTTATGAGACTGACAGAAGTTATACTCTTTTGCAGAGAAATGGCCCATCCTCGACCAGCTGTCTTAACCGATCCGATAGAACGGATCATGACCTTGTTGGAACTGCAGAGGCAAGATAATGAGAAGCGTGGTCAGATACAACAGGCCCGACTGGAGGCCCAACAGAAGGAGTTGGATTCCTTGACCCAACTTGTAACTGCGCTTGCGACAAATTGAGATACCACCGCAGCGACCAAACCAACGGGAACACCCGAGATTGAGCTCATGGATGGCGACAAACTCCAGCCGGCACAAAGGCACTCTTCCTTTAAGCCAAAGGACTTCTTGGATGTGAAACCTCTGAAATTTGAGGGCAGGACATCACCAGATAAGGTGGTAGACTGGATCGATAAAATGGAGAGTTTGTTCACATTCGTAGGAGTTCCGAGTAGCAAGAAGGTATTGTGTACCGTTCTGCTACTACAGCTATGGGCAAAGGACTAGGGGAAAGCGAAAAAGCCGACACTGCTCGCAACGGTTAGGAATGGGAAGATTTCATGGGCCTCGTTCAAGAAGACATTTCTGGATCAATATCTGCCTCCAGCCATGAGTAAGAAAATGGAGAATGACTTCATCACACTGAAATAAGGGAATATGTCCGTGGAGGACTTTGAATCTGAATTTGCTAAGCTTGCAAATTTTGCTGCTGTTATGTTACCAACCAAGCAGACTCGCATAGATCGGTTCGTTGAAGGTCTGAATGACGACATTCAGTTGAGTGTATTGAACCGAGAATGTGGGTCGTATTCTCAGGCCTTTGAGGCGGCGCTACAGGTGAAACAGTTTTGCCTAAAGAAGGCATCAATCAAAATATAGTACGGTCAAAATCAGCCCGTGAAGAGATATCATGATGGAGAGAAAAAGACTGACGGGGAACAGAAAAATAAGCCAGTATGCACATTCTGCAGTCGACGAGGGCATGTGAAGGAAGACTGTCGCTATGCGAATGGTCTGAGTTGTAGTTTCTGTGGCAAGAGTAGGCACATCAAGGAGGACTGTCGTGCCGCTAATAATGCTTGTTTTAGTTGTGCCTAACAGGGTCACTCTGTCAGGAATTGTCCGAAAAGGAATAGAACGACTCAAAATCGTAATGACACGGAAGAGCATAGGCCGCTGAGGGATCCACCACAGATCAGAGACAATCCTCACAATCAACAGTTGCGGAATGCCAATACTGCGACAGCGCGCGTCTATAATCTCTCTACCTTACTTGATCCTGAATGCAATACTAGTGGAGGTGAGTTTGTATCTTAAATTTTGAGGACAAAACTTTTCCTCAGTAGATTATTATGTAGTGCCCCGCTCCTCGCGGACCACTATGTAATACCTACGGCTTGCTGACTCAATCTTGAACTGAGTATTCGGGGAAACCTTTGCCGGTATCGATTGATTACGGATGAAATGCAATGAACCTTTCCAATTGATGGATTGGCTTCTATTGAAATGAATCCAAGAGTTTTATTGGATGTTTTCTTTCGCTACTTGGTTTTGATGAATGTGTTTTCGTGTTGGTTTTCAATGATTGATTTTCATTGTTCGCTTTCATCACATTTCGTATTCATTTCGAATCTTGAGAGAAAGAGACCGAAGTATGCTAATCAACTGTTGGTGTCAATGTAGGACGCGTGAACTGTTCGTGATCGGCGCATGAAGTCCCTCCTTCTCTCAACTAAGATTCATCTTGGTGAGTTGTTTCAACCGAACAAACATTGATCTGTACGCCTAATAAAATGATCTCTAGTACACTCTATTGTCTTGTCCCTATGATCAACGATACCACATCAACAAAAGATAAGAGAAGATAATTGAATTGAATCAAATACAAGATCATGTATTGCTACTCTATCTGCTCCATGAGAATGATCATCTGTTCGGTTACTAAGTATGCTTGAAGAATGTAGACATGTACAGACGAACTTGTACGTATTGGGATGAATAAGAAGGCACAAAATAAACGTGTCATATATCTATGCATAAGTCCAAATCTGTCTCATCTAATAGAACTGCTAAAGCATGCATTTGGTCTCGAACAACTTGTATACAAGAAAATATTTGTCTCCCGGGTGGTATCTGGGGGCACCTGGAACCGCTCGGCCTAGGAGAGATTAGGGCCTCCATATAAAAATGGGAGTCGATATCTGAGTCCTTAGAGACGAGCTGGACCGGAGAGTCACAACGGCTAATCATGGGGATACCCTATGGACCAACATGTAGAATAGTCCACCTGCATGATCCTATTACAACTTCAATATCTGCAAGAATGAAACATGAATTACTCTTTATGTAAATTGTGCTAACATGTTTTATGCAGGGATGACTGTCGGCGATGGTAAGTTGCTTATGAATTATTCTACTATCATGTTCTTATGAATTGTTAAAAAGAACCTAGATAAGTAGAACGACAACTAGTAAATGTTAGCTCCAAATATTGATTTAGTGCAAAGATTTGTGAGTTCGGCCAAAAGTCGCTCGCCAGTACATGATGTATGTTGACCCACGTTGTGGGCATCCTTTTCAGAAAACAAAAGGAGACAGGAGGATTTCAAGTGAGGCACTGAAGCTCGTCTAGCCCAGTAGAGCTCGTGGATTGCCTCGAAGCTTCATTTTCTTTTCCAGTCAAGTTACAAGTTTCTTTTTCTTTGAATGTGTCTTTTTATTTCCAGCATGTAATAAAGGGATATGATGTATGGGGATTTTGATTATTTTCAAAAGAGAGTTTTAAAGAGAATCATGTAGCCAAGATAAGGCAAATCTGAGTTTGCAATGCCTTGTACTTGTATTCCTATCAAGCTTATCAATAAAAGAAGTATTTCCATTTCAAATCTATGTGTCCAATATTTGGTTTTCTGCAATAAATGGGTGCGTGCGTATGTTTTTGCTTGACTAGTTGTTTTATGTAGGTACATGGCCTTGTGCAAGCACGACTTAGGCTTGCACGACATCACGCCTTAGCGAGGACAATCGATCCTGTAGGGATCCAGGCAAGGCGGACGACCCTAGCGGGGTCGGGGCGTGATAGCTTCGATGAGAATGTACTGAACTTTGTTGTGGTCCAGATACCATAATAGATTCATGGCATGGAAAGATACTTATCATAGATTATGGTGCCATCTTCTGTCCTTGTTTGGTTTGGGGGATGGTACACTAATTCAAGGATGGAGTATTGGACCACGTTATAATCCCATTTGACTTATTATTGAGTAGTTTATATCCAATTTTATGGCATAATATTATGTATCTTGTTACGTCCCTATGAGGACCTAGTGATCTCTCCAGGTGTGTGCTCTTGACTTTTCGTAGGTGTTCTAGCCAATGTCGTGATCTTCTATATTCCTTCGAAGATGACTTGCTCTTGGATCGTCCATGCTACTCTTGCCAAATCATTTCTTTGTTTATGTATTACTTCTCCTTTAAATAGTCGGTAGTAGATTTGTCTCCGTCCAACTACATGTACAAATGACAAATTCTTAATTCTAGAAATCTTTGTCTTTATTTTGTGGATGAGATTAGTTGTCATAGTTTTAGTGCATTTTATAGCTTACATATATTTATTATACATCCGGCATGTCTATGTTCCTAATCCTACGTATTTTGGGACTGGGATGTTACACCACTCTGTTGGTATCGAGAGAGTCTCTATCTGATACCATTCTGTTAGGAACAAAATATGTAAAACGTTCTCACAAACTAATAGGACCTGTCGAGGATAAAACAAAAGTTAAAAAATAGGTAAAAGAACAATGAAAACACAATGCAAACACAATAATATTTATGTATAAAATTCTAACAAAAAAAAGCATGGGACGATCAGAGTCCAACCCTAGAAAAGCATTCACAAAGGAAATAGATATTACACGTCTACAAACGTCAATCGATCTAAACGGATCACCACAACTACTTAAAGTAATAAAAACATATTACACAAGGTTACCGAAGAGGAGATAACAATAAGCAATCACCGATGATCTCCACGAATCGATCTCTGATCAAAATAGCCCCAATTCCCTTATATTTGAAAGTTGAAACCTTTGAAAAAAAACTCTCCTTTTGATCTCTCAGTGATAGATCATGATGGACTTAGTTTAGAAAAGACCTATTTAAAGCCCTCTAATCACAAACAGATCTTGACCATTGATTTTGATCTATTGGTGTTAATAAAATATCCACATTTGGCCTTCAATCCCAACATCGATATATCGGCAATATATCGGTTTTGGTATACCGACGTTATACTGAAAATTGTCCTCTTCGAGTCGGAACCTATTCTGGAACAAAAGATTGTCAGACTGGTATATTGGAGATACACTGGCAGTGGTATGTCAACGATATACCGTAGACTGTGATACTGATTTTCTAGCATATTCTGATATGCGTTCAAATCAAGCCGCCTTGTCTCCTTTGACTTTTCGAGCTTCTTCGACACACGAATGTCGCTAATCGCACTCCGGGGTGCTCTCTATATAGGCTGAGAACCACACCCAGTACCAACATTCTTGCTGCCGAAAATTTTCAAAATCGTATAGGGTTAAGGTATATAACATAATTTTGTAAAGATAATAAAACTTTGCTTCTTTCAAGTAAAATTCTTTTTAACTTCTTATTTAATTTGAACTACCCAAATATTCATACTACTGATTTTCTTTTCCTTGTAAGAGATCCCCTCTGATAGTGGCATTAATCTCTTTTCGTATATCTACAAATATTCTTGGCTTCCTGTGTGATCTTAATGTTTTATAAATCAAAAGTTCATACTTCTTATATGTCATGTCCACATTTTGGACATTTGGCAATGTGTTTCTCTCTTTTCCTTTGAAGACGCCAACTTGTAGTAACATCCTTCTGAGAGATGTAAGCTGCGCTTAATCTTTGTACTTTCTGATTCAAGACTCTTAAACAGGGCCGGCTCCAGCATTTTGGAGGCCCTAGACAAGTTCCAAAAAAGAGGCCCTTATCCTTCTATATAATTTCTTTTGTTTTATTTACGAGTAACGAAGATATATTTACTTTGCAATCTCCTTCACTTACGCGCTTCTTTTCGCTATTTAAACAATTAATAATAGAAGCTTCACAAGACAAAAAAAGATATTAGAAACTAAAAATGAGAAGAAGAGAAAAATATGCCTAGCCACATTTGTTGAGAGAGGGAGAAATCGTTTCATTTTTTCCATAAGAGAGAAGTTTCGTGGGAAAGTGAGAGAGAGAAGAGTGTAATGTATTTTTTTTGAATTTATTTTATTCTTTTCCAAACAACCGTAGGTTTTTCCAGTTCATTTTTTTTGGCCTGGTACAAAATAATTAAAAATTCAAAAAAAACAATTGGAGGCCTCAAGGGGGGAGGAGGCCCTAGGCGGCTGCCTAGTCTCCCTCCCCCGGAGCCGGCTATGCTCTTAAAGAAATATTTATACCATTCTGTTAGAAATTGATTGTACTTCACTGACGAGTTCTTCGAAGTTGAAAATGTCGTCGAGGCTTGAATCGTGCATTTAGTAGCACTTTCCTTAAAGTGTTTCGGGCACTCCGGTAACGTCTTGGAGTCAGCACGCCAGAATACCCAGGATAAGACAGCCTTCTGCCGGAGGTTCACCAGACATTGTGAGACACCGGCGTAGGGAAGAACACCTTTCTGGAAAACTTTGGAAGAGAGGAGAAAGAGAGAATGAATACTCAGATTCTGTGTATTTTAGACTCAGAGATCTGTAGTATATATAGATGAATTCGTGTTGTTTCGTGAAGTCGCGACCCTTCCGGAACAACATTCATTCACCTGTTCGCAAGTTCATTCACCCTTTCGTTTGTCTGGGCCGCTGCAAAAATAGGAATTCTCGGGGCAAAAATTGCCACGAAGAGCCCGAGGCCCGAGCCTACGCCGCTCGCCCGATGCCACGTTGCCTAAGTGCACAAGTGCGTCTACAATGCGCCACTATCGCCTCTACGCCCGAGCCCGAGCCGGAGCCGGAGCCGGATCCGGTGTTGCCGGTGGCAACACCGGCTACATTTTCATGAAAAAGATAAAACAACAACCAATGGTCACCCACTAGCAACCCTTTGGTTGTTGCACACTCCTCATGAGTGCACATACCTATTTAAGCACTCTTAAACCTTTCTCTCTTTCCGATGTGGGACTAAAGTCCCTTCTCTTTCCTTTTCATATTTTATGAACAATAAATGGAATTTCCAACAATCCCCCACTTGTTCCATAAATGATGGAAAGGAATTCCAGAATACATCACTTAAAGAATGTTAATACAGTTAGGTATCTTTCGATTTGAACCTAACCTTAGTAGATGCAACACAAGATTTTATCGGAATCTCTGGTAGCTGGGCTTTGAACCAGTTATTCCTTGTGATAAAATCGGTATTACCTTACACACATTCTTTTGTAGTTCTTCGCCTACATCTCTCGCTTAGCACTATTAATGGCCATGTGCTGATCCTGTCTCGTGAATTTTTATAAGATAAACTCCAGATCTTACTGAGACGGCACCATCTCTAAATTCACATAGGTGAAGTTCTTTCAGTATATCTGTTGCTTTATAGATACATGTCAACATTACCGAACTTCATTAAGAGTTTTATAAACTCAACCCTCAAATTGCAATAGTCGACATTATCATGTCGTATACATCCAAATCAACAATTTGTTGTTACCCATTGAATCTAAGGTTAAGGTTTTCTTAACATTAGATTGGGTTGCCACTATTGTTGGAACTCTTACTCAAGGAGTTTCAATCCCATACCTCTCGAGGTAGACTTTACTAAATCCCTAGCTAGTGGTTTAGTAAAGGGATCAGCTAAGTTATAGCTGGTACGCACATACGTAAGAGAAATGATTCCATCTTTGATCAATTTCCTTACGTAGATATGTCTTAGACTTATATGTTTAGACTTCCCATTATACACTTCGTTGTAGGCTCTTGCTAGAGTAGCTTGACTATCGCAATGTATTGACACTTTTGATACATTGTCTTTAGCCAGCGGAACTTCTAATAGAAAATCCCTCAACTACTCAGCTTCTTGTCCTGCAGAAGCTAGAGCCACAAACTCTGACTCCATGGTCGAATGGGTAATGTACGTTTGTTTCTTGCTCTTCCAAGAAACTGCCCCTCCGGCAAGCGTAAATATCCAACCTGTCGTAGATTTGTTATCCCCGATACTTGATATCCAACTAGCGTCGGTATATCCTTCTAATACGGCAGGCTACCATATTGTAATCCAAAATTCTTGATTTTCAAAAGATAACCAAAAATTCTTCCGATAGCCCTCCAATGCTCATTATTAGGGTTGCTAGTAAATCTACTCATTTTACTAACTACAAATGCTATATCAGGTCTTGTGCATTACATTAAATACATAAGACATCCAATAGCACTTGCGTATTCTAATTGAGCGACGGCTCTTCCAGAATTCTTTTCTAGTTTAACACTTAGATCAAATGGAGTGTTCACTTCTTGAACTTTAGGTGTTTGAACTTGTCTAGCACTTTCTCAACATAGTGCGACTGCGTAAGTTCAAAACCTCTACTGTTTTGTATTATTTTGATCCCCAAAATAGTGTCAACTATTCCAAGATCTTTTATCTTGAATGTGGAAGTTAGGAACCTCTTCGTTTCTGTAACTCCACTCATCTCGTTGCTAATGATCAACATATCATCAACGTAGAGACAAAGAAATATCACGATATTTCCATATACTTTAGTGTATAAACACTTATCACAAACATTGTGAACAAAGCCATTAGAAATTATGACTGAGTCAAATTTCTGATGCTACTGCTTTGGTGCTTGTTTTAATCCGTACAAGGATTTAACAAGTTTGCATACCTTTTGTTCATTTCCCGGGAGCACGAACCCTTCCGGTTGCTCCATGTAAATCTTCTCATCGAGATCTCCATTTAAGAATGCCGTTTTGACATCCATCTGATGAACATTAAGATAATGCAATGAAGCTAATGCAAACAATATTCTAATTGTAGTCGTTCTTGCTACTGGTGCATATGTGTCAAAATAATCAATTCCTTCTCTTTGTCGAAATCCTTTGGCTACTAGTCAAGCCTTGTAGGTGTTTAAAGTACCATCACTATGATACTTTCTCCTGAACATCCACTTACATCCAATAGGTCTTGACCCATTGGGCAGATCGACAATTTCCCAAGTGTGGTTAGATATTATCGAATCCATCTCATCTTGGATAGCATCTTTCCAAAAATATGAGTCCTGCGAAGCTATTGCTTCCTTAAAAGTTTTAGGATCATCTTCTACCTAAAGAATGATAGGAATCTTGCGAATAAATTTTTCTGTATTTCCTTCTACTAAGTAAAAGGAAATAAGTTGAGAATCTATTTCATCAGGTCCTAGATCCTTAGCCTTTCGAACTCTTTTGCTGATCCAAAGCTCGGGTTGTTTTTCAACTAACCGTGAAGAGCTCTCCTCACGAGACTCTTCATTAGCAGGAATCTCAGAATCTTTATTCTTAGTAATAAGGTTCTCGAAAAATTCCACATCTCTGGATTCGACAATAATGTTAGACTCTAAGTTTAAAAGTCTATATGACTTACTATTCGCAGCATAACCTACAAAAGCACTTTTGATTCCACGAGGACCTAATTTGGTCCTTTTAGGATCCATATTTTTGTAATAAGCTATGCACCCCCACACTCTAAAATAACTGATATTAGGCTTACGACCTTTCCATATCTCATATGGTGAAATACCAGTTTTCTTCAAAGGAATTCGGTTCATTATATGACATGCAGTAAGTAAAGCTTCTCCCCACAAACTAAATGATAATTCAGAATGCATTAGCATTGCATTTATCATTTCTTGATATATTCTATTTTTTTTCGGCTAGTCCGTTCTGTTGAGGTGTCCGTGGTGCAGAACATTCATGAATAATACCATTTTCTTCACAGAAGGCATTAAATTCAAAAGAAAAATATTCACCACGTCTATCACTTCTAAGTATTTTAATGTTTCTACCAAGTTGATTTTCAACCTCTAATTTGTATATTTTAAAAGCATTAAAAGCTTCATCTTTATGCTTTAATAAATATACATATGTAAATCTAGAGCAATCATCAATGAAGGTAATAAAGTATTTATTACCTCCTCGAGATAATGTGCCATTAAATTCACATAAATCAGAGTGAACTAAATCTAGTAGGTTGGTATTACGCTCTATACTGTGAAAAGGTTTTTTAATCATTTTGGATTTTGCACAAATTTTACACTTATTTAAGTCTTCAGAATTGCATGAAATTAATCCAGATTTAATTAATCTTTTTATAGTGCTAATACCTATATGCACTAATCTACTATGCCATAAAGTAGAGGACTCAATCATGTAAGCAGAAGTAAAAACTTTATTGATACTATTTTCAATGATACAAAGTTTGATCATATCCTCATCGGTATATCCCTTTCCAACAAATACACCATTACGGGTCAAAATTAATTTGCCCGACTCAAAGATAGATTTTATTCCTGGTTTACCAACAAGACTCCACTGACGAGGTTCCTACTCATATCCGGGACGTGAAGTACGTTAGTCAAAGTTACTTTCTTCCCGGAAGTGAATTGGATTTCCACATCACCTGTTCCCACGACCGTTGAATGTCCTTCATTTCCCATCTGAACTTCTTGTCCATCATTGACTTCAGAATAGGTCTTGAATGCTGCTTTGTCATATGAAACATGAACGGTAGCACAAGTACTGTACCACCATCCTGGAGCCTTCCCTTTGACCGTCATGAGTTTGCTCACCGTAGCAATTATGTCATCTGTCTCAGTGAGATTTACCTCACAGTTTTGGGTCTTTCGAACCCGACAGTCTCTGGCATAATGTCCTGCTTTGCCACATACAAAACAACCGGTCTTGGGTCCTTTGGCGTTGCCGGAGTTCTTGAACTTTTGTTGGTCCTTCTTAGGACCGATAAAGTTCTTCTTTCCTGCAGGCCTCTTGCCTTTCGCGCTCACCGCGTTGGCTTTAGAAACTCCGTTGTTCTCGGATTTCTGTCTTTCCTTCGATTCCTCTTCTATTTGAAGGTATTTTTGAATCTGTTCCAGTGAAAAATTCTCAGAGCTGTGAAGTAGTTTCTTTCGATAACTATTCCAAGATGCTGGCAATTTAGTGATTATAGCACCAACTTGGAATGGTTCCGGAAGTTCTATCTTCACTGCCCTGAGTTTATTGACTAGAACTTGTAGTTCGTGTACTTGGACGAGTATAGGCTTTGTATCAATCATTTTGAAATCAAAATACTTTGATATAAGAATTTTTTTGTACCTTCTTCTTCTGCTCTGAATTTGAAATCCAGAGCCTTCCAGATGTCAATCGTCGAAGAATTTTCTGTATAGAGGTCGTACAGTCTGTCCGACAGGGTGTTCAGAATGTGACCACGGCACAGCAGTTCGTCCTCTTTGCGCTTTTTGCGTTCTGCCTTGACTGCATCAGAATCTGTTGGTGTGGGTTCTAGAATAGGTGGCAGATCTGGGTCGAGGACGTAGTAGATCTTCAGCACCGTCAGGAGGAAGATCATCTTGTCCTGCCATCGTGTGAAGTTCGTCCCGTCGAAGCGATCCAGTTTGACTAGATCCTGATTCATGACTTTGATGCTCGAAATTGCAGCCTCGGATGCCATTATTTGCAACACTTTAAGATTGTTAGAAATTGATTGTACTTCACTGACGAGTTCTTCGAAGTTGAAAATGTCGTCGAGGCTTGAATCGTACATTTAGCAACACTTTTCTTAAAGTGTTTCGGGCACTCCGGTAACGTCTTGGAGTCAACACGCCAGAACACCCAGGATAAGACAGCCTTCTGCCGGAGGTTCACCAGACGTTGTGAGACACCGACGTAGGAAAGAACACCTTTCTGGAAAACTTTGGAAGAGAGGAGAAAGAGAGAATGAATACTCAGATTCTGTGTATTTTAGACTCAGAGATCTGTAGTATATATAGATGAATTCGTGTTATTTCGTGAAGTCGCGACCCTTCCGAAACAACATTCATTCACCTGTTCGCAGGTTCATTCACCCTTTCGTTTGTCTGGGCCGCTGCAAAAATAGGAATTCTCGGGGCGAGAATCGCCGCGAGGAGCCCGAGGCCCGAGCCTACGCCGCTCACCCGATGCCACGTTGCCTAAGTGCGTCTACAAGTGCGTCTGCAATGCGCCACTATCGCCTCTACGCCCGAGCCCGAGCCCGAGCCGATGTTGCCTGCCGGCTACATTTTCATGAAGAAGATAAAACAACAACCAATGGTCACACACTAGCAACCCTTTGGTTGTTGCACACTCCTCATGAGTGCACATACCTATTTAAGCACTCTCAAGCCTTTCTCTCTTTCCGATGTGGGACTAAAGTCCCTTCTCTTTCCTTTTCATCTTTTATGAACAATAAATGGAATTTCCAACACATTCTTCTTGTCAAAAACCATAATATAACAAACATTGACCATAAAAATCCTTGACAGTAACAACATGAGATAATTCACTGTAATTGTCTAGCAAAATCTACAAGCTCAAAAAATAATATCTTCCATTTATTAAATACATTGTACAAATATAATGACTGGAAGTGTAACTTGATTTTGATAACTGTAACCGGCAAATGGAGAGTTTCTACTGTTTGTTCGAAATTGCTTCTCAAAAGAAACCTCGAGGAAAGTTGAGAAAAGTTCTTCATTTCCTATCTAGCATCGAGTGTAATTGTCAAGTCATTTGACGTATGCTTGTCTTGCTTGCTATTATTTTGGTCCAATTCAAACGAAAAATTCGTTTTGATGAAGCCAGGCTGCATAGGCTCTGGTAATGATGTTAGATCGGCACCCAACATTACCATTACAGACGACATCAACGGTCTATCTGCTGGAAGTTCTTGCACACATAATAAACCAACTTTTATACATCTTAACACCTCAACCTCCGAAAAGCTCTTACTCATTGATTCATCAACTAGCTCCAATGCTTTTCCTTCGTTCCACAAATTCCATGCCTGAACCAAGATAGAAATTGTAATGGTCAATTTTAATTGTAAGTTAAAAGATGACTATGTCAAAGCTTACTTACATGTGCTACAAGGTTTATGTATGCAGGGAAAGGGTATGCCCCGCTGTTCTTCTTTCCACTTATAATTTCGAATATTAGTACTCCATAACTGTACACATCGGACTTCAAAGAAAAAAATCCACCCATAGCATATTCAGGTGACATGTATCCACTGTATGGAACATCAAAATAAAAGCTTATTGAGTTTCAAATAAAGAAACTATGGAACCACACATTGACTATGAATGATACTTACTATGTACCAACAACTTTTCTCGTTTTAAAATCGGTGTCATCACCACCAAAAAGTCTCGCCATACCAAAATCTGAGATTTTTGGATTCATCGTCTTATCCAGTAGAATATTGCTAGCTTTGAGATCTCTATGAATAATTCTAAATCTTGAGTCATGGTGAAGATAGAGTAGTCCTCTAGTAATCCCTATGACAATTTGGTATCTTGTTTGCCAGTCCAATATTGCACCTTTTTCTTTATCTGTAAGATTGCAATCATAGGGTGTTAGCTGTTTTTTTCCCCAATGAATTAGAATTGTGATTCTACATGTGGAGTGAAATATTTAAAAGTGAAATGTATGGGCATCTTCATAGATCTGACACCCGCAAAGACATTGGGTCTGCTTGTGGTAGGATCATCGCACTAATACCCTTCAAGATCAATGCACTGGACTCATCTCATGGAGGGAAAGAAGAAGCTGTGTTGTTGACCAGAAAGGCTGCATTAAGGACAACATCACTCCACAAATACATCGAAACATTAATTTTGTTTGCAGGTGTACGTGCAATATAAAAAAATGGCTTAACATCATTTTGCTGCATACCACCATTATATATGGAACCATGATCATATCGATCTAAGAGAATTAGCATGTTATAAGTTGCACTCAAGATAATAACTGAAGGAGGCAAGAGTATACCAAATAGGAAGAAATCCAAGCTTTTATTGGGCATGTACTCATATATCAAGATTCTCTCCTCAGCTTGTATGCAGCATCCAAGAAGCCGAACAAGATTTCTATGCTGAAGCTTGGCAATTACCATAATCTCATTCTTGAACTCCTCAATGCCTTGGAGCGAAGTTCTACCAAGTCTCTTTACTGCAATCTCTTGGTTGTTGCCAAGCTTACCCTGTAAAATTTGGCATCCAACAATAAACATATAATTAAAACTTTTCTTCCACCAGTCATTTGGATAATTAGCAGGCTTAGAGAAGTCAATGCATACTTGACCCATTACTTCAAGTATCTGAAGGTATTGCTGAATATCTATAGCAACATTGCATGTATAGAAAATATAGGAAGATGGACTCAGAACATCAAGATTATATGTCATTGTTAAGTATCATCGGGTGTATGACTGGGATATGTTCGACAGAAGATATTGAACTAGTGGGAGTTTTTAGTTACATATAAAGAGATTGAATGTTCTTGCAATACTTTTAGATATTTTAGTTGGTGTCTGGCTTTGCTCACTAATGCCTCGAATAGAATGTTGCCAGGGGTAGTAAGCAGTTTCAGTACTGCTGACACTTGAATGTGGTAGCCACATAGTTTGGATGATTCAGAGAGAAAGGAAGAACACTCTTTTCTGGAAGCAAACAGGAAAGCTTTACTTACATTTATTATAATTATTTTCTTAGTTATGGGCAAGTGAGTTATGTAAGAAAAGGAGGAAGATGCTGGATGTGACTGATGTCAGAGGTCCTACCATTATAAATACGAAAATTTACCTTGTAGACAGTACCAAATCCACCCTGTCCGAGTGCGTTTTCATCTCTGAAGTACTCAGTTGCAGCTTCGATTGTGCAGAACTCAAACAAAGGAATGTTTATATCTTCGTTGCATTCATTTGATTTTCCATCGGAGAAGTTGGTGCCACCTGAGATTAACACACAAAATCATATGGATATTACTAGAAAAGTGTTCCATATTACAATTATAAGATTTCAAAATCTGTTTGCCATACCCTTTCTCATACCCTTTCTCCTTTTTGTTTTCAGGAGGAAATAAGTCACACAAGAAATAAGTAGAACGAATAAAGGAAGCAGAACTGCCAAGATAACCACCATTTTGACTTTACTCTTCTGGGATTGGGTAGATGAAACTGCATCACACCACTGTCGTGTAAACAAAAATTGAACGAAAAAGATAGAAGAATGAAAAAAATAGTACCAACGGTATGATTCAGTCTTGTCGAAAATTGATAATGTTATAGTGTATCGATAAGATTCCTCAGCGATAAAATGTAAAAATTACCATTTATCGAAATTGTATATCTACAAATTCCATAGTTTGCATTATCTGCAGATACCGATCCGATAAGATCGATACCGACCGATACCGACATTGGGGGCCTCTTTTTCAGTCAATTCGGTAAATAAAATGACGAAGAAGACCTATCAACAATGGTGTAAAAGCATAATAAGTTTGTAAAAACACGTAAAACAAGAAAAATCATCTATCGCATGTAAACCAATCAGCAAGGATAACCACTATTTCATTAAATTTGAAAACTACTAAGAAACAATACTGAAACTACTTAAAATTATGCCTAAATGCATAAAATATATTATCTAAAATGTTAATAATTTATTAATAATTATTTGCTTTTAGATACCAAAAATTCTGATACTCCGATCCGAAACCATTGATATTGCAGATATCGTCAATCCTGATACTCATAAGAATGGTCTGTGTAAACCTTACTCACAACATTAATGGATAGTAATATCATTCCACTCGAAACTACTTATTGTGGTGGTAATATTAGCAAAGATAAATGATATAAACTAACTCCCTTTGGTTCGCTTCCATTTATTCTCATGAGCTTTTTGTAATAGCTTCATTTAATCTCTAGCTCTATTTTAATAAAATTTAATAACATAAACAGTGTTAGTCTACGACTTTTGCTTGATAGTATCAGAGTGTAATCTTGTCATAAATTTCTAGGAATATGCATACCTAAATCTGCATACGCGGTCCGGATATAAAGATCCTTCTGAAAACCATCTTTTTGCACATCGAAAAGCCAATCAGTCATCCAAATCATACATCCAAATTGCCCCGGATACATAGCATACGCAGTGCAAGAGCAATTATTCCGACACATAAGCATGCACTCGTCAAGGCTAAGGTCCCTACCCGAAAAAGTGATTGGCGAGTCAGGCAGCTTCACCCCACTAATTGGTACAAATCCATCGGTTCTGTTCCTGCAATCCAATTCTGTCTTCCTGATGCACCCGTTCCTCCAATCTGTAGAAGCCCACTTATCGAGATTTTTCGGCACGAACCCATGTAAACATTGGCAGATAGGTGTGCTTCTAACGTCACATATTCCATTGGCTCCGCACTGCCCATAGGTGGCACATGTGTCACCCGGTTCTTCCCACACTGTGTCCCATTGTCTTGAATCTGGCTGCCAAGTTAACAATTGATCCTTCCCTAACGGGCTAAGCACAAAGATAGTAGGCTGCTCACTTGCTTGAAAGGAGAATGACACCTCTTGGCTGTTGTTCAGTTTGCTATAAACGAGACCTTTGCTCCTCAAGTTGATGGCATCCCATTGCGCACCGCGCCAAATCTTGCCTGATCGTGAATATATGTATAGGTTGATGTCGGTGTTCACTAGGTAGTACTCCCCTTCAGATGGATCTGTCTCGGTCTTCCATGATGTTATGTTGCGGCTGAGCCCCGTGATCCTGTCCAGCCCCAGCTTCATGCCTGGTAACAAAGTGTCGGTTGGGTGGTCGAAGCTCTGCCAAGCATACCTTTGAGTGTTGATGTCGTCTTGTTTTAACACAAGATTTCCGTCATCCAGCAACTGCGCAAAAGAAACGTTTGAGCCACTTGTAGCACCTATAGACCAGACTATGGTCGACTTCCTGTCGGTGATCATCATGGTTCCATTGGCCGTGACTGACAGGAGTCCGGTCGAGTTGATGACCGGGCTCCCACGGTTGGCAACCCATACGATTTTTTGATCCGGTATATTATTGAACCATATGCCGACGTATCGCCTTTTGGAGTTGGCGGGAGTGAAGAAGCCCAAAGCAAATTGACCACCGGAGGAAATTAAGGTTTCGTTGTCTGCAAGGGGTTGGGCTGGCGTTATGGTATCCCTTGCAATCGAAGGGGCGAAGGAGGTGAAGAGAAGAAGTATGAGAAGGAATGATCTACTGTGGAATAGTTTCATGCTTATGCAAAACTATGGTATCCCTTGCAATCGAACGGGTGAATAGAAGAAGTACGAGAAGGAATGATCTACTGTGGAATAGTTTAATGCTTCATGCGAAATTTCAAAGCGGTGCTGATCATTTATATGTAGAGATACTGAGGAAGGAAGGAATGATCTACTGTGGAATAGTAGTATGAGAAGGAATGTGAGGGAGTGTTGGAATTGTAGTAGACCAACTAGCTAGGATTATAGAGAGAAGATTTAGTGGAAGAGAAGAAATTTTATAATAGAACTAAGCTTCTTAATTTTGTTGTTGTACAAAATGAGGGGAGAGCACCCCTTTTCATAGGACTCTTTGAGGAGTCTACACACTTATTAAATATAGTATGGAATCATTCTAGACGCTTTTACAATTAAGATATCTCTAGAACATAGATATTTTCATGAACATAGATATTTTTCGTGAACTTTCTAGGTAAAGTAGTTCCTAGAACATGGACTAAACTCAAAACTAAAATGGGCCTAATGGACAAAGTCCAATAGTAGTGGATTAATTTGTTTGGGCTCAAAATATTATCGCAAAATCAAGTTTATTTCCAACACTCCCCCTTAAACTTGACTTTGTGATTCCAAGTGAACTTCTTGGCTTGAATAGTGCTTCTTTCTTGATTTGCTTGGTGAAGATCTCGGTAGCTTACTTTTGCATTTTGACGCAGTTCCTTTGCACTTGCTTTCTTATGATGCACATCTTTGGGTGGATGAACTTGCTTTTCATCATAGCCGTAGACTTTTGTAGATGGTCTATGCTTGTACCTCTTGACTTCATCTTGAGCATTGTTCTTTGGCTTGTAGATACTTTTTAATCCAATTTTATTTTGCCACTTTGACAGTGTCTTTAGCTCCCAAGTGTCGTCCTTCATGATATTCTTGATTTCTTCATCCATGGCATCTCTCCATTTCTTGTTTTGTGTCGCTTCTTCGAAACCTATTGATTCACAATCGACAAAAAGGCAAAAAATGTTAGATTGTTTTGATTATTGGTTACCTCTACTCCTCTTGCAAGCATTTCAAGTTTGGAGCACTTCTCTCATCCAAGGATGAAGGTGGAGAATCTTCTCGAGATGGTATTGATGTCACGAGCGGAGTAACAGACACTTGTACTTCTTCACGTGTTTGCACTTTATCTTCTTCTTCCATGAGAGAAACCGAGTCATAACTTGATTCTTGGACATCCGGTTGTGACGAGCTTTCTTCATTGGACACAATGTCTCCACTAGTATCAATTTCTTGAATAATTTTTTCTTCACTCTTTTTTCCTTTCACCGGTGTTTCTAAATCATCTTCAAAAGTGATATAATTATCAAAGAACTCATCAAGATCCATAAAGATGTTTATGCTTCCACACATATAGTTGTTTTCCTTCATGTGAAGACACCATGTATTTATTGTTAGTCCCGGGGCTTGACCAAAGATGGAAAACTGATACAATCGAGATCTGAGATGTCACACAAAAAAAACTTTGCAGTGATCAAACTCAAGATCTACGATGATGCAAAAAACCAAATAGCCAGATTACAATATGAAGGAGGGAAATAGAGAAGAGAAGATCTCTCGTTCTTCCTTGCAAACGTGTTGCAATTGGGACAGAACGAGTTACAATAAAGTAGAGAAAGATGAGATGAAGAAAAGTTGCTGGGGTGTCAAAACACCGTTGCTCAAAGCAAGATTCGCCCCACACGAATTGCTTCCAGGAACCAGTAAGTTGAAGAACTTGTGGAACGCTCGAAGTCACCTCTGTTCTGACTCCTCGGATGGACTTGCAATGGCGGCAGCAGCTCCCTCTCTCTCTTTTTTCTGACTTATAAAATTCGTAGTACCTCACAAAGGAGGCCAGAAGAGAGTATATATAGAGAGAGGGTGGAAACCCTAACCGCCTTTTCAGTTATGGAAAGATTGAATTAAATCCCACAAAGATAGTAATGAAATTAATTCAAATCTTCTGGAAAAATTGAATTAAGTCCCACAAAGATGGCAACGAAATTAATTCAAATCTTATGGAAAGATTGAATCAAATCCCACAAAGATGACAACAAAATTAATTCAAATCCCACAAAGATAGCAATAAAATTAATTCAAATCTTATGGAAAGATTGAATTAAATCCCACAAAGATGGCAACGAAATTAATTCAAATCTTATGGAAAGATTGAATTAAATCCCACAAAAAGTGGATCTGAATTAATCGCATTGAATCAGTCTTTCCATAACTGACTTGTAGTCTGTACAGTCAGCCTGGTGCGAGTCCATGAGCCCATGAGCCCGAGTCCGAGTTCGAGTCGCTAAGCCCCTTTGGGGCTTAGCTCCAAATGGAATTAATCCAAGAGAATGACAAAAGCATTAATGCTTAATCCTTGGAGCCTTATTCTTACCTCCTAGTAAAATCACCTACATGGTTCCCTCCTTTGGGTCACCACCCCCATGTGCATCTCTCAACAACACAACCAAGTATATATGTTGAGATAACTCATGGTGCATTTCCGATGTGGGACTAATCTTTTACAAGGCATGTTGAGAGCAAGCTCTCTCCATGTAAAGAAAGCACCAACAATCCCCCACATATCACAACATATATATGTGTCCAGGGTTGAGCGTTCCCTACAGTAACTGTCCATTTTGCATTAGGATAGATGTCGCTGACGACTTGAATCTTCTCGCATGGGTTAAATAACAATGTGATACAAGAATGGACTACGCCTTGAATTCTGCACCATAATTATAATTCTTCCCACTCACAAAGTGTAGTTACGTGTGCTTCTGGCTGCACATTAAAGGCCCTGTGCCAGCCTGGTTTCAGTGTATAATTTTGGGCGTCTACAAGTTTACCCTCAAGAGACGGCGTGATATCTCTTTCCATACACTATAGGTGAGTTCTTTATTAAAAAGACATGGCATGAAGCCTTGTGCTTCCTTGCGGTGCTACGCCGCTATGACATGGCCTGAAGCCGAGATATTACCCCTACCTGGGAACCTCATCGTAGTGTCATACTACTGTAGCATGAGGTCTCAGCCTCTTTGTAGTGCCAATCAACTCAGCATGAAGCCTAAGGCTTCCTTGCGGTGTTACGCCGCAACGACATGGCTTGCAAGGCCGAGGCTTTACCCCTACTTGGGTACCTCATCGTGGTGTTGTGCCATTGTAACATGGGGCCATTCTCCCTTTTGTAGTGTTGTCTACAACTCTTTAATTACGTTATACAGCATTAGGCTACCTGCCTATTTGCGGTGCTACGCCGCTATGACTTGGCTTGCAAAGACGAGGCATTATCCCAGACCTGGAAACCTCATGGTGGAGTCACCCCACTGTAGCATGGAGTTTCACTCCTTGTAGTGCTGCTCTACCGTGCTTCCTGTAAAGCACACCAGGCATTCACTCTGCCTGAGAGAACTCATTAAGGCGTTTAAGCCAACCTTCCACAGGATCTATTTTTTCGTAGAAAAGACATAGTAGACAACAGTGGTTATGGGTCCGTATCCCTTCCATGTTCCAGAGAACAAGTACCCACTGTTACCTGATAGTTTCCCAGTCAATGAACCTCCTTTGAACCAAAAGTTAGATGCCTAGTAGATTTCTCTTTGAACTAATAGCATAAAACTTTACGGTAGGATTACAAAGACACACTATCAGAATGCCTTCAAGCCCATTTTATAAGCTGTGTCATCGACCAACTGGCGCTTGAGGCCCTTTGTGAACGGATCTGCCAGGTTCTCCTGACTCCGAACATCAATCACTGCAATTACACCTCTTTTGATAAGATCGTGTACTGCCCTGTGCTTCAACCATACAGTCCTCTTCTTTCCGTTGAAGAGGTCATTTGATGCCACCGTCGCAGTCGTCTGGTTGTCACAGTATATCGGTATCGCCGGTATCTGAGCCCCAACCACTGGAAGATCATACATGAGCTCCCGAAGCCATTCTGCTTCATCTGCTGCAGTTTCAAGTGCATAGAATTCAGATTCCATGGAAGAACGAGAGAGTATAGTCTGCTTCTTCGACTTCCACGATATAGCAGCTCCACCAAAGAAAAAGACATATCCACCTGTGGATCTCTCGCTTTCCACCTCTGAACACCAGCTAGCATCACTGAAGCCTTCCACTACTGTCAGATATCCGTTGTAGTGCAGTGCATATGTCTGAGTCTTCTTGAGATATCTCATCACCCGCTTCACAGCTTTCTAGTGCTCAACCCCTGGGTTGCTTGTGAACCGACTCAGCATTCCCACGGCGAAAGCTATGTCAGGCCTTGTGGCAGTGGTTGCGTACATTAAACTTCCGATAATGCTAGAATACTCCAGCTGCCTGACGCTTTTTCTCGAGTTTGGCTTCAGCTTCTAATCACACCTGTATGGCGTATCGATCCCTGGAAGATCCTTATACCCATAGCGTGTGAGCATCTTCTCAATGTAGTGAGATTGTGACAGCGCTACTCCAGTGTCTGTCCGGATGATCTTTATGTCCAAGATGACATCTGCATCCCCCAAGTCCTTCATACTGAACTTGGTTGAGAGGAACTTCTTTATCTTCATGACACAGCCTATATCCGTCCCTAGGATTAGCATGTCGTCCACGTACAGACAAACGATGACTCCTCTTCCATCAGCAAACTTTGTGTAAACACATTTGTCTGTCTCGCTGACTCTGTAGCCGTTTGACCTAATAACTTTGTCAAACTTCTCATGCCACATCTTGGGAGCTTTTTTCAAACCATACAATGATTTCACCAACTTGCAGACTTTGTCTTCAAGACCTTTGACGACAAATCCATCTGACTGTTGCATGTAAATCTCTTCGGTCAGCTCTCCATTGAGGAATGCTGTCTTTACATCCATCTGATGTATCACCAACTTATGTATGGCTGCTAGAGCGATTAATATCCTGATGGTGGTCATCCGAGCTACTGGAGCGTACGTGTCAAAGTAGTCTATCCCCTGTTTCTGAGAAAATCCCTTGGCTACCAGCCTGGCCTTGAACTTGTCAATAGTTCCATCTGCCTTCATCTTCTTCTTGAAGATCCATTTACATCCGATGGGCTTTTCTCCTTCAGGTAGATCTACCAACACCCATGTGTTATTGGAGGTGATAGAGTCAAACTCGTCATTCACTGCCTCCTTCCAGAAGATAGCATCTCTGGTCTTCATCGCCTCATCATAGGTAAGTAGATCTGCTTCCACATGATAGGTGACAAAGTCATCTCCGAAGTCTTTAGGTCTTCTCGCTCGCTTTACTGACGGCTCTGCGAGTTCTGGTACAAGAGTTGTTTCATCAACAACAGCTTCTTCTTGGACTACTGGCCCATATGAGATTTCAGTCTCATTTGCACCTACATCATTTTCTGGAATGTTTGAAAGAACAATGTGTTTGTCTTTTGCAAACTTATCTTCAAAGTATTCAGCATCGCGAGATTCGATGATCTGATTTGACTCAATATCAAGAAATCTTCGAGCATCACTCTTCTCGGCATACCCCAAGAAGATCGCCTTCGTAGTTCTTGTCCCCAGCTTTTGAATCTTCAGATCTGGAAGCTTCACATACGCCAGACACCCCCACACTCGAATGACATTCAAGTTTGGTCTGACTTTGAACCAGAGTTCATGAGGAGTTACGTCCGAAGTTGCATATAGCACTCTATTCAGAATGAAAGTGGCCGTTAATGCAGCTTCTCCCCAGTAGCATTTTGGAAGACCTGCAGTAAGCAGCATTGAATTCATCATTTCTGTTAATGTTCGGTTCTTCCTCTCTGCTACTCCGTTGGATTGAGGAGAATATGGAGCAGTAGTCTCGCATATGATTCCATGTTCTTTGCAGAACGATGCGAAGTCATGAGACCTGTACTCCCCACCTCGATCACTTCTCAACCTCTTGAGTTGTTGTCCAGTCTGCCGTTCAGCTTCGGCCCTGAACTCTCTGAACTTCTCGAAAGCTTCGTCTTTAGTCTTGAGCAAGTAGACGAACGCGTATTTTGAGAAGTCGTCGATTAAGGTTATGAAATACTTCATTTCGGCCTTCGTGGAGAAATATTTGAAGTCACAGATATCGGAGTGTACTAACTCTAGAAGATCTGTGCTTCGATTGACCCGATGAAAGGGTTTCCTTATGATCTTCGTCTGAGCACATACTTCACACTTCTCCACCTTACCTCCACATTTGGAGATAAGTCCTAGACTAGACATTTTATTAATTCTTTTACAATGAACATGTCCTAGTCTATTATGCCACAACTCAAGAGAATAATCAGAAAATGTAACTGCATTAATGTCATCAAACTGGTTGACGAGCTGAATTTTAAACATTCCTTCGGTTTGATAAGCCTTCCCGAAGTATGTTCCCTTCTTGGACATCACCATCTGACCAGCATTGATGTCAGTCCTCAAGCCTGCGTTGCAGAGCAGGCTCCCAGAGATCAGGTTCTTGGAAATCGCCAGAACATGCTTCACACCTTGAAGCGTCAGAGTGTTCCCAGAAGTGAGTTTCAGCTCCACAGTCCCGATCCCCAGAACTTCAGCTTGGGCCTGGTTCGCCATGATAACCTTCTCAGATATCGGCTGGTACGTGACGAACCATTTTTTGCCAGAACAGACATGGCAAGTCGCACCAGTGTCTATCCACCAGTCAGAGTCAACCCCCACAGTTGTGACCTGTGCGATCATGGCAACAATGTTAGAAACCAATGAAACCTTACTAGGCTCACCTTTCTCTGATTGTTTAGGCTTGGATCTGCATTCACTCTTGTAGTGGCCTTTCTTGCCACAATTAAAACAAGTCACTTGGGACTTGGACTTCTGTTGCTTGAATGAATGACCCTTCACTTTTAGATTGGTGAAGTTCTTCTTCTTGTGATGAGAAGCCGTCTGCTTCCCCTTGGGATCTCTCGTCTGTACTAGATTGACCTTAGCCAACTGTTTGGACAGAGTGTCCATCTTCTGTTGGGAACGCATCTCATCCTCAACATAGATCTCTTGAAGTAGATCTCCCAAGCTAATGTCTAGCTTCTTTCTGAGCATCCTTGCATAGAAGGTACTCCATCCAGCAGGAAGTTTTGAGACGATCCCTCCAACGACAAACTTGTCGGGAAGGGGCATCTCTTCGTCTTCCAGTTTCTGACGCAGCTTCAGAAATTCCTTCACCTGTGGCAACATGGACTTTTCGTCCTCAAAGAGCAATTTGTGATATGTTTCAACCACAAACATCTTGCTCCTGTTCCTGTCTTCTTCATACATGTTTTCCACAGACTTCCATATGTCTCTGGCAAATTCCTTCTTCGAGTAGGATTCTGCCAGGGAATCCTCCATAGCATTCAGGATGAGAAGCCTGCAGATGCTATTTTTCCTTCTCCATTTGGCCTGGAGTTTGGTAGCCGCATTGATTGCGGCAGTAGACCCAGTGTCTGGAACAGAAGGTTCTTCCTCCAATAGTACATGATCAACGTCTTTGAGTTGAAGGGTTAGATAAACCTTCCTCTTCCAGACTTGATAATGCTCTCCATCGAACTTTTCCAACTTGCAGTAGTCCGATTGGACGAGCGAAGCATTAATGTTTTCCATCTACAAGGATCTTGCTTTGAGATTGTTAGTCCCGGGGCTTGACCAAAGATGGAAAACTGATGCAATCGAGATCTGAGATGTCACACAAAAAAACTTTGCAGTGATCAAACTCAAGATCTACGATGATACAAAAAACCAAATAGCCAGATTACAATATGAAGGAGGGAAATAGAGAAGAGAAGATCTCTCGTTCTTCCTTGCAAACGTGTTGCAATTGGGACATAACGAGTTACAATAAAGTAGAGAAAGATGATATGAAGAAAAGTTGCTAGGGTGTCAAAACACCGTTGCTCAAAGCAAGATTCGCCCCACACGAATTGCTTCCAGGAACCAGCAAGTTGAAGAACTTGTGGAACGCTCGAAGTCACCTCTGTTCTGACTCCTCGGATGGACTTGCAATGGCGGCAGCAGCTCCCTCTCTCTCTTTTTTCTGACTTATAAAATTCGTAGTACCTCACAATGGAGGCCAGAAGAGAGTATATATAGGGAGAGGGTGGAAACCCTAACCGCCTTTTCAGTTATGGAAAGATTGAATTAAATCCCACAAAGATAGTAATGAAATTAATTCAAATCTTATGAAAAGATTGAATTAAGTCCCACAAAGATGGCAACGAAATTAATTCAAATCTTATGGAAAGATTGAATCAAATCCCACAAAGATGACAACGAAACTAATTCAAATTCCACAAAGATAGCAATGAAATTAATTCAAATCTTATGGAAAGATTGAATTAAATTCCACAAAGATGGCAACGAAATTAATTCAAATCTTATGGAAAGATTGAATTAAATCCCACAAAAAGTGGATCTGAATTAATCGCATTGAATCAGTCTTTCCATAACTGACTTGTAGTCTGTACAGTCAGCCTGGTGCGAGTCCATGAGCCCATGAGCCCGAGTCAGAGTCCGAGTCGCTAAGCCCCTTTGGGGCTTAGCTCCAAATAGAATTAATCCAAGAGAATGACAAAAGCATTAATGCTTAATCCTTGGAGCCTTATTCTTACCTCCTAGTAAAATCACCCACATGGTTCCCTCCTTAGGGTCACACCCCATGTGCATCTCTCAACAACACAACCAAGTATATATGTTGAGATAACTCATGGTGCATTTTCGATGTGGGACTAATCTTTTACAAGGCATGTTGAGAGCAAGCTCTCTCCATGTAAAAAAAGCACCAACATTTATATCTTCTTCTTCTTCTTCTTTGTGTGCAAACAATAGAGTTGAGTTCTCTTGTGTTTTTTCTTCAACATATTGAGCTTTCTCCTCAACATATCCAATTGTGTTTCTGCATTCTGATGCATAATGTCCAAGTTTATGACAATTATAGCATTCAACTTGTGATTTATCATACCTTTGACTTGCATCTTTTCTTGTGAAGCTTCCTCTTCCACGTCCTCTTGTGGGATAAGTTTTGCCTCTTTCTCCATTGATGAATGTCTTGTAATGAGTTTTTTCCTCTCTTCCACGACCACGACCTCGACCTCTTTGACTTCTTTGATTGGTGAAGCTTTCTTCTTTCTCCTTGAAAGTGAGCTTTGTTTGAAGGACTTGCTCCAATGTCTCTTGCTTTTTCTTTTTCCTTTCTTCAAAGGCTTGTAGTGAGCCCTTAAGTTGCTCAATAGTCATTATCTTCAAGTCTTTAGTTTCTTCAATAGTTACTACGATATATTCAAATTGTGGAAGCAAAGAGCGAAGATTTTCTCCATCACTCGAGTGTTGGTCATACTTTCACCATTTCTTTTCATTTGATTAACAATGGCTAAAACTCTAGCAAAGTAGTCCGGAATAGTTTTGGACTCTTTCATATGTAAAGCTTCAAATTCATCTGTTAGAGTTTGGAGGCGTACCTTCATCACTTTCTCCTCTCCTTTGCAAGAAATTTGAAGTTTCTCCCATGGTTCTTTGGAGGTTGTTGCACTTGAAATCAACTTGAATGCATCATCATCCATGGCTTGGTAGATGAGAAAGAGAGCTTTATTGTCCCTCTTTCTTGAAGATTTCAACAACCACTTTTGAGCTTGCGATAATGAAGCCTCATCTTGTGGCTCATTATAACATTTTTCGACGACCTCCCATGCATCTTGTGCTCCTAGCAAAGCCTTCATCTTGATACTCCAATTGGCATAGTTGCTCTTGTTAAGGACGGAAACTTGGAAGGGAGTCATCTCGCTTGCCATCTTCGACCTCGAACCGCCTCGCTTTGATACCACTTTGTTGGAATTGTGGTGGATCAACTAACTAGGAGGAGCAAATTTGGAGTGGGAGAAAATTATAGAGAGAAGATTTAGTGGAAGAGAAGAATGGAAGAGAAGAAATTTTATAATAGCACTAAGCTTCTTAATTTTGTTGTTGTACAAAATTAGGAGAGAGCACCCCTTTTTATAGGACTCTTGGAAGAGTCTACACACTTATTAAATATAGTATGGAATCATTTTAGACTCTTTTACAATTAAGATATCTCTAGAACATAGATATTTTTTATGAACATAGATATTTTTCATGAACTTTCTAGGCAAAGAAATTCCTAGAACATGGACTAAACTCAAAACTAAAATGGACCTAATGAACAAAGTCCAATGATAGTGGATTAATTTGTTGGACTCAAAATATTATCGCAAAATCAAGTTTATTTCTGACAGGAGACGCAAATCACCTTACAAATTCAGCAGTTGGAATAATGAGTCATCAAGAGACTTTGGTCAGTAGAGCATGTGGATGAGAGAAACATACATATTATACGTGTTAATAATTTTGACTGCTGAATCTGTAATTATTGGTGATAGAACTCTTTATCACTTTTTCTAATAATTTTGTTGACCGACATCAAGGATTTCTTATCCTCGTACTTAAACAAATAAGTGTCCCTATGAGTATATTTTTTCTATTGCTTTGTAAAGAGACTGAACTGAAAGATATTAGCTCTTCCTAAATTAGATATACAGTTTGCCTACAATCAGACTATGCTAAAGGAACTTCGCAGTATTGGGGAGTCCTTTTTTTTATGACACATTTTGTCCTTCCACTAACACCGACATTGATTTTGTAACTCGATACAAATTCGTAATAACATTTTTTTAGAAAAGTTAGGATAGAGATACACGACATGGATGTATAGACAGAAATTAAATAAATCTATATGACTATAAATAGTTTGGTTGGATAGAATTGTTGAATACTAAAACACTGTTACTTTTGGCTGCTCCGCCAGTGATGGAGCATTTGAGAGTGTGGAATGCTGGCACTCATCATGATCAACTATGATTATCAATTGGCCTAAGCAAGAATGTCAAACTACTTGATGTTAAAACTCAGTAGAAACACTCCTAAGTCACAGTCTGCATTAGAAAGAACATAACATCTATGCACCTTGGGAAGCCTTCTGGAGTTTTGAGAGAATTAGGCATGACCCTCAAGATTGTTAAATCGCTAAGACAAACTTTGACTGGAAAGATGGAGTGATGGAAGGAAGACCTGGCACTACTTTCCTCAAGATTGTTAAATCACCAAGACCCTACATGACAAACTTGACTGCTTCTGGAAAGGTGGAAGATTTTTCCACATGAAACCACATTTTCTTTGAAACCTCCTTGTTCAAATAGTCGTCATATCAACTTCATTTTGTAAATACAAAACACGAATCCCTTTCCTTTCGACTATTCTATTCATTCACAATTATTTAACAAGTTGGTATAAGGACTATTTCAACAAAGATGTGTTGGAAATGCGGTGTGACCCGAACCGAGTTGATCCATGAGGGACGATATTGAATTAGACCCATATTACTTAAAAGAGAATTCTCATGTAAGTCTGAACTAATTCCAATTATCTACACCTCATGATCTCACATCCTACCTGATGTGAGACTAAATTACCAACACCATTGTCACCCCCTTTTGATCTGCTCAACTAGAAACGAGATATAATCCAACAATCTCCATATTAGCTCATTTTCGCTAGCCGAATAACCTTAGCACCCTTGTTACATTTGTGCTTTCTCTCTAACTGTTAACCTTAGCACTACTGCTATCTTTATTCGTTCCCGTCAGCCGAGCACCCAAGAGATCCAACATATTGTTGTCTCGATCCGTTCGTCCACAGAAACAAACCGGCACGTTCATTCACACCACCATTGTGTGCCAACCATAACGTCTTGCTCCACCTTGGACGCGTCAAACCCACCTTTGAAGCAACCCACCTTTGAAGTCAACTCCACATTGAGAAGAGAGCACGTCTATTCGTGTATACGCATGAACGTTCAGCACCATCTGTCTCGAACCAATTAGAGCCGTCCAAATCAGTCCAATAACCATGGACTCTGATACTAGTTTGGAACGCAGTGTGACCCGAACCGAAGTTAGCCCAATGAGGTAAGATATTAAATTGGACCCATATGCCTTAAAAGATAATTCTCATGTAAGGTCTGAACCAATTCAAATTATCTACACTTCATGATCCCACCTTCTACACGATGTGAAACTAAATTACCAACAACATTGTCACAACCTTTTGAGCGCTCAATCGAAAACGAGATACAATCCAACATGATGAAACAGACTTGCCCGAAGTACAGGTTCTTCAAGTTGGATAGGGTAAAGAATCCTAAAGTGAGGCTAATATTGATGGCTGAGACGAAGGTTTCACTGTCAACTAGGGTGTTAGGTTGGTGCTCGGGTGTCTCTAGCAGTAGAGAAGGAGAAGACTAAAAAAATTAGAAATTTATTCGTTGATTCATGAGATGAAGATGATAAATAATTGCAGAAGCGTATCTGAATCAATTGCTTGGCTTGATGGATCTTGTAGCGAACGTCTATTATGCGGTTCGATCTTCCAACTTGATATAACCCTTAATAACAAAGACTAATCCTTTGTCCCTCTCTCGGTTGATGCGCATGTAGAAAAGAAAAGAGAAATCCATCTCTTTTGTGGCCGTATAAGTTGGTGACCATAACTTATATATATTCATTTCAAATATATCGGTACTAGTTCCTTTCAAGTTGGTGACCATAACTTTTATATAACTTATATATATCCGTACTAGTTCCTTTCATGGAGATGAAATCCATCTCCTTGGGAATAGATTTGTTTTCCTAGGAATGATGTTTGGCTATTTTGTTTGGACGGTTATACCCTCTTTTTATTTTCAAAATTTCAACTTCTATTTCAAACATTTAAATCATCATGAAATTAATGAAAGGATATTAAAGGAAAACTAAATAAATTAATATTTCTATCCCTTTGTAAACCAAACATGGAAATGAAATTTTTAAAAAATTTGAACTAATGTTGAATTCAAAACCTACTCCTAGGAAAAAAATTTGAACTAATGTTGAATATAATCATTACCGTATATCGGTACTAGTTCCTTTCATGTCTCTCAACCCTTGCAGTTGGCTCTTAGATTTTGGTGCTTCCTCCTGCGTGACATGTGCCTCTTTACTTTTATGCAGCTGTGCTACTCCTATCCTCCTATTTAGAGCATCTCCAACCCTATTGTAACTTTGGAAAAAAGTTATTGCCACATAGGAATGGCAAAATTTTATTCAAAAGTTTTCTCCGATGCAATTGTCAAGTCAATTGTAAAGCTTATGTGACAAAAATTAAAGAAGACATTGTGAAGTTGATTGTCTTGTTCTAGACAATGCACTTGACAATGTCTTCTCTTCCATGTCATCAATTAGGAATAAAAAATATTAAAAAAAAGAAAGAAGATGAGTAGTTGTCTTAAAAGTTGTCTTGAAAGTTGGAAAAAATAATTTTTATCGTCTCCTCAATACTTTTGCATTGGAGAGAGTTTTTCTATCTCATTGTCTTTGAGATATAATTTTGCCACATAAACAAGATATTGTCTTGTGGCTCATGCCACATAGGAGCCACATAAGACTCACAACACTTAACAAGACAATAGGGTTGGAGATGCTCTTACATTGTAAGGCCATCTCCAATGAGGGTTTCTATCTCTCCTATTTCTATGGTAGAAATCTAATTTAGAAAAAGCTTCTCTCAATGGTAATTTCTATCTTATGTGGTGGTGATGTTGGATGGAGTGTTTCTACTAAGGTTTTATATGTAGAAACTCTCATATAAATTCGCCATCTCTCATATCAGTTAATATTGGATCACTGTCATTAAATTGATTCTTTTATTTGTTGCCACTTAGAATAAAAATGAAAAACCATTAGAGAATGTTTTGTTGCGTGTTTAATTTTTGTATAGGTAGGATATAAATTTCCTTAAAGTACAATAACAAGTTGGATGTAAACTCAATTTTAAAAATCCCCATTGCAGATGGCCTAATGGACAACCATTTCATGTCACTGGACAGGGTGGTTCAGCGATCTCCTTCTCTTACTTTAGATCATGTTTCTTACTATTGGTACTTTATGACCACTTTCATCTCACTTGAATTAATGTATTGAAGAGTCCATAGCAAATTGTAAAATGTTTTAAAGTCTTTCATCAAGAAATCAACACACAATTATCTTATAACATTAAAGTATTCCACAGTGATAACCCTTTTCGTTTGGTTCGCGGAATGGAAGGAAAAGAAAATCAATTCGTTGCCATTTCCTTTTCTTTGGAAAACTTTAATTCCTATTGATTTTCATTTCCGATGCTTGGCAATGCCAAGAAATTTGGAAAGGAAAGTGAATACTTCAATGTGGGAAAGTGATTCCTTCTTTGGATGGATGGAATCACTTTCCCCCTTAATTTCCTTTCCATTGGGAATCACTTTCCTTTCCTCCTCAATTCCTTGGGCACCCAAACATAGGAAAGTAATCACTTTTCTTTCCCAACCGGAAGATTCCGCGAACCAAACGAGACCTTTAGGTACTGTTTGGGAAGGGTGAAAAATGGGAGAAAGGAAAAAGTTGAGGGAAAAGTGAGAGAAAAATTTTAAATGATGGTGTTTGGAAAGGGGGAGAGAACATGGGGGAGGAAAATTTGAGAAGAAAAAGTAGGTGGGTCCTACCAAAAAATTTTCCTCCCAAATGTGGGAGGAAAATGGAGAGAGATGAGAGAAATTTGAGTGAATTTACCCCACCACCCCTCAAAAAGTTAATATTAAATCATCATTTGAGAATACCAAGGAGGAAATAGTAATTATACCTATATCCATAAACAAATAAAAAATTGTTTTTAAACTTTTCCTTGCCCTACTTTTTGTCCATCCAAACAAAGGAAGAAAAAATTAACTTTACTTTCATTTTACTCTTCTCAATTTTCCTTTTCCTCAAATTTTCCTCTCCCTCCCCACAAATGTTTCCAAACACAGTGTTAGAGTACTTGCACTCATAATTTGTCTACTTATTTAGTGAGATTCACATTGTATTCTTAGCCCTTTAGAGCACTTGCACCGTAATTTGTCTATTTATAGTGAAATTCACATTGTATTCTTCACCAATCATCTTGTGCTTACACTTCCCAACAAAATGGCATGGCCAAAAGAATGATTTGTCATCTTCTTCACAAAAGAATGAATGTTCCCGAGTACTTCTCGAGTATTAATCTATCAGTGACTAAGCTGTCCACTAACAACTTGGGCTTCGAGAAAATGAAAATTCCAGTATTTCCAAACAAGCTAACGGAAGACGAAGAACACTAAAGAACATATTCCAGTAGCAAACTTTTGAAATATGTATTTACGTACGAGCTATCTACCTTCCGGCATAGTCACAGTTAAGTCGTTTACATCACTTGAATGTTGCTTTCTTGAAGATGGCTCTGTTTCCAGAGGATCACTTCTAATGGCAAACCCAGGCTGCTTAGGTTGTGGCAATGATGCAATGTCACTACCCAACATTAGGATCACAGAAGACATCAGTGGCCTATCTTCTGGTTTTTCTTGCACGCATAATAGGCCTAATTTTATGCATCTAAGGACTTCATCCGTCGCCATTGGGTATGAGTAACTTATTGACTCATCTACTAGCTGCATGCTTTTCCCTTCTTTCCATAAACTCCATGTCTGAAACCATAATTGGACATGAAATTAGAAACTAAATTAATTTCAATTGAAGTAAAAAATAATCACACTTATTTGTTTATCTGTTACTTACATGCGACAAAAGGTTTATGTGATGAGAGTGTGAATAGGCTCCTCTATTCTTCTTTCCGCTTACAGTTTCTAGTACTAGAACTCCAAAACTGAAGACATCAGACTTCACTGAGAAAATCCCGTCCATTGCATACTCAGGAGACATGTAGCCACTGCGTTTTCCCACAGAGAGAAGAGTGAAATATCAATTTCTTAAAATTATTGTAAATCAAACATGGATATACATAGTCCATTATGCATCATACTTACTATGTGCCGACAATTTTTCTGGTATTATAGTCTGTCTCATCCCCCATCAAAATTCTAGCCATACCAAAATCTGAAATTTTGGGGTTCATCTCCTTGTCAAGTAGAACATTGCCTGCTTTGAGATCTCTATGAATAATTCTAAACCTTGAATCTTGATGGAGATACAGAAGTCCACGAGCAACCCCTATGATAATCTGGAAGCGCTTCTGCCAATCCAACAATATCGCTTTCTCTTTCCCTGGAAGAAAGTTTAGGAGTCATAATTCTTCAAAAACTATATATCATCTGGAAATTTTAGTTAATGTAAGAACATCATCAAGATCAAAGTAAAGAGGAATTGGTCTTAACATTTAAAGATTCGAATCCCTGGAAATACTGAAGCCAAGGCGAACTAGGTAATAAGTGTCTTATATTAATAATTAGTGGACTAAATTGCTGACCACCAATAACATTATTGTGATGTTATTGCTGCTAACTAAGTTTTAGACTCATTCATTAGACTAAGTAGCACAATATTGATGTCATATTTGATAAGTAGAGAAAGAGCATACCAAACAAGAAGAAATCCAAGCTTTTGTTGGGCATGTACTCATAGATCAACATCCTCTCCTCCTCTTTTATGCAGCAACCATGAAGCCGAACGAGGTTCCTGTGCTGAAGTTTGGCGATAAGCACGACTTCGTTCTTGAACTCTTCAAGTCCTTGGAAGGATGTCTTAGACAGTCTCTTCACAGCTATCTCTTGGCCGCTTTTAAGTGTTCCCTGCATATCTTGATGTTTCAGCATGTTTGTTTGTTCGTTTTGTATGAGTGTGCTATAGTTCATAAAATCAGAGTTTTGTGGCAATCTATCAAAATATAGAGCTTGAATCACCTTGTAGACTGGTCCAAATCCACCCTCACCAAGCTTATTTTCTTCTGAGAACTGCTCGGTTGAGGCCGCAATGGTGCTAAATTCAAACAAAGGAAGATCCAGATCATTTCCTCCGGCCCCTGCATTCAATTTGTCATTGAAGGAAGTGGTGACACCTATGATTACTGAACCAGATATTCACCAGTTAATGGAAAATTTAGGTTCATTGATAATTAAAAGGTCTTGAAGGCAAGGTACAAATTATGTTAGACTCAAGTGTGTGTTATCTTACCCCTTCTCATTTTCTTTCTTCTCCACAGAAAGCAACCAATACAAGCCAGGAGAAGAATCCCGGAGAAGAAAATCGCCAGGACAACTACCATCATGTTTCTGCTCTTCTGTGATGGCTTGGGTGATACTGCAACATCATCATACACACTCATCAGTTTTCTAAAATATCTGCATTTTATGTATGTTGATTTGTTTAGCTTACCAATTCATTTGGATACATGTGTTTTCTTTTATAGAACAATTTGAAAGTTTTTTTTTGTGCGAGGGAATATCGTGCATTGGCATTGGTGACAATGGGCATCTAATTATTTGAAAAATGAAGGATTCTTATCAGGTAATTTGTTTTGCCATCAGCATAATCAACTTGGGTGTGCATGTGGATTAATGACTGAACAATATGATAATCCATCATCTAGTTAGCATAAATATCAAAACATATTTGACGATGCATACCAAAATTGAAATTGAATGAAATAGTGTTGGGGTCCAGTCTCGATTTGAGGATTCTGGAAGGCAGTCTGGACATCAGGATGCGCCGTCAGGAGTCAAGCAGGAGTTCTGTTGAGAATAGACCGAGTTCGGTCCCAATTCGGTCAGACCGAGTTCGGTCCGAACTCTATCAAACTCGAACATAATTCGCTTGCCTCGACCTGATCGAATACGGCCCAAATTCAATCAGTGTCGGTCTGTCGGCAAACAACACTAGTGGGCCCCCAAATCTGCATCCAATGATCGTGTGATCATATTTGGATGTCCATGATTGGTGTGAGACTATTTTAGGGTTTTCCTAAAATCGTAAATAGGTTTATGTGTTGAGGGTGGAGGAACAAGACGGAAGGTTCCAGGAAAACTAATTAAGAGGAATTTCATACTTTCTTATGGCTCGTCGTTGGAGACAGCGGAAGAGGAGATTTCTTCGGGGAGTCATCTACTTCGTTCAAAGAGATTATTAAGGGGTAGGGTGAGTGGTTTCATTGCAATCTCTCTCTTTATTCTTGAATTTGGTTAGGGGGTTGAACCTTTGAGTAAATGGTTCAATATATTTGTATTAGTTGAAATGAGTCTAATATCTCAGATAATTTTATTGAGGGCTACTGCCTACTACTTATAGAGGGTCCAACCCCTCTTCATATTACATCTAACCGATGTGGGACTAAAGTCCCTTATTTACTCTCAACACTCCCCCTCAAGATGGGCGATAGATATTAATCATCCCCATCTTGTTACATAGCTTTGACAAACTCAATGAACTAAGACCCTTAGTCAGACAGTCTGCCACTTGTTCTTCTGAGCGAACATAGTCAATCTTCAGTATCCCTTGTTCCAGCTTTTCTTTGATGAAGAATCGATCAATCTCGATGTGCTTCGTTCTGTCGTGCTGAACCGGATTGTTCGCTATACTTATCGCAGCTTGACTATCGCTCAGAAGGTGCAATGGTGTCCCCTTGTCTAGCTTCAACTCTGTCAGCAGCGCCTTTACCCATAGCATTTCTGATACTCCTAGAGCCATTGCTCTGTATTCTGCTTCAGCTGTCGACCGTGCTACCACTGACTGTTTCTTGCTTCTCCATGAAACTAGGTTTCCTCCTACAAAAATACAGTACCCTGTGGTAGACCTTCTGTCGTCTATGCAGCTTGCCCAGTCTGCATCGCAGTATCCTTCAACATCTGTGCATCCATTCTTCTTGAACCACAGTCCTTTTCTCGGCGTCCCTTTCAGATATCTTAGGATCTGAAATACTGCATCCATATGACCCGTTCTTGGATCATGCATATAGCGGCTTACAACACTTACTGCAAATGAGATATCAGGACGAGTATGCCCTAGATAAATCAGTCTGCCTACTAGCCTTTGATATCTTTCGCGATCAACAGGCTCTCCTGCTTCTGCTCCCATCTTGCACTTTTGGTCAATTTGAGTGACTGCTGCTCGGCATCCCAGCATTCCTGTCTCCTTCAGCAGATCTAGTGCATATTTTCTTTGTGAGAGAACAATTCCTTGTTCACCATCACACACCTCGATACCTAAAAAGTATCTCATCTGTCCTAAGTCCTTTACCTCAAACTCCTTAGCGAGTTTCGACTTCAGCTTAGTGATCTCATCAGCATCATCACCTGTGATCACTATATCATCTACATATACAGCAAGTATAGTAATGCGGCCCCTTGCATGCTGGAGAAAGACAGTATGATCTGCATTTGTCTGATGGTACCCCATGCCAGTAACAGCCCTTCTGAATCTGTCAAACCAGGCTCGAGGAGATTGCTTCAGCCCGTACAGCGACTTCTTCAGTTTGCACACTTTTTCATGTGACGTTCCTTCACCTGAATCTGACACAGAGTAGCACCCCGGAGGAGTCTCCATGTATACTTCTTCTTGTAGGTCTCCATGAAGAAATGCGTTCTTTACGTCTAACTGATGTAGCTTCCACCCATAGTTTGCTGCAATGGAGACCAGCGTTCTTACGGTACTCATCTTCGCTACAGGGGCAAAAGTCTCATCATAGTCGATGCCATACGTCTGGGTATAGCCTTTTGCAACCAGTCTCGCCTTGTACCGCTCAACTTTTTCTTCTGGTGTCTCCTTCACTGTGTACACCCATTTGCATCCCACAGCTTTCTTCCCTTCAAGTAATGGCACCAGCTCCCATGTCTTATTTTTTTCTAGTGCCCCAAGTTCTTCCATCATTGCAGCTTTCCATCTTGGGTCCTTCTTTGCTTCCTGCCAATTCTTAGGTAAAGAAGTGGAGTCTAATGAAGTGAGGAAGGCTTGATAAGTCGGAGAGATATTAGAATAAGACAAGTAGTTGGCGATATCATGTTTATAATCTTGATAACGAATAGGAGCCTTTCCCGCATTAATGCGAGAAGACCTCCTTAAGGGAGCAATAGGTGGAGGGGAAAGCATACCATCCGAGTCGGAGAGACCCGCTTCCGAATCTGAATGATCCGGTACGGAAGTAACATCTTCAGGAGTTGGGGCAGGAGTAGACGAAGGACTTGGCACATTTGGCACAGGGCACGGCACAGTACTGGACCTCTGCTGTCTTCTTCTGTAAACTTGGAGCTCCTTTTCCCTTGTCTGCTCCTCCTGCGTAATGTACGTATTGTCTTCTTCGTCCTCCGTATCAGTATCATCGATGCTTTCTCCCCTTTTCTTCCAGTTTGTCACGACAGGACAAGGTACCGATCCGACAACTACGTTTGGACGTACTACCTCCCCCTCACGTCTAACACCCTCTGTGGGAGGCGTGTTCCCAAACGCAGAACCTTCGTCCGAACCATAAAAAGGTTCCAGCTCTCTGAATGTAACGTCCATGCTTACAAACAGCTTTCGTTCAACCGGGCTCCAGCATACGTAACCCTTCTGTGTCCCGGTGTACCCAACAAAGACACACTTAACTGCTCGAGGATCCAGCTTACCAACACCAGGCCGGTTATCGTGGACGAAGCATACGCAACCAAATACTTTCGGAGGAACGGTGTACGCAGTTGTCCCCGTGAGCATCTCCAAAGGCGTCTTCCAGTCCAGTAATTGAGAGGGCATCCTGTTGATGAGATAAGAGGCTGTCAAGACAGCCTGACCCCACAAAAATTTAGGGACATTCATAGCCAGCATCATTGTCCGAGCCACCTCCAGCAGGTGCCTATTCTTTCGTTCGGCAACACCATTTTGAGCCGGTGTATAAGCACAAGAGGTTTGATGCAGTATACCATGAGAGGATAAATATGCAGCAAACCTCTTATGGGTATATTCCGTCCCATTATCCGACCGGAAACACTTAACACGAGCATTATACTGTGTCCTCACCCGTTGTAGAAGCTTAGAAATGCCTCGAAAACATCACTTTTATTCTTCAGCAGGTAGATCCACGTTACGCGGGTAGAGCAATCAATAAAAGTAACAAACCATCTGTAACCGTTAACACCATTGGTAGGACAAGGGCCCCACACATCGGAATGAATCATATCAAAAGCAGCAGAACATCGATGCCCAGAACTCACATAGGAGCTTCTGGTATGTTTTCCCAACTCACAAGCATCACAAACTAACAACTCTTTATTTGCTTTTTGATATAAGGACGGATACAATCGACTAATAACGGGAAAAGAAGAATGTCCTACACGCCGATGTTGGAGGAGTAGTTCGGCTTCGACACTTCGACTTCGGACTTCCGGTTGGGCGTCTGCAACCAAAGATGCCAGTGCTCTATCCAGACCGTTCCTGTCCAAGTACCATAGACCCTTATGTCATGTGCCAGTGCCTAGTCGTCTCCCCGTTCCCTTCTCCTGAAAAGTTACCTTAGGAATATCAAAGGAAACAATACAGTTTAGATCAAGGATAATGGCGCTAACGGAAATAAGATTGACATGAAAGGAAGGAGCATGTAAGACATTAGATAGAGTGATGGAAGGAGTGCATTCAACAGTGCCTTTACCCGTAACCGGCCTGTAGGTACCATCAGCAGTCTGAATGCTTTCTGGCGGCGTTAGAGTAGAGTATTCCCGGAACTCTCCTCGGGACCCCGTGACATGGCAAGATGCCCCAGAGTCCATAATCCAAGCTGGCTGAGAGACAGATGCAAGAGCACGCGGAGGTATACCGGCACTGGTTTGGGAGAAGTAAGTGCAGTAATCTCCTGTAGCAGACGGCGCCCCAGGAATGACTTGTCTTTCACCAGAACCAAGCTTTGAGCCGCGCATCTTCTCGAGAACTTCCCTCTCAAATGGAGTGATGTCCGCCAGCTGATTGTCCCCACCTTCATCCGCCAGATGCGCCTTATTGCCTTCAGAGTAAGTGCCCCTTCCACCACCGTAGCTGCCTCGACCACCTCGTCGTCCACCGCGACCACGACCCCGACCATTCGAAGGAGTCCGTGTCGGTTTTGGGCAAAAACGGATGTAATGCCCTGTGTCACCACAGTTGTGGCAAACGCCTCCCGTAGAAGGAGGCTGTGTGAAAGTGGCAAGAGCAGATGTGTCAACTCCGGCCTGCTCCCCCTGGGAGAGACCCTTGGTAGGCATCAGCTTCAACCGGGCTTCTTCTTGTGCCATGGCAGCTATGGCGTCTTCTAATGTCGGCAGCATCGGTTGTGCGAGAAGGACATTCCGCCGTTGCTTAAACGCTGGGTTGAGCCCCTTCAAAAACTTTATCATCCGTTGTCGCGAGATATAATCCAGAAATTTTTGGAAATATTTTGCAAAAGTCGGTTCAACCTGAGCATCCTCCATGCCAAGAGGATCATAATGGTCAAGATTAGACCAGTACTTCTTCAACAAGGCAGCGTACTCAGAGATAGTACGATCGTCTTGGAATACCCTATCGAGCTCATCCTGCAGTTGGAAGACTCGCATGGGGTTACCCGAACCGGAGTACATGTCTTTCAACGTTTTCCAGATATCAGCAGCTCCCTCTATTGCTTCAACGTTACCCGACACTTGGTCGGTCAAAGAGGCTGTCAACCAACCAGCCACGACATTGTTGACAATGTCCCATACAGCAAACTCCTTCGAGGAGTGATCGACAGGGACCTTGGTGGTGCCATCTACATAACCAACCAAGCCACGTCCCTTCAGCGTCCGCATCGCCTGCCGCGACCATTTCAAGTAGTTGATCGTGCCTTCCAACTTTGTCTCCAGCTTGTCCAACTTCTCCATTTTGTACGGTGACGGATCCACATCAGTATGGGTCACGCGTGGGGTCGCCTCCGGTAATCTCTTGGTCAGGAGATCCTCGACCAGGGCCTTCATTTCTTCTGCTGTCAACTTCTCATAGATGGAGTCCATGACTTCTGCAACTGCAATCAGTGAGGTGTTGTTGTTTCCGGAGTCTTCTTCTTTCGAGTCGTCTTCGTCTAAGTCAGCTACCGGGGGGAAACAACAAAACGAGATCCCTCGCTGATATGTCGTAGTTTATACGACCAACTAGAACCGCGTCATGATAACGCGTTCGGACGGCTCAAGGATAACCAACGTAGTTGTGCCTCCTTGCATGAGACAAACCAGAGGTATACCAGCCGTGCAGAAACGATTGTAAAGACAATGTTTCTGAGATACGAAGATCTAAAGAGATTTCGTATTCGTAGCAGAGCTTCTAAAAAGAAGGTACTGATTCTCGAAGGCAACAACAGAGATCTTCTAAAGAGAAGGAAATCTGTTTTTTTTTTTTTTTTTCTTGTTTTCTGGAAAAGAGGAAAACCCTAAAAAGGGCAGTAAAGAAGGGGGGGTCGACGCTTGGAAGGGGGGGCGACGCTGGAAGTGCGGGGGCGGATGCCGGAGGGCGGATGCTGGAAGGGGGGGTCGACGCTGGAAGGGGGGGCGTCGCTGGCGGAGGCTGGAGGGCGGGGGCGGAGGCTGGAGGGGGGTGGCGGATGCTGGAGGGCTGAGGCGGAGGCTGGAGGGCGGGAGCAGCGCTGGTGGTGGAGAGGCAGCGGAGGGAGGGCAGAGGAAGCGGCTAGGGTTTAGAGGAGGGGATTGAGAACTCGGCTCTGATACCAAGTTGAAATGAGTCTAATATCTCAGATAATTTTATTGAGGGCTACTGCCTACTACTTATAGAGGGTCCAACCCCTCTTCATATTACATCTAACCGATATGGGACTAAAGTCCCTTATTTACTCTCAACAGTATTCAATCTTATATCTTTCGAAAAGTTATAAAGAGTGATATTTGTCCAGGTGATACAGTCATCAAACCATATACTGTGTTTGATCTGTCTTGGTACTATTAGACTTTGGTTCGTTTTCTTCAGATAGGTTGTCATCGCTTCCACGATTGCGCTTCTGCGAACAACAACTAAACTAGGTGAAATCGACTCTACCAAAAACTACCCACTTGGTGATGAGAGACTATTTTCAGGTCAATATTGTAGTCTAAGACTTGGCTCCTAGAGTGCTAGTCCAAATGAGGAATAGTCAAATTAATATATTAGCTGTTGCAATGCACAGCAATCTATCTTAAAAAAAGAAGTAGGAAAGCTACAAATGAAAGCAATGCTTCAACAGTTCAACTACCAGGCAGTTTTCAACTAGAAGAGACCATTTTCACACCAATTAACATGCAACCCTAGCTAGTTTACCTGATAAATTTACCCAACCCTCCACAGCAAATAAATCTCCTAGATACAAATATTGTTTAGAGGTTACACCTATGGTGTTGTACCATTAATAAATGGGTCTATGTTTTGATGCAATTGCTTTAAGTGGTGGTGTTTCTTGCACAACATCTATAATTAACCTAATCAACTAGTTATTAACGGATGAGAGTACTTCTTAAGGTCGAACCTTCGTCTAGGTGGCTGAGGTGCATGCATATGTGTGTAGGAAAGTGTTAAATGTACATTTGCAAACTATCGATCTCCAAAGTATATATTATGAGACAAAGAAGAGATACCTACCTATATCTGCAGCTGCAACACGTACGTAGAGATCCTGTCCATCGCCGACGTATAACCGTATATCCATTAGCTCAGAGAACCAAACTATGCACCCACTCCCACCCCCGCTGATATTGGCACTGGCATATGCTGTGCACGAACAATCCATCAGGCACTTCGCCTTGCACTCGTCAAGGTTCAAGCTCGTGTCCTCGGTGCCGTTTGCCGACTCCGGCAGCTTCACGTTGCCCACGCGAAGGAAACCGTCGGTCCCGTTCCTGCAGTCCAGCCTCGTCTTGCGAACGCACCCGTCGGACCCTTCTCTCAGCCCCCAATTCACGGGGTTCTTCGGCGCGAATGCCGCGGGCAGCAAGCACTTGCACGCAGGCGAACTGTTGGGGTCACAGGCGCCATAAGGACCACAATGCCCATAATTATCACAAGGATCCTCCGGTGCGTACCAGAAATTGCTCCACTGGCTGCTCTCCCAGAGCCAAACATCACGCTGGACCACACCGGTTTGATTCACCACTATCCTTGACACAACGGAATCGTTTGGTGTCACGTACCAGTATGTCACCTCCCGATCGTTCATCAAGAATCGGAAGCTGAAGAACTGGTTAGTCGCCGTGTCCGGGCTTCCGCTGAGTCGGACTCCATTCCACGCTCCGGATCGCCAAATTTTCTGTGTCCCGAGATACAGGTACATCTCAGGAACGCCTCGGGAGTCCATGAAGCCATAGTATGATCCTA
Organism: Iris pallida; assembly: GCA_029216955.1. Lineage (NCBI taxonomy): Eukaryota > Viridiplantae > Streptophyta > Magnoliopsida > Asparagales > Iridaceae > Iris > Iris pallida. The sequence goes on along the minus strand of JANAVB010044619.1, from coordinate 12,291,492 downwards.
GTGATGGATCGTTGTCGCTCTTCCAGGATGTCACGGTGCTGTTGCGGCCAGTTCTTCGGTCCAGACCGACCATCATTCCTGGCAGGATCGTGTCCGTAGGATGGTCGAACCCTTGCCACGCGTAGGTTCCGGTACTGCGATCCTCGCCTTCTTTAACCACAAAGTTGCCCGTGTCCAGCAATTGCGCGACCGGGTCGCTTAGGCCGGTCGAGTTTACCGACCACACGACCGACGACATATTGTCGGTGATCATCAACGCTCCACCCGACGTGATCGATAGGCGCCCGGTCGAGCCGATGACGGGTTTGTCGCGATTCGCCACCCATAGTATCGTCTGTTCTGTGATCTTGTAGTACCACAAGCCAAGGTAACGGTTGTTAGAGGCGGTTGGAGTGAAGAAGCCTAATGCGAAGTGGCTGCCAGAGGAGACTAGAGTCTCGTTGTCCTCGAGGGGTTGGGTTGGGGTTATGGTGTCTCTGGCAGAAGAGGTTGTAGCGAGGATGGAGAGGAGTATCAGAAGGATTGGTCTGTTATGGAATGGTTTCATGTTTCAGAGCACAGCTACAGCACTATTGATTGAATGGATGTTGGTACAGGAAATAGAAACATCTAATTCAAAGGTTCAGGGTGGTCAAGTTTGGCAATCTCTTGTGTGGTGTAATAGACCAGGTAAACAAGATTCACAAATAAAATAAAGTAAAATGGACTTTCGTACCATTTATTAATATAAATTTCTACTTGCATCTTATTTTTTATATTTATTACTTACATTTTACTTTTTATCACGATAAAAATTATTTATTTTGTCACGAAAAATATTTTTCATAACAAAAAATTAGAATATAAATCTAATAAACACAAAACAATATACCATTGTTAATCCAACTTCAACCACACAACAAAATCAAGCTAAATGGATCCCTCCACAAATCAAATATTGGAAGATTAACTTCGATGGCGCGTATCTGGATGACAAAATGGCAGCAGGTGCAATCTTACGCAATGCAAACAGACAATTCATAATGGCTCTGTCAAAGACTGAAGATGGCGGTTCTCCACTCGAAGCCGAGGCGATGGGTATCTATCTTGCACTCATAATCTGCAACAAGAAACAACTTCGTAATATCACAATCGAAGGGGACTGCATGCCTCTTATAGATGCAGTTGAAGGATCGGACACTACTCCACTATGGCGAGCTCGTCATGCCATAGCAGATGCAAGGAAAGCCAAAGAATCTGATTTGAATATTTCTTTCTCTTACATTTCGAGGAGTGCCAATCTCTGTCAAGGGCGGCCCGGAGGAGGGGCAAACAGGGCTTGCGCCCTGGGCCCCAAATTCCAAGGGGCCCCAAAAATTTTTAAATGTTAGTAATAATAACAAATAATAAAACATTGTTATTCTGATTTCTTCTTCAAAGTCCAAGGTCGGAAAAAAAATTATTATAGCAATTCAACAAATATGACATGGCGCATAGGAATTGGATAGCCGTCCGACTCTTCAATTTCGAAGAAAAAACTAGTCTTCTCATCACTTCATATTTTCTTTTGCATTTCAGAGGGGGAAAAAGTTCTTCACGTCGCTTTCGATTTCAGATGACCAGCAATAAGTTTTTTTTTGAATTGTTCATTTTAATTCTCTCTTCATTCTCTCTTTTGCTTATAATTGAAATTAATACAAATTTTTATTTTTCTTCAATTTCTTCTCCTAGAATCCTTCACGAGGATTCCACGAAGTAAGACTACACAAAGAAGGTCACGGCAGCAGATAAGCTTCTCTCTCTCTCTCTCTCTCTCTCTCTCTCTCTGGCCTCTGCTTGAGCCTTAACCTGAAGAGGAGACGAAAAGGTGAGGTAGAGGTATCAATGCGAACCTGATATTTTAGTAAGACTTTCATTTTGAGAATTGAAATATTTTGTAACTTTTGTTCCTCATGATGTTGGCTTTGTTATGTTTTTTGAGTTCCCTCTGTCGTCGATGGTTGAGGACAATCCTCTTTGCTCCCATCATTTGAATGAGGGGTTCTATTGATGTAGTTTATTTTTTTTCGAAAGTTCTAAGTTTTATTTACATATAATCTACTTTGCACAGACACAAACACAAATTTAGAATTTTGCATCTTTTAAAAATTAGGATACATATTGTTTGTAGTAGATCTTCGGTCTTCCTTAGTAATATCTCTATTTATGCACGTTTTCATAGTAACTAAGTTTCAATCAACTTCTGTAGTATATTTAGCTCACTACGTGTTGTGAGTTGTAGTTGATCCCACGTTGGTGTTGAATACCGATGAGCCGATGGCAACGAGTCTTTTTATTTATCTTTGCACTTAAGATTTTACACTTAAAATTATAGGTTCCTAGTGTTGAATATCTTTTCGTAAATCTTTGCACTTAAGATTTCACAATGATTTCGTTTTCAAACTGAAATATTTTATAACTTTTGTTCCTCCTGATTTTCGCTTCTTTTTTTTTTTAATGTTTTTTGAGTTTCTCCGTTGTTGATAAATTAGGCAAACAAGCCTATATATCTCAATCCTAGTATTGAAAAAACATAAACAAGAAATGTTAAATAACATATTGCATCGATTTTTTTTTAACTACGGAAGCAGTATTGCCATTTGCCAAGATATATTCATGCAAAATTTAATGTTAGTTGGCATGTATCAGGCCCCAGTCCAAAAGAGTTCACTTTGGTTTATTGTATCATGCAAAAAAAATGATATTTTATTTTCAATATATTTTTTGAAGAAGGGGCATCATTTTGTATTTAGTCTTGGACATCAAAATGTTCCGGGCCGGCCCTGATCTTTGTGCACATTCTATTGCCTCTAATGCTATGTTTTCAAATACCTCTAACTATATCCACTCTTTTAAGAGACACCTATCTGTATTTTACCTCATGTTCTTAATGACATGAGCTCAATGATATCAATGAAGTTTCATTTAAAAAAAAAAAGAAAAAAGTAGAGTGGGATGTAGTACAAATCCATACTAATAAGTGGTACTAAAGTCAAAAAACCCATAAAATAATTGTGGTCTATATAAGATTAGCTAAATGACTTGATATCAAACACTAAAAGATTGCTCCTAGAACACAAGGAAAGTTCTTCGTATCAATGTATACTCCAACATAGTACGTTTTTGATGACTCGACGCTCTTGGGTAAGGAAAGTAGACAGGAAAGAGCTTTTGGCTAGCTACCCGGAAGAGGTATTTCCACACGTCTGCATTTTTTTAACCAATACCTAAACTTCCAGTAAAGCTTCAACAAGCAAGTAGAAGTTTTGTGACAGATTACAAAGAGGACCAGTTTTTCTCCATTGATATGAGTTCACTTTGCTTAAGTTAACAAGAAAGATGGGAAAGGGATGGCTTACTGGCAAGAAAGTCTAACAAGCTAAACGGGAAGGTACATTCCTAACATGCCTGACAACCTCATGCACATTTATACAAATCTGACGCTATCCTTGACACGACTTGAGGAAGAAAACTATGGAGTTAGAAGTCATGATGTTTGTTGGACCGGGCCGAGCCAGGCCGACCTAGGTTTGATCGGGTTTGATCGGACCAATTATTAAAAAAAAAAGGTTTTTGACCTTTGGTTTGGGCTGACTTTAGGCTTTGGACATAGACTACTTAAAAAAATAAGTAGAAAAGAAGAAAAAAACGGTTAAAAAAATTAAAAAATTATTAATATTTATTTATTTGAGAAATTTTATAATATTTATTTGTTTTTAGAAATGCTGGAAGAGTAAAAGTATAAATTTTATCTTCAATTTGATCTTTACTCTGCGGTATTCATGTCCAATTTTTTTTGGATTTTTGATGACAATCGTTAATATCTTCAAATCTTCAATTATCAAAAATGTATTTAACTATGTAAGACTTTGTCAATTCATTCTTCAGCTTCTGTCATGCCATCTATAGTAAGAGCTTGAAATTTAGTTCAATGATGCCGACACTTTCATCAAATAAGTGTTGAGTCCATTTTTTGTACACGAACAAAATCTTGAACTCAAATGCATATTTCTAAAACTTATGTTAGCATCCTACTTCTTCTTTTGCTTATCATAATTGAAGTCGCACTAAAACAAGATTTAGATGCTACCATGGACACCGGGAACATTAGAAGATCACGTGTCATAAAATAAAGTATATGATAAAAAAATTCATGTGCTTTCCATCGTTCTAAAATTAAAAATATATTCCAGAACGTCATCATCTTCATCATATGAGTTCAAATTATACATATAAATATATAGTTTTGTATTACTTTCAATGAACTAGAAAATTCTACATTTTTTAATAGTAACATTTTATTTTGTATAAATCAGCCTAGACAACCGCCTAGTCGTGCCTGAACGCTGGGCATATCCTTGCCGCATAACGACCGCCTAGCGCTTTCAATAGCATTGGTAGAAGTCGGTGTATTTCTTCTATTCTAGTAGTTGAGGCTTTTCGTGTTGGACTTTGATCATTTCGTAGTTTTCTTCCGTATTAGATTTCCACGTTAAAACTGTTGTGTGTCTGTGAATATGGTATTGTGTCATTGTATTATGCATCATGGAGTATAATGGACCGGACGGCCCGGAACCCGACCCGGGACCGGCCCGGTCAACACTGGTCTGGGTCGACCCGGACCTGGTCAATGGATCAGCCTTATCATGTTCCGATTCGACAAACTATTCGTCCTTACATCGAATTATACCGAATCGATTGTCCTCGTTGGGGTGTAATGTCGTACGAGTTTGAAGTTGCACTCATATAAGGCAAGAACATTACATTTGATAAATCTTTTGAAATATCAAGTTGGAATTGAACACACTGTATAGGAAGATAGAAATATGCTTTCATTGATAGCTTGCAACTAAGTGTAATTCATAATTACATTGGATATATCGTTACAGCTACATCGATTGAAACAAAAGAAAAATACTCGACAAGCTGCCTGAACTAATACTTGTCGTTACATACATTCATACACTTTTATACATTGAAAGCCTTCGATGAATTGACTTCAAAATACTTCAAAATAGGAAGAGCTTCAAAATGTCTCCATGAAATTCAGCTTTGGCCTAGCACCGTGCAACCCAGAGTTCTTGTCACCTGTGGGGTTAGAGAATTAATACACTTGGAAATGCACTAGTGAGCGGGACGAACCCAGTCGTCTAAGCCGACTATGATTATTAAGGTAGGCATGCATTCAAAGTTGTCGTGCTATTTAGAACTAGATAAATTCAGTTCATATTGATAGACTTCTCGAATATTAAAAGCATACAGTAAAACATAGCAGTTTATATTAATTCTTACTACGGCTGTGCTCGTCCCTCGTCCCTGCACAAAGCAGAGATAATACTTACCACCTGTATAAGACATTAGGTGAGCATGCTACTATCTTATACGGTCATTGGTATTACGATACCACGAGGTACTATTTTTCATGGTATTACGATGCGCCCTATCAGACTAGGTTGCAAGCCTAACTGAAGGTCATGTAATGCCTCGTGCCAAGTACAAAATCTCAAAATTTTCCTAGGTCGATTCAATTTTCGGTGCCCTGGATACTGTTTCGAGGAAGCATACCTTGTGCACAAGTTGTTCATGACCATGCAAGTGCGTGAACAGTTTACTTTATAAAACTGATGCAGGGTACGAAACATAATTAAGCAATAATATTATTATTCCTAACTCGTACAATAATTTATTTTTCTCAATGCTATTTTTTTCTGATTTGGCATCCCGTAGGCACCATGTCACGCCCCGCTCCCGTAGGAGTGATCGTCCTCGCTAAGGCGTGATGTCGCACGAGCCTAGATTGTGCTCGTGCAAGGCGGATTCCATAATGGCCGATTACAGCGGCTACGACGGGGTCGTCGCACAGAAGTCCCAAACAGAGACATCGAATAAGACAACAGAAATTTAGAACGAAACACAAGTTACTCAAGAGATGATCTTTATTATATTGAAACAAAGGTTAAAATGGGGCGCAAGGCCAAAATTACAATCACTCAAGCTCACTCATCTCACATTACAAGTCACTCAGCTCTCTCTCATCTCTCAATACAAGTTTTGAGCCAACGGATGCTTCGGAAGGCGATACACATACATTATGTCCCGTATAAGTCTTGACTCCACATGGCTGCACGCTACGAATCGCCAAGGAACTCCATGCCTCGACGCATCCCAGCGAGCTCCGCACCACGAGCTTCTACCAGTGCCTGCACATAAAAACTGTGTCGGTGTCAGTACTCAACTGTACTAGTGGAATGAGCTCCTCGCCCACCCATACAAAACCGACACGTTTGATTTACTTTGTACAACATAGCCCTTTTGATTGTCTTTCTACTCTTGTCTTAGGATCAGTTTTAGGACCTACGTCTTGGCCTATTTCGTGTCTCTACACCATTCCGTGCTTACGACAACAAATGTCAACTTATACTTTATCTCTAGACCCTTCTCGTATCAACAACGTTATCCTATCAAGTCGTGCTTACCTTACGGCCCAAAATCAGAGATGCAACTATACGATAGACTCCATTTCTATGTGACCGTGCTACAAACCCATATTGAGGCCATGCCTCGAAATCCAGTGAGACTAAACCATATTGCCGCCTCGCGGCCCTTGCTATTTGATCACCAACTGACCCAATCGAGACTTGTGAACTTAGTGTCACTCAACTAACTTTGTCTTGTGGCGGTTTTCTGACTCAAACTCCAACGACTCAACCAACTTGTGCAACTCTGTGCCAACAACTTAAGACTCGACGCCATAACTCATGTCGAAGTACGTCGCCTATGTTGAAGCCAAATCTTAGGTCCAAATATTGTCTTCTAACTGTACACACATTCAACTCAACTTAATCCTGTCACGCCCCGATTCGTAGAGTTAATTATTCATATATTTTATCTCGTAGAATTGATCATCCTCGCTTGGACGTGATACCGTACAAGTCTGGTGTTGCACTTGTACAAGGCAAAAGGGTACATAATTGATTATCTCCAAATAGAAACACATCGTAGCGACAGAAGTAGACAAATTGACGTTAATAAGGGCAATCTTTCTTATTGAATAGAGATACATCATTTTTTTATAGCAGCAGAGATAAATGGATAACTTGAAGTCGCACAGAGATATATAGAACTTTATTCTCTTTATTGATAGTTGAAGAAGAGTACAAGACTTGTATTAAAGTACAATGCTTACAACACATCTCACTTTATATTGAAAGCCAACAGAACAATGCTATACAGTTTACATTTGATACTTGGATACATTGGATTACAACTCGATATACCGACTTGGCCTACAACTCACTGGTACAACTGATTATACTGTTCCATACATTATGCCCTTTATAAACAGAAGATATCATCTTGTACAAGGAGAGCTTCTGTATGCCCAACAATCTTCGATGCCACGGGACCAATCAATCCAACTTCGTGTGTAGAACATCCCAAGCACGAGCACCTGCCATAAAACGTGGGTCAGCACATTATCTATGTACTGGCGAGCAGAATCTAACCTACTCGCCTAAGCCAACATTTATGTAACCATTTAAGCAAGCATTTATTAGAATGATCTTTCTATTTGAGGCCTAGCATCAGTTTATAGTTCATAGGCAATAATCATTGTGAAGCATGTAAACATATTCTTAGTAGCGTTCATGTGACGACATCAGCAAAGCATACTTGGTGTTATCATGAAAAGGCATCATTAAGGCAACATTGGTTCTAACATCTTGAACATGTTATGAAGGTTCTCATTTAAAAGGCAACATTAACACCATCTTGTTTAGCATGTTAAGCAGGCAGGTTGCACCAACATAATTATAGTACATATATCACGTTTAAGTGATTTCTTACCAATAGCTGACTCCTCGTTCCTGCATCAAATACAGGTTAGGCAATATACTTACTCTGCCTGCACAAAATCATTCATTAGCATGCATCCTGACTACATGGTCACTGGTGTTGTTAAACCATATGGACTCATTTTATTTCATTTCATTTATAAGATAATGCGGTCAGCATAGTAGGTGGCGAGCCTCTATGCCACCCCGCCTTATACGTGCTCCCACAGCACTCATCATTATTTCCTCCTAGGTCGAATCGGTCCCCAGGGCCCTAGGAACCGTTCGAGAAAATTAAAACTCAAACCTTGTATACAAGTTGTCCATGACCATGCGAATGCGTGTCCGACTCGATTGTGAACAAAATTGCATGGTAAAATATATTAAGGAAAGTAAAGGCAACAGTGCATCATTAGTCATACTCAATGACTTATTCATTTCGTTATTACCATTATTTCATTTGGTGATCTCAACGATCCCAACTTTATCATTTCTCATTCATTGCTTCATTGCAACGTATATCATATCATTCCTTTCTTAAGAGGAATGTAACATTCATTCATTTCATAGGGACATTTATTCATTTATTCATTTTTTATAAGAAACAGGCAGCATTTCATATTATTGCAACAGATATACAGAGAGTACATGATTCTAGTATTTCATTCAGTTCAGTGGGTCGATAGTATAGCCAGTTCATTTCTTATTCTATCCTTCATAAGATATCTCATTATTCAAGTGTTATTCATTTAATGATTTCCAGCATATGCATCTCTATCGATTTAGCAACTAAGGCATCGTATCACAATTATTCAACATTCAAGGTAAGAGACATTAGGGACATATTCATAGCATTTCAATACCCAATTTTTATTAAGCATGAAGGAGTAAGGAGAAGGGAGGACAGTTCCACTCACTTGCAATAAAGGGTCTTTCTGTTCCGATCCCACAAAATTCTACTAAACGTAGCTCCATCAGCGAGCCGCACTCCAATACCTATTCCATCTAGCCAGCTAAGAGAGACTGCATCAGTCTCAATTCTTTCGATTCCCAACATAAATCTCGGTCTAACATTCTGATAGCATCCAACAAGTCAACCAAATGCCTCGCGCGGAGCGGGGCATTACAAATCCAAAGGCACACACGCGGATTGCCACCCGTGTCGACCCACCTATATGAGGTCACTAGCACCACAAGCTATACTTTGGACTTATAACTTTATTATTCGGGACCCTTTCAGCGCAAGTTGTGATCCCCGCTGAGAGTCCCCGACTAACCTAAGCGGTACTCCCGGCTCGTCTATACCGTGTTTTCTTCTAGGCCGAAACGATCCCGTGGCCCCGGGTTGTCGCTCGAGGAAACTTTTGCCCTTGTCGACAAGTTGTCCAATGACCATGCAAGACTCGACTCAAACTGACGTCTCACACAGTCATTCTTCTTCCAGTGTTACCATCTCCTTCAGATCAAGACTTCTATCCTTGAGCCCCTCGATGACCCACGGTCGCGAACATTCTTTTCATGTTATCCTATTATTTTATTCAACTCATGAACACCTATTTGATAGCCTTTCTGCAAAACTCACTTCGAATCAATTGTGGTCCTTGCCTTAAACACTAAGTCACCACAAAAATTTATCAGATTAGCGATGTTCCAAAACGTCGCTAAACTCGGCCAAAATGTCGCTAAACTAAATTAGCGACGTTTTCAGCGACGTTTAATAAACGACAGAAAAAAGCATGTCGCCAAAACGTCGCTAGGGCGACGTTATTTAGCGACGTTTATAACGTCGTTCATTTGTGACGTTCTCAAGTGGTCGCCGATTAGCGATACATTATCGACGTTCTTACGACGATGTGGTGGCATCAGATTGTTTGCCACGTCAACAATTTAGCGACATTTTTAGCGATCTTTATATTCGTCGCTACCTTTTAGCGACGAATATAAACGTCACTAAAAGCGTCGCTAAATTGAAAAAAATTAAAAAAAAAATCCAGAATGCAAATGTATAATCCAAAATACAGAATCTAATCCCTGGGTTCGCCGACCCCTTCGGTGGAACACTCAACACCGGCCCGCACAATACAATCTAGAATAGACCAAAAATAATTGGTCGTCTCCTCAAGCCTCTCGGAATATCATAATATGCATCACACATCACACAAACAAATATACATCACAATACGCATCACACAGCAAGCAATACCAATATACTTCATACACAAGAAAACAAATATCCATCACAATATCCAAAAGGAGATATATCCATCAAAATAAATATCCATCACAATATCCAGATGAGATATATCCATCAAAACAAATCCAGTCAATATATGTATCTACTGTCGTCTATGCTGGGGCAGATAGAACTCCCTCAGCCAGTGCGCATAAGTAGGATCCGCGGCAGCCAAAGCAATATCCAGAGAAGATGGATGACTGAAACTCCCGGTGGAACTGCCCTGTGGTGCCACCTCCTCCTTCACAGCTCCCTCGGCTTTAGGAATTACTTCTGGAATAGCTCTCTCGGTAGAACTACCCTCTGGAGCTGGAGCCACCTCCTCTTTCACAGCCATCTGTGCCTCCCTCAAGCGAGATCCTCGGGTCATAGGTGCCATCTGTGAGAACGGGTGCCATCTCGTTTGAGTACATTATCGAAAGCAGATAAAATACAGAAAATTTGATTTTTTTTACCAAGTGTGAGAACGGATGGCTCAGAACACAACCCAAAATTTATTCTAGCATACATTAGTGTGAATCGTCTATGTTCTGTACATATGGTGTAGTATATGTTCTTATCGTATCTAGTATCTGAAGAATGTAACAGAATCAAGATGAACTCACATAATGTAATACTAAGACATCATCTACTACTATATAAGATATAGTGATAGGTTGTCATATCATTATTGCCGAAGGATGAGGGTCGAAGGACAGTCAACTTTATCTACGGCTACATAGTTTCTGCCTCGCCAGTCGAATGGCTGCAGGGATTATGTCCTGATCACCATGTCGTATCGTAGATTTATGAAAATAGAGCTGGAGCTGGAGCCAAAATACAGAATCCAAAATCCAAAATACAGAATCCAATCCCTGGGTTCACCGAAAATACAAAAACAAAGATTGACACACAGTACTAATTCATATGTGTTTTAAGTGTGAGAACGGATGACTCAGAACACAACCCAAAATTCATTCTAGCATACATTAGTGTGAATCATCTATGTTCTGTACATATGGTGTAGTATACGTTCTTATCGAATATAGTATCTAGTATCTAGTATCTGAAGAATGTAACAGAATCAAGATGAACTCACATAATGTAATACTAAAACATCATCTACTACTATATAAGATATAGCGATAGGTTGTCGTATTATCATTGCCGAGGGATGAGGATCGGAGGACAGTCAACTTCATCTATGACTACATAATTACATGAGCTAGTCATCGCGAAACGTCGCTATGACGTCGCTAATAGCGACTAATTTAGCGACGTTAGTATGAACGTCGCTAAATTCTAATTATATTCCCCCCACCAACTCATTTTCCTCCATTTTACTCTCTCACTCTCTCTCCTCCCGCCTCCGGCAATCTCACTCTCTCCGGCGCTCTCACAGTACTAATTCATATCTATTTTAAGTGTGAGAACGAATAGCTCAGAACACAACCCAAAATTCATTCTAGCATACATTAGTGTGGATCATTATGTTCTGTACATATGGTGTAGTATATGTTCTTATCGTATCTAGTATCTGAAGAATGTAATAGAATCAAGATGAACTCACATAATGTAATACTAAGACATCATCTACTACTATATAAGATATAGTGATAGATTGTCGTATCATCATTGCCGAGGGATGAGGGTCGGAGGACAGTCAACTTTATCTACGGCTACATAGTTTCTGGCTCGCCAGTCGAATGGCTGCAGGGACTATATGTCCCGATCACCATGTTACCAATTAACCAACCAACAAAACTACTTGTTACAAATATCGGCACTATCGGTGCGTTCGAATCGGAGTATCACATTTTTCGGTGTCGGAAAACAAATAATTATTACTAAATTATAAGATTTTTTGGCACTATCGGTACCCCTGACCAAGCCCCCCCTCTCCTCTCCTACACCACCCCTAACCCGAACCCTAACCCTTCCCTCCCCTCCTGCTCCCCTATCCCACCCCCCGCTCCCCTCCCCCCACCTACATATACCCACCCCTAACCCGAACCCTAACCCTCCCCTCCCCCATGCTCCCCTCCCCCAGCCGTCCCCACCCTCCCTGCTCCTCTCCCTCAGCCGCCCCCACCCCCCTGCTCCCCTCCCCCAGCCGCCCACACATACCCACCCCTAACCCGAACCCTAATCCTAGCTTCCCTCCACCAGCCGCCCTCGTCCCCCTGCCCTACCCCCCCAGCCACCCGCCACTCACCCCCCAACCACCCGCATCCCCCCTACCCCTCCCCCCGAGCCACCCGCACCCCCCCAAGCACCAACAACCAAAACAGCCGAAGAGAGAGACAGGGAGGGGGAGAGTCACGTACCGAAGAAGGAGGAGAGTCACCGGAGAGAGTGAGATTCGCCGGAGAGAGTGAGAGCGTCGGAGGAGGGAGAAGAGAGAGTGAGAGAGTAAAATAGGGGAAAATGAATCGTTGGGGGAATATAATTAGAAGTTAGCGACGCTAATACTACCATTGCTAAATTAGTCGCTATTAGCGATGTCAGAGCGACGTTTCGTGACGACTAGCTTATGTAATTAATATACGTCATTGTTACGTTACTTATTTCGTCACTAGTAGCGACGTTTAGATAAAACGTCGCTAATGAACACAATTTAGCGACGTTAATCGAACGTCGCTAATTTATATCGCCAATTGAGCATATTTTAGTAGTGAGTCCGTGTATCGTGTCTTAAGCCAACTGTGCTCTATGCGACACTCCTGCCCAAGTCGATGGGCCTTGAGATCGTAGGACTACTTAACTTGACAAACTGCAGAAAGAGCGGAACAACATTTGGAATGTCTTAGGTCGACCAGCATAACTTTGCCTAACTTATCAAACCTACAACTTAACCCGAGGGACGAGCAAAGACTATGCCAAGCCTTGCATGGGGGAAGCGTGCATGCTCTATCGAGCATTTACGCGGGTGACGCCTATGACTTAGGCTAATTCCAACTTGGTGACAACTTAACAAACTTTCTTCTTCCAAGCCATGGGACGAAGGGACAAGTGTTATTTTGAAAGCCCTCATGCAACGATTCTAAGACGATCGTGGGAACTTGTTCCTTTTCTAACTCAATTGACCTGACTTGGAATTATTCCCTTAGCTATGTGGATTCGTCTCTTTTATTATCAAGCCTACTTGTGCATTTAAAAACATGCAATTTATTATGTGAAGGCTAAGATGAGGCAAGTTTACCGGAACTACCCTACTTGAGAGAGGAGTCGCCTCGACCGAGCGATGTCTTCGAGCAGCCGTTGTAAGGCTAAGTCCGAACGCCATCGGCGTTTCGATTCTTCCGATTGACTGAGCAGGACGGGGCACTACATCATACACCACTCAGAAAAAGTTTTATCCTCGAAACAAACTGAGTACACTTATTGACTTATAACTTGATTCAACATTCAAGGACTCTCGCACACCCTACTCCTATGCGTTTCTCAAATCCGAGCTACGCTCGTGCTACCCACAATCTTTTCTTCAAAACTTCCGATCTCAAAATCCTCGACACTTTCCCGTTCCTCAAGTCTCACTTGAATTCGACGTATCACTTAGATCGTGCATATATTTTAGGCGTCCCCAAAATACATACATTTCAGCCAAGATTCATGATAGCGAATTCTGCCATCACCACTCGAGTCGGATCGTGTACATATTCGGGCGTCCCTGATATACGTGCATGTCAACCGAGCCTCGTGACTGGTGCCTCCACAATTCCTATCGCCTTGTGCCGGGACGTCTGCCTAACCACTAGGCTATATCTTTAGTCTAATGTCAACCATCAGTATTGGAATCATAGTTCCCAAACAACAACATCAACACTGACCTCATCCTAAGGTCAAACCAAATTGATAGTATGGGATTTTCTACCTAAGTTCGCATCACTCCGATTTCTAAACTTCGAGCATAGATTTCCTACATACATTCCAACACTCGTCACACGGGGTCCTTAGTCATCCTATGACAAGTTACGTTCAACCAATTCTACGACATATCAATATCGCTCGTTCGACAAACCATCTTGTATAGTCTATCCCTTCCAACACGTTCGATATAGTTCATCTATCAATCCTTCCAAGTCAAGCATGCTACGACACAATTCATCGCTAAACCATAATTCACATTTCATATTTTCTAAGTCATTCATCCCAATTTACGTATTCGATCATGAGGTCGTCTAACTTAATAATATGTTGCGCCCCGATCTCATGCGATTCAGATTATCCACGGTAGGCATGAATCACTATGCACGATCCCGCGGGGTAATCATCCTCATCGGAACGTAACTCTTGTTTTGTGTCTAGACTAATTCATTCTTGATGTGCGGATTGGACCTACTCAATCCTCAAGTTTATTTCATTCATCAATCGCAAGTCCAAACATCCTTGAATTTTTCTTCGCATCAAACCAACAAGTCGAGACAATCAAAGTTGCCGCGTCCTGATTTTTCAAGTTCGATCATTCCCGCGACATGAATCACCATGTCAGCGCTCACACAGAACGATCGCCCCCAAATCTGATGCGACACATGTGCGAGGCTAGAGTTGCACTCGCACAAGATGTAGCTCCCCTTCCTAAAAAATTTGAAATATTTTTATTATTATTTAGTTTATTTAAATGGTGTTTTCGAATAATTATACGAAGTTCTAGGTCTAAATAAGGATGGGGTATGATATGTTCACCAAGAACTCTTAGTGGACATTTTAGTTGATTATTATTATTATTATCATTATTGTTATTATTATATTACTCTTATTATTATTGTTGTTGTTATTATTATATTATTCTTATTATACATGTGTAAGTGTATATATATGAATATCGATTTACTATCTGAAATAGAAAAATTAGGAAATAGATAATATTCTTATTATATTATTCTTATTATACATGTGCAGGTGTATCTCGTAAATTTTAACATTATATTATTCTTATTATATTTATTATATTTTTCTTATGATATTGTTATTAGTATATATTTATGGGTGTATATATAATTATATATATATAAATAAAACCATAGAAAAAGAAAAGAAAATAGAAATAGAAAAAGAAAAAGAAAAAGGAAAGGAATAAATCAGCAGCAGTAGCACTGAGGCCCAAATCAACCGAGCCTCACCCCTAACAGACCCAGCCCGAGTAATGACTCCAACTTTTGTATGTTAGCATTCGTAAAGTAGCAGTCCGACCAGTGGGACGGGACCCAGCCCACGGTTGCTTAGTACCCAAACCAGCAACCAGCCCGAACGGGCATTTTTCCCCCACAGGACTCAGCCGGCCCCGAACTCAGCAGTAACCCGACACATATATACGAATGTATATATATAAACCGAGACCGAAAAGGGGAAGCAAACGCGACAGCATCATCATAAACCCTAACAACACGACGCGACCACCCCCTACACTTGGGCTGCCACCCCGCGCTCGCAGCACCGCCGCACGCGGCCAGCGCAGCCGACCAGGACCATGCGCGCGCGCCGGAAGCGGAGTACTACATAGCAGAAAAGCGGGTGGAGGGAGGAACTTCGTGCCTCATTATCTCCGCGTGAGATGGATCGTTTCGCGATCCGATTTCGTCGGTACGTCCACAACCTATACGTCTATTTATCCTGTCAAATAGTTCGTATTAACTCGCATCGTGTACGATGAAATCTGAGTTCCAAAATCAAGAAAATCTCGATCTTTGGGCATTAGAAACCAATACAACGACCCTAGTTCAGGGACAGTTTTCTCCCAACCCATGCACGATTTTGAGATTTTGTTTGAAGAGATTCATAGACAACATATACAGGATCGAAATGCCACTGATAGAATTATTTTTGTGTTATTGCATAAAAAATTATTCATTCCTAAAAATCAGGAAAAACAGTTTTTAGAAAATATAGAATTTCAATAAAACGCCGATACCACGTGCATCCCGCCAAACCGGGCGACTTGGTCACAATTCGAAAGCATCGAAAGGTGCATAACGGTTTCGTGGATGTGTGGGCTTTGACGGAATTTAAATTCGCGTGTGCGCGACGAATTTGATGCGTATCCGTCAAAATTTACCGTATCGGCCTCTGTGCAAGTTTCCTAATTACTTCGTGCACGCTCGTCAAATCGAGACGAAACTTGCGCCAACAGGACCGTATCGTTTTTATGGTCCTTTATGCCAAGTTTGGTCCAATTCTGAGACAGTTGAATCGTACGCCGTTTTGCGAGCCCCACGGTCCGACTTAACGGACGATTTTGTGCACGGCCCGCCGAAATCCAACTTTGGACATACAGTTGGGTTCGTATCGAAAAACTGGACCATTTGAAATATAGTTTGATGACTTTAGAAACCATAGACTCTGGCACGCTTTTCGGTACAAAGCGGATCCAACGGCACACCGTTTTGACCCAAAATTACCGTTTTGCCCCTATGTCCAGAATTGGACTTAAGGACAGGCAATCCTAGCTAATTTGACTATTCTGAGAATGTTGGTACTGTTTATTTCAGCATCTTGAGACTTCTGCATGTGTTGACTGATTGTGGCTCATTGAGTGGTATAGTACTATTGGTTTCACCAGCTAAGGACCTCAGGCAAGTGCACTTTCTGATTGCTTTCGATTCATAGTAGTCTTTTCATTTCATGTCTATTCATATATCTTGCTGAAATAAACATATATACGAATGTATATATATAAACCGAGACCGAGAAGGGGAAGCAAACGCGACAGCATCATCATAAACCCTAACAACACGACGCGACCACCCCCTACACCTGGGCTGCCACCCCGCGCTCGCAGCACCGTCGCGCGCGGCCAGCGCAGCCGACCAGGACCATGCGCGCGCGCCGGAAGCGGAGTACTACATAGCAGAAAAGCGGGTGGAGGGAGGAACTTCGTGCCTCATTATCTCCGCGTGAGATGGATCGTTTCGCGATCCGATTTCGTCGGTACGTCCACAACCTATACGTCTATTTATCCTGTCAAATAGTTCGTATTAACTCGCATCATGTACGATGAAATCTGAGTTCCAAAATCAAGAAAATCTCGATCTTTGGGCATTAGAAACCAATACAACGACCCTAGTTCAGGGACAGTTTTCTCCCAACCCATGCACGATTTCGAGATTCTGTTTGAAGAGATTCATAGACAACATATACAGGATCGAAATGCCACTGATAGAATTATTTTTGTGTTATTGCATAAAAAATTATTCATTGCTAAAAATCAGGAAAAACAGTTTTTAGAAAATATAGAATTTCAATAAAACGCCGATACCATGTGCATCCCGCCAAACCGGGCGACTTGGTCGCAATTCGAAAGCATCGAAAGGTGCATAACGGTTTCGTGGACGTGTGGGCTTTGACGGAATTCAAATTCGCGTGTGCACGACGAATTTGATGCGTATCCGTCAAAATTTACCGTATCGGCCTCTGTGCAAGTTTCCTAATTACTTCGTGCACGCTCGTCAAATCGAGACGAAACTTGTGCCAACAAGACCGTATCGTTTTTATGGTCCTTTATGCCAAGTTTGGTCCAATTCTGAGACAGTTGAATCGTACGCCGTTTTGCGGGCCCCAAGGTCCGACTTAACGGACGATTTTGTGCACGGCCCGCCGAAATCCAACTTTGGACATACAGTTGGGTTCGTATCGAAAAACTGGACCATTTGAAATATAGTTTGATGACTTTAGAAACCATAGACTCTGGCATGCTTTTCGGTACAAAGCGGATCCAACGGCACACCGTTTTGACCCGAAATTACCGTTTTGCCCCTATGTCCAGAATTGGACTTAAGGACAGGCAATCCTAGCTAATTTGACTATTCTGAGAATGTTGGTACTGTTTATTTCAGCATCTTGAGACTTCTGCATGTGTTGACTGATTGTGGCTCATTGAGTGGTATAGTACTATTGGTTTCACCAGTTAAGGACCTCAGGCAAGTGCACTTTCTGATTGCTTTCGATTCATAGTAGTCTTTTCATTTCATGTCTATTCATATATCTTGCTGAAATAAACATATATACGAATGTATATATATAAACCGAGACCGAGAAGGGGAAGCAAACGCGACAGCATCATCATAAACCCTAACAACACGACGCGACCACCCCCTACACCTGGGCTGCCACCCCGCGCTCGCAGCACCGTCGCGCGCGGCCAGCGCAGCCGACCAGGACCATGCGCGCGCGCCGGAAGCGGAGTACTACATAGCAGAAAAGCGGGTGGAGGGAGGAACTTCGTGCCTCATTATCTCCGCGTGAGATGGATCGTTTCGCAATCCGATTTCGTCGGTACGTCCACAACCTATACGTCTATTTATCCTGTCAAATAGTTCGTATTAACTCGCATCATGTACGATGAAATCTGAGTTCCAAAATCAAGAAAATCTCGATCTTTGGGCATTAGAAACCAATACAACGACCCTAGTTCAGGGACAGTTTTCTCCCAACCCATGCACGATTTCGAGATTCTGTTTGAAGAGATTCATAGACAACATATACAGGATCGAAATGCCACTGATAGAATTATTTTTGTGTTATTGCATAAAAAATTATTCATTGCTAAAAATCAGGAAAAACAGTTTTTAGAAAATATAGAATTTCAATAAAACGCCGATACCATGTGCATCCCGCCAAATCGGGCGACTTGGTCGCAATTCGAAAGCATCGAAAGGTGCATAACGGTTTCGTGGACGTGTGGGCTTTGACGGAATTCAAATTCGCGTGTGCACGACGAATTTGATGCGTATCCGTCAAAATTTACCGTATCGGCCTCTGTGCAAGTTTCCTAATTACTTCGTGCACGCTCGTCAAATCGAGACGAAACTTGTGCCAACAGGACCGTATCGTTTTTATGGTCCTTTATGCCAAGTTTGGTCCAATTCTGAGACAGTTGAATCGTACGTCGTTTTGCGGGCCCCACGGTCCGACTTAACGGACGATTTTGTGCACGGCCCGCCGAAATCCAACTTTGGACATACAGTTGGGTTCGTATCGAAAAACTGGACCATTTGAAATATAGTTTGATGACTTTAGAAACCATAGACTCTGGCACGCTTTTCGGTACAAAGCGGATCCAACGGCACACCGTTTTGACCCGAAATTACCGTTTTGCCCTTATGTCCAGAATTGGACTTAAGGACAGGCAATCCTAGCTAATTTGACTATTCTGAGAATGTTGGTACTGTTTATTTCAGCATCTTGAGACTTCTGCATGTGTTGACTGATTGTGGCTCATTGAGTGGTATAGTACTATTGGTTTCACCAGCTAAGGACCTCAGGCAAGTGCACTTTCTGATTGCTTTCGATTCATAGTAGTCTTTTCATTTCATGTCTATTCATATATCTTGCTGCTTGTTGACACGCTCGTCACACGGAGTATTCGGGAGGGGAAATATCTTAGTAGACATGTGGACTACCCAGAAATATCCCTAATATGTCTATTCTTGCATGATAGCAGCTGCACACGACACATGCAGTTTGTCGGATTTACCCCCTAGCCGTTCACATGTCGAAACAGATATTTCACACCACATAGGTAGATATCTTTTTATTTTTCCTTTACTTCTCCACCGTACCATATCATCAGTATCTTCTAGCTTTCACCTCTCATATGTTATTTTTATGTCTTGTTAATTCTATTATATTTTCGCATTGCCGTTGGTTTGTGTACTTGTTCCATTCCTGACTGAAAACCAACATTTTTCTGGTTAGCTGTGGCTTCACTTAGCTTGGGAGATTCGGGTGTACCTGCAGACAGAAACCTAGAAATAGATAGCAGTTGTATCAATTTTATTAATTGTAAAATCTTATATTTTCTTTAATTATAAATGTTGTAAATGTTGTAACAAATTTAGAAATGTGAATGAGCAGCAAATGTTATATATATTTTGAGTATTTATTTCTTACGGGCTTAACAGCGTTCTACCGCCGACTCTGCGGCGTAGGCTGGCTTGGACACGTCTCGTATCCGAAAAAGCGGGTGCGGGTCGTGACAAATTTTTGTGGTGGCCCATGCAGGTCCATTTTCGTAAAAGATTACGAACTCGTGGTGGTACTTAAGTTAGTCGTACCATTGCGAGCCTGCATCCAGGAAATGCTCATTCACAATTAGAATTAATATAATTTAGGAGAATAACTAGGACTAGGAGTCCCTTGTTCAAATTGACCGTTGGGTAGTTAAGGTTATTAGAATGGCCAGGCAATTTAGATAGCTTGCTAGATCCCTATAGGTACACTATTACTTTTGATATGACAATGTGATCCAATGTGGATATACTATTTGCTTGGTATGTTAGTCTTGCCTAGAATTAAGGCATCAATTTTAATAAATTGTTCAATTTCCTTTTGCTCTGTTAAGATATAAACCTTATATCATAAGTTATAATTTTTCATTTAAAATCATATTTTGCTGTAAGGAATTGATTTATAATTACTGATTCTGTTATTCGTATACAAATCTTGAGGTAGACTTGATTCAAAGTTTTTTTCAACCCTCTGAAATACATATGAAATAAATGTTAGGATGTTCTTATTTTCCTTGTCGTCAGTTGTTTCCTCCGGTCAACCTTTTACTTTAAGGATTGAGACTTACAGGCAGGTGTTTACGCTTTCTACCATAGTCAACTAAGTTGAATCCCTAGCAGCTCTTTGACGTTCTTAGGAATATGGTTGGAGCATTTTACCGACTGCGATGACTAGACAGCAGCACACTGTCGCCAATTACCTGAGAGCGGAGAGTGTGGGTTCACTGCAGCCAGCAGCGCACTAGCAAGGCACAACCCAGAGAATTGAAATCATTTCGAAGAATTGTAGTTTAGGGAACATTGTTAAAACTATGTCCTAGTTGACCTCTTTAGATCTTAGATACTCTTGTGTCAATATAAGGTAGAGTGCCTGATGGCATATCACCCCTGAATCATGGAACCAAGAGTTTACCACAGCCTGAGTATACGGGCGAGGCATAATTCTCGCTAAAGTGACTTCAAACGTGATTACAAGTTTAGAATACTATAGAGGGTAGGAAAATGCCCTGTGTGTACCATAAGACCTAAGGCCAAAACTAGTAAAAGTTCTGTAAGTTGAGTAGCATGTCTCCCAACCTAGCGTTATATGGTTCTTGTGAGCTATTAACAGGCTAATTGACTGACACTAATAGGTTTACTTAGAATATAGAATTCAGAAGTCCATAACCCACTAGTCGACCAAGGCCTTATGGATAGAAGATAGTAGGATGCCTATATAAGTAATAACACCAGGTAAGGTTTTGATTCTCTCAAAACTCGAACTACTTATTTTCCTCCTTCCAAAAATCTCGCATACTCGTATTTTGACTATCTTGACCAACGCTGCTATTACAGCCTAGTTTTTGCAAGCTTACTCTTTTATCGAGCTTGATTCAAGACATATGTTTATTGGGGACGTCCGCTAACATATTGTCTAATCAGAATCATTGTATTACGGTCTGATCAACCATGATGCAATTAGTTAGCTTTTTATTTAACTATCTTACGTGGATTGAGATGTAGATGTCTCTAGGATCTCATCCGCGACTGTTTGACAATCCCTCTTGAAATAATACCTTCGCCTTTGAATCACGTAATTGTACTCAGTGACCCCTCTCTTGAACTCTTATTTGTTTTGTCTTTTACTGATTTAGAAAGACAAAAGCTCGTAATTGGTAGAAAGATACAGGGTATCCCCATGGCTATGATAGTTGTATACACAAGTATAGCTATCCATGGCCAGCCAGTGACTGGAACCTTGCCTTGAGTTACTTGTCCTCTCTTCGACAATAAACCTACTATCCTAATCTTCTAGTCATTGGAGTCCGAGAATGATTAGGATCCTTCCCCTTGACCAAATGCCAACCTAGTAGACTACCTATTCTCCAGAGACCAAATGTTGTGAGCCTCTAATCATTTGTTTGAAGCTTGCTTCAACTAGAACCCTTGTGACAATAGTCCGGCAGGTTTGACCCCAATAGAAATTTACGGCTCGGTTGTTAGAAATATTTTCATATGATGTGCCTTAGAATTGGTTACCCCGTCGACAACTCATGTATACTGGGGACGAGTAGGTCATTCTATTTTATCGACCATGTATCATTGTACACGTTCTCGTTTTACATTTATTGAGGAATGACCCTTGACTTGACTTATATCTACTGTATCCAGTAACGTCGTGCCTTATTCTTTATTGACAAGAGTTGGGGTATGATATCTGGACTTTTGAATCCTTCTAAAACTTACCATTCCTAAAACCATATCCTAGCTTCTAAGGTGGGTAACTGTAAGCCTTCTAAAATTTTGGGATATACAAGGACTACCGATTGATTTGAATAATTTTCCATTAGCAGGATAATTAGTATCCATGGACTCCTACTTTCTATTTAGATTATTTTTGTGTTCCCAGCCGTGTCATTAATGTTCGGAGCACGAGGCCAGTTGTTACCTTCCAACAAATTTCACATGCAAGATCTAGACGAGTCCACCTTCATCTAGGTATATCATGTCCCACTCAAACCCGTCCCCTTGTACTCTATTTGTGTGCTACGACTTTTAGGTTAAAAGGACTAGCTATAACCCTTACCATAGTACCTACCCGTTATACTTTTCGACTTCCATTAGAGCCTTAACTTCGACTCAAATTCCTGCGACCCAATATATGGTTGTGATCTACTCGAAGCCCACTACGCACATGCCACTAGTGTACCATCCAATGGAGGTCTCATGTGCTACTTAAACACAAAAGTCACTGAAGGCGCATTTTGGGCCTTAGGAACCAGCTATCAACCTGACTGGCAACTAGCCCAACCACTTGGATGGAAGCCTATTCCAGGTCACCCTAACCTAGTAGAAATAGTTTTGTCATTGGGATCTTGTCCCGTCAAAATAGATTGAAATTTGAAGTTCATCCAACCAACTAGTGATGTCCAAATAAGAGAACCCATTAAGACCCAGTAGAACCCATCCAAGCGTACCACCTAATTTGGATTATAAAACCGAACTAATTGAAATAGGTCCCTATACCTATCATATAGTCTCCACCTCTTAGAATGTGATGTCATTCGTAACCATTATTTTATCTACCTGGACGTCCCGTCACGATCTTGTATTGCATTATATCCCTTGCTCGTGTGTTTAAATAACCACGGAATAGATCACAATCTTGATTTTCCAAATTCCGTTCTGGAACCTTGTTTAGATAAATTTTGAGAATAGAATTTCTGTATTGCATGGATTGCAAGCCTCTCTAAGAAACAAGTATTCTTCGAGTTAGCAAGTGACTGGACTAGAGTAGCCTAATCTAGCAAATAAGTCAATGGCTCATGAATTTTCTTTCTAAGCTGTATCATTGGATACCGCTATTGCTCTTGAAACTTCACAGTTGCTCCAGATTATTCTGCCTTATCTTCTTGTCCTCCCTACTTCGGAGCGACGAATGGCCAAGCTTATTAGAATTTATCAATATATTTTAGCTACTTGTGTAAATTCGTTGCTTGTTAAATTTTGGGTTGCTTGATAAATAGGAGAGGATTATAGATGTCGTGTGCCTAGAAATCTGTTGGTAGGATTGTTAGCAACTAGTTAGAAGATTATAAGATTTCAGTTTGAGGAGTAGTGTGACCAAAGGTGGATAGAAGTCTTAGAGTTTATGTAGTTACAAACTGGCTAGGAGGAGGATATAAACTATTCTGAGAAATTAAATTTGAGAAGATTGTGGTAATAGTGGACTTATTCTTTTATTTTTATTTTTGAATTTTAGGCATGTTTATGAGTTAGAATTTCGAGGACGAAATTATTTTTAAGGTGGGTAGATTTGTAGCTCCCCTTCCCGAAAATTTTGAAATATTTTTATTATTATTTAGTTTATTTAAATGGTGTTTTCGAATAATTGTACGAAGTTCTAGGGCTAAATAAGGATGGGGTATGATATGTTCACCAAGAACTCTTAGTGGACATTTTAGTTGATTATTATTATTATTATTATTATCATTATTGTTATTATTATATTACTTTTATTATTATTATTATTGTTATTATTATATTATTCTTATTATACATGTGTAAGTGTATATATATGAATATCGATTTACTATCTGAAATAGAAAATTTAGAAAATAGATAATATTCTTATTATATTATTCTTATTATGCATGTGTAGGTGTATCTCGTAAATTTTAACATTATATTATTCTTATTATATTTATTATATTTTTCTTATGATATTGTTATTAGTATATATTTATGGGTGTATATATAGTTATATATATATATATATAAAGAAAAAGAAAACCATAGAAAAAGAAAAGAAAACAGAAATAGAAAAAGAAAAAGAAAAAGGAAAGGAATAAATCAGCAGCAGTAGCACTGAGGCCCAAATCAACCGAGCCTCACCCCTAGCAGACCCAGCCCGAGTAATGACTCCAACTTCTGTATGTTAGCATTTGTAAAGTAGCAGTCCGGCCAGTGGGACGGGACCCAGCCAACGGTTGCTTAGTACCCAAACCAGCAACCAGCCCGAGCGGGCATTTTTCCTCCACTGGACTCAGTCGGCCCCGAACTCAGCAGTAACCCGACACATATATATGAATGTATATATATAAACCGAGACCGAGAAGGGGAAGCAAACGCGACAGCATCATCATAAACCCTAACACCACACCGCGACCACCCCCTACACCTGGGCGGCCACCCCGCGCTTGCAGCACCGCCACGCGCGGCCAAGGCAGCCGACCAGGACCGCGCACGCGCCGGAATCGGAGTACTATACAGCAGAAAAGCGGGTGGAGGGAGGAACTTCGCGTCTCATTATCTCCGCGTGAGATGGATCGTTTCGCGATCCGATTTCGCCGGTACGTCCACAACCTATACGTCTATTTATCCTGTCAAATAGTTTGTATTAACTCGCATCGTGTACGACGAAATCTGAGTTCCAAAATCGAGAAAAATCTCGATCTTTGGGCATTAGAAACCAATACAACGACCCTAGTTCACGGACAGTTTTCTCCCAACCCATGCACGATTTTGAGATTCTGTTTGAAGAGATTCATAACAACATATACAGGATCGAAATGCTACTGATAGAATTATTTTTGTGTTATTGTACAAGAAATTATTCATTGCTAAAAATCAGGAAAAACAGTTTTTAGAATATATAGAATTTCAATAAAATGCTCCGATACCACGTGCGTCCCAACAAACCGGGCGACTTGGTTGTGAACTAAAAGCATCGAAAGGTGCGTAACGGCTTCGTGGACGTGTGGGCTTTGACGGAATTCAAATTGGTCGCGTGTGCGCGACGAATTTGATGCGTATCCGTCAAAATTCACCGTTCGGCCTCTGTGCAAGTTTCCTAATTACTTCGTGCACGCTCATCAGAGCGAGACAAAACTTGTACCAACAGGACCGTATCATTTTTTTGGTCATGTATGCCAAGTTTGGTCCAATTCTGAGACAGTTGAATCGTACGCTATTTTACGGGCCCCCACGATCTGACTCAACGGGCGATTTTGTGCACGGCCCGCCGAAATTCAACTTTGGACATGCGGTTGGGTTCGTATCAGAAAACTGGACCATTTGAAATATAGTTTGATGACTTTAGAGACCATAGACTCTAGCACACTTTTTGGTGCAAAGCGGGTCCAACGGCGGACACCGTTTTGATCCGAAATTACCGTTTTGCCCCTGTGTCCAGAATTGGACTTAAGGACAGGCAATCCTAGCTAATTTGACTATTCTGAAAATGTTGGTACTATTTATTTCAGCATCTGGAGACTTATGCATGTGTTGACTGATTGTGGCTCATTGAGTGGTATAGTATTATTGGTTTCACCAGCTAAGGACCTCAGGCAACTGCACTTTCTGATTGCTTTCGATTCATAGTAGTCTTTTCATTTCATGTCTATACATATATCTTGCTGCTTGTTGACACACTCGTCACACGGCACAGTCGGGAGGGGAAATATCTTAGTAGACATGTGGACTACCCAGAAATATCTCCAATATGTCTATTCTTGTATAATAGCAGCTGCAGACGACACGTGCAGTTTGCCGGATTTACCCCTAGCCATTCACATGTCGAAACAGATATTTCACACCACATAGGTAGATGTCTTTTTATTTTTCCTTTACTTCTCCACCGTACCATGTCATCAGTATCTTCTAGCTTTCACCTCTCATATGTTATTTTTATATCTTGTTAATTCTATTGTGTTTTCGCATTATCGTTGGTTTGTGTACTTGTTCCATTCATGACTGGAAACCAATATTTTTCAGGTTAGCTGTGGCTTCACTTAGCTTGGGAGATTCGGGTGTACCTGCAGACAGAAACTTAGAAATAGATAGCAGTTGTATCAATTTCATTAATTGTAAAATCTTGTTTTTTCTTTAATTATAAATGTTGTAAAAAATTTAGAAATGTGAATGAGCAGCAAATGTTATATTTTGAACATTTATTTCTTACGGGCTTAACAGCGTTCTACCGCCGACTCTGCGGCGTAGGCTGGCTTGGACACGTCTCGTATCCAAAAAAACGGGTGCGGGTTGTGACACAAGATAAGAATGTCGATGCTGTGGTTATCCACGTAACCATCAAGATACTTCTGTTTTCATCCACATTTATTTCAATCAAAATCCTAAGTATAGCATCCTTCAGGACAATAACACTTGCACGATCGTCATTCCTCGAATTAGAGTGCCCCCGAGTTATCGCATATCGATCTTTGATACGCCTCAATACCATTGATGATATACGTAACCTGAAGATCTTCCTTTGCAACGAATTTCGAGTCGTGCGAATGATGCTATCGTCCGACAGGATAATCTTTTCGACGTTCAAATTCAAGTTCGATCATTACCCCTAGAATCATTCCCAACATCAATTTCCTCAAACCCAAATTTACGTATTGTTCATCCATCTATCTCAAGTCATCGAGCAACATTTTTCTTCAAATCACATCATTCCTTGCTAACTCAAATCATCGAGCAACATCCATTCTAATCCTCAGAGTCATTTTCAAACATTGGAATGAAACTTTTCATGCACGCTATATTTTCGTCGTGCTAACTTTTTATATACGAACTTGTATCAATTTCTTCGATCAAGTCATCCATTTGTACATCCTAACTTTTTCTTCTATTCGATTTCACCTACTCAATTATTTTTGTATTACATACTCGCACAATCCTCAATCCCATGCACGTTTTATGCGCATCAATTTTTAGGTTGTTCGAATCAATATCGTCGAATCTCAAGACTACAACTTATTCAATGATTCTCAATCGACGACTTTGCATGCACGCGACGCTTGCTGATAGACTCATCGACACCCCGCATCCTCAATCGATCGATCGACATCCCTAAGGCTATCGCATACACCACTCAGGGATGAAGTCATTCAACAAATCACTAATTTATCATTCGATTCACAATCTATTTCCTCGAATTTTCGTCCGAACGATTTCTTAAATTTCAAGCATGCTCATCTATATCGCACCGACGATAACATCGTCGTTCGATAGCATCCATATCGATAGTCATCTCATTTACTCAATTAAGTCTAACTCATTCTTGCTCGAAACATTACGAATCTCGCACTTGACTTTTCTAAGATCGATGCAATCCTTGGTGTATTTGCCCAGCCTGAGTTAGCCAACCGTGCTTATGTGAACCATCTTTTGTTTCTTGTCCAAAAATTATTCTTCTATATTTTTACAAAATAGATAAACTTATTTTATGAACATCCGTAGGACATTTGAGAGAGAGCGCACCAACGATATCAACTTTGTGGAAGCAACACTTCAGAGTTCGCGGAAACATCGGAGTTAAAGAATTCAATCGAAAGTCCAATGACGTAAAGCCGTGCTCTGATACCATTATGTCACGCCCCGCTCCCGTAGGAGCGATCGTCCTCGCTAAGTGTAAGCCTGCTTTCCAAAAATTCATATATATTTTTTCTCTAAATATTGTAGTTTATATTAGTGAAGTCCATAAATTACATCATGTTAATATACTTTAATTCAATTATTAATTTCAGCCCAATTATTCATTTCAGCCCATCTATTCAAAATCCATATACAAACGAATACTTTAGGAGAACCAGCCCACAGCCTAAACTATTTATTTCTGTAAGAGTTTACTCTTCATTTCTTCAGCCTAAATCAATCTTCTTTCAAATTTCCAAAATGTAACGGCCATGGAGAGCACCATGTGCTCGGACAATTTCCCCTCCTCTCCAACAAACTGTCAGAGAGGGAGCGAGGAAATTTTCCCGCCAAGGTGAAAGCCTGAGCCTCAAGCTATCCAGCCTATTTAACATCTCATCTCCCTTCTCCTTTCTCTCCACCATCACACCAATGTTCCTGCAACCACGATTCTTCTTCACCACCTCGATTTAAAATCAGCCATGGCGCTAGTTTGAAGTTCTTCCCTGACGAATGTTCCTTCGATCAGGAAGGGCATCTGAACTCTGTTGGAAGCATGATGGATCGATCCTTTCCACAGCAGTGATCATCATTCTCACCTTCTCCTCATCCAATCCATCGTTCCTAGATCAACCAATGGGTAAGCAGTCGATGTAACACCCAGTTTTTCCAAATGAGGGTATTTTGGTCATTTTCAAAATTTCAGAATTTAATTTGAATTATTATTATTATTTATAATTAATGTGATTTTTGAGTGATTTTAGGATAATTGTTTTTGGTATTTTAGAGACTTTGACTTAAGTTGACCTTGTAGACTAACCTAGTGGCTAACCTAGGTCTTGACTAAGAGATTAGGATTTGAGAACCTAGGTTGACTTAAGTTCATGAGGAGGAACTCATTGGGTTTAATTTGGTGAAAATAGGAATTAGTTTGGTCTAAGAATGGCTTGTGAAGTCACAGGTCATAATCATGACTTAAACCAATTAGGACTCAACCAACTAGCCAAAACCTAGCCCTAGGGCCCTATGGCCAGCCACATGACAGCCCCCCTTCTATAAATACTCTCCTAGGGATTAGGGCTAGCCTCTCTCTTAGGGTTTATCAAGTTTTTAGAAAGAGGTAAGTTCCATCTTCATAAATTCCTAATAAATTCATTTCAAGTCCTTTTTCCTTCAAACAAATTCCAATAGGCTCTAAATGTTGTGTTCTTGCTGTTGGAAATAAGTTTTGACAGGGAGCAAACAATTTGGAGGACTTTTGGTAGTTTGAGAGATCCTTCTCTTTGGAGCTTTTTGGGGGTTTGAACACCTATAGGTATAATCCTATTTAATGCCTTTAAATTCTGGTAAAAATCATTTTAGGAATGCCCTAACCCTAGCCTAACTATAGGAATAGGGTTTCCCAAGTTTTTGTGTCGTTTCGTGTCCATTCTGGACACGTATCAGTGTGTATCACTGAGTGTTTGTTGAAATGCCCCAATAGGCATTTCGTGTGAGTTTTTGAAATCTTTTTGAATAGGAATTTGGGTTTGGACCTCGCTTATGGTTTTCTTTTGCACTGAGCATGTATTAGTGTCGGGGCGAGACGACACAGACACGGGAACACGCGGGTGCGTGTGCGCACGCGCGGTACTGTGCGTGCCCTGCTACTCGGGGCTTGCTGTGCAGTGCACATGCCACTTCAACACTTGATTTTCGACACACACTAAGAGGCGACCACTGACATCACATGTGTCAAGTGACACGACCCCTCGTGTCGTATCGGACACGGATTCGTGTGTGCACTGTGTGTGCACTGTGCGGTTCAGTGTAATGGGTTGTTTCCCTGTTTTCAATTCGATTTTAAATGTTTAAATTGTGTTTTAAACTACTTTTTAGATCCTAAATATAATGTATGTTGTATGATAGAATTAACTTACATGTTAATTTTGGTTTTAATGTGAAATTGGTTTCGAATTTGGACTATTGGCATGTTTTCTGATACCTTACTGATACTCAGTATTTTTCCCTTTCCTAAACTTCTAAATTCCAGTTTTAGAAATGTTTCCTACTGTTAAATGTTACCTACATGTTTGTTAGTATATATTAATAAAGTATTTCCATTGATTTTAGGATTTTGGTTGTGAGATTGAGTTTTGGACTTTTGAGTTCATTTCGAATTTCTAAAGCCTGGGTTTGTGATCATTTAAGAACCTATGATTCGATAGGTTTCTGAGATTTCTTTTGATTAGAACCTGAGAATAGGTTGATGGCTAATGGGTGGTTTCAATATGTGTATACCTGAATTGATTGCCTTTCATTTTCGAAATTGTTCAAAACCTGAAAATGTGTATTAAAACTGAGAGTTAGTTCATAAACAT
The DNA here is from genome assembly GCA_029216955.1 of Iris pallida. Lineage (NCBI taxonomy): Eukaryota > Viridiplantae > Streptophyta > Magnoliopsida > Asparagales > Iridaceae > Iris > Iris pallida. Next base: position 12,261,164 of record JANAVB010044619.1, on the reverse strand, counting down.
ATTGTTTACTTGTGAAATGATTATTAAGTTTGGAATTTAGTTTTGTTCAGTCATTAAACCTGAGATTGTGGGTTCTTCCTGTAACAAAAACCTGGGAATAAGTTGTGTTTTTAGTCTTGTAACCTGAGAATAAATGCATTACCTGGGTTGAGTCCAGTTAGAAAACTGGGAAGAGTTTTGTATTTGGTTAACTGTTATGAAAAACTGAGATTTTGTGCTCTTAATTATCCTGAACTGAATTCCTATGAGAACCTGAGATTCCTCATTCATATCTTAACTGATATTGGTTGATCCTTGTATTGAATGATATGTTGGTTTGGTTTAAGTTCATGAACTGAATCTGAGATTTCTTTCCTCTAATTGAACTGTTAACTAGATTGGTTTCCAGTCAATTTAAATCCATTCCTTCTAACCTGAGATTTGTTGAAACCCTGAGATCGAATGGATGAGTATTCAGTGATGTTAACTGTCCTTGAGGTTTGGGTTAGTTGTCATTGTGTCTGGTTCAAATGTTAGACTGATTTTTGATTTCCTTTTCCTTCCCTTAACACTTTACTATATGTTTTCCTGTCACTATTTCCATTTCCTAACCTGAGATTCTTTCTTCTTAAACTGAATAGACTCAGTGCTTGTTTCATTTCCTGTTTTCCCCATGAATACCTCACTGATTTCTAGTATTTCCTGTTCAGGTATCTGACACTCACACACACCTTGTATCCTAAGACACACACATACAGTTCACATATTCCTGCACACATGTCTCATCTATTTGCCTGCCACACATACACATCCCTCACTTTGTCACTCACTGTGCACCCTACACTCAAACACACACACACATATGTGTATATTGTTTTAGCCTATACTGATTTTCCTAAACCTGTGCACTGTTTCCAGGCTTCCCTGTTTGTATTGGTTGGGTGAATGATTGAAACCCAATTGAGGATTGGTTGCATGCCCTTCTTGCACTAAAATGAATGTCTGTTTCAAATTTGTACACTGATCTGCCTATTTTGCTCACTGTTTTGTTTAGTTTCAAATTTTCATATTACACATAACCTTCATGCTCAGTCACTCACCCCACACACCTTCACATATATACCTATTCATTCCTGTTACATGTTGCACAGACACACACACTGTCCTCTCCTTTCCACTGATTTTATTCCTGCACATTGTTCATTAGAACTCACACACATACAATGAAATCCTGAGAAATAACCACTATCAATTGCTTGCCTGTACACTTCTTTCACATTCTCTGTTACAAAATCTGAAAAAAAACATTACATGGCACTAACTGTCTACACACTCTATTACATGTAAATACACACACACATTTGCCTATTTACATAGATCTCTCTCTCTCTCTCTCTCCTCTCTCTCTCTCTCTCTCTCTATGTGTGTATATAATGTGAATATATGTGTGAGATGTGAATTTATAATATGATATATATATATTGCTATTGGTATACATATATGTATATATAGTGATATATATGGAATATGGTGTTTAGGCATATATGTGATATGGCCTAGGATATGGCTATTTGCCTCTGGGATAGGGCCTATGGCCTATAACCTAGATGACATGGCCTAGGGTACTCATGGGTGGTTTGTGTGTATGAAATACACACATGTGTAATATCCTATAGGCTATGTATATTCTAAGTTAGATTATAATATACCTTCATGTGTATTATTTTAGTTATAATATTGTCATATGGTCATGTGTTATGGTGTGGTTCATAGGCATGGTATAGCCTATAGCCCATGGATGTGTCTGTGTGTCAGTTTAGAGTCTGGATTAGACTTGGTAGACCTAGTAGAGTCTAGATTAGTCTTGTACAGTCTAGTTTAGACTAGTATAGACTTGATTAGCCTAGTTTAGACTTGTTTGACCTAGTTTGACTTCCAGAGTTGACCAAGAGTTGACTTTGGCCTAGATTGACTTAGAATCATGTAGAATGCATAGTAGGGCTTCATTATATCATTTTAGACTTGTTGTGACTTGTGCTGTTCTGATTAGGAGCCAGACACCTCTCCTCGGACAGTACATTTACTTCAGACATTCAGATACGAGGCGAGTACATTCTCTGATCATTTCATATCCTGTTTAGAATTATTTTTCTGCTTTAAATTACTTTACTTGATACTGTCACGTTGGTCACACGGATTGGTACTATATGGATCTTTTCATGAGATGTTATCCCCCTCGGGAGCATCGGATACAGCATGTTTTGTGCGTTTCACATATCATCACGTATCTCTATGCTTCCTCTGATTCATGAACCGCCTGTGACACATGTACTCTCATGTTCATAGTGCCCCCATGAATCACCTTCACGTACCACTCATTTTATGAGCCATGTGAAGTTTCACGAACCTTAACATAACTTGAACGGATCCTTGTGTATTGATTAGGGTTGGGGGAGTAGAAATAGACATGTGAATATTATCCAAGTAGCTGTAGTCATGAACCACCCTCTTAGCTGTAGTCATGAACCTCCTATGCCATTCACATGTTTATATTTTACTCTGACTCACTAGTCACTATTAGCTCTTTACTTATAGTAGATATTTCTATTACAGTTTCTCTCTCTGTTTACATACTGCATTTCTTCAGTATCTATATCTTACTTTACTGCATGATTATATTTTCTAACCTGCTATGAACTGTTGAGATGTACTGTACTCGTTCCTGTCCTGACTGGACCTGTTGAAAATATTACAGAGGACGAGGAGGAGGCCTGGGAGGATACCTTCTTCGGATAGCTCTAACTGAGGACTTCACCCCACTGCCTAGACTAGTTTAGTTAGGCCTTATCTTATTTTCATGTTGTCTTGAGTCTGTTTAGCTAGTCTTTACTTCTGTTCAGAGATGTTGAGTTGTATATTTTCTTTTTTCTGTAAGCTGAGATATGTACTCTGGATATTTGCTGGGATATTATCTTAGACTTTTCTATCTTCAGTATTTCCTTGAGTTCTATATCATATTGTGTTCTCTTCCTCCTTAGTTGTGATTGAGTTCATTTACTGCTTAGTATTATATTGCTAGATGTATGTTGACCTAGGACAGCGTTCTACCACCGACACTGCGGCATAGGCTGGGCGTTGTGACGTTCTCATACCCTCACAGTGGGTGCGGGTCGTGACAGTCGATCCTCTTGTTGTTCTTTTGAATCGAGGCAATTGATATCAATTTCCTCCTTGAAACACAACGGTTGTGATCGAGTTAGATCTATGGGAAATTCTTCGATTCAACAATCGGGAGAGAATACTCTGTTCTCGAATCAACTCCTTACTTGTTTAGATTAGGATAACTTTGCTCTATTTTTTCAGATCTGGAATTAGAGAATCTATGCTCATTGTCTTTGTGTTTCCTTGAATGTTTATGTTTATTCTTAGAACTTCTGGATCAAATAGAGGGACAAGTCGTATTGATTGAAGGAATATTGAGATAGATACAAAGTAAGTATCCGATCCTATAATTTCCAAAAATCCTTGTGTCTTGCCTGATGTGATGATTGAGAATTGATCATTCTTGTTTGATCATGCTACTGTTTGATGTTTTGCCTCAGAGGAGACTAAGTTGGACCTAGTCGAGTAGCTAAGTATCAGTTGTGGCCCAAGTGCAAATTCAGGTCCTATTCTTCAGGTAATCTCTATTTACTTCATTTACAATGTTAGTCAAATTAATTATTATTTTGAATAGTTGGGAAAGGACTGTATCAGGATTTAGTTAGGCTAGTAGGAGATCTTATTTGATTGAACCTTATCTAAATATCCTTGTTAGGACTGGGAATTTTTGTCTTATTAAGACTAGGTAATGTGGGTGCACTGTGCAGTATCCTATCACTACTGTTGAATCAAAATGAAGGAGTATCTAAGCATTGAAGGACTGAACAGAGTGTATAGGAATGGAACCAACTAGGCAAGCACTGTGTTCTGTATCAATGCAGTGATGTTGTTGTAGGACAATTATTGAACTCTTGACACTGTTGAGAGTTCAACAGTTGAGCTGCAGTAAACTCACTGTTCTGTTGGTAACAGTCGAGTATAGCTGTAGAATCTGCTAACTCATTCTTCATATCAGTCATGATAAACTTACTCTCAAGACCAGTCATGGTATATATCATTTCCTGCATGTGTGATTTTCCAACAGGTATTAGATTTACCATGCTTGAATGTTTTAAGGGCTTTACCTGAGTATGTTTGATATGGCAATATGGTGGATAGGGGTCTGCCTGTTAGCAGACCTGCAGTTAGAATTGACTCTTGATCACAGGGATTAGCTGGACTGTTGAGTGCAGTCCTATAGGTTAAGTTCAACCTGGTAAATTCATGAGTAGTTGATTAGTTAATTCAGTCCATATTAGATTCTAATGGGGGACAATTTGAATTGTTTTGAATTGATTAGGCTAAGGAACCAAGCTTCAATTTGATTTAATTGTTATGTTGGACTGATTTAGGTTCAGACAGTTTAGGAGTCTTATATGGAATGTCATGATTTATCGGTAAATGTAGATGTATACCAAATGGTACCTGGGATGTCCAGGATCTAATCTTGTTCATTACTTCATGGAATGGACTTATAGCAGCCTAAAGTTAAGTGCCCTGTTCCTGTAAGTTTTACTTGCTGATTTTCCATGTGACTTTCAATTTCGAATGGGAGAGGTTGGCTGAAATTCAGGACAGGATATTAGGACTGAATGGATTTGGGTTGAAGGCTGAATCAGGAAGTCCTTGGTTGGGATCGAATTGTTTCCAATGATTTTAGTGTAGATTGATTTGATACAAGGATTTAGTTGGACTGCAAAGTAACCCTGTACTGAACAGGACTTGAATCCAACTGGGATTTAACTAATGGATATCAGTCCTAAACATGGACTGATACTTGATTGTATGCAGATAAGGACTGAGAGTTTGGTATATTTTGCCTTTACAGTAGATTGGAAGTAATATTTTGGACTGAAATCCCCATTCACTTAGATTAGACTTGCCTAAGAACCTGGGAACATTGAAATGGCTGAGACCTGAGAAGTCCTGGTTCTTTTTGTATCAAGCACAAGGGTTGACTTTGAGTTAGATGTTGGATTGTATTACTTTGAACTGATTATATCATGTCCTGTGTGAATGAATATATATCCTGAAGGTAATACAGGATATAAACTGAAGTTAGAATGGTCAGGAATGGAAAAAACCTGGGGAGTTGAGAGTGCAGGAATCTGAGACTTGTGAAGTCCAGTGTAAACACAGGAGTACTGTCCAATGAAACACAGGAACCTAGGACATTCTCAAGGGTTCATTTAATTTGGAACCTGAGATGATGTTTCTCATGTTTCAGTTCAAATTGAACTTCAGGAATTTGGAATGGCATCATTGGTTAGTTCAGAGTTCTTCTTAACTGCTAACAGGAAGTTGTGATCACTTGTAAGACCTTGGGTTCATTGAAGGTCCTTTATGGGTTATAGGATCCTGGAACCAATGCAAGTTTAGTTTAGTGAAACCTTAGATTCCTAGGAACCAATTCATGTATTGTTATTTGGGGAACCAGGCCATATGTCAAGGTTCCTGTTTTATAACAGGATCCTAATATGATATTGGGTTCCAAACAAGTTCAATTTTAGGAATTTCATTCATTGAGATAAGGTTTAATTACTCTACTTTTACTTAAGGTTATGAAGGTCTTGATAGAGCTTAATAGGATCAATCTTTAAACTAAAGGTTTAGTCTAAACTAAATTAGGCAAATAATCATTTATAGGGTAACTTGTTTTATCAAGATTAGAACCTAGGATATATTAAGTGACTTGCTAGATTAAGAATTAGCTATATTAGATTATTGACTTATCATTGTAAATCATTATTAAATACATGAGGACATCCAGTTCATTCACTACCTGTACTTCCTGGAGCAAGGCAAGTACACTCTACGGTCTTGTGCATTTTATTTTATCCTGTACTTTCTTGATTGACACATTACAAAACGTCATGTACTTTCTGGTGCTCTTGTTCCTTGTTCTTATTACTTGTACCTGGGGTGGGGAAATATACTATCTATGTGACTAATCCCAAGAAACAACTCAGGTGTGTTTAGCTTAGACCCCGCATCGTGCACGCGGGTCCTAAGCCGTACCATTTCATGTGCTTTCATGTGCTTACCCTAGCCGGTCACATACTTAGTTATATTTCAAATATAGTACACACATGTTCCGGAGATATACCTTGTACTTATTTCCTGTGATTCCATGATATCATGTTCTTTCAGGTGCTTACATATCATGTTCTTTCATGTTCTTACATACCATGTTCTTTCATGTACTTTACACTGTTTCTTTCATGTACTTATTCACCTGTTCTTTCCTGTATTTTCCATGTTTTCTCGTACTTTCATATCATGATGTCTTGTTCATTACCTAGAATTGTACTTGCTCCGCTCCTGAATAGGATATGTTGCAGGTGAGATGGAGGACTTGTGCGACACTTACTATGGTCAGGATATTGCTTTCTCTGCTGAACCAGCTGGAGCTGCTTGTGACCTAGAGGCTGCAGAAGCCTAGTGCTTCTCTTAGTTTCCCTATTATTTTTTCATGTAATAATTTCATATATTATACTTTACTCTGGTTGGGACACATTTATAGATGCTGTGATTTCATTCATGTTCATATTTAACTGGTTAGTTTCCCTAGAATGGTACAGCTTACTTTGTTATTCTAATGACAAAGGCTGGGCGTGTCCGACTCGTATCCGGTTATTCGGGAGCGGAACGTGACACTAAGGCGTGATGCCGCACGAGCCTAGATTGCGCTCGTGCAAGGCGGGTTCCATAACGGCCGATTACAGTGGCTACGACGAGGTCGTCGCACAAAAGTGATCCCAAGCAGAGACATCGAATAAGACAACAAAAATTTAGAACGAAACACAAGTTACTCAAGAGATGATCTTTATTAATATTGGCGCAAGGACAAAATTACAATCACTCAAGCTCACTCATCTCACATTACAAGTCACTCAGCTCTCTCTCATCTCCCAATACAAGTCTTGAGCCAGCGGATGCTTCGGAAGGCGATGTCCATAAATTATGTCCCGTATAAGTCTTTGTAGGAACCCTAGAGGGGGGGTGAATAGGGTCAAGCTAACTAATCAAGCACTTAGCACAAGCTAATTGGCAATTTAAAAATATAAGTGCAAGAGAAGAAGCAAACACAATACCGACACCCGATATATCCTGGTATCCTCCTAAGAGGCAGTCCAGTCCCGGAACTCTCTTCGGCTTTAATCCACTATTTGAGCAAATAGTTACACACGAGTTTGGATCCGAAGAACTCGCCAACTTCTTACACAAGAGCTTTAATCCGAAGGGCTCTCCGACTTCAACCGAGAGTTTGGATACGAAGACTCCCCAACTTCAACCGAGAGTTTGGATACGAAGACTCTCCAACTTCAACCTTTCACAATAGGTTTTGATCTCCTTATACAATAGGATGAAGATCTCACTTTTCAACTCAATAACTCTAACACAATTTGTAGATGGCAAATGAAGGCTTTGTAGAGTTGTATGTGGATAAGCTTTGGTGGTTTGGAAATTTTTAGGCTCAAAGCATCAACCTTGAATAAAGGGGTTCAAGGCTATTTATAACCAAAGCAAAGGAAAGTGCAATAATGCAACTTTCACAGGCTGACGGATCATCCGCCGGATTTCCGCAGAAATCCGCCGGATCATCCGCCTGAATAGTCCAACGGCTATAAAAAGAGCCGTTGGGATCAATCGTTCGTAAAATCCGACCGTTGGAATGCAAACGGTCATATAGCGGAAAATCCGCCGGAATTTTGCGGTTTTCCGCCGGATAATCCGAACACTCACAGAAGGTATTCTGTGAGACCATTCGGATCTTCCGCCGGATTTCTGCCGAGATCCGCCGGATTATCCGCCAGGATTCCGAAGATTGTCCTGGGTTATTATCTACCATAGCTTTCGATTTTGCCATCCATTTCTTGTGTTTACAATAATTCCTAAGACTCATTACAGACTCCAGATAAACTTAGGCAGGTGCAGGTTTCTTCAGAGTCTTGAAATGATGATGGCATGGCTTGGCTTCTTCCTTTGATAGGTGCTGGCTTTTTCCCTTGGCAGCAGTTGTCCAAAGATATCCAGTTTGTAAAAACTGAATACCTTTCGGGGGCTTCGCCTCCGAACCCCCGACGAGGGGCGCTGCCCCCTCGACCCCCGTCCGCTGACCGGGCAGCGGAACCCCCGGTGCGTGGCTCCAGAGATGTCGTCGGGTGGTTCAGAGAAATCTTGTGGGATCCGTCGTCTTTGGCCCACCATGATTTCTTCAATGCATGTCCATGTTGATCTTGCTTATTGCTTTTCTGCAAGTACATGTTAGACGAACAAAGCAATATCCATAGTAGCAAGTATGATAAATTAAAGCACATTAGGACTATGCAAAGTTTAAGTATAAGTGCTAAGGTGATAGCATAAATGTTAGTGATATCATAATGATTAAACTTAATTGAATGACCACAATCAAAAATATAGTTTTGATTTTGGCGACCCAAGTAAGTTTAAGATAGATAAGCTCATATCACTAATATGTAAACCAATAGGCACATATCACCAAAGGTATAAGTATAAGTAGAAATGCTATAGCGATAGTATAAAGATTAGTGATAATGAAATGCTAAACTTAACATATTAACCATATTCAAAAACATGATACAATCATTGGGCCAACAATCTCCCCCTTTTTGATTATGGCAAATCGGTTAAGTTTAGTATAGACATAAAGGATGCATGTATCACTAATATACAAAGAACATAAGCAATATCACTAAAAGCATACTACTTAGATTACTTATAAAAGCATACTTAAACTTACTTCTCCCCCTTTGACATGATCAAAAATAGGCCCCCCCGTACTAAGAGATAAAATAAAATCAATCTCAAGCATAGAAATCAGAGCATGGGAAACTTATAGACAATCATGATTAAGAAATACTAATGAAAAACAATGGGAGAAGTGTGTAAAGACAAGTGTATAAAAATCATGAATTTTGGATAAGTCCTCAACAAGGAAAGCCAAATCAATTAAGCATGAAAGAAAAGCCAAATCAACGAAAGCATAATATTCATCAAGATAAGATCTGAAAGTTAATATTAGCAAGATGACATATTTAACCCATATAAAAGAGAGAGATAAGTAATAAAGACACTTGCATACGCTCTCAAAAATCCTTCACAAATAAAAATATCATGACCTCAATCAATAGGATATGAAATAGAAGAAAATATGGGTCCATGATGAACTAGGTATACGACATATTAAAGGGTATAAATAAATTGAATAAATTGATTTGCTCCCCCTCAAAATATGCGTATATAGTTCCAAAGCACTTATAGCATAAAATATATAACTAAAAGATCTAGGGGTAAATCAACTATGGATTTCTCCCCCTTGCTCGATGCATATAAGGCTACAATATCGTCAAAAGACGAAAAATATCATCTTTAGTCAAGAAGAGATAACCAATTAATAGCCACTAAAGATGAGAAATCAAAAGAATATTCCAATAAAGCACATATAATCAAAAGATGGCATACATTAATCTATATAAAAGTATCTCATATTTAAATATGATAGATCAATGTATGTTATCCTTTGAGAAAATGTCATCATGAAAAAGAATAAAGTCAATTAAGAACAATCATGATGATAGACATAATATAGCTCACAAATAAAATAAAAATGAAACTCAAACATCATGTCCATGATTATCTAATTAAGAAATAATCAACCAATTTATTGCTTTGCATGGACTAGATATGTTTTATCGCATATGTACCCATCAACCGGATAATATCCAAACTTTGCTACTTCTAAATGAAAGACCAATAAAGTTCAAATAGCAAAGGTCATATGTGATAAACCATGAGTAGTCAAAGTAGAGTAATAAATTAACTTGACATTTACAAAATTAGATAGTTTAGGACTACTCAATCATTAGGATCATTCATAAAGAAAACAAATGAATAAATATGATCTAATGAATCTCATCAAGAGAAAATCACAAGTCCAAAAAAAAAAATCTCACACATTAACATGGGAAAGAGTCAATCTCATTTAAATAATTACAAACATAATAAAGAAGAGATGTAAATGATAATATGATGAAAACATGACTCAAAAAGTGAGAGAAATTTAAGAGAGACTTGCTAATGACTAGTTATGGAAGAGAGTTAAAACGAGGAATCACAAACCTCTAAGAGAAAACAAGATTTAATAAAGAATTTGTAAAACTAGTTTTAGAGAATAAGCATATCACAAATCTTGTTTTTGTAAACTAGCATATCATATATAGATTGAAGTATAGGAGTATAGCTAAATGTGTGAAAGTGAGCCAAAATTATATAGCTTAATAATATATCACAAATAAGCAAACTATATAATCCAAATAAGATTAATGAGTTAAACAAGATAAATGTGCTCATTAATTCTTAAGTCACTAACACAAAAAAAAATACTTGCTTAAGCATAGAGTTCACAATTAAGGGAATACATTTTGAATGATCAAAATGATTTAGAGACTCTTTACTAAGCAAGGATAAGAGCATAAGATGATAAATAAATGAATTAGACTCTTATCAAGTAAAGGACAAAAGAGATGTTCATAAAAACACAATAAAATAAATCTCTTTGCCAAGTATTGAGATTAACCCAAGATAATGAAATGATAGATCAATCTAGAGAATGCAAAATACAATAGCCATATTAAAATAAGTGTATTCTCTAGAAGTGGAAAAATCTCAACACAAAAGCTCAAACCATAGTAGCTAAAGTTATGAGAAATATGATGTAACAATTACATGTATTCTCATGTGCTACAAAAACATCATTGGGCAACAATAATTCAAAAAGAAGCATAACCCAAGGAATGAGCAAAGAAGGATCATTAAAAACAAGAAAGCTGATCGGATTATCCGTCGGATTTCAGCGGAAGTCCGACGGATGATCCGAACTTAGTGCTCACAAAGCTGCTGGAATTGATTGGATTATCCGTCGGATTTCAGCGGAAGTCCGTCGGATTATCCGACCCTCTATAAAATCAAATTCTCAAAGATCTTTCATAAATAGTCATGAACAAGACACTAATAAAAAATTTCTCTCAACATCCCAACCAAAAGTTAGAAATCATATATATATGAAACTACAAATAACACGAATAGGCATACATGAAAAGATCAAAAAAATAATTAAGAACATGTATCCATAATGCCAACCAAAAAGCCAAGAAGATATAATCAAGAATAAGGCTTTTAGGAAGAAGCTAATTGATTCAAGATGAAATACACAAATTTGGTCAAATGAATCAATAGCTAAAGAATATGAGATGGGCACAAGTTTGAAAGTAACAAGTGTAATTAAATACTCTTCAAATCAAAATAAAACTTTAGCTTAACTCATATGCCTACATAAAGGTATTTATACAAAAATAGATATCAATATAGGCGATACATGAACTATATGTAAATGAAAATTTTAATAAATATAGTCATGTATCCTTAATGAATATTTGAGAAACCATCACAAAATCAAAAGCATGTATAAATAAACTTTATTAGGCAAAGACATAATTGATTCTCAAGAAGATAATCAAGATAAAGTATGAGAATCAATAATGAATATATTATGTAAGCACAAGATTAAAAAGAAGTATAAGTATATACTTATCAAGAATAAGAAGCTTGTGCTAAACACAAATATTCGCAAATACCGATTTAAAGTAAATAAGACACATTAAATACAAACCGGCAAGAAATAATTATTTCAAAAACTTTAAAGACAGAAAGTTAAAATCATATTAACTTAAATCAAAACCAAGCTCTTATGGACTAGAGTGATATACATGCTTTATAAATAAAGATTAAGAATAACAAGCATGCATAAATTAAAATGTGTCACACTTAATAGAAAATGAGTGATAAACTACAAGTGTGAACTAAACATTTAAGCTAAGTAACTAGTCATGCTAGATAAAAGAAATAATAAGAGAATTAACTAAGCATGCTAGTATTATATCTCACATTGATTTATACAATAAGCAACTAAAGATATCAATGTGAGCTATTAGCAAGACATCAAGAGAAACATGCTAGATTCTACCAATATAAACCATTTAAAGAGAATCGTTTAGCATGTTACCAAAGTGGCTCTAGTGGCCACACTTGTGTTGGTGCAATTGCTTGAAAGATGACCTTTGAGCTTTGCAACCACCAACACGCTCCTTGGTGCTATGTCCCGATAAAAGAAGCTTCACCTACAACATTAGGCGAAGACTTTGGTATCCAAATGAACTTGGATCCACATTTGTTAGCTTTAGGGACCCATATACTATTTACTCTAGCATTGGTAGAAAAACTCCTACGAATAGGACAAGTTAAGCTCATGTGTCCAATGCGAGAACAATAGAAGCACCTAATACTAGTGTGTGCACATGTATCCGAATGAGTATGGTTATGAACATGTGACATACTAGAATGATGAGTATCTCTAGAGTGAGCATGAGAAGATTTGGTTTTAAGAATATTATGTTCTAATATCAAATCATCATGCATACAAGTAAGAGAATCAAATTTAACAATTAAAGCATTATTCTCTTTTTCAAATAAAGCAATTCTAGAAATAAAATCATCATTTTGTTTCTTTAAAGTGTCAATAGAAGAATCATGCAAATGATTAAGCTCATGTGTTTGCCTCTTAAGATCTTCTATTGATGAGGAAAGAGATTTGATTTTCAAAATTAAAGCCTCATTCAAACTCTTTAAAGAAACACAAGATGAGTTTTGAGAATCAAGTCTAGATAATAAAACATTGTTTTCATTTCTCAAAAACTCATTTGCTTCTTCTAAATGAATAACCTTTTCAGAAAGTTCTTCATTTGTAGAATGAAGGTTGTCAAGAATCTCTAAGGATTGTTTAGCCATGGCTTTTCACTTAGAGCATTTCTTGCATTTAGAAGAAACATGATTGTCTATGCTACTAGAAGTAAAACCCTCTTTATCGGAGGAGGAGTAGGAGGAATACGATGCCATAAAAAAATAACAAGGATCTACTCTAAGGATGTTAAGCCTAACAATAGAGTCCTTGCTCTGATACCAATTGTAGGAACCCTAGAGGGGGGGTGAATAGGGTCAAGCTAACTAATCAAGCACTTAGCACAAGCTAATTGGCAATTTAAAAATATAAGTGCAAGAGAAGAAGCAAACACAATACCGACACCCGATATATCCTGGTATCCTCCTAAGAGGCAGTCCAGTCTCGGAACTCTCTCCGGCTTTAATCCACTATTTGAGCAAATAGTTACACACGAGTTTGGATCCGAAGAACTCGCCAACTTCTTACACAAGAGCTTTAATCCGAAGGGCTCTCCGACTTCAACCGAGAGTTTGGATACGAAGACTCCCCAACTTCAACCGAGAGTTTGGATACGAAGACTCTCCAACTTCAACCTTTCACAATAGGTTTTGATCTCCTTATACAATAGGATGAAGATCTCACTTTTCAACTCAATAACTCTAACACAATTTGTAGATGGCAAATGAAGGCTTTGTAGAGTTGTATGTGGATAAGCTTTGGTGGTTTGGAAATTTTTAGGCTCAAAGCATCAACCTTGAATAAAGGGGTTCAAGGCTATTTATAACCAAAGCAAAGGAAAGTGCAATAATGCAACTTTCACAGGCTGACGGATCATCCGCCGGATTTCCGCAGAAATCCGCCGGATCATCCGCCTGAATAGTCCAACGGCTATAAAAAGAGCCGTTGGGATCAATCGTTCGTAAAATCCGACCGTTGGAATGCAAACGGTCATATAGCGGAAAATCCGCCGAAATTTTGCGGTTTTCCGCCGGATAATCCGAACACTCACAGAAGGTATTCTGTGAGACCATTCGGATCTTCCGCCGGATTTCTGCCGAGATCCGCCGGATTATCCGCCAGGATTCCGAAGATTGTCCTGGGTTATTATCTACCCTAGCTTTCGATTTTGCCATCCATTTCTTGTGTTTACAATAATTCCTAAGACTCATTACAGACTCCAGATAAACTTAGGCAGGTGCAGGCTTCTTCAGAGTCTTGAAATGATGATGGCATGGCTTGGCTTCTTCCTTTGATAGGTGCTGGCTTTTTCCCTTGGCAGCAGTTGTCCAAAGATATCCAGTTTGTAAAAACTGAATACCTTTCGGGGGCTTCGCCTCCGAACCCCCGACGAGGGGCGCTGCCCCCTCGACCCCCGTCCGCTGACCGGGCAGCGGAACCCCCGGTGCGTGGCTCCAGAGATGTCGTCGGGTGGTTCAGAGAAATCTTGTGGGATCCGTCGTCTTTGACCCACCATGATTTCTTCAATGCATATGTCCATGTTGATCTTGCTTATTGCTTTTCTGCAAGTACATGTTAGACGAACAAAGCAATATCCATAGTAGCAAGTATGATAAATTAAAGCACATTAGGACTATGCAAAGTTTAAGTATAAGTGCTAAGGTGATAGCATAAATGTTAGTGATATCATAATGATTAAACTTAATTGAATGACCACAATCAAAAATATAGTTTTGATTTTGGCGACCCAAGTAAGTTTAAGATAGATAAGCTCATATCACTAATATGTAAACCAATAGGCACATATCACCAAAGGTATAAGTATAAGTAGAAATGCTATAGCGATAGTATAAAGATTAGTGATAATGAAATGCTAAACTTAACATATTAACCATATTCAAAAACATGATACAATCATTGGGCCAACAGTCTTGACTCCACGCGGCCGCACTCTACAAATCGCCAAGGAACTCCATGCCTCGACACATCCCCAGCGAGCTCCGCACCACGAACTTCTACCTGTGCCAACACATAAAAACTGTGTGGGTGTCAGTACTCAACTGTACTGGTGGAATGAGATCCTCGCTCACCAATACAAAACTGACACGTTTGATTTACTTTATGCAACATAGCCATTTTGATTGTCTTTCTACTCTTGCCTTAGGATCAGATTTAGGACCTACGTCTTGGCCTATTTCGTGTCTCTACACCATTCCGTGCTTATGACAACAAATGTCAACTCATACTTTGTCTCTAGACCCTTCTCGTATCAACAACGTTAACCTATCAAGTCGTGCTTGTCTTACGGCCCAAAATCAGATACGCAACTATACGATAGACTCCATTTTCATGTGACCATGGTACAAACCCATATTGAGGCCGTGCCTCGAAATCTAGTGAGAATAAACCATATTGCTGCCTCGTTGCCCTTGCTACTTGATCACCAACTAACTAAATCGAGACTTGTGAACTTAGTGTCACTCAACCAACTTTGCCTTGTGGCGGTTTCCTGACTCAAACTCCAACGACTCAACCAACTTGTGCAACTCTATGCCAACAACTTAAGACTCAACGTCACAACTCATGCCGAAGTACGTCGCCTATGTTGAAGCCAAATCTTAGGCCCAAACATTGTCTTCTAACTGTACACACATTCAACTCAACTTAATCCAAAGGCACACACGCGAATTGTCGCCCGTGCCGACCTACCTATATGAGGTCACTAGCATCACAAGTTATACTTTGGACTTATAGCTTTGTTATTCGGGACCCTTTCAGTGCAAGTAGCTATCCCCGCTGAAAGTCTCCGACTAACCTGAGCGGTACTCCCAGCTCGGCTATAGCGTGTTTCCTCCTAGGCTGAAACGATCCCGTGGCCCCGGGTTGTCGCTCGAGGAAACTTTTGCCCTTGTCGACAAGTTGTCCAACGACCATGCAAGACTCGACTCAAACTGACGTCTCACATAGTCATTCTTCTTCCAGTGTTACCATCTCCTTCAGAACCAAGTTCAAGACTTCTATCCTTGAGCCCCTCGATGACCTACGGTCGCGAGCATTCTTTCCATGTTACCCTATCATTTTATTCAACTCATGAACGCCTATTTGATAGCCTTTCTCCAAAACTCACTTTGAATCAATTGTGGCCCTTGCCTTAAATACTAAGTTCGTGCATCGTGCCTTAAGCCAACTATGCTCTACGCGACACTCCTGCCCAAGTCGATGGGCCTTGAGATCGCGGGACTACTTAACTTCACAAACCGCAGAAAGAGCGGAACAACACTTGGAATGTCTTAGGTCGACCGGCATAACTTTGCCTAACTTAATCAAACCTACAACTTAATCCGAGGGACGAGCAAAGGCTATGCCAAGCCTTGCATGGGAGAAGCGTGCATGCTCTATTGAGCATTTACGCGGGCGACGCCTATGACTTAGGCTAATTCCAACTTGGTGACAACTTAACCAACTTTCTTCTCCCAAGCCACGGGACGAAGGGACGAGTGTCATTTTGAAAGCCCTCGTGCAACAATTCTAAGCCGACCGTAGGACCTTGTTCCTTTTCTAACTCAATTGATCCGACTTGGGATTATTCTCTTAGCTATGTGGATTCGTCTATTTTATTATTGTCACCCTCATTTCCCGTATTTCGTATTTATACTCGTAGTTGGATTTTGGCTTGTATTTTTAATTTTCTCGACTTGCAGAATTTTGGGTTTTCTCGTATTTCGGGTTTTGGTTCAGCTTGGTTTTAATTGGTTTGGTTTAGTTTGGTTTGGTTCATCATGAGTGGAACACCTTAACCTACACTCTACCCTCATGACAACACAACCACCCTCATTATAACTCCACCTACTTTCTCTCTCCTCTTTATTCTCTCATTTATTTCTTACAACTTCTTCTTCTTCCTTCTTCCACACAACTCCCCAACCCATTAGGCAAGTGCACCTTGCCATCAAATAAGCACCACCTTTTATTTGTTCATTAGCTAGATTAGGACATGGAGAACAACATTAGAATTTAGAATTTTGTGAATTGGAGTCTCCATTGTTCTAGATCTAAGTTTTAGTTATTTTCGGAATTCCTTGGTTTTGATCTATTAAACTTTGATTTTAGCTTGTTTTGATGCTTCCATGTGGAAGAGAATTCAATTTTACTCAAGTTAGAACTTTGAAAATCTAAATTTGGTTTTGATTTGGCTAAGTTGTGAAGATTTAAACTTGGTGTTCTTGGTGTTCTTGAGAGTTCAGCCATGGTGGAGCTCTCGGCCAATGCTTTTTAGCACCTGGCCGATTGCGCACTATTCCCTGGCCTGCGCTCTTTAGTGCAAGGCCATTTGCGCACCCTGACCTGTGCACTTTAGCGCATGGCCATTTGCGCAAGATCCTTGGCCAGTGCTTTGCGCTGCGCTGGATTGCGCTGGCGCAGGCCAGCCATACGCAAACCAGCCATGCGCAAAGTAACCCCTGCACAATCGACCATTGCGCAATCCATCTCTGCGCAACCAACTCCTGCGCAGTTCACTCCTGCGCAGTCTACCTTCTGCGCAATCCATCTGTGCGCCATCTGCCCCTGCGCACTTGGCACCCTGCGCAGTTGGTACCCTGCGCAGCTCACCCTGCGCACTTGGCACCCTGTGCAGTATATACCCTGCACAACCTACTTGTCTATGATGAATTTATTATTTCTTGATCTTGGCTCTTCTATTGTCCTATTTTATATTAGTATTTTATTAGGTATTTTACGTCCATTTTATATCCTTACGCCTTTTATCATGAACTTAATTTTACTCATATATTTGGAATGACTATTGTACTTGGCTTGGTATGACAAGGAACTAGCATAACATGACAGTGACCCGTAGTGGTGCACTCCTGACATGACCAACCTGACATGATAGTGGCCCGTCGTGGCGCACTCCTAACAAGTACCCTGACATGATAACTTGATAGTGGCCCGTGGCGGCGCACTCTTGACTTGACTTGACTTGATAACTTGACTTGACTTGCCTTGACACCGTGGGTGTTCCTGCTTGCTTGTTTGCACAATCCACTTGTCTTGTCTTGCATCATGTCTAGGACGTGACTTCCTGGGTACCACGGCCAGGGACTCGCACTAAATTGGATTAGGCTAATGATTAGATCAAACTAGAACATGGAGAATTTCCAGTCACAGGCAGTCTCGTTATCTGGGCGCTTTAATGGACTTGTAGCTTGCCGACGAGTAGAGCACATTTCCAGCACACTGTCATGTGTTGCACCCTCTAAGTCACCTAAGGGTACATTTGTCTCCCGGGCAATGTACCCACCTATAACTCTCAACCCGCGGAAGGATAACTGGATGGTCTGCAGGGCTTGGGACTGGGAGTTTCTCACTTGCATCTTGTTAGTAATTAGGCTTGTGATAACCCTAGTTAGTTAAAGTAGTAAGCCGTAGTACTTGCTTGGCCGATTGTGAATGAATGGTGTCCAGCCCTGTCTAAGTCTTGTCTAGCCTTGTACCTGGAACTCTTGATCATGATAGTTTTACTTATCTCTAACGATAAATGGGTAGAGGCAGTGAGCTATTCAGGCGAAGGGTTACAATCCCGGTCCTTGTTTGGTTTAAGGATTGTAACCTGGCTCCCGGAATGGTTCCACGTCCCTAGTCGTTTATCGCCTTGTGTACTTTTATTACTTGTACTTTCTTTTATTCTTTATGTTCTGATATGCTGGCTTTTGTTCTTATTTGTGGCCTCCTTTGTGGCACTTGCTCTTTCTGGGGTTTGACCCAGCTGGTTTTGTGTGGCCAGATTTCGGAGCAGATCCCGAGGATCTACCGAGTTTCCAGCCCAATGGTGACAACTAGACGGAACCCGGGCCAAGAGTGGGTTTTCCCTTTTTGTTTCACCCACTTATATGTAAATTTATTCTTTTGAGGCGTTTAGCCGACGAGCACCTGTTAGCTCGATGCACATTTACTTACTGTCTGCCTACGGGCTGTAAACATGATTAACAAATCCTAGGGTTGATCATGTATGACTGAACTCTTGCTAGTCCTATCATTTTGTACGACTAGCTTCATGATCATCCAATATGTAATATTTGGGACGCCTTATATATATATATTTGATGCTCTAATATCTTGTAACTCTGTTAATTGCTTGAGATTGAGACAATAGGCTTGACCTTAAGAGACTGCTGGCTTGTAGTAAACCCTCATATCTAGACAGCCGTGACCGTATAGTTGAGATGTATTCTATTTCAATATACGTAGCTGGCTGTGTCTGCCCCCGCTCTCCAGTATTCTGGTTCTGGGGCGTGACACGGTTTAAGTGGTGGCCCATGCAGGTCTTGGCATTCAAGAAATGTGAGGGTTTACCGAATAGATGTCTCAATCAATATTCGTCCTTGATCTCTGCTCGTATCTTCAAATCCCTGAGAATCTCGACCTGATCACATTGCTTGTATCATTGATCTGTCCTGGTCCTTCCTTACTGTTCCCTATGTCGTCTTCTTCAGCGGCATTACTCCCGGACCTGCCAATCAGCCAGAGGAAGCTCGACAAGCGCCCCAGCGCCAGGAAGATCAAGCTCAGCACTCTGGAGTAGCCTCCCGAGTTATGCTTCCCGGAGGCTCAGAACCTCCAGTTCAGGCAGCTCCGCCCGTTCAACCAGCTAGACAGGATGAGGGACCTTTGGTAGGGCTTATCAGAGAACTGCTTGCATCCCAAGATCGTCGAGGCGACGCCTTGCACCAGGAAGTTCATGATGCACTAAACCGAGGAGGTCCCCAAGGAAATCAGGCGGCCAACAGTTTCAAGTGCTTGAACCCTCCCTTCTTTGACGGCAGTGAAGATGCGATTGCCGCGGACGCTTGGCTTCAGGATACCGAGGTGGTTCTAGAAGCAGCTAGGACGCCTGAGAATGAGAAGGTGGCGGTGGTACGCCTACAGTTGTTAGACTTGGCTCGTGATTGGTGGGCAGCTCAGGCCATGGGATTAGCAACACCAGTCACTTGGGCGACGTTCAGAGAGAGGTTCCAGACAAAGTACTTCGATGCGGTGGCACGGTATGACCTACAGACCCGGTTCACCAACTTGAAGCAAGGAGGCAGGACGGTCGATGGCTATGCGACCGAGTTTTCCAGGCTGAGTAGGTTCGCCCCCACCTTGGTGGCAACCGAGTTCGATAGGGCTCAGCGATTCCAGCAAGGGCTACATTTAGAGATATTATTGGCTGTCGAACAGTTCGAGCACCAGACGTTCGATGCAGTGTTGAAGGCAGCAAGGAGGCATGAGTATACCTCCCGGAGAATTGTGGACAGGACCGGAGGCAGGAAGCGGTCCCACAGCCAGATGCACCAATCTTCAGCTCCAGCCCCAGCAGCTAGGGGTATAACCATTGGAACTCCGAGGCGGGCGGCCTCAGTGACGTCGGTTCAGCATTCAACCCCGACGTACCCGCAGCAGCAGAAACAGAAGCAGTCTTCCGCGGTGGGATGTTCTCATTGCGGGAAGCCGGGCCATGTAGTGGCAGAGTGTCGTAGGGCACAGGGGTTGTGCCTGGCTTGTGGAGGAGCAGATCACAAGATAGGGACCTGCCCGAATAGGGGTGGCTCGACGTCATCTAACCTTTCTAGTTCTTCGGTGAGAGGACCAGCCCCAGCTCCAGTTCAGCAGCAGCAACAGCAGTATCCGAGGCCATTGGCGCCCCAGGCCCAGGCCTTTCAGCAGCAGAACCAGCAGCAGTTCACCCAGGCTCCAGCACAGAGCCGACAGAGGGGTTTCCAGCAGAGGGGACCCGCAGCTAGAGGTCAGGCTATGATGATGACCATGGAAGAAGAAGTTGCACCAGGTGAGGTAGTGGCAGGTACTATTCTCGTCAACACTTTTCCAGCATCTGTATTATTTGATTCTGGTGCATCGCATTCATTCATGTCTGCACGATTCGCGACACGGATAGGATTGGAGCCCGAGTCATTATCAGTGAGGCTCAATATACTTACTGGTAATGGTCTTGTCGGAGTAGATCGAGTATTTTCCTCGTGTCGGATCGTAGTTAGCGGTAGAGAGTTCCCCGCTAGGCTCATAGAGTTCCCTATGGCAGACTATGATGTAGTCCTAGGCATGGATTGGTTGAGGAACCATTATGCTAGGATAGACTGCCATGTTGGCAGAGTTGTCTTTAGTATTCCCGGAGAGCCAGAGTTTTCTTTTTCCAGAGGCACAGTAGAGCCATCTCCCCCAGTATTACGGATGGCAGTAGCAGCAGTGCAGTTGCCCCGGATAGTTGAAGAGTTTCCAGATGTCTTTCCAGAGGAACTTCCAGGGATGCCACCAGAGCGGGAGATCGAGTTCACCATTGACTTGATTCCCGGGACAGCACCAGTATCAGAGCGAGTCTACAGAATGGCGCCTTCAGAGTTGGAGATTTTGTATAAGATGATTGAAGAACTCAGGACCAAGGGATTCATTCGTGCAAGTGGATCGCCTTGGGGAGCCCCGATGCTTCTTGTGAAAAAGAAGGATGGTACGTCCAGGCTATGTGTTGATTATCGTACCTTGAACTCAGTGACAATCAAGAACAGATACCCTCTTCCGAGGATAGATGACTTGTTTGATCAACTCAAGGGGGCTTCAGTTTTCTCGAAGATAGACTTGCGGTCAGGATACCACCAGATCAGAGTCAGAGAGCAGGACATCCCGAAGACGGCGTTCAGATCTAGGTACGGGCATTGGGAGTTTCTAGTTATGCCCTTTGGAGCGACCAATGCGCCGGCAGTGTTCATGGACCTCATGAACCGTATTTTCATGCCTTACTTGGATCAGTTTGTGATAGTGTTTCTTGATGACATCCTGGTCTACAGCAAGAGTGAAGCAGAGCACGAGCAGCATCTCAGAGTTGTCCTCCAGATTCTCAGAGAGCACCAGTTGTACGCCAAGTTCAGTAAATGCGAGTTCTGGCTCGATCGCATTTCTTACTTGGGTCACATCATTACCAGAGGAGGAGTGGAAGTAGATCCCCAGAAGATTGTGGCCATCGAGTCTTGGCCAGTACCCAGCTCAGTGGCAGAAGTTCGCAGCTTTCTTGGATTGGCCGGCTACTACCGACGGTTCGTCTCAGATTTTGCAAGGATTTCAGCACCGATGACCCAGTTGACCCGCAAGGATGTGCCGTTCGTTTGGACAGCAGAATGTCAGGAATCATTTGAGAAGTTGAAGCGAGGTTTGATAACGGCTCCCATTCTCACACTTCCAGATGGGACCGGAGGATTCACAGTTTATTGCGACGCTTCAGGCAGAGGATTGGGATGTGTTTTGATGCAGCATGGGAAGGTAATTGCTTATGCGTCACGTCAACTCCGTGATCATGAGAAGAATTACTCGACCCACGACTTGGAGCTAGCAGCGGTAGTGTTTGCACTTAAGTTGTGGAGGCACTACTTGTACGGGGACAGAGTGGAGATATTCACTGATCATAAGAGCCTGAAGTATGTTTTCACCCAGAAAGATCTTAATATGCGGCAGAGAAGATGGCTCGAGCTACTTGTGGACTATGATGTGGACTTGCAGTATCATCCAGGGAAGGCCAATGTTGTAGCAGATGCGTTGAGCAGGAGAGCCGGAGTTTATTTCTTGACGGCGCAACCAGAGCTATTGTCGGATCTTCAGAAGATGGGAATTGAAGTGATTCTTCCTTCCAATGTGGCCTTGATGGCCAGCCTACAGATTCAGTCCACCATAGTTGAGAGGATCCGGACAGCACAGTTAACAGATTCCAAGATTCAGCGGCTCAGAGTAGAGTGCGAGGCAGGGAGAAGGCCAGAGTTATGTATTCATAAGGATGGTACACTTCGACACGGCACACGTCTTTGTGTACCCAGTGGAGATATCAGACAGGAAGTCATGGCAGAGGCTCACAGTTCGCAGTACTCCATTCACCCAGGCGGCACAAAGATGTACCGAGATATTCGTCAGCACTTTTGGTGGAATGGTATGAAGAGGGAGATAGCCCGGTATGTCTCTCGATGTTTGGTTTGCCAACAAGTCAAGGCTGAACATCAGAGGCCAGCTGGACTTCTTCAACCTTTACCGATCCCAGAATGGAAGTGGGAACACATTACCATGGATTTCGTGACTGGGTTACCCAGATCACCGGCAGGCAGAGATGCTATTTGGGTCATTGTCGACAGGCTTACCAAGGTGACACACTTTCTTCCGTTTAGAGTTGGACAGTCAACGGCACAGCTAGCAGAGATGTATCTCAGGCAGATTGTCAGACTTCACGGAGTGCCAGTCAGCATAGTATCGGACAGGGATACGAGATTCACATCGCACTTCTGGCACAGTCTTCATCAAAGTTTGGGGACTCGTCTCAAGTTCAGCTCAGCGTATCATCCGCAGACAGATGGGCAGTCAGAGCGTACTATACAAACTCTCGAAGATATGTTGCGGTCATGTACCTTTGACTTCGGTGGTTCGTGGGAGGATCACCTGCACCTGGTGGAATTCTCATACAATAATAGTTTCCAGGCCAGTATCCAGATGGCACCCTTCGAGGCTTTGTATGGTAGGAAGTGCAGATCCCCGTTAGCATGGGACGATGTCGGAGAAAGGCAGATGCTCGGTCCAGAACTGATTTCTCAGACGGTTGAAGTGGTCAGGAAGGTCAGAGATCACCTCCGAGTTGCTCAGGATCGCCAGCGCCATTGGGCCGATGCTCATCGGCGCCCCTTAGAGTTTGCCGTCGGCGACCATGTATTCCTTAGGATCTCGCCTACCCGCGGCGTCATTCGTTTTGGTGTGCGGGGAAAGCTTAGTCCTAGGTATATAGGGCCGTTCGATATTCTGGAGCGAGTAGGCGATGTGTCCTATCGTCTCGCTCTTCCGCCGTCGCTAAGTGAGGTGCATGATGTATTCCATGTATCCCAATTACGACGGTATATTCCGGACCCGAGCCATATCCTAGATCATTCGGAATTGGTTGTTGGTACCAACCTTTCGTATGAGGAGAGGCCCGTGTCTATATTGGACCGGAGAGAAAAGACGCTCAAGAACAAGACTATTAACTTAGTCCGTATTGCTTGGGGTCATCACTCTCTAGGTGAGTCAACGTGGGAGCGTGAGGACGACATCCGATCGCGATATCCCTACCTGTTTGACTCGTGAGGTATAATGTCTTTCTTATGCCTTACGCTTTCCCTTCCTTGCTTGCATTGTATGATTGTATGATTGAACTGCTTAGTGTAGCTTGTCTGTGCTTAGTATAGCTTGTCGTGGCAATCTCTAGCTCCTTGATTAAATTCCGAGGACGGAATTCTTTGAAGGTGGGTAGAGTTGTCACCCTCATTTCCCGTATTTCGTATTTATACTCGTAGTTGGATTTTGGCTTGTATTTTTAATTTTCTCGACTTGCAGAATTTTGGGTTTTCTCGTATTTCGGGTTTTGGTTCGGCTTGGTTTTAATTGGTTTGGTTTAGTTTGGTTTGGTTCATCATGAGTGGAACACCTTAACCTACACTCTACCCTCATGACAACACAACCACCCTCATTATAACTCCACCTACTTTCTCTCTCCTCTTTATTCTCTCATTTATTTCTTACAACTTCTTCTTCTTCCTTCTTCCACACAACTCCCCAACCCATTACGCAAGTGCACCTTGCCATCAAATAAGCACCACCTTTTATTTGTTCATTAGCTAGATTAGGACATGGAGAACAACATTAGAACTTGGAATTTTGTGAATTGGAGTCTCCATTGTTCTAGATCTAAGTTTTAGTTATTTTCGGAATTCCTTGGTTTTGATCTATTAAACTTTGATTTTAGCTTGTTTTGATGCTTCCATGTGGAAGAGAATTCAATTTTACTCAAGTTAGAACTTTGAAAATCTAAATTTGGTTTTGATTTGGCTAAGTTGTGAAGATTTAAACTTGGTGTTCTTGGTGTTCTTGAGAGTTCAGCCATGGTGGAGCTCTCGGCCAATGCTTTTTAGCACCTGGCCGATTGCGCACTATTCCCTGGCCTGCGCTCTTTAGTGCAAGGCCATTTGCGCACCCTGACCTGTGCTCTTTAGCGCATGGCCATTTGCGCAAGATCCTTGGCCAGTGCTTTGCGCTGCGCTGGATTGTGCTGGCGCAGGCCAGCCATACGCAAACCAGCCATGCGCAAAGTAACCCCTGCGCAATCGACCATTGCGCAATCCATCTCTGCGCAACCAACTCCTGCGCAGTTCACTCCTGCGCAGTCTACCTTCTGCGCAATCCATCTGTGCACCATCTGCCCCTGCGCACTTGGCACCCTGCGCAGTTGGTACCCTGCGCAGCTCACCCTGCGCACTTGGCACCCTGCGCAGTATATACCCTGCACAACCTACTTGTCTATGATGAATTTGTTATTTCTTGATCTTGGCTCTTCTATTGTCCTATTTTATATTAGTATTTTATTAGGTATTTTACGCCCATTTTATATCCTTACGCCTTTTATCATGAACTTAATTTTACTCATATATTTGGAATGACTATTGTACTTGGCTTGGTATGACAAGGAACTAGCATAACATGATAGTGACCCGTAGTGGTGCACTCCTGACATGACCAACCTGACATGATAGTGGCCCGTCGTGGCGCACTCCTAACAAGTACCCTGACATGATAACTTGATAGTGGCCCGTGGCGGCGCACTCTTGACTTGACTTGACTTGATAACTTGACTTGACTTGTCTTGACACCGTGGGTGTTCCTGCTTGCTTGTTTGCACAATCCACTTGTCTTGTCTTGCATCATGTCTAGGACGTGACTTCCTGGGTACCACGGCCAGGGACTCGCACTAAATTGGATTAGGCTAATGATTAGATCAAACTAGAACATGGAGAATTTCCAGTCACAGGCAGTCTCGTTATCTGGGCGCTTTAATGGACTTGTAGCTTGCCGACGAGTAGAGCACATTTCCAGCACACTGTCATGTGTTGCACCCTCTAAGTCACCTAAGGGTACATTTGTCTCCCGGGCAATGTACCCACCTATAACTCTCAACCCGCGGAAGGATAACTGGATGGTCTGCAGGGCTTGGGACTGGGAGTTTCTCACTTGCATCTTGTTAGTAATTAGGCTTGTGATAACCCTAGTTAGTTAAAGTAGTAAGCCGTAGTACTTGCTTGGCCGATTGTGAATGAATGGTGTCCAGCCCTGTCTAAGTCTTGTCTAGCCTTGTACCTGGAACTCTTGATCATGATAGTTTTACTTATCTCTAACGATAAATGGGTAGAGGCAGTGAGCTATTCAGGCGAAGGGTTACAATCCCGGTCCTTGTTTGGTTTAAGGATTGTAACCTGGCTCCCGGAATGGTTCCACGTCCCTAGTCGTTTATCGCCTTGTGTACTTTTATTACTTGTACTTTCTTTTATTCTTTATGTTCTGATATGCTGGCTTTTGTTCTTATTTGTGGCCTCCTTTGTGGCACTTGCTCTTTCTGGGGTTTGACCCAGCTGGTTTTGTGTGGCCAGATTTCGGAGCAGATCCCGAGGATCTACCGAGTTTCCAGCCCAATGGTGACAACTAGACGGAACCCGGGCCAAGAGTGGGTTTTCCCTTTTTGTTTCACCCACTTATATGTAAATTTATTCTTTTGAGGCGTTTAGCCGACGAGCACCTGTTAGCTCGATGCATATTTACTTACTGTCTGCCTACGGGCTGTAAACATGATTAACAAATCCTAGGGTTGATCATGTATGACTGAACTCTTGCTAGTCCTATCATTTTGTACGACTAGCTTCATGATCATCCAATATGTAATATTTGGGACGCCTTATATATATATATTTGATGCTCTAATATCTTGTAACTCTGTTAATTGCTTGAGATTGAGACAATAGGCTTGACCTTAAGAGACTGCTGGCTTGTAGTAAACCCTCATATCTAGACAGCCGTGACCATATAGTTGAGATGTATTCTATTTCAATATACGTAGCTGGCTGTGTCTGCCCCCGCTCTCCAGTATTCTGGTTCTGGGGCGTGACAATTATCAAGCCTACTTGTGCATTTGAAAACATGCGATTTATTATGTGAAGGCTAAGATGAGGCAAGTTCACCGAAACTATCCCACCTGAGCGAGGAGTCGCCTCGACCGAGCGATGTTTTCAAGCAGCCGTTGCAAGGCTAAGTCCGAACGTCGTCGGTGTTTCGATTCGTCCGATTGACTTAGTGGGACGGGGCACTACACACCATATGCAACAATCGACGTTTCATTATATTTTGCATTCCATGAAACAGCTTATCTCTTTTCTAGAACCTTAACTTTTTTCTTCGATGTGTGAAATTTATAGTTTAGAGTAAACTACTCTAAATCACTACAGTCATCCTAAGTCTTGATCTTAGTGATTTGGCATACATTTAACTTGGCATCATCGATGTGAATAAGTTCGAGGCAATAAGAGTTTCATTTGCGAGAAGGAGTAGAAAAGAAGGGGCCGAACCACCCACCAAATATTCGAATGTGCTGAGAGTCTGAGCGCTTTCGCAACATTCAAGCTTCAGTTACGCGAGCTCTTGCAATGGCACCAATATTTTATCAGAATATCTTCTTTAATCCTTCGTTTCGAAATTCTTAGAATGAATGCAGAAATCGACGCGATAACACATTCATCAAAACCAAGCAGCAAAAACTTTAAGAAAACCATACAGCAGCCTAGTCTAGTCGAAGGGACTCTTATATAGAGCTCACTCGCTGAGGTACAGTCTGCTGCATCTAGGACTTATTTCAATAGAAGTCCTAGATGCAGCAGACTGACTAGCCATTAGTTGGATCGATTCTCGTAACATTCGTCCAAATCGATTTATTTGATGCTACAAAATGTTATCGTATACCAAGCTCAACAACTGTGTTTGACTAGCCATCTAAGTTCTCGACCTAATCTGACTCGCCACAAGCATATTACATAGTCCGTCGCCTATCGGGGGCAGCACACTACATGCCTGGCTCGACCCATGTCTCTAGCGGGTCCAGGCTGGGTCCAACTTTTTGACCCGACAGCTTGACCCGGCCGGCCCGCCTTCTCGTGGGTGTGGTTCGGTTTAGTCCAGAAAGCCCGGTCAGACCGGCCTGGTTACCGACCCGGTCTAGACCTGGTCTGACCCAAATATTTTTTTCACATATATCTGTTGGAGGGGTATTTTGACCAAATTATTATGTTTTGGTCGCCGCTTTTTTAGCCATTTTAGGGTATTTTGATTATTTTGTTAAAAATGACCAAAATACCCTTATAACAACTATATTTTAGGGGTATTGCGGGTCATTTTACACCA
Source organism: Iris pallida (assembly GCA_029216955.1). NCBI lineage: Eukaryota > Viridiplantae > Streptophyta > Magnoliopsida > Asparagales > Iridaceae > Iris > Iris pallida. The sequence goes on along the minus strand of JANAVB010044619.1, from coordinate 12,233,014 downwards.
AAATTCCTATAAATAGCCTATAAATCATGAAAATTAACCACAAGTTTTCTTCTCTCTCTTAGAATATTTACAAACAATCTAGTGTGAAGAGGCTATTTAATATCATGGGTAATGATCAACTACCGTAAAATTTGAAAGGTCAACAACCGCAACCCACACCACAACCTCAACCCGCACTGCAACAAGAGTTTAAATCAGAATCGGAATCAAAATTTGGCATCATTTTAGCAGAGTTTACAATAAGCGCGATATAGAAAGATGATGACTATAGTTCTTGTTGAATGTTTGCATTGTAGGAAACTAATCAATGAGACCATAGCTATGGTACAGGTAAGCTACATAGGCATCTAAAAAATTGTATAGATACCTAGTAATATTGTATTTTTCTCAAAAAATGTATCATTTTTAATATATCTTATTATTGTTAAATAGATCTTCGGTATATTTAACCTAATTGCAACTTATGTTTGAGTTTCAACTTTTAATCTCTAAATATTTGTAGTATGTTGAAAAGTTGAAACACAAATATAGGTTGCTTGACTTATGTAAGAAAAATAATATATATTAAAAATTATCTTATTTATGATATTATTAAGTTTTAATAATATTAGTACGAGTCATTAATAAAATTTTGCCCTCTTTACTCAGATTTATGTTTGTAATTTTTTTGAAGAAAATTTTATACGGATGATGAACGACGAAAAAAATACTTGTATACTATACTACAATTTTATGTAAATACAATCTCAACTTTATTTTTATGTTAGTTATAAATAAATGTTATAGAGGATTTAAATTATAATGGCATTAATAAAATTATTCCATCTTTCTCAAAAAAAAAAAAAAGTGTGTTAGTTATAAATTAATGTTATAGCGATTTTCATATATTTTATAAATGTGTTTAATATTCAAATCCGTAATATGACAGTTAAACTATGGACATTTAACTCTGTTTAATATTAAAATCATGTCATTGGTAATTTTTATTATAGAACAATTAACTGATAGTTATTCAAAACATAAATGTCATATCAAAATTTATAAAATTATTTCCGTTTTTTCCTTCTCAAAATTCTGTTTTTTAAAATAAACGAGCTGGCCCCAACCCAGCCATGACCCGGCCCGGACCCAACCCGGTTCGGACCGCCCCGACCGGTCCATGGAGATTCGGGCTGGGTTTCCTCATTTTTTCTTCTGGGCTGGCCCAGCCCGGCCCAAACCTGGTCAAAGCCGGCCCATTACACACCTTGAATCGTCCATTTGTAGGTTTCTATAATTTGTTCAATCTTCATATAGGTTTCCTTTCGGCTGGAATGCTATTACTCTGCTACGTTATGAGGTTTGCTCCCAACAACATAGTGACAACGGTTGGATCAAGGACACAAATAGCTTACAAATTGCCCAATCTATACTGGTGCTTTTCCTTTTCTTGGCGAGCTCTTTCCTTTCATGTAAAAATTCTTCTTGCTATTGATGATACAACATTGAAGCACAAACTATAAATTTGTGAAGAGAATACAATGGTTAACTTATCCTCGCAATTATCTGGATATGTAACTCACTTCTTGAGGCTTTTCCACATGAAAACTCCAAACCTGTGTAGTTAAGGAGGCATGATCTTCATTGTTGAACTATATAACCCCTATCTACGGTTTGAGTACACCAGTTAATTAACATTGCCTTTCCCCAGGAATTTTTCCTTCCCCCCTTGGTGTAAAGCCTATTGACAATGACAAATGAAAAGATTGAGACCGAAGAGTTTATTAATCAATACATGAACTACAACTACATTACAAGAAATCTAACCATAATGGATCGTGCTGTTCTAGACCAACATGTCGTTGGACAAAATGAAATTTCCAGTATTTCCAAACAAAAAATCTCGTAAACTGTTGAAATGTATGTACATATACTAGCTATCTACCTTGCAGCATAGTTACAGTAATGTCATTTACTCCACTTGAATCTTGATTGCTTGTAGATGACTCTGTTTCAAAAGGACCTCTTCTCGCGGCAAACCCAGGCTGCTTAGGTTGTGGCAATGATGCAATGTCACTACTCAACATTAGGATTACAGAAGACATCAATGGCCTGTCCTCTGGGCGTTCTTGAACGCACAATAGACCTATTTTTATGCATCTAAGGACTTCATCCATTGGATATGAATAACCTATTAATTCATCTACCAGTTGCATGCTTTTCCCTTCTCTCCATAAACTCCATGCCTGATCGAAACCATATTTGAAACATGAAATTAGTGCCAATTTTGATTAATTTAAAAAAAAAGTCTGCTACTTGGTTTAGATCCTACTTACATGTGACAAAAGATTTACGTGATGAGAGTGTGAATATACTCCTCTGTTCTTCTTTCCACTTACAACTTCTAGTACTAGAACTCCAAAGCTAAATACATCTGACTTCACCGAGAAAACTCCATCCATTGCATACTCAGGGGACATGTAACCGCTGCATTTTTTCCACAAGGATAAGGGTAAGTTATCGCATTCATGTTAAAAATAAAGCATGGACCTACTTAATTTTGTTATTGTATGGCATACTTACTATGTACCGACAACTTTTATGGTATTAAAATCTGTTTCATCTCCGCCAAAAATTCTAGCCATGCCAAAATCTGAAATTTTGGGGTTCATCTCCTTGTCTAGAAGAATATTGCTTGCTTTGAGATCTCTATGAATAATTCTCAATCTTGAATCTTGATGGAGGTAGAGAAGTCCTCGAGCAATCCCTAAGATAACCTGGTAGCGTGTCTGCCAGTCCAACAATGCCCCCTTTCCTTTCTCTGCAAGCAATTTTAAGAGTCATAATTTTGTTTTCATGTGCTATGAAATTAGTGAAAACTATATATCAGCTGGAAATTTTTATCAAGACAACACCACCATGATGAACTTGGTGATCAGTAATAGAATCATTTTGATCACACTTTAGACAATGGTCATATATACATGTAGAAGTAGATATCTAGTAAATGATGCATTTTGAAGAAGAAAAAAGATGGATAAAAAAGCTTATTCCACTTCAAAATTTGGAGAATTTGTGACACTTCTGTACATCTTGAATTCCAGTTAGTTAAAATGTATGATGTTTTGGACTGAATCATTAGACTAAGGTAGCATGACATTGGAAAAAACAGAGAGCATACCGAATAGGAAGAAATCCAAGCTTTTATTGGGCATGTACTCGTATATCAGCATCCTCTCTTCCCCTTGTATGCAACAACCAAGAAGCCGAACGAGGTTCCTGTGCTGGAGTTTGGCGATGAGCACGACCTCGTTCTTGAATTCTTCAAGGCCTTGAGTCGATGTCCTCGACAGTCTCTTCACTCCCAACTCTTGACCGTTCTCAAGCGTTCCCTGTACGTGTATCTTGATCTTGCTTCAGCATGCTCTTTATGATTCTATTGCAGGTTATATATCAGAGTTCTTGAGGTTATATGAACTTGGTGTGGTGTTTACCTTGTAGACTGGTCCAAATCCACCCTCCCCGAGTTTATTTTCTTCCGAAAATTGGTTGGTCGAAGCCAGAATGGTGTCGAAATCGAACAAGGGAAGATCCAGGTCATGTTCTCGGCTCGCAGCATTTGATTTGTCATTGAAGGAAGTACCGGTGACACCTAGCGTTACTGAACCAAATACCGACCAAGTTAATATGATAGAACTAGGTTCAGTGACATCAAAACCTGGTGGCTACTACTGTGTAAATCTTACCCCTCCTCTTCTTCTTTCTTCTCCACACAAAGCAGCCAACACAAGCGAGTAGAAGAGTGCCCAAGAGGAGGCTCACCGTGACGGCCACCGTTGCTCTCTTGCTCTTGCGAAATTGCTCGGGCGTCGGTACTGCAACGGTCATTGTCAATGCATGGACAGTCATATATCGGCATTGAATGTATGCTGATTTGTCTACCTTACCGATTCATCTGAATACATGCATTTTGTTATATAGCACATTCGAAAATCTCATTGAGAAAATGAACTATTGCTGTCAAGTAATTTATTTAGCCATCAGAAAAACCAATTTGGGTATCCATATGAATGAATGGATCGAAAATGACAACTTTGTCACCTAGTTGTGTAAATATCGTTTGATCTGCTTATTGATCTGCTGGAAATTAAGCGTGCGACACCACTTGGGGAAGTTGGTTCTATTTGCATGTTAGTAGTGAAGTCTGAGATGTGGCTTCTACAACTACTCTGAAAATGACCTACAAGACAGATGGAAAGCAACACTACAACTACTGGCCAGCTGCCCATGTGACGATTTTCTTGCTTCCCAACACCTTTGGTTCCGGGAATGGAAGGAAATGGAAATCAATTTCTTGGTATTTCCTTTCCTTTGAGAAATTATAATCCCATTGAATTTCCTATCGAAATGCCAAGGAATTTGGAAGGGAAAGTGAATACTTCAATGTGGAAAAGTGATTCCTTGTATGAATGTAATCACTTTTCCCCCTAATTTTTTTTTCATTGAGAATCACTTTCATTTCCTCCTCAATTCCTTTGACACCCAAACATAGAAAAATAACCACTTTCCTTTTCCAAATTTCGCGAACCAAACGAGACCGAAGAGTGACCATTTTCATACATGACTAACATTATTGCAACTTCAAACAAAGACCCTAGTTTACCCGACAATTAGCTACGAGAAACTATAAACGAACTGAGGAGTAAAGTCGGTTCGTTTCCACCAAACGACAGCATCTTCTAATAACGTCAGCCACACATATTCTATCAATGGAAGGCTGACATGTGACACACGGTTTTCCATCGGAAAAACCGTCAGTCTATGTAGAAGCACTGGTTAGCTACATTCATCTTTATTTTCGTACTTCTAATTTGGCTAAAGGGCTGTTAGATTTGACAAAATTGCCGTAACAATACAAGTCAAGATGTCACTACAGTTGCAGCAACCGACAGCCTAACCAAATGACAGGTGCGGTGACAGGACTGAAGCTCTCTCCATTGCGATTTTTCAAATTGAGTTAATAGAGTTTCTAGAAGGAAATTTTTATCATAGTTGGCAGAATTTCTACATTAAAAAAAAAAAAAACCATGTTCGAATAAGTATTTTCTAAAATGGATCCGAGTGCAAGCGTTGTGAGACGAAGAGAAGAGAAGAGAAGAGAAGAGGAACCTACCAATATCTGCAGCCGCCACGCGCACATAGAGGTCCTGGCCGTTGTCGATGTAGGACCGGATATCGACCAGTTCGGAGAACCAGACTACGCACCCGCTCCCGCTCCCACCCCCACTGATGTTGGCAGCTGCGTAAGCAGTGCAAGAGCAGTTCATCAGACACTTCCTCCTGCACCCATCAAGATCCAAGCCCATGTCCACCACACTGTCCTCCGACTCGGGCAGCTTCAAGTTGCTCACCGCGACGAACCCGTCGGTCCCGTTCTCGCAGTCCAGCGCCGTCCTCCGGACGCACCCCTGCGACCCGTCCCGCAGCGCCCAGTTCCCGGGGTTCTTCGGCGCGAACGCGGGCTCGGACACGAGACACTTGCAGACCGGCGAATTGTTAGGGTCACAGGTGCCGTAAGGACCGCACACCCCGTAGTTGTCACAGGGATCCTTGGGCGCGTACCAGTAGACGCTCCACTGGCTGCTCTCCCAGAGCCAGACCCTCCGTTGCACCACCCGCTCCTCGGTCACCACCAGCCTCGACACGATCGACTTGTTCGATATCACGTACGAGTAGGTCACCTCGTCGCTGTTGCTGACGAAGCTGAAGCTGAAGTCTTGGTAGGTTGCCGTGTCCGGGCTGCCGCTGAGCCGGACACCGTTCCAGGCTCCGGAGCGCCATATCTTTTTCGGCCCCGCGTATATGTATATCTCGGGATTGCCCCGGGGGTCCATGAAGGCGTAGACCGTCCCCAGCGACGGGTCGCTCCTGCTCCTCCACGACGTCACGGTGCTGTTCAGGCCGGTCCTCTTGTCCACTCCCACCTTCATCCCCGGCAGCATCGTGTCGGTGGGGTGGTCGAACCCCTGCCACGCGTACGCCGCCCCGCTGCCGTCCCCGTCTTGCTTCACCACGAGGTTGCCCGTGTCCAGCAGCTGCGCGACCGGGCTGGTCAGCCGCCCGGCCGCGTTCGCAGACCTCCACACGACCGCGGACGTGTTGGCGTCGGCGACGGCCAGAACTCCGCCCGGCGTGATCGATAGGCGCCCCGTCGAGCCCACGATCGGCTCGTCGCGGTTCGCCACCCACACTATGGTCTGTTCCGAGATCTTGTGGTACCATAGGCCGAGGTAGCGGTTGTTCGTGCCAGCCGGGGTGAAGAAGCCTAGTGCAAAGTCGCCGCCGGAGGAGATTAGAGTGTCGTTGTCGGCGAGGGGTTGGGTCGGGGTTATGGTGTCTCTGGCACGAGACGGAGTAGTGAAGGTGGCAAGGATTATGAGAAGGATCGATATGTTACGTAATGGCAATGGCTTCATGCTTGAACAAAAACTAGTCCTCCTAGTGACCATGAACACATTAGTGCACTAGTAGATGTTGTGCATAAGAACAAGTTGGACCCTCAAGAGGGAAAGCACGTGAATCACTCGTTAGGTGAGGTCTAAAGCATAAAAAAAATAAGTAGTGGTCTAAATAAACAGGTGGGGTGACGAGGAAAGAGTGAGGAAAATGTTTGGAAGATCGACATGTGCTAAAGCATTCTCTATCAAACGCTATGCCTTTAATTTGACAGTCAAATATAGTCTTCTGGACCTACAGGAGTCTTTGTACATATATGCGTTCTTTTTTAAAGCCTTTAAAAACTTGCTGGCAAAGCTTCAACGAGGAAGTAGAGAAGCTTCCCGACAAGCTTTGAAAGAAGAGGTTTGGTTGTTCCTTGATTGAGTTGACTTCACTTTGTGACTGTTTGGTACCGTAACTAGGAATTTTTTTTTGAATTTCTGCTATAAGGATGAAATTTGTACGAGAATTTATGCATTTTATTGTTAGGATAAAAAGTCACTAAAAATAAAAATAAATAGTACATACAATTAATATTAATTAAAATTAGTTAACTAATTTTAATTATTGTATTATATGATAAAATAAATAAATTATGGGGAAATTTATGAAATGCCCAAAAACTAAAACAGTTTCATGAAAAATCCACCGCTAAAAAAACTTTCATCGCGTGCCCAGAATTAGAGAAACTTATCCAAAGCGGGTTCCAAATGACCTTTTTACCCTTCTAATTTATTCAAAGCACTCGCGAAACATACTCTTCAAAAAAAAAAAGATTTCGATTCTTCATCTTCTTCGTTACGCTGCTCACTTTCTATTCTTCCTCTTCTTCGATACGCTGCTCACTTTCGAATCTAGGTTTTCTTCTCCAAAATATTTCCATGTCAAAATAGAGGTCAAAACACCATTTTTTTGCGATTCAGAAATTTCGAAAGTCCGTCTAACGAAAAATTCATTACTTTCAGGCTCCTCGGAAATACGCTCGTTTTGCGACAAACCGGGCCTCGTTTCGATCTCCCAGTCAAAAGTTATGGCTTTCCAAACTTTCAACTCGTCATTCTCCGTGGTAAAATCACGGAGAATGACCATTTCTAGTGTTAAAACGCAGGAGAATAGTCATTCTCCGTACAAAATGACGGAGAATGGTCATTATCCGTGTCAAAACTACGGAGAATTGCCATTCTTCGTGGTAAAATCACGGAGAATGGTCATTCTCCGTGATATTAACACGGATAATAATCATTCTCTGTGATCTTTACACGGAGAATGGACATTCTCCGCTATTTTTTACAACGGAGAATGGTCATTCTCCGTCTTTTTTGACACGGAGAATGATCATTCTCCATGATATTAACACGGAGAATGACCAATCTCGTGTTAACATGGAGGAGAATGGTCATTCTTCGTCTTTTTCAATACGGAGAATGCCGTGTTAAAACCACGAAATTCTCCGTACTAAAATGACGAAGAATGGCCATTCTCCGTCACTTTACCACGGAGAATGGTCATTCTCCGTAATATTAACACGGATAATAATCATTCTCCGTGATCTTTACACGGAGAATGGACATTCTTCGTCATTTTTTACAACGGAGAATGGTCATTCTCCATCTTTTTCGACAGGGAGAATGGTCATTCTCCGTGATATTAACACGGAGAATGACCAAACTTGTGTTAACATGGAGGAGAATGGTCATTCTCCGTATTGAAAAAGACGAAGAATGACCATTCTCCGTGTTAAAACCACGGAATTTTTCGTACTAAAATGACGGAGAATGGCCATTCTCCGTCACTTCACCACGGAGAATGGCATTCTCCGTGTTAAAACTCATAGAAAATTGTCATTCTCCGTGGTTTTTAACACGGAGAATGCCATTCTCCGTGGTTTTTAAGACGGAGAATAGTCATTCTCCGTCATTTTAGCACGGAAAATGGTCATTCTCCGTGGTTTTAACACGGAGAATATTTTTTTTAGAAAAATTTTGTCAGGAATAAACAGTTTCGTTCTTCTTTCAAAACGATGATAATTCTTATGGAAAAGAAGAAGAAAGATCTTCTCTCCACAATTGACCTAATCGTCGAAAAACTTCAAATATCTTCACGATGAAGATGATGATGATGGTGATGATGATGACGAGCGATGATCTGAGTTCGACTGAAGAAAAGCACACCGAACTACGAACGATCTTTGCGATCTCTGCTGAAGATAAGAGCAATGGAATTCAGATTTCCCGTGAAGAAGAAGAAGACGAAAATCGCAAACCAGATCTGAGTTTTTTGAATTCAAATACATATAGATGATCAATTCGCGTGGAGGGATAGTTTCGGTATTATAAAAATAGCAGTTTCCAGTGGGTGGCATCTAAAAGGAAATCTTGGAATATTTAACGTGAAAATACATAATTCTGGGTATTTCATAAAACTCATCCAGCGGGTGGGCTTTTCATAAAAGTCCACCCCGAAATTGGGTTTCTCAGCAATTTCTAGTTATTTCAAATAGTATTTAATTATTTTATTTATCAATAATTAGATAATTCAAACAAATTTGATTTAAATCTATGAAGTATGGACACACGTCCCTAAGGCACTAGCCTAATGGCAGTGCGGGGGGCCACCCGAGTAATGGTCTCGGATTCGAATTCTCCCTTGGGCGGCTGGGTGGCTTTGAGCCATGGCCCAACTTGGAGAAAAGACACCTCAAAAAAAAGTATGGACACACCAAAACTATGGCCTTAAGGTGATAAATGTTACAAGTACGTATGGGACACTCCGTGGACAAGTACAAAAATTTTACAGGTACGTATAGGAAACCATAGACACCAAAATGTACGTCATGTACATCCAAATTTAAGTATAAAAATTAATATAAATACTTTATTACAACTAATTAAGAAAAAAATATTTAAAATATTAACTAATTATTGATTAGTCATTACTAAGTTTATTTGGTGAGAAATGTTAACTAAATATTTAACAGAATAATAGAAAGAAATAAGTAAATCCACCACATCTCCTCCCACATCCGAGTGGAAAAAGATGATGTAGGAGGGCTTGAATTTCAAAGGGACATGAACCGCATGGATGTCCCACCCCCACATCCAAGCAAGAATCCCCTCCCCAACAAAACATGAAATTTGGATTTCCAAGCCCAATCCATCTGGAACTCCAAATCCAAACTCATATCCCCTTTACCAAACATGCTAAGAAGAAAATAGAGGAATTGGTTATGGAGTCAAAAGACAGTAGATTGCATATACGTAGCCTTCAATCTACAACACTGAAGATTATGAGCAAACTAGCATCCTACTGTTTATGTTGGTCCCTTTTACCAAACATGCTAAGAAGAAAATAGAGGAATTGGTTATGGAGTCAAAAAGACAGTAGATAGCCTTCAATCTACAACACTGAAGATTATGAGAAAACTAGCATCCTACTGTTTATGTTGGGTAGGGTTTCTAACGTATGTGAAAAACACCCCAGAGTGTGACAAGTGACATCTATGTGTCGGAGAAGCTCGAGAAGTCAATGGCGATAAGTTGTTATTCGAGTTTGTCCAGTGTAGTACCAAAGGGTACGATATCGACGGTACAACATCAGAATACTGTCGTTGTGCTGCTAATGGCTCCAAGTACAACAGAACATTCTAGCATATACCGCCATTGATGTAATTTTTATTGAATCCAGCTAGCAAATATGAAAGTTATTTATGAGACTTCGATGGATGAGATACAAATAAAGTTGATGGTTGGCGAGAATTGCTAAGTTGACCTAAACAGTATCTGGATGAATTTTGCAACGTTGAACCAATTGAATGAATTATGAAATGTATATTTACCTTATGGATTAGTTAATATGTTTATTGGATCGTACTGATGGATTGAACACATGTAAATTGAGTATAAGTTGGGGAATAATTAAGAGAAAGGCTTGTAAAGGAAGTACTAATGAAATTAACTAAGTCGAATTTGCAATTTTGAATTAGTTAACCTAGTTACATAAACAAATTTTATAAACAGAAACTCGAGTACGATGTGAGAATGTAAATTGGAGTAAGCATATGATTTCAAGATATGGAAGTGACAAACAGAGAATTTTGAATTTGGGTTGGTGAGAATTTATATGATGGATTTAGGATTTGGACAATGAAGTTATCGGATTAACTTTATTGATTTGGTGTAAGTGAAGAATAAAGTTTTGTTGTATGTTGTCCCTTGAGAAATAATAGTTGGTAGATAGACTTGGACCCTAGATTGTTGGTTGTTTACCTATAATCGGGTTGGTCAGCAATGGTGCATCAGTTGTTTAGAATAGGATTATGTTAATAAATAGGGTAGAGTCCCTTAGATTGGTCGGATTATGTTTTGGCCCTAGACTGTTGGTTCATTACCTTTTATTAGGCATGTTATGAATGAAGGTAAAATCTTATACATATGTCAGATCGAAAGGATATTGATGAATGTTGATAATGGTTAGACCGAAACTTGGTTATAAAATGTTTTCAAAGTTAATAGGTTATAAGATGTTTTCAAAGTTAATAAAAGGATAAGATGTTGTGGAAACTCATTGATTTTATGTGTACATGAGCTTGTTACAATGAATATGATACAACCACCATATGAAAATATGGATGCAATGCAGTTATGTTTTGAATTGTGCAGAAGTTTTAGCGAGAAATTACGTTTCTCGAGGAGTACCTATGCGAATGAGTAATGATAATTGATACTAAAGGCCAGTTTGGTCGAGAGTATTTATTGGTTAGTATTTTGAGATGTTGCATTCATAGCTCGTTGATTTCACTAACATTGGCATTGGTTGAAGTGCACTATATTTTTGGATCTTCAAAAATTTGTGTATTATCCAAGCCAAGTGATGAGCTAAATTCAAATGGAGCTAGCTACTGATATGATTATTGTGTGCCAAAGAAATTGCACGAGTGTTGTATAAAGAAAAGAGATGGTAGACTGAAATCATTTTGTATCAATTTGCATTTTTAAATGAGACGTTAATATGTCAAAGTGTTAATCTGGGATTTCGAGCTGGAGATAAATGAGAAGTTTCACTACCAAAACCTGTCAAATTAGCGACGTATCAGCGATGTCAGAAGAAAACATCGCCAAATAATAGGAATCTAGCGACGTCCTATTAAAACATCACAAGACGTCGCTGATAGGCGACGTTCTGCGACATTCAGTGACTATAAATAAAATTACAAAAATTATGTCGCTCGGAGTGGCTGAACGTCGCTGAAATTTTAACATCAGCGACGTCATTAACTTTTACGTCGTCGTATATCAAAATATCAGCGACGTTTAGCGACGTATTTTTGAGACGTCACTAATTTCTTTAATATAGGGTTCTGACTTTTCATTTGCCCCCATTTCGATCCCAAAAGTTTTTGCACACGCTCCAGCCCCCCTCTCCCGATGACTGGTGCATCAAGTCCTCCCCGGCCTCCCTTCGCCTTCGACGACTTCCTCCGCCCCCGACGGTCCCTGAGCGCGCTCCAGCCCCCTTTATCCATTCTCCGACCCCTTCCCCCCGCTCGCCCCCAACTCTTTGGCTAACCCTTCACTCTCCAGCCCCCTCCTCCTTCGGCGACCCCTACGACATAGACGTCGCTCGATAAACCCTAACCCTGACCTGGATACGATCGGGACATGCACACAGAGGACACACACACGATGGGAGCGGTATTGCTGCCTTTGTGCGGCAGCCAGGGCTGTCGGGGATAGTTTGTTAACTGACCATTTTGGGCTGTCGAGATAGTTTGGGGCTGCCGGAGATAGTTTGGTGCTGTTGCCTTCGTAGCGGCAGCAGAGGCACACACACATGACATAAATTTTTAGGAATTGTTTGAAATAGAATTCTATATTTTCTCTATTTATAACACACACAACACATGCACACACACATGGACAAAAACATACATGGATCTAGATTATCAAATTATATTCTCTATTTGATTGTCACTATGCTATATAGTAGTTTGATAGAATTTTTATTATGAATTTAGTAACATATGGTGTTAAGTATCATATAATTGGCTTGGTAGTATAGAATTGAGTATTGCTATTATTGAGGGTTAGTTTATATGTATCAAATTGGATGTGTGTTGATTGAAGAGTGTTAATACATATGTGAAGAAAGAAACATGTGTCTTGGGTGTATTTTAAATTGAAAGCATCTAAGTTTTGTGTCTCTTAATTTGGAAAGTTTTTAAGTGTATTTTAAATTGGCACTCGGTCAACATAAAAGAGAGTATCAATGTGTATTTGAAACTATATCCTAGTGTCCATTATAGTTAGTGTCATGGGTATTTAAAACTGTATCCTAGTGTCAAGATACAAGAGACTATCAATGTGATATTGTGTACCATGGTACATGATATCCACATGATAAAAAATACCTAGAGTTAAGGTGATATGCAGGTGAGTGCTAGCTAGGTATTGCTAAGAGTATACTTGAAGGTTAGTTCTGGGAAGGAGTTAGCATCTTAGATACTTAGGTAATATCATTGAATAGTGGGTATCGTAATGTCAAGTTATATTTTAGTATACCAATATGTGAGGGATACTAGGATATGAAGGTAAGGTAGTGGTCAAGGCATGAGTCAAGATATTAGGTATGAAGTATTTAGTCAAGATACTAGGATATTGATACTCCGAGGTCAAGTGTTTCTTGTGGGCTCACAAGGAACACATAATGACAGAGATATCATTACCTCTTATTTTTGTCCGTGTCAACACGAGTCAAGTGTCCATGTCAGCCATTCTCTGAAGAAGTAAATTTACATCTGTTAGCCTTATTGAAGCTTTTAGAGTTATACAAATTTTCGAAAAATAGAAGAAAATACAAAGAACGAAAGGAGTAAAAAGTCGTAAAAATAACAAAGAACGAAAAATCCTAGAATTTATTTTATAATACTTAGCATTTCCTATTATTTTTTAAAATTAACTCTGAAAGCCTTAAAAGGCTTGCAGAAGTAAAAAAAAGAAGAGAAGGGCTGCCATTGAACACGTGACAATACTTAATAGGGTTTGAAATCGAAGTTATCCACATGCCTACTAGTTTTCGGATGGTTACAAATTATAAAATGGAAACTCATGAATCAGGATATGGATACTCATGTATTAGGACTCGGATGCTCACGCATCAGGAAGAGTTGTCACTTTTAATGAACATATGTATCCATCTTTGCATCCATTTGGACAATATACTTGAATAATGTATATACATCTTTGCAGAATTATTTTCAAATGGATATAAATTACTATCTACGACATCATTCATAGATCTACAATCGTTATCCTAATGACATGTGCGGTGTGTAGGATGAATTTATACAGAAGATAGAGCAGTTCCTGCAATTCGTCAAGGCATTTCCTTAATACATGGACCGCACCAAAATTAAGTGTTCATGTGTGAGATGTCGCAACTTAAAATATCATCCAAAACTGGACATGACATTTCATTTGCACTCGAGGAATTTCATGTCAAATTATTGTTAGTAGACCTCACACGGAGAACTTGTGCCTTTAGCATCGGAGCCAGAGCCTTATGTTGAGCCGTATATAGATTTTTTTGACCACACTGATTACGACGAAGGGTGGGTGAACATGGTTTTCGATCGCTGCGGGGCCTAGTTTTAATCCGGACAATCATGAGGCGGCTGAGGAGACACAGAATATCGATGCTACTAAGTTCATGGAGTTGCTGGAGAATGTAAGGACTCTTTTGTATCCTGGTTGTGAGGATCATTCACCATTAGATGTAGTTACAAGATTATTTAGCATCAAGTTCGATTTCAATATGTCTCAAGAATGCTACAACCGAATCATCGAGTTGATTATAGAGATATTGTCGGATGGTGCCAAGTTACAAACAGACTTCTACTGATCTAAAAGAATGGTGAGACTGTTCTGGATAGGATATGATAAAATTAATGCTTGTCCCAACGGATGCATTTTGTACTACAAAAATGATAAGGATGAAGACGTGTGCAGATCGTGGTGCTGATCGCTACAAGGCAACTAGTACAAGTAGGACTCCCACGACAAGGAAGCCGACTGATTTGATACACTACTTGCCTTTGACCCTGCACTTGCAGAGATTGTTTATGGTGAAGGAGACTACCAAAAACATGCGTTGGCACAGGCAAAAACAGATCGATGGAGTATTGGATCATCCATCCGATGGAGAAGCACGAAAGTACTTTGATTGGGAGCATCCAGATTTTGCTTCTGATACGCGTAATCTAAGATTGGAGCTCTCCTCCGATGGTTTTACCCCATTCGGACTTTTTACAATATTCGTGTTGACCTGTGATTGTCACTCCGTACAACCTACAACCATGGTTGTGTATGAAGACTCCTTATATGTTTCTAACCGCTATTATTCTGGGTCCGAACAATCTGAAGAGGAACATTGATGTGTACTTACAGCCGTTGATAGATGAGTTGAATTATTTGTGGAAAGTAGGCACCAACACGTATGATGTTTCCAGAAAGCAGCACTTTCAGATGAGGACTGCACTTATGTGGACCATCAAAGATGTTCCAGCCTATGAAATGTTTTTGGGATGGAGCACTCATGGTCGTCCCCCGTCGGTACAAAGGGCACTTAGATGATTTCTGAGGTCCAACTACGGGGGCCCTTGGACCAACTACACGGATGTCTCAGACGAGAGGAAGGCATTCTGGTTTGCCTACTACAAGGTAACTAAAGTATATTACTTTTAATATCAATCATCTTTTATGCATATTATATAACTTACTATTTTATTTCTTGTAGAAATATATTTTGTCCACCATACCAGACTGAGATGATCGAGAAAAAATTTTCTGTCATTACCGCCAAGTTGATCCGTGATATGATCGACGACTAGAAGGCTCGAGAGCGCTCCCGAAGGCCTATCCAAGATTGGATCACGTCCGAGCAGTATACTAGATGAGGGCTAGATTCGACGATTCCAGGTACAAAGAAAGGTCATAAAAGGCAAAGACGGCTAAGACGAGGACAGAAAAATGGTATGGTGGCTCGATTCCCATGACAGAACATTTTCACCGTCTGGTATGTATTTTAATGAATATAGGAACAAAATGTTTAATTTTAATAACAAACAAATTATTTTTAATAGATACAGAGGGATGGTGACGCTAATATGGTGACCGTCTTCCTAGACACCCATCGGAAGGATAGAAAGCTCATCGATTAGAAGGCCATGCAGAGCTATGTAAGTATTACTTTATGTTTAGTTAACTTTAATATAAATTAGAAAGTATGCAATAGATATCCATATACGTATTAATAAGTACCTTAGACATTAGCAACTATGCCGATTTGATAGTAAATATTATACTTATCGAGATGCATACCTTTCTAGGATGAGTTGTTGACGCTACGTACACCTGTAGAAGGAGGGACTAGTACTTCCTCGCAGCCCTCTCTGCCTTAGTCGGCATACGAGCTCTGGATGACCGTCGTTGGTGGTCTTTAGAGGGGTATATAATACGGTAGGGGATCCTACGGTGCCTTTATTGTGATACAGTCATCCAAGGCCCCTTCTTCTAGTGTGCATTTTCTGCAGCCCTCATAAGAGTCAGCCTGAGTCGAGGAGAGCATGTGTCGCCAGGTTGCTGAGCTGTGTGACGAGATGCTACGGAGGATTGCGGAGCAGCCCAGTCTTAGCCGTAGACGGACGATGCGGCGCTCACTACACGATTTGATATGCTCGAGCGCACTATAAGGGAGACACAGGGGACCATGAGGGAGATGAGCGAGAGGATAGATCGTGGCATTCAGGCGGCACAGGGGACTCAGCTGGTCATGGATGATCAGCTTCCAAGGCAGACGATTGTTATGGTTTCATGCAATTCTAGACTGCTAACCACAGAGTAGACGCCTCCTGATCGTACGTCGGTATCGACACCGACTGTATCGATTCTAATACCTCCTCCTCCTCTTGATGAGCCGTTACCGGTGACACTTATACCGCAGTAGTATAGGTTCATGTTATCCCAGATGCATGTCCCTATTTCTCCTTCTCCTCATACTGATCAGCCGTAGTCCTTCATTGGACATATTGTGTTGTGTTGTGTTGTGTTGTGTTGTGCTTTGTTGATCCATTCTTGGGTCTTTATGTATTTATTTTATACATTTGGTGATAGTATGTGTTGTGTTGACTTTATTTATTTGATTATTGAAAACTCTTTTTATAGCTGTTTGGTAGGGGATTTGTCTCCACTCGGCTATCTTATGGCTATCTTATTATTTGACTCTATTTATTTGATTATTGGAACATTTTCATTGTTTGTCTGTATGGATGAAATTCTATATTTTTTTTGCCGGTGGTGAGTGTTCCACCGAAGGGGTCGGCGAACCAGAGGGTTGCTCCGGATCTACTATTTGTAAACTGCGATTTAAACTGCAGGTAGATTCTAGATGAAGAACAAACAAACAATATCCTTTTTTTTCTTTTTCTGTTGTAGTTTAGAGACGTTCAACAATGGCTATTGACGTCCTATAACGTCGCTCGACCTGTACCGACGACGTCGCAAACAGTCACCAATTGCAGTGTCGGCATCCTCGTAGCTAAACGTCGCTAAGTACTGAATAATCGGCGACATTTAGCAACAAATAGTGACATTGCAGAATAGCAACGAGTCGTCGCTAAACGTTGCTGTCAATAAGAATATTAGCGACGTGCTTTCGTCTCTACGAGATGTCGCTATAGCGACTACCAGCAACATTTTTTGTGTTAGCGACCATGGAATATGCGACACCGGATTTTTGTCACTAAAAATGTAACTAATCACGATTAGCGACGTCTTTGTACAGTTTAGCAATTTTTTTTATTCGCTAAAGTTTCTTATTTTGGTAGTGTTTCTTGATAAATCTAGTTGATGAAGTGGAATGAGTTTATTTTTAATAAGTTTCGAGGCTGAAATTTTTTTGAAGGTATATTGTGTAATGTCCTGCTTCGTACGGCGTATTATGCTAGCTGGTTGGGCTCGAAGAACCCCTATTGGACTAGGATTTATGCGGAGGAATCATTTAGAAAGCTATGTGATCGTGATGGAAAATTTATTAAGATAGTGGGTGGCGTTGGTCCTTTGTTCCTTTATCTTCATGCTTAATAAAAATGATTACATTTATGATTGCTTGTGTTGTTGCTAAATGACACCTAACAAGAATCACAAAAGATAATGAAAGATAAGTGGGCACATTGCTTTTAATTTGTCGTAAAAGAATGTTGGTTATGTCGTACTATTGTAACAAATGTTGGAACCATTGAATCGTCATTTACGTTAAGTCCTCGGAATGGGCAGTATGTATTTCGAGCTACGACTCGAGAAAATATGGTGGAACGTATGGTAAGTCCTTGTATTGGACAATGAAGTCCCTAAATTAGGTAGGAAAGTCCATGGATTGGGCAGTAAGTATTATGAGCTACAACTCAAGGAAATATGACAAGACAGATGAGAAATGTTGGCATATTTATTTAAGTTTTCTGTATCATGCATGATATGCTTTTTTTATAAGTAATTTGTATATAGATGCGTAGTCATGGACAACTTGTGCACAATGTTTAGTTCCTCGAATGGTACTCCGAGACCACGGAACTGCTTTGGCCTAGGATGGAACAAGGACGGTGTTGACATACTAGCATCGAAATTCTGGGACCTTCAGTGAGGATAGCTACATGTGTTATAAGGGAAGTTGCAATTCTACTAATAGTCGAGACGAATCATGGTCGGTGACCTTTATGTAGACAAACAACATTTCTAATGATGTCTTATGCAGATAGAGTAAGTTATTACTCATTTATAGGGACGGACAAATGATTGTAGGTAAGAATCACTAATTGTTGAAAGTTATGATATTTCTATTATAGATAATTATTAATTGACCCTAAGGCAAGATAGCAAACTCACTATTAATAATGTTCCTATCACATGATTACTATGTTGATTTTAGGTCAGTCATGTTAGCACTTCTCACCAATACACGTCAATATGTATTGATACCCTCCACTTTTGTAGGTGCGAGAGTAGTTTGAATAGTTCTGAGCCATCGAAGGATTGTTGGGCGAGCTCAAAATTTTCTCGCAATATATGCGATCTTCTATCATAAAGGGCATAACGTATGGAATGTTGTAAATCCTTTGTATCAGTGAGATGTAAGCCTATTCAGCAAATTTTAATGTAAATCAAGTTTGGTAAGTTTCAGTCGGCTATTAAGAGTCTTGTATTCGGTTACAAGACTTTGTATTCCGCTACAAAATATCAATAAATATATTCTTTTTCATGTATTTTTTGTGACTTTAATTTATCTGCTTATGAAGGAAAATGTACAAAATTAGGCCTATGACCTTTTCTGACCATATATATGGTAATCCGACATAAAATTGGATTTGACTATATATATGGTAATCCTACATACAATTGGATTTTTAAGCCTACATAGGATTAGATTTCTATGCTATATAAAGGAGTCTATAGGTGCTCCATGAGATCTCATTGTGCTCAATAAAAGTTGTTGAATAAGTTCAACACAAAAGTTTGATATTTTTTTATCTTTGTGGTAGAGAGTTCTTGAGTGCAAGGAGAGAAGTGTTGAGAGTTATTGTAATTCCTTTTCTTTTTCATAGTGGAACTAAATCACCATCGTCTGTGGAAGTAGGCATCTTGGCCGAACCACTTAAATTATTATCTTTGTGGTTGTGAATTTTCTCTGAGATATTCTCTGATTTTTTGGATTTATTTTTACTATGCCACGATAAATTGGTATCAGAGCTTTGAGATTCTTGTAAGGCGTCCGATAAAGTTTTTAGAGAATGTTAATTGGGTAGATTATTGATATGGTGCCGTCAAGTAGGATCGGGAAGTATAAAATTGAGAAGTTCAATAGAAAGAATGATTTTGGCTTTCAGAAAAGCCAAATGAATGACGTTCTCATATCTTAAAAGTTTTACAAGGCTTTACAGGGAAAATCCAAAAAATCTGCTGACATGACTAATGATGATTGGGATAGCATGGATATTGAAGCATGTGATGCTATTCGTCTGTGTTTGGAAAGGGATATCATGAACTCTGTGAAGGACAAAACCACCACTGTTGGGCTCTAGTTGAAGTTGGAATCACTCTACATGACAAAAACTCTCACCAACTGACTTTGTATGTTAATGTCGTTCTATAGACTAATGATAAGGATGTTTACATACATGAAGAAGATGATCGTTTGGCGCTAATACTATTATTTTATTTGCCTGATTCTTATGATAATCTTATTCAAATATTACTATACAGGAAGGACTCAATTTCTATAGAAGAGGCTACAAGTGCCTTATTGTCTAATGGGGTACGGAGGTTGGCTTCTAATGGCGAAAATAGTAGAGACCAAAACCAAGGTTTGACGGTAAGGGGGAGGACAAACGATAGGGCATCTTATAGCAGAAGGTCAAGATCCAAGTCCAAGACACCTATTAAGAAAGTGAAGGGCTTCAACTGCAATGAGAAAGAAAATTATGCAAATAAGTGTCCTCATCCAAAGAAGAATAACAAGAAAAAAGAGAATAAGACAGAAAAAGAAGGTGATGAAACAAACTGTAAGTTGATAGTGAGGGGGTCTGTTTTTTGTTGGCACATGACAACATGAGTGACAGTTGGATTTTTGATTTCGGATGCTCGTAGCATATGTATCCAAAGAGAGAGTACTTTTCTTCCTACAAGATGACAGATGGTGCTTCTGTGTTGATTGGCAAGAACAATGCATGTCGAGCTGTTTGAATTGGGTCTATCAAGGTAAAAATGTATGATGGAATTGTGCAAACTTTGGCCGATGTCAAACATGTTCCCGACTTCAAGAAAAATCTTGTTTCCCTTGGTACGCTTGACTCGAATGGTAACATGTTTGTCGTCGAGGGTGGAGTCTTGCAGGTTGTTCGTGGTTCTTTCGTGGTAATGAAAGGTCACCGACATGGTAACTTTTATATCTTATTAGGAAGCACTATGACTGTAACTTTAGTAGTTAGTATATCTGATTCGTCTTATAGCACACGTCTTTGGCATATGCAGCTTGGGAATATGAGTGAGAAAGTCCTGTCCTTACTGAGCAAGTATGGGTTACTAAAGAACTTGAAGAAGCCAAGTATGAATTTCTATGAGTATTGTGTTTATGGAAAGCAACACCGGGTAACCTTCATATAAGCAAGCAGAAGATAAGAGGTATTCTCGGCTGTGTGCATACAGATGTATGGGGGACCTAACAAGATTTCTTCCAAGAATGGAGCAAGGTACTATGTCACTTTTATTGATGATTATACACATTATGTTTGGCTGTATTTCATCAAAACCAAGGATGAAGTGTTCAAAAAGTTCAAGCAGTTGAAAGCAACTGTGGAGAACAGAACGGGCAAAAAGGTAAAAATGATGAGTCTGATAATGGTACTGAATATACCTATAGAACTTCCAAAGATTTCTATGCTCAAGAAGGTATCATTCGATATTGGACCGTCAGGAACACACCGCAGCAGAATAGGTTAGCAGAGAGGATGAACCGAACGTTGCTTGATAAACAAGATGTATTCTCTCCAATGCTGATTTAGGCAAGGAATGGTGGACAGATGCTATACACATGGAACGTTACTTGGTTAATAGATCATCAACTCCAGCTATAGATTGTAAGACTCCATATGAGATAATGAACGACAAACTAGCAAATTACCGCACTTTGTGCGTGTTTGGATGCAAAGCTTACCATCATGTCAATGAGGGTAAGTTGGATCCGAGAGCCAAGAAAGTCAATTTTCTTAGGATATGCACAAGGAGTAAAGGAATACCGTCTATACTACTTGGAGGATAAGAAGTTAGTAATCTACAGGGATGTCACATTTGATGAGTCTTTAGTATTGGCTTCAAGCAAGAAGAGTGAGTCTGATCAGAACGGTGGTGTATTTAACAAATCTTAATCTTTCGAGATCGTCACTCTCATTTTCCGTTATACGTATTTTTTGTATATATGTACAGATTTCTAGCAATTGTCAGGTGGACCGTAGTTAGACTTGTCTTGCTTAGCTTGATCTTGGTTTAAACTTGCCTTGGTTTATTTAGTTTGGTTCAACACGACTTAGCTTGGCATGGCTGGGTTTGGTTCATTTTGGTTTGGGATGAGAAGGGTTGATATATACGTCAACTCTCCTCTCTCACTCTCTCTCTCTCTCTTTATTATTTTTATTTATCTCTTCTTCTTCTTCTCCATTACTCCTCTCCACCTACACCCAAAAAATCCAAGGTAAGTGCAACTTGCTTCATGATGGATCTCAATTTTTAGTGTTCTATTCTCTTCTTTGCAAGATTCTAAGCCTCATTAGAAATTGACATTTTTGGTTTTGATGAATAGATTTTTATAGATCTAGGTTTTGATCTTTTCTTATTTTTCTTGGTTTTGATCTACTAAAACTTAGTATTTTCCAAAACCAGTCATCCCAGGCTGTAGTAAATCTCGTTCTATACAATTTAGACCCTTGAAAGTCCTGATTCTGACATATTTTGAGTACATTATGGCATTTTAAAGTTTATGGGTTCTTTGAGCTCTTCTCGGTCTGTTGGAGGAGAAGGTGAGCAGTGCGCGCGCTCCTTGGAGCCGTGTTCCCTTGGTTGTGTGCGCTCTTTAGCGCAGCGCAACCTAGCGTGCACACCCCTGGCGCCACCTATTCCCCCTGGCGCCCCTTGGCACCCTGGTCCACGCGCACCCTGGTCGTGGCGGACCCTGGTCCAGGCGTACCCTAGCCCAGGCGTCCATTGGCCCCGGCATACTTTTCCCCTGGCACCAATTGCCGTCTGGCCCAGCTCTCATTAGCCCAGGCGCTTCCTGTCTTCCTTGGCGCCACTTGGCTAGGCACCACCTGTCTCTTTTGGCGTCACCAGTCGCCTTTGGTGCCACTTGGCTAGGCACCTTCTGTCACCTCCCTGGCGCCACTTGACCAGCGCCACTTGTTTGCCATGATACCCCTTGTCCCTTACCCATATGCATGTTCTCTTAGTTCTTGTTGCACATGCTTGTGATCATACGTGTGCCTTGTACTTGGGCTAACTTGTGACGACCCGACTTGATAACTTGTTGATATAGAACATGATAAACTTGAGCATGACATGACTTTCCAGTATTGAACTTGGCATGAATACGAATCGACATGAATACGACTTGGCATGAACACGACATGATAACATGAACTCTTCTTGATAATCTTGATAGTGGCCCGTCGAGGCGCACTCTTGACAAGTAACAAGTAAACTTGATATGACATGTGTAAACTTGATAGTGGCCCGTTGAGGCGCACTCCAGACAAGTTCTCTTGACATAACAAGTAAACTTGACCTGACATGTATAATCTTGAAAGGCTGTTGCGACAGCTACCCTGACTTGCTAAGTAACTCTTGTCTTGACACCGTGGTTGATTTTCTTGATTGTGCCTGTATAAGCTATATGTCTCATCTTACATCATGTCTAGGACATGTATTCCTGGTTATCGCGGTCAGGAATTTATATTGAATCTGACTAGGTTAAATGACTAGATTAATCAAGTAGTCCATATAGAGAGATTTTTTCAGTTACAGGCGATCATGTTATCCCGGCCACACCTGAGGGACTTATAGCCTGCCGACGAGTAGGACACATTTCCAGCTCACTATCATTTGGGACACTTCTTGAAAACATAAGTACTAAAAGTACACCAGTAATCTTGATATACTCTTGTAAGTCCTGTAAATCACCTTGCCATGATATCTTGGATAGCTGCAAGGCTTGTGACTGCGGGAACGTCTCATTGCATCTTGCTAGTAACTAGGCATGTAATAACCCTTGTTAGCTAATGATAGCAAGTCGTAGGACTTGATTGGCCGTACCTGAATGCTTGTTCGTGATTAGCATAGGAATTATATTTTATCTATTGTTTTTCCTAATGCAAGCTATTGTTTTATTCTAACCCTGTTTCTTGTCATTTAAGCCTGTTTATTTATTTATTCTTCTATTTTATTATCTGCTGGTTTTAGTTCCTTATTGAAACCTCACTTGTGGCACTTGTTCTTTTTGGGGTCTGACCTAGCTGGTTTCGTATGGCCAGATTTCGGAGTAATACCTGAGGATCTTCCTGCTTATCAACCAGATGGTAAACACCAAACATAATCCTGACAACGAGTGGGTTTCTTATTTTGCTCTCCCACTCTATTGTAAAATTTTCTTTTGAGGCATTTAGCCGCCAAGCAAGTGTTAGCTCGTGGTGAAATTTAATTTCTGTTTGCCTAAGGGCTGTAACATGATTGACAAATCCTAGGGTTGATCATGTATGACTTAACTCTTGCTAGTCTCGTATTTTGTATGAATAGATCATGATCATCTGAATATGTAATATTTGTGATGCCTTATTTTGTATGTCTGATGATCTAACATCTTGTACATTTATTTGCTTGCTTGAGATTGAGACACTAGGCTTGTTCCTGACCATAGAGACTGATGGATTGTAGTTTAACCCTCATGCATCTTGACAGCCGTGACTGTATTGCGAGGTGGGTGGTACTTCAATGTACGTAGCTGGCTATGTCTGTCCCCCGCTCTATAGTATTCTGGTTTTGGGTATGACACGGTTTAAGTGGTGGCTCATGCAGGTCTTGTAAATCAAGATGTGTGAGGGTTTTACCGAATAGATGTCTCAATCAACATTCTCCCTTGATCTCTACTCGTGCCTTCTAATCTTTCTAAAATCTTGACCTGATCACATGCTTATATCCTTAATCAATCTTGGTCCTTCCTTATTATTCCTGATGTCATTTTCTTCAGTGGTTTTGTTCCTGGTCCTACCGATCATCTGGGTGGAGCACCCCCAGAGAACGAGCAACAAGTAAACCAGTCATAACCTGGAGACCATGCCCAACACTCTGGTGAAGTATCCCGAGTCATGCCTTCCGGGGATCCAGAACCACCAGTCCAGCCAGCTCAGCCTGCAGAGCTTGACAATAGAACCCAGATGAGACTCATCCGGGACTTGCTTGCGTCACAAGATCGTTGAGGCAATGTCCTGCACCAGACAGTACAAGATGCTATGGACAGAGTTGGTTACCAAGGGAATATTGCAGCCAACAGCTTCAAACGCCTGAACCCTCCTTTCTTGGATGACTGTGAAGATGCGATAGCTGCTGATGCTTGGCTTCAGGATATAGAAGTCATTCTGGAGGCAGCTAGGACTCCAGAGGGAGAGAAGCTGGCCATTATGCGCCTACAATTGTTGGACTTAGCCCGCAGCTGGTGGGCGATGCAAGCATTTAGTTTGGTGACACCTATCTCATGGGCGATATTCAGTTACAAATTTTAGACAAAGTATTTCAATGCAGTAGCTCGGTATGATCTAGACAAGGTTCAACAATCTCAAGCATATGGAAAGGACGGTCGATGGATATGCGGCCGAGTTTTCTAGGCTTAGTCGGTTTGCTCCCACCTTGGTGGCAACCGAATTGGACCGAGCGCAGCGATTCCAGCAGGGACTTCACCTAGAGATTATTTTAGCAATGGAGCAGTTTGAGCACCAGATATTTGATGCTGTCTTACGAGCAGCTAGGAGGCATGAATATACCTTCCAGAGGATATTAGATTGAACTAGAGGATGGAAGAGGCCTCATGGATAGTTATCTCAGTCATCAGCACCAGCCCCGGCAGCTAGGGCTTTGACTATTGGAGCTCCTAGAAGGGCGACCATAGTTTCATCGGTTCACCACTCGATACCGACGTACAATAGAGGCAGAAGGAGTCTTCCGTAATAGGCTGCACTCATTGTGGGAAGCCTGGGCATGTAGTTTTAGAGTGTCGCAGGGCATAGGGATTATGCTTAGCTTATGGGGCACCGGATCACAAAATTAGGTATTGTCCGCATAGAGCTAGTTTATCTTCATCAGCCCTAACCAGTCCATCGGTTAGGACACTGGCACCAGTGCAGCAGCAGCGGCAGTACCAACCTTCAAGGTCGTTACTGCCTCTGGCTCAACAGTATGTTCAGGCCCATGCTCAGATTCAGAATAGACAGAAAGGTCACCAGCAGAGGGGACCAGCACCAAGGAGGCATGGTCAAGTTATGGCTCTGACCGTGGCAAAAGAATTGGCATCAGGTGAGGTGGTGGCAGGTACCATTCTCATCAATTCTTTTCCAGCATCAGTATTTTTTATTTCGGGTACATTGCATTCATTTATGTCTGCACGATTAGTTACACAGATAAGACTGGAGCTCAAGTCACTATCAATAAGGCTCAATATACTTATTGGTAACGGTCTTGTGGAAGTAGATAGAGTCTTTTTCTCGTGTCGAATCGTAGTTAGCGGTAGAGAGTTTTCCGCTAGATTGATAGAATTTTCGATGGACAACTATGATGTGGTCCTAGGAATAGATTGGTTGAAGGATCAATATACAAGAATAGACTGCCATATTGGCAAGATTATTTTTGGTATTCCCGACGAAGAAGAATTTTTATTTCCCAGAGGCGAAGTATAACCTTCTCCCTAGTCTTGCGGATGGCAGTAGTAAAAGTAGTTCAGTTTTCCAGAGTAGTAGAAGAATTTTATGACGTATTCTCCGAAGAGCTTCCAGGCATGCCGCCAGAGAGAGAGATAGAGTTCACCATTGGTTTGATTCCAGGGACGGCACTAGTATCAGAGAGAGTCTACAGAATAGCACCATTAGAGTTGGAGATCTTGTACAAGATGATTGAAGAACTCAGAATCAAGAGATTCATTCGTACTAGTGGATCGCCTTGGGGAGCCCCGATGCTTCTTGTGAACAAGAAAGATGGTACGTTAAGATTATGTGTTGATTATCGTACATTGAATTCCGTAACAATTAAGAACAGATATCCCCTATCAAGGATAGATGACTTGTTCTATCAACTTAGCGGGCAGCAGTATTCTCGAAGATTGACTTACGGTCGAGGTACCATCAGATCAGAGTCAGACGACATTCAGATCTAGATATGGGCATTAGGAGTTTCTCGTTATGCCATTCAGGGCGACCAATGCGCCAGCAGTATTCATGGATCTCATGAATCGTATATTCATGCCTTATTTGGATTAGTTCGTGATAGCGTTTATAGATGAAATCTTGGTCTATAGCAAGAATAAAGCAGAGCATGAGCAGCATCTCCGAGTAGTCCTTCAGATTCTCAGAGAGCACCAGTTGTATGCGAAGTTCAGTAAGTGCAAGTTTTGGTTTGATCATATTTCGTAATTAGGTCACATCATCACCAGAGGTGGAGTGGAAGTGGCCCCCAGAAGATAGTGGCTGTAGAGACATGGCTAGTACCCAGTACCGCCGTAGAAGATCACAGTTTCCTGGGATTGGCGGGCTATTACCGATGATTTGTATCAGATTTTGCTTGAATTTTAGTGCCCATGACATAGTTGACCCGTAAGGTGTACAGTTGACTTGGACAGCAGAGTGTCAGAGTTCATTTGGGAAGTTGAAGCAAGGGTTGATGACAACACCCATTCTCACGCTTCCAGATGGGACTGGAAAATTTTTAGTTTATTGTGATGCTTCAGGCGGAGGATTAGGATGCGTCTTGATGCAGCATGACAAGGTAGTAGCTTATGCATCACGTCAGCTTCGTGATCATGAGAGGAATTGCCCAACCCATGACTTGGAGTTAGCAGCGGTAGTTTTTGCATTTAAGCTTTGAAGGCATTACTTGTACGGAGATGGGGTAGAGATTTTCACTGACCACAAAAGTATTAAGTACGTATTTATCCAGAAGGATCTCAACATGCATCAGAAAAGATGGCTAGAGTTACTGGTAAATTACGACATCAACCTGTTGTATCATCCTGGGAAGGCCAACGTTGTTGCAGATGCATTGAATAGAAGAGCATGAGCTTATTTTCTAATAGCACAACCAGAGTTATTAGCAGATCTTTAGAAGATGGGAATAGAGATTGTTCTTCCTACCAATATGTCATTGATGGCCAATATACAAGTTCAGTCCAGTATAGTTGAAAGGATTAAGACAGCTCAATCAACGGATTCTAAGCTTCAGCGGCTTAGGACAGAATGTGAAGCAGGACGAAGAGCAGAGTTATGCATTCACGGAGACGGCACGCTCTGACATGGAAGACGTCTTTGTGTACCCAGTGGTGACATCAGGTAGGAGATCATGCCAGAGGCTCACAGTTTACAGTATTCAATTCATCCTGGTAGTATGAAGATGTATCGTGATATTTGTCAGCATTTCTGGTGGAATAGCATGGAGAGGGATATAACTCAGTTTGTCTCTCATTTTTTAGTTTGCCAACAAGTTGAAGTTGAACATCAGAGACCATCTGGACTTCTTCAACCTTTACCGATCCAAGAATGTAAATGAAAGAATATTACCATAGATTTTGTAACTGGGTTACCTAAATCTCCAGCTGGGAGAGATGCTATATGGGTTATAGTTGACTGAATTACCAAGGTAGCTCATTTTTTTCCTTTCAGAATTGGTCAGTCGACGGATCAACTAGCAGAGATGTACCTCAGGCAGATAGTCAGATTGTATGGAGTGCCAGTTAGCATCGTGTCCGACAGAGATTCAAGTTTTACATCACACATTTGGCAGAGTCTTCAAAAGAGTTTGGGAACTCGTCTCAAGTTTAGTTCAGCTTATCATCCGCAGACAGATAGTCAATCGGAGCACACGATTCAAACTCTTGAAGGTATATTGAGATCATGTACACTAGACTTCGATGGTTCAAGGAAAGATCACCTGCATTTAGTAGAGTTCTCCTACAATAACAGTTTCCAGGCCAGTATCCAGATGGCAAAATTTGAGACACTATATGGTAGAAAGTGCAGATCGCCTTTAGCCTGGGATGATGTAGGCAAGAGGCAGATGCTTGGTCCAGAAATGGTTATGCAGACTATCAAGGTGGTCAGACAAGTCAGAGATCATCTTCGAGTTGCACAAGATCGTCAGTGTCATTGGGCCAATTCTCATCGACGTCCTATTGAGTTTTCTATCGGCGACCATGTATTCCTTAGGATCTCGTCTACCCGTGGTGTCATTCGATTAGGCATGCGGGGAAAGGTTAATCCTAGTTATATAGGACCGTTTGATATTCTCGAGCGAGTAGGTGATGTTTCATATCGTCTTGCTCTTCCACCATCGTTACATGACATATATGACGCATTTCATGTATCCTATTACGACGGTATATCCCGAATATGAGCCATATCCTTGATCATTCATAATTGGTTGTTGGTAACAACCTTTCGTATGAGGAAATGCTCGTATCCATATTGGATCGAAGAGAGAAGGTACTCAAGAACAAGACTATTAGTTTAGTACGTGTTGGTTGGGGTCATCACTCTTTGGGTGAGTCAACTTGGGAATGTGAGGATGATATTCGATCACGATATCCACACCTGTTTGACACATAAGGTATAATACCATCCGTATGCCTTATGGTTTTACTTCCTTGCTTGCATGAATGATTGTTTGATTGACTATTAGTCGTAGATTGCCATTATTAGTATAACTTGTCCCGATACCTCTAGCCTCTTGATTAAATTCTGAGGACGAAATTCTTCTAAGGTGGGTAGAGTTTTAACTCCCGTTTCCTATTATACGTATTTTCTGTGTACATGTACGGATTTCTAGCAATTGTCAGGGGGACCGTAGTTAGACTTGTCTTGCTTAGCTTGATCTTGGTTTAAACTTGCCTTGGTTTATTTGGCTTGGTTCAACATGACTTGGCTTGGCTTGGTTTGGCTCATTTTGGTTTGAGATGAGAAGAGTTGATATATAAGTCAACTCTTCTCTCTCTCTCTCTCTCTCTCTCTCTCTCTCTTCATTACTTTCATTTATCTCTTCTTCTTCTTCATTTCTCCTCTCCACCTACACCCAAAAAACCCTAGGCAAGTGCAACTTGCTTCATGATGGATCTCAAGTTTTAGTGTTCTATTCTCTTCTTTGTAAGATTCTAAGCCTCATTAGAACTTGACATTTTTGGTTTTGATGGATAAAATTTTAAAGATCTAGGTTTTGATCTTTTCTTATTTTTCTTGATTTTGATCTATTAAAACTTGGTATTTTCCGAAACCATTCATCCCAGGCTTTAGAAAATCTCGTTCTATACAATTTAGACCCTTGGAAGTCCCGATTCTGACTTATTTTGAGCAAGTTATGGCATTTTGAAGTTTATGGGTTCTTTGAGGTCTTCTCAGTCTGTTGGAGGAGAAGATGAGAAGTGCGCGCGCGCCCCTTGGCGCCGTTTTCCCTTGGTTGCGTGTGCTCTTTAGCGTCGTGCAACCTAGCGTGCGGGCCCCTGACACCACATGTTCCCCCTGGCGCCCCTTGGCACCCTGGTCCATGTGCACCCTGGTCAAGGCGCACCCTAGCCCAGGCGCCCATTGTCCCTGGCGCACTTTTGCCCCTGGCACCAATTGCCTCTTGGCCCAGCTCTCTTTAGCCCAGGCGCCACCTGTCTCCCTTGGCAACATTTGGCTAGGCACCACCTGTCTCCCTTGGCGCCACTTGGCTAGGCACCACCTGTCTCCCATGGCGCCACCTATCTCCCTTGGCGTCATTTGGCTAGGCTCCACCTATCACCTCCCTAGCGCCACTTGACCAGCGCCACTTGTTTTCCATGATACCCCTTGCCCCTTACTCCCATGCATGTTCTCTTAGTTCTTGTTTCACATGCTTGTGATCTTACATGTGGCTTGTACTTGGCCTAACTTGCGACGATCCGACTTGATAACTTGTTGATATGGAACATGATAAACTTGAGCATGACATGACTTGCCAGTATTGAACTTGGCATAAATACGACTCGACATGAATACGACTTGGCATGAACACGACATGATAACATGAACCCTTCTGATAATCTTGATAGTGGCCCGTCGAGGCGCACTATTGACAAGTAACAAGTAAACTTGATGTGACATGTATAAACTTGATAGTGGCCTATTGAGGCGCACTCCTAACAAGTACTCTTGACATGACAAGTAAACATGACTTGACATGTATAATCTTGAAAGGCTATTGTGACAGCTACCCTGACTTGCTAAGTAACTCTTGTCTTGACACCATGGTTAATTTTCTTGATTGTGCCTGTATAATCTACCTGTCTCGTCTTGCATCATGTCTAGAACATAGATTCCTAGTTACCACGGTTAGGAATTCATAATGAATCTGACTAGGTTAAATGATTAAATTGATCAAGTAGTCCATATAAAGAGATTTTTCCAATTACAGGCGATCCCGTTATCCCGGCCACACCTGAGGGACTTGTAGCCTGCCGACGTGCAGGACACATTTCCAGCTTACTGTCATATGGGACACTTCTTGAAAATATAAGTACTGAAAGTACACCAGTAATCTTGATAACTCTTGTAACTCCTGTAAATCACCTCGCCTAGATAACCTAGATAGCGGCAGGGCTTGTGACTGCGGGAACATCTTATTGCATCTTGCTAGAAACTAGCCTGTGATAACCCTAGTTAGCTAATGATAGCAAGCCGTAGGACTTGATTGGCCGTGCCTGAATGCTTGCTCGTAATTAGCATGGGAATTATATTCCGTCTATTATTTTTTCTAATACAAGCTATTATTTTATTCTAACCCTGTCTTCTTATCATTTAAGCATATTCATTTATTTATTCTTCTATTTTATTATTTGCTGGTTTTAGTTCCTTAATGAAGCCTCCCTTGTGGCACTTACTCTTTCTGGGGTCTGACCCAGCTGATTTTGTATGGCCAGATTTCGGAGTGATACCCGAGGATCTTTCTACTTATAAGCTAGATGGTGAACACCAAACGCAATCCTGGCAACGAGTGGGTTTCTTATTTTGCTCTCACACTCTATTGTAAATTATTCTTTTAAGGTGTTTAGCCGCCGAGCAAGTGTTAGCTCATGGTGAAACTTAATTTCTGTTTGCCTAAGGGTTGTAACATGATTGACAAATCCTAGGGTTGATCATGTATGACTTAACTCTTGCTAGTCTTGCATTTTGTATGACTAGCTTCATGATCATTGAATATATAATATTTGGGACGCTTTACTTTGTATGTCTGATGATCTAACATATTATACATTTATTTGCTTACTTGAGATTGAGACACTAGACTTGTTCCTGACCATAGAGACTGATGGATTGTAGTTTAACTCTTATGCATCTAAATAGCCGTGATCGTATTGCAAGGTGGGTTACACTTCAATGTACGTAGCTGGCTATGTCTATCCCCCGCTCTCTAGTATTCTGGTTCTGGGGTGTGACAGAGATTAAGTCATCTGAGGATGAATCAAATAAGGTAGAGGTTTATGAAGATATTTATCAAGTCCCACAAGAGCAACAACCAGAGGAAAAGCAGCACCAACTGCATGATTCCTTGGCCACCACTAAACCAAAGGGATCGGCCAAGCCAGTACACATGTATGGATTTGATGGACCGATAAAGCACTATAGATAGTTAAATGTGGTGGCATACGAGCTTATTACCTTCATATAGGCTGTCAAAGATACTAGTAGCGAGAACTGGATGGTGGCTATGCAGGTAGAGATTAAGTCACTCCACAAAAACTGTACATGGGATCTGGTTCCATTGTCCAAAGTCAAGAAGGCTATAGGCTACAAGTGGGTGTACAAGAAGAAGGAAGCTTCTCCAGAGTCAGGTGGAACTCGATTCAAGGCAAGATTAGTGGAAAGGGCTTCACGCAGAAGGAGGGAGTGGACTACAATAAGATATTTTCTCTAGTAGTCAAGCACACTTCTATTCGTCTATTGTTAAGCTTGCTAGCTCATCATGATCTCGAGTTAGAGCAACCCGATGTGAAGATGACATTCTTGCACGGCGATCTTGACGAAGAAATTTATATGCATTAACTGGAGGGCTTCAAGGTGGATGGCAAGGAAAATCATGTGTGTTTGTTGAAAAAATTATTGTATGGGTTGAAGCAGTCACCTCGACAGTGGTACAAGCAGTTCTACACCTTAATGACACAACATGAGTTTACCCGAAGTAAGTATGACTGTTGTGTTTACTTTTATAAACTTCGTAGTGGAGATTATATCTATCTATTGCTTTATGTGGATGATATGCTTATTGCCTCAAAAAGCATGGTAGAGACAGATAAACTGAAATCTCAACTTAGCTCGAAGTTTGAGATGAAAGACCTGGGTAGAGCCAAGAAGAATTTAGGGATGGAGATTAAAAATGACAGAGAGGAACGAGAATTTTCTCGAGTTATGTGCTTTATGTACATAACGTATATTGAGAAGATCATTGATCATTTTAGTATAGAAGATGAAAAGTCCGTTTCTACTCCCTTGGCTGGCCACTTTAGGCTCTCATCCAAGTTATCCCTACTACAGATAAGGAGAAGTAGCACATGGCTCAAGTTCCTTATGCGAGTGTAGTTGGCAGCTTAATGTATGCTATGGTGTGCATTCGACCAGACATTGCACAAGTCATAAATGTGGCTAGTCGTTTTATGGCTAATTCGGGGAAGAAGCACTAGGATGCTGTAAAGTGGATATTCAGGTACTTGAAGGGCACCATTGATGTGGGATTACACTTTGGTGAAAAGTTTAGTCAGGTTAGTGGATATGTGGATTCAGACTATACTGGTGATCTGGATAGGCGCAGGTCAACTACTAGATACGTGTTTGTTTTACATGGTGCACCACAGTCAGTTGGACGTCTATGTTGCAGGCTACGGTTGCCCTATCGACTACAGAAGCAGAGTATATGACAGTGACAGATGCAGTGAAAGAATGCCTATGGCTTCATAGTTTGATTAATGACTTGGGGGTGAAGCAAGATGTAGTTGATGTGCATTGTGATAGCATGAATGCTATCCATTTGACAAAATATCAAGTCCATCATGCAAGGACCATGCATATTGATGTTTGCTATCACTTCATACGAAATGTTGTAGAAGACGGTGACAAAAAGTGTATACCAAGGACAATTTCGTTGATATGTTGACTAAGGTTGTTCCTGGAGCTAAGTTCCAACATTGCTTGGACTTGCTCCAAGTCCTACCAATATCTTGAGAGCCCTTAGGGGTAGGATTGACGAGTGGTTGATTTGGTGAAGTTGTGCGGTGGAGAAATGTCAGCTCGTTTTTGTGGCAAAATCTTGCCAATGTGAAGATATGAAGGAAAATGTCCAAAAATAGGCCCATTACCTTTTTTGACCATATATATATATATATATATATATATATATATATATATATATATATATATATGGTAATCCTACATAAGATTAGATTTTAAGTTTATATAGGATTGGATTTCTATGCTATATAAAGGGGTCTATAGGTGCTCCTTGAGATATCTCATTTCTCTCAATGAAAGTTGTTGAATAAGTTCAACACAAGAGAGCAGAAGTTGTTGAATAAGTTCAACACAAAAGTTTATTTTTTTAATCTTTGTGATAGAGAGTTCTTGAGTGCGAGGAGAGAGAATTGTTTAGAGCTATTATAATTTCTTTTCTTCTTCATAGTGGAACTAAATCACTCTCGTCTGTAGAAGTAGGCATCATGGCCGAACCACGTAAATCATTATCTTTGTGGTTGTGAATTTTCTTTGAAATATTCTCTGATTTCTTAGGTTTATTTCTGCTGAACCCCAACAGCTTATTTCTGCTATAATGATATTATTATTGAGAAATATCATTAATTGTGTTCATTTTGCCTTGTATAAGTGCAATTTAAATTTGTACGATACTACCCCAGTGGCAAGTTTTTATTTATGTGGAATCGGGACGTGACAACGATAGCCAAAGTGCTATTCATCTTGAGAAGAATCTAATATTTTATTGTCGGTTTAAGCACATATTAAACTAGGTATCATTGGATATGAGATGTGCCAAAGCTGAAGGATGGAGTAGACATATTCACAAAGGTTCTAGTTTTGCAGAAGGATCGTTGGAATAACAGCTTCTCCACCTACTTGGGAAGGAAAAGATTTGTTGGTGTTAGATATAGTTCCCAACCGATATAGAGAATATCCCAGAGCTCGATCGTCATCCGTGTATCGGAGAAGATTGGGGAGTCGATGTCTACAAGGGTGGTTTAATTCGAGCCCATATCAAAGTCTATGCATAGTATAGGGGCGGTACACCATCAGTGTGGCACTAATAGCTCCAATTACAACATAACATTTTGGCGGTATACCATAGTACATCATTTCCGTATTGTTGATGCTCCAAATACGCTTTATGGTATACTGACGGTATACCATCTGTATACTGTGTTATGGGATGAAGGCCCATTTCTGGTGATTTTTAATCACTATTGGATCTAAATCAACAGTCCAAATCTTTTCAAGATTATGGTAACTTAAATAGGGGTTTCAAACCCTAGTCCCCGTATAACATTCAGAGAGGATAGTGAATTATCTAAGGTGCAACTTTCAAGGGGATAAGAAGAGATTCCGTGTTTTTCAGGCAACTGTTTAGAGGGAGATCGTTGTAGGGAGTTCTTTCTTGGTTCTTGCTTGTCATCTAATCTTCAGTAATCCTCTATTCTCATTGTAATAATTTTTATCCATTAATTGCTTGAAGAGTTGCGGTGATCTGTGTTGGATCGTTGAAGAAGTTTGTATACGAGTCTGTGTACTTTCTTTAATCCTTAGTCGAGGCTTTTCCATGTTGGACTCCGATCGTCCCATAGTTTTTTTGTCAGAATTTTTCACGTAAATATCGTTGTTCTGGTTATATATTTGGTTTTGGAATCGTGTATGGGTGCCTTTCTCTTTAGTCCTCGACAAATTTTTTTTCTTGTTTGAGGAATAATA
The DNA here is from genome assembly GCA_029216955.1 of Iris pallida. NCBI lineage: Eukaryota > Viridiplantae > Streptophyta > Magnoliopsida > Asparagales > Iridaceae > Iris > Iris pallida. The sequence goes on along the minus strand of JANAVB010044619.1, from coordinate 12,197,718 downwards.
GTTTTGCAAATTTCGTGTCCGTTCCCAACACCCACAACTACTGCTATGGTGAGCAATTATTTTTATTATCTGATTTACGTTACAACCAAAGATAATGATAGAGATACGATATGGATACATGATATAGATATTTTTCAAGCTATTTTGTCTACTGAAGTGCGACGAAGTGAAATTGGAAATCGACATTTTGCGTACGCGTTGCGGTCAAATGGAACGAAGTGATTTTTTTTAGGTTCTTTGAAGAAGTGGAAGTTAGATGTTTGAAATTCCAAATTTTGGTATTTTGCTTGTTGTTGAAGTGAGTAAAAAAAGTGCAACTTTTTGTTGAAGTGACATGAATAGGACATACACTTTTTATTAAGTAGAGAGGAAGTGGTCATCCAACCAAATGCGCGAAGTGGGAATAATGATTTTTCACTTTCGTGTTTCACTTCGGAGAAACAAATTCTAATGTCAAAACTTCGATTTTGTGGCAGACAAGATTTAATAATCATGTCAAAAAGTAGCAAATTTTCTCTACAAATTCTCCAACCAAACACATGGAGTGATCCAAATTTTGACCATTTTTGTCGTCCAAATCCGCGAACCAAACAGCCCCTAGGTCATTGTGTGTATTGGGCCAGCCCGGGTTCAGTGTTGACCAGGTCTGACCAGGTCTGGGATGGGTCGGGCTGGAATTTTTTAATGCAAACTTTAAACCCAGCCCGGACCTAGACCCGAGTAGCTTTGGCCCGGACTGGGTCCGGGCAAGGTACGGGTCGGCCTGCGGGCTGTATAATTTAAAAAAAGATATATATTAAAGTTTTGTATTTATACTATCTTTATATCTGTCTAACACAAAAAAACAAGTTAGTTTAGTGGCTATTTGGAGAACTTAGGAAGTATACAGGAGGTCTTGGGTTTATACAACCCCTATCTCCTTTGCAATATATTTTATAATACATATATATACCAAACTTTCACCGGGCTCATAGTCGGACCAGGTCGGGCCGGGTCGTGATAGCATGAAAAAGCAAACACAGCCCGCACCCAATAGAAAATACGGGCCGGGCCTAAAGTTGAAACCAAATCTGGACCTGTTATACTATTGGGCAGGGTCAGGTTGAACCGTTGACTAGGTCCGGGCTGACCAAGACCTGCGTTAACTGGGCCGGTTCAGAGCCAGATTTCGGGCCGTCCGGCCCACCTCACATCTTGACCCCCTAGGTGCATAAATATTCATTTTGTCGTGTGAACTTGGATAGTAGCATGATACAGTTATAGATGTGTGGATAATGATAGTCTATAATATATTGATGTGCCCGTACTATATAGAGAATGATAGTCTATCATATATTGTTTGATTTCTTTTTCTTTCAAAAATCACGATACTTTGTTTTATGGGTGCAACTTGGACGGGCTAAACCCGAGTCTGATCGGATAAACCCATTAATGGGTTGGGTTCGGGTTGAAGATACTTGAGTTCGGACTCGGATATGGGTTAAATATTTGAACCCGATCAAAATTTAGATTGGGCTCGGATTCATGTGTCAGGTTATCCGAAGAATCCGAAACCCGAATATATATATATATATATATATATATATATATATATATATATATATATATATATTTTTTTTTTTTTTAAATAAAAAGTTTAAATCCTAAATTTGTCTACCCAAGCTCTTCAACTTCTTAGAGCATCTACAACCCTATTGTGACTTTGGAAAAAAGTTAATGCCACATAGGAATGACAAAATTTTATTCAAAAGTTCTTCTCCAATGCAATTGTCAAGTCAATTGTGAAGATTATGTGGCAAAAATTAAAGAAGACATTGTGAAATTGATTGTCTTGTTCTAAGAGCATCTCCAACCCTATTGTCTTGTTAAGTGTTGTGAGTCTTAGGTGGCTCCTATGTGGCATGAGCCACAAGACAATGTCTTGTTTATGTGGCAAAATTATATCTCAAAAGACAATGAGATAGAAAAACTCTCTCCAATGCAAAAGTATTGAGAAGACAACAAAAAATATTTTTTCTAACTTCCAAGGCAACTTTTAATACAACTACTGTAGCTTCCCTTTCCGAATTTATTTAAAATATTTTATTATTATTTATTTTATTTAGGATATCATTATGTAATATTAGTATTATTATTGGTTATATTAGCTTGTCAAATAAATATTATAATGTATATTCATATTCATATAAATAGGGCCTGCACTTGAAAAAGAGCATTTAGAAATTTAGGGTTTTATTGGAATATTTAGTTATCCACAGATATGTATATATAAATAGATATTATACATGTGTGTATATATATTTATATAAATGAATAAAATATGGGTGAATACTTGTGTATATATATATATATATATATATATATATATATATATATATATATATATATATATATATATATATATATACATACATATATATATATATATATATACATACATATATATATATATATATATACATACATATATATATATATATATATATATATATATATATATATAAATACATATAAAAAAAACATATATATATATATATATATATATATATATATATATATATATATATATATATATATATATATATATATATATATACGTGCATGAGTATTTATAAATATATATAAATAGATACGCATATAATAATAATAGTAATAGAAAAAGGAAATAAAGAAGTATAATTAGAGAAGGAAAAAGAAGAAAAGAAAATGGGCTAAAAAAGAAAAAGCCAACCAAGCTTTTTTCTCAAAACCGAACCTATGTTCTCAGCTCAGCCGTAATAACCCCACACAGCAGAACAACGCCGACCCGACCCGACCTTGTTGTGCGCATAGTATATAAATAAGAGATCGAGAGGGGGGAGTTCATCTAAAACCCTACCCCCTCATGAGCCGCCAACCACCTGGCGACCCACTGGAGCCACCCCACGTGGCCAACGGCCAGCCACGAGTCGCCGGACGGCAGCCAAGGAAGTCTCGCGCGCAACAGAGCCGAACCATAACACAGCGCACCCGACTCAGGTATGCCACTTCGCCGTCAATGTTCTTCTCGATTACTCAACTGATTTCGACCCCGTAAAAGCCTACGCGTAGCCGATATAATCCCCTACATGACCCTTCAATTTGTTTCGAATGTGGTTGACCATATTTTTTGGGAAACCGATTCGAATATCGGAAAAATCCTGCCCCGAAACAGGATTTATGTCAGTCCATGTACCCATATTAGGAGATCGATTCGGATCGATCTAACACCAGATTATAAAGTGTATTTGAACAAAGTTTTAGAGTACATGACTAGTATTAGAACCCTTCTTTTATTTTCTGTTTTGGACTAGTATAGATTCAGTTAGATGGTTTCAAAAATCCGGAAGAACCTTATTTCGAAAATTGAATTTAATAAAAAACCATCCGAAATGACGTGTGTCCCGCCAAACCGGGCGACGTGGTCGCGAACCGAAGGCATCGAAAGGTGTGTAACGGCTTCGTGGTTGTGTGGACTTTGACAGAATTCAAATTGGTCACGTGTGCGCGACGAATTTGATACGTATCCGTCGAAATTCACCATATCGGCCTTTGTGCAAGTTTCCCAATTACTTCGTGTACGTTCGTCAGATCGAGACGAAACTTGCGCCAACAGGATCGTATCTTTTTTCTGGTCCTGTATGCCAAGTTTGATCCAATTCTGAGACAGTTGAATCGGAACGCCGTTTTGCGGGCCCCACGGTCCGACTCAACGGGCGATTTTGTGTACGGCCCGCCGGAATCCAACTCGGGACATACGGTTGGGTTCGTATCGAAAAACGGACCTGTTGACATATAGTTTGATGACTTTAGAAACCATTGACTCTGGCACGCTTTTCGGTGCAAAGCGGGTCCAACGGCGGACATCATTTTTGCCCAAAATTACCGTTTTCCCCCTGTGTCCAGAACTGAAATTAAGGACAGGTAATCCTAGCTAATTTGACTATTTTGAGAACGTTGGTACTGTTTATTTCAGCATCTGGTCTGCATGTGTTGACTGATTGTGGCTCATTGAGTGGTGTATTATTATTAGTTTCACCAGCTAAGGACCTCAGGCAAGTGCACTTTCTGATTGCTTTCGATTAATAGTAGTCTTCTCATTTCATGTTTATACATATATCTTGCTGCTTGTTGACACGCTCGTCACACGGAGTAGTCGAGAGGGAAAATATCTTAGTATACATGTTGACTACCCAGAACTATCCCAATATGTCTAATCTTGACTGATAGCAGCTGCACACGACACGTGCAGGATGCCGTATTTACCCCCTAGCCGTTCACATGTTGAAAATGATATTGCACACCACATAGGTAGATGTCTTTTTATTTTTTATTTACTTCTCCACCGTGCCATGTCATCAAGTTCTCTCTAGTTTTCATATCTCTTATGTTATTTTCATGTCTTGTTAATTCTATTGTATTTTTGCATTGCCATCGGTTTGTGTACTTGTTCCATTTCTGACTGAAAACCAACATTTTTTAGGTTTAGCTGCGATCACTCTTAGCACTGGAAAGACATGGATATGCTGAGGCCGACCTAGATAGTGGAACTAGTTGTCATTTTCTTTAATTGTGAGAACCTTGTATTTTTCCTTTGAATATAAATCTTGTAAATATTGTAACAAATTTAGAAATGTGAATGAGCAGTAACTGTTATTTCTTGAGCATTTATTTCTTGCGGGCTTGACAGCGTTCTACCGCCGACTCTGCGGCAAAGGCTGGCTTGGACACGTCTCGTATCCGAAAAGCGGGTGCGGGTCGTGACAAGTTTTTATGGTGGCCCATGCAGGTCAGTCTTCGCAAATTATGCAAACTCGCGGCAGTACCATATTAGTCGTACTACTGCGAGCCTACGTCCAGGAAATGCTCATTCACAATTAGGATTAAAATAATTTAAGATTTGACTAGGAATAGGAGTCCCTCATTAATTTGATCATTGGGTAGTTAAGGATAAGGCCATGCAATTTAGATAAGGGTTCATTAAATTAGATGACCTGCCAGCTCTCTATAGATACACTATTACTTTTGATATGACAATGAGATCCAATGTGGATATATTATTCGCTTGGTATGTTAGGCTTGCCTATAATTAAGGCATTAATTTTGATAAACTGTTCAATTTTCTTATTTAGATATAAATCTTATATCATAAGTTAGAATTGCCTGTTTTAAATTCTATGTTGCCGTGGGGAATTAGTTTAAATTTTCTGATTCTGTTATTTGCATACGAATCTCGAGGTAGATTGATTTGAGATTTTCCCTCAACCATAGAAATGCATATAAAATAGATACTCGAATGTTTGTATTCCTCTCGTCTTTAGTTAATTCCTCCATGTTAACTCTTTTGTTTTAGGTGTTGTGACTAACAGGACGAATACCTACTCTTTATTTTTAGTCAACTTGTTGAATCTCTAGAAGCTCATGAGTTCTTACAAATATAGTTAAAAAAATGTTAGTTAACTAATAATGGTTAGACAGCAGCGCACTGTCGTCAATTATTTGAGGGTGGAGAATGTGGGTTCACTGCAGCCAGCAGCGCACTGGCGAGGCACAACCCATAGGATTGAAACCATTCCGAGGAATCATAGTCTATAGAATATTGCTAAAACTATGTCTTCGTTAACCTCTTTAGATCTTAGATACCCTTGTGTCAATATAAGCTAGAGCACCTGATAGCTTATCACACCTAAATCACGGAACCAAGGGTTTGTCACAGCCAGAGTATATCGGCGAGGCATAATTCTTGGTGAAATAACTTCAGACGTGATTACAAGTTTAGGATACTATAGAGAATAGAAAGATGCCCGGTGTGACCCTAAGATCCAAAACCAATACTAAGGTAAGTTCTGCCAGTTGAATAGCGTGTCTCCCAACCTAGCATCCCGTGGTCCTTACGATCTATTAACAAGGTAAGTGACCGACATTAATAGGTTTACCTAGAATATAGAATTTAGAGTTCCATAACCCATTAGTCGACCAAGACCTTATGGATAGAAGATAGTAGGATGCCTATATAAGCAATGACACCATGTAAGGTTTTAATTTTCCCAAAACTCGAACTACTTGTGCCTCCTTTCCAAAAATCTCGCCTACCTATATTTTGACTATCTTGACCAATGCTGCTATTACAGCCTAGTTTTTGCAAGCTTAATCTTTTATCGAGCTTGATTCAAGACATATTTATTGGGGACGCCCGCCAACATATTGTTTAATCAGAATCATTATATTACGGTCTGATCGACCATGATGCATTTGGTTTTCTTTTCAATTAATCACCCTACGTGGATTGAGATATAGAGGTTTCCAGGATCTCATCCGCGACTGTATTGACAATTTCTTTTGAATTATACATCTGCCCTTGAATCACGTAATTGTATTCAATGACATCTTTCTTGAATTCCTTATTGCTTTTGTCTTTCACTAATTGAAAAGATGAACGCTCGTATTTGATAGATAGAGAGTATCCCCATGGCTATGATAGTTGTATATACAAGTGCAGCTACCATCGGCCAGCCAGTGACTGGAACCTTGCCTTGAGTAACTCATCCTCCCTTCGACAATAAACCTACTATCCTAATCTTCTAGTCATTGGAGTCCGAGAATAATTAAGATATTTCCCTTGATCAAATGCCAACCTAGGAGACTATCTATTCTCAAGAGACGAAATGTTGTGAGCCTCTAACCATTTGTTTGAAGCTTGGTTTAACTCGAACCCTTGTGACAATAGACTGGCAGGTTTGACACAAATAGAAATTCACGACTCAGTTGTTAGAAATCTTCTCATATGATGTGCCTTAGAGTTGGTTACCCTGTCGACAACTCATGTATACTGCGGACGAGTAGGTCATTCTATTTTATCGACCATGTGTCATTGCACACGCACTCATTTTCCAACTATTAAGGAACGACCATTGACTTGACTTATATCTACAGTATCCTGTAACGCCGTGTCTTATTCTTTATTAACAAGAGTCGAGATAAATATTTGGACTTTGGAATCCTTCTAAACCTCATCATTCCTAAAACCATATGTCTAGATATTTGTTGGTAGGATTGTTAGCAACCAGTTAGAAGATTTTAAGATTTTAGTTTGAGGAGTAGTGTGACCAAAGGTGGGTAGAATTCCTGGAAGCTATATGGCTAGGAGAAGAATACAAACTATTTTTGAGGAATTAAAATTTAAGGATATTAAGTTTCAGGTAGGCTTCTTATAGAATATTAAGGAATAGTTACGAATTAGAATTTCGAGGACGAAATTATTTTTAAGGTGGGTAGATTTGTAGCTTCCCTTCCCAATTTTTTTTAATATTTTATTATTATTTATTTTATTTAGGATATTATTATATAATATTAGTATTATTATTGGTTATATTAGCTTGTCAAATAAATACTATAATGTATATTCATATTCATATAAATAGGACATGCACTTGAAAAAGAGCATTTATAAATTTAGGGTTTTATTGGAATATTTAGTTATCCACAGATATGTATATATGAATAGATATTATACATGTGTGTATGTGTATTTATATAAATGAATAAAATATGGGTGAATACTTGTATATATATATATAAATATATATTGGAGGGGTATATATATAAATATATATATATTTTTATATATATATATATATATATATATATATATATATATATATATATATATATATATATATATATATATATATATATGTCCTTATATATATACGTATATATACGTATATAAAATATATATATATATATATATATATATATATATATATATATATATATATATATATATATATATATATACGTATATATACGTATATATATATATATATATATATATATATATATATATATATATATATATATATATATATATATATATAAGGACATATATATATATATATATATATATATATATATATATATATATATATATATAAAATATATATATATATATATATATACGTGCATGAGTATTTATAAATATATATAAATAGCTACGTATATAATAATAATAGTAATAGAAAAAGGAAATAAAGAAGTAGAAATAGAGAAGGAAAAAGAAGAAAAGAAAAGGGGCTAAAAAGGAAAAAGCCAACCAAGCTTTTTTCCCAAAACCGAACCTATGTTCTCAGCTCAGCCGTAATAACCCCACACAGCAGAACAACGCCGACCCGACCCGACCTTGCTGTGCGCATAGTATATAAATAAGAGATCGAAATGGGGGAATTCATCTAAAACCCTACCCCCTCATGAGCCTCCAACCACCTGGCGACCCACTAGAGCCACCCCACGTGGCCAACGGCTGGACACAAGTCGCCGGACGGCGGCCAAGGAAGCCGCGCGTGCAACAGAGCCGAACCACAACACAGCGCACCCGACTCAGGTATGCCACTTTGCCGTCAATGTTCTTCTCGATTACTCAACCGATTTCGACCCCGTAAAAGCCTATGCGTAGCAGATATAATCCCCTACGTGACCCTTCGATTTGTTTCGAATGCGGTTGACCATATTTTTCGGGAAACTGATTCGAATATCGAAAAAATCCTGCCCCGAAATAGGATTTATGTCAGTCCATGTACCCATATTAGGAGATCGATTCAGATCGATCTAACACCATATTATAAAGTGTATTTGAACAAAGTTTTAGAGTACATGACCAGTATTAGAACCTTTCTTTTATTTTCTGTTTTGGACTAATATAGATTCAGTTAGATGGTTTCGAAAATTCGGAAAAACCTTATTTCGAAAATTAAAATTAATAAAAAACCATCCGATACGACGTGCGTCCCGCCAAACCGGGCGACGTGGTCGCGAACCGAAGGCATCAAAAGGTGCGTAACGGCTACGTGGTCGTGTGGGCTTTGACGGAATTCAAATTGGTCGCGTGTGCGCGACGAATTTGATACGGATAGTATCCGTCGAAATTCACCATATCGGCCTCTGTGCAAGTTTTCCAATTACTTCGTGCACGTTCGTCAGGTCGAGTTGAAACTTGCGCCAACAGGACCATATCGTTTTTCTGGTCATGTATGCCAAGTTTGATCCAATTCTGAGACAGTTGAATCAGAACGCCGTTTTGCGGGCCCCACGGTCCGACTCAATGGGCGATTTTGTGCACGGCCCGTCGGAATCCAACTCGGGATATACGGTTGGGTTTATATCGAAAAATCATACCTGTTGACATATATTTTGACGACTTTAGAGACCAATGACTCTGGCACGCTTTTCGATGCAAAGCGGGTCCAACGACGGACATCGTTTTTGCCCAAAATTGTCGTTTTGCTCCTGTGTCTAGAATTGGACTTAAAGACAGGCAATTCTAGCTAATTTGACTATTCTGAGAACGTTGGTACTATTTATTTCAGTATCTGGAGACTTCTGCATGTGTTGACTGATTGTGGCTCATTGAGTGGTATATTATTATTGGTTTCACCAGCTAAGGACCTCAGGCAAGTGCACTTTCTGATTGCTTTCGATTCATTATAGTCTTCTCATTTTATGTTTATACATATATCTTGCTGCTTGTTGACACGCTCGTCACACGGAGTAGTCGGGAGGAGAAATATCTTAGTATACATGTGGACTACCCTGAACTATCCCAATATGTCTAATCTTGACTGATAGCAGCTGCACACGACACGTGCAGGGTGCCGTATTTATCCCCTAGCCGTTCACTTGTTGAAAAGGATATTTCACACCACATAGGTAGATGTCTTTTTATTTTTCCTTTACTTCTCCACCGTGTCATGTCATCAGTTCTCTCCAGTTTTTATATCTCTTATGTTATTTTCATGTCTTGTTAATTCTATTGTGTTTTCGTATTGCCGTCGGTTTGTGTACTTGTTCCATTCCTGACTGTAAACCAACATTTTTCAAGTTTAGCCGCGATCACTCTTAGCACTGGAAAGACGTGGGTATGCTGAGGCCGACCTAGATAGTGGAACTAGTTGTCATTTCCTTTAATTGTGAGAAACTTGTATTTTTTCTTTAAATATAAATCTTGTAAATGTTGTAACAAATTTAGAAATGTGAATGAGCAGCAAATGTTATTTCTTGAGCATTTATTTCTTGCGGACTTGACAGCGTTCTACCGCCGACTCTGCGACGTAGGCTGGCTTGGACATGTCTCGTATCCGAAAAGCGGGTGCGGGTCGTGACAACTACTCATCTTTTTTCTTTTTTCTAATATTTTTTATTCATAATTGATGACATAGAAGAGAAGACATTGTCAAGTCATTGTCTAGAACAAGACAATCAACTTCACAATGTCTTCTTTAATTTTTGTCACATAAGCTTCACAATTGACTTGACAATTGCATTGGAGAAGAACTTTTGAATAAAATTTTGTCATTCCTATGTGGCATTAACTTTTTTCCAAAGTTACAATAGGGTTGGAGATGCTCTAAGAGCATCTCCAACCCTATTGTGAGTTTAGAAAAAATAGTTGCCACATAGGAATGACAAACTTTCATTCCAAAAATTCTTCTCCAATGCAAATGTAGAATAGAACATGAAGTTAACATGGCAATGATATGGCAAGAAAAATGTGAAGTTGATTGTCTAGATCTAGACAATGCACTTCACAATGACTTTGTCTCCACATCATCAATTATGAATAGAAATATTTATAAAAAAGTTGAAGAAGTGGAGGAGTTGCCTTGGAAGTTGAAAAAAATACTTTTTTATTGTCTCCTCAATACTTTTGCATTGGAGAGAGTTTTTCTATCTCATTGTCTATTAAGATATAATTTTGCCATATAAACAAGACATTGTCTTGTGGCTCTTGAGCCACCTAAGACTCACAACACTTAACAAGACAATAGGGTTGGAGATGCTCTTATCGTAAATCTTATTTCAGTTTGTATTTTTTAATGATCAAGACTTGATTGCTATTTGATTATGTGTTTAATATTACTTTTGTTTAAAATTATTTTAAATATTATATTAGAGCCCGATAAACTCGATGGACCCGACACAACTTGAGTTCAACCCGAGCCAAATCCGATCCTCCGGAATTGGTCTTGGACTTTATATGTTTAACCCGAGGTCGGGTCGGACTTGAACTCGGATTAAGCTTATGATTCATCGGATTGGACTCGAGTTGACCTCAAGTCCGATCCGACCCGCCCGAGTTGCACCCCTATTTGCTTTATTCAAGTTACGACAACGGCACTACTCATGAGTGCGTTCATGTACCCTTTACCAGTTACTAAGTGCACATTTTGAGTGGGACGGGCATGTTTACTTTAGTACTCAACCTTTACTTTTCTGAAAACTAAGGATAAATATAGAGTGACGGGAGTTCCACATCATTACTTGGTTGTTCATTATTTTTCCTCTACATACCACCTACTCCACAAACCGAAGCATTAGTAATGGTCACTGGCAGAGTATGTATACTGATACGCTCGCGACATCGTAAAAAAATGGCAAAACAAATAAAATATCTATTTTGGTCTCTCCTGTGTGCTTTCCTGTGTCTTATATGCATCTGACACGAAACGATTCGTATTTTTTAAGTGTTGGCAGATCTGACGAACGTGATTTTATATGAATGAGTTGAGTACTGCAGTAGATAATTTAGATTGTACGTATATGCAGACAATAGCTCTATAAAAAATCGCGTGTACGTACCTATATCGGCAGCGGCAACGCGTACGTAGATCTCCTGGCCCGCGCCGACGAATAGCCGTATGTCGATCAGCTCATGCACCCAAATGACGCAGCCACTTCCGCCCCCACTCGCATTGGCAGCGGCGTAGGCAGTGCAGGAGCAGTTGCTCAAGCACGCATCCCTGCACTGGTCGAGGTCCAAGCTCGCGTCCACCGCACTGTTCAGCGTCTCCGGCAGCTTCACGTTGCTTACCAGCACGAACCCGTCGGTCCCGTTCCTGCAGTCCAGGGCCGTTCTCCGGACGCACCCGTCGGACCCGTCCCTCAGCGCCCAGTTCGCGGGGCTCCTCGGCGCGAACGCGGGCTGCTGCAGCAGGCACTCGCACATCGGCGAGCTGTTAGGGTTGCAGGCCCCGTAGGGACCGCACTGCCTGTAGACGTCGCACGGGTCCTTGGGCGCGTACCAGAAGAAGTTCCACTGCTTGCTCTCCCACAGCCACAGCGAACGCTGGAACTGGCCGGACTGGTTAACCACCAGCCTCGACACGACCGACTGGTTGTCTATACGGTACGAGTACGTCGTCTCCTCGTCGTTGTCTACGAAGCTGAAACGGAACCCTTGGTAGGTCACCGTGTCCGGTATCCCGCTGAATCGGACTCCGTCCCACGGTCCGGTACGCCAAATCTTACCGGAACTCGAGGAGGCCAAGTAGAGCTCGGGGTCGCCACGGATGTCCATGAAGCCGTAGAAGTTCCCCGGGGACGGGTCGGTGGCGCTCTTCCAGGCCGTAAGGCTGCGGTTCCGCCCCGTGGTCCGGTCGATGCCTATCTTCATGCCCGGTATCAACGAGTCGGTCGGGTAGTCGAACCCTTGCCATGCGTAGTGGCCGCTCCTGGCGCCTGTCGATCTCACCACGAAGTTGCCCGTGTCCAACAATTGTGCAACCGGATCGTCCAGGTGGCCGGTCGCGTTAACGTACCAGACGATGGTCGAGTTGGCGTCGGTGATCGTCAGTGCTCCACCGGAGGTTATCGACAGGAGCCCGACCGGCCCGGTGGCCGGATTGGCACGGTTCGCAACCCACAGGATCGTTTGGACTGGGATCTTATTGTACCATAGGCCGACGTAGCGGCTGCTCGAGTTGTCCGGGGTGAAGAAGCCCAACGCGAAGTGCCCGCCGGAGGACACGAGCGTCTCGTTGTCGCGGAGGGGCCGTGTCGGGGTTATGGTGTCCCTTGCAGTGGATATGGAGCAGAGTGTACCGAGCAACAAGGTTGCTATCACAAGGCTATTATGCAACGCATTCATGATTTAGAACGACTAACTTGTCCTGATTAATTCGTTCCACAAGTGTTGGATGTAAGACCCTAAGGTCTAGGGAAGGTTGGAACCTGAGCTCATGGCATATGACAATGATTCAGTTGGGTGGGCGAGGCCAGCCTCATCGATTCATAATTTCGAGAGTGATGATGAAGTGGGAAGCAGTAAGCATAATTAAGTGATATAGGAAAGGGAAAGGTTATGCTAAAGTGTTGGATGTCAAGTTCAAATGATGGCTTAGTGGTGGTTCAAAGAAACGGAAATGATAAATGGCCTCCGCTTTTTGTCTGCTAACAACTGTGGGCCTACGTGATCGAACACTATTCATCTATTCTATTGGTGTAGGACCACTGTCGATAGATCTGTCAATAGGAAACTGCAACGTGGAGTGTGGACAAAAACTGTTGGCAAAAAATACAGTCCACATAACAGGTCCTTAAAGAAATGAGGAGAGAGCAAATAAAACTCTTGTTGTTTTGGCAGTTGGATCTCAGCACATGGATGCACGTTGGTGTGAGGAGTAGTTACCAGTGATGCCGTCTTTTTTTTTTTTTTTAAGATAATGAGAATACTAGCGTTGAACCTGGTTTTATTGTTTCTTTCGTGCCAACGTTTGGTTTCCATAATGAATGTATTGAAGGAGTTTTTTTTTTTTTTTTTTTTTTTTTTTTTTTAGGTAAATTGCAAAAAAATTCTCGTTAGATGTATACCTTTTACGTAGAAAGACCTTTTAGTCAATTTTAGCAGTTAAAGACCCCCGCAATTAGTGACTTGCTCGGAATAGGACCTCCCGTATGAGAGCCGTTGGAAACAGCCGTTGCTCTCCAAATTTTTAAAAATTTTTAATGAAACACCAAAAATACCCTTTGTATTTGATCTATTTAAGGCTGAGGATGTTTGGGGCTTGGGAGAACGGCCGGGACTTCCACAGTAGCTTGGGGGTTCCACAGCAGCTTGGGGGTTGAACACAACCCTTCATTTGTTTTTTTTTTCTGATTTTTTCAGTTCTTGTATTTTTGCTAATTTGTTTCCAAAGTAATTTGTTCTCTTTTCTAATTTTTTTTCGAACAGATTAATCCAAAGTCGAAGTTATGCCTTCTAGCTCGCAATCTTCGTTCTCACGACATTCAAGTAGAAATCGAAAAAAATTTATTTACTGCCATTGTGGATCAATTAGTCCATTGAAGACTGCGTGGACGTAAGCAAACCCTGGAAGAAGATTCTATGGGTGTGCAAATTTTCCAACAAGTTCTTGTGGATTTCTAGTATGGGAGGATGATAAACTTCCAGAGTACTATCAGACTCTAATGTAGAATTTAATGAAAGAATTGAAGGAGCATCGAAGCCGACGTTTAATTTCTTCTAGAGAATTGCCAGCGGCGATGACAACAAGTGAACGAAGACCATACTTGCATATTTTGCAATTTGTTTTTGGTTTTGTACCGTGCATAGTTATGTTTAAAAATTTTGTATGACGATTGCAATTGTTGAATGAAGTAATCTATGTGGGAAAAATGTTGGTGACATTGTTAGCATACTTGAGTGGCACAAAAACTGAACCTGAGAGTTCACAAAAAAATGAACCTGAGAGTTCATATAAAATGAGAAGATAAACTGAACCTGAGAGTTCACAAAAACTGAACCTGAGTGTTCGTATAAAATGAGAAGATAAACTGAACCTGAGAGTTCACAAAAACAGAACCTGAGAGTTCATATAAAATGAAGATAAACTGAACCTGAGAGTTCATATAAAATGAGAAGATAAACTGAACCTGAGAGTTCACAAAAACTGAACCTGAGATTTCGTATAAAATGAGAAGATAAACTGAACCTGAGAGTTCACAAAAACTGAACCTGAGAGTTCATATAAAATGAAGATAAACTGAACCCGAGAGTTGACAAAAACTGAACCTGAGAGTTCATATAAAATGAAGGGGTAAACTGAACCTGAGAGTTCACAAAAACTGCAATAAACTGCAGAAAGTAAATGCAGACCAACAAATATCATTGCAGACCAACATCAGACCATAAAATGAAGAGACCAACATTTGCACACCATAAAATGAAAAGACCAATATATTTCATTGCAGACCAACATTTGCAGACCAACATCATTACTCATAAAATGAAGAGATTCATATAAATGCAGACCAACAAAGTTTCAACAAAGACCAATCTCTTGTTTCATTGCAGACCAACATAGTTCATTGTACCAACAAAGTTTCATCTTACAGAGCACCAACAAAGACCAACATAGTTTCATCTTACAAAGACCAACATATTTTCACAAACAGAGCACCAACAAAGTTTCATCTTACAGATTTACTTCAACATCTTACATTTGTTCAACAACAACAAAGTTTCATCTTCACGAACAGAGCACCAACAAAGTTTCATCTTCACAAATAGAGCACCAACATCTTACAGAGCACCAACATCTTACATTTGTTCAACAACTGCAGGGAAGAAAGGCGAGTTATAATTGATGAAATGAAGTAAAAATTGAAAATTACATGATGAAATAAAGAAGTAGGAACCTATAGCATGACAAAATGAGGTAGGGATTACAGCATGACAAAATGAGATAGGGACAGTGGCTCAGAGGAGTTAGTGAGGTAGGGACAGTGGCTCAGCAGAGCAAAATAGAGCTGAACACAGAGTACTATCAGAGCACCCCACAGAGGAAAATAGAGCATCAGAGCCCCACAAAATGAGAAGATAAACTGAACCTGAGAGTTCACAAAAACTGAACCTGAGAGTTCACACAAACAGAGCCCCACCCACAGAGCTTTACACACATAACTCTAAATCATCATTGCCAACTTTCAGAAAGGGTCACCAAGATGATAAAGACCCTTTACTTGTCTACAACCTACGAAAAGATGAGTAACAAATAATTAAAATGCACAATGTAGTATAGACAAAGTTGAGTAGAAAGACAAACAGATGCTGACCTTCATGAATTGGGGGTTGGATCACCATGACAAATATGTAGGCTAGACTTAGAAAGCCTAGGCCTACTAGGCTTGGCCTTTGGCACTACCACCTTCTCCTTAAATTCATTTTTGCAGGATCTAGTATTATGTCCAACTGACTTGCAGTTGCCACATGTCACAGTTGCCCTCTTGCATTTTCCTGCATTGTTACTTTCTTTAATCTCATCAGGTTGTTTCTTCCTACTTTTTGGCCTTCTCCCAGTTAGGCTACGAACCACAGGAGGGATCATAGGCACAACCCCAGGTATGCGCCTCAGATGCCTCATTAAAAGAGGATTAATTGGCTCTGCAGAAGCCATCAAGTAGGTGGAATTATGGTAGTACTTGTGCACATAGTCTTCAATTAAATGCCTTTTCTTCTTAAGACATGCACCTGCATGCTCACATGGGATACCTGTGATTTCCCACACTCTACAAGTGCATGTCCTAGCTTCTAAGTCAACTGAATCATTGGTTTCCCTTTGAATAACTTCATATTTGTTGAATCCAGAGCCAATGACTACACACCCTTTGGAATCCTCTTTCACTTCTTCAAGCTTTTCTGTTACTTTAGGAACAAGTAACCCATCATAAGCTGCCATTTATGGCAAGTGCTTCCAACAGCTGCTCCATGAACCAATTCCATGTTTCTTTGTTTATATCTCGACAATCGCCCAAGCAACAAGATAGAAACTGTTATTTCCATCCCTAGCAACAGCACTTAGAAGTTGACCTTTGTATTCTATCTTCAAGAAACATCCATCAAGACCAGTGAATGGTCTGCAACCTTCCTTGAAGCCCTTCAGCAGTGCATTCAAGGTGTAAAAAACCCTCACAAATCTGGTTGATTTCCCATCAGGCTCCAGTTCTCCCTTTACCCTAACAACACTTCCAGGATTTGTTTTCATCACCAACATGGCATACTCTCTTATACAAGCATACTGTTCTTGGACATCCCCATCAATCATCTCCAATGCCTTCTTTTTTGCCCTATGTATTTTATGTCTGGAAACTTCAATCTCTAAATCTTCAGCTATATGAGTTTTAAATCCAACATTCTTCCAGTCTGGATCATGTCTGAACCTGTAGAGATACCTGTTTGCGAGAAATGTAGAGGTGGCTAACTAACAGTTAACTAATAGCTAACTAATAAGCTAACTTATTAGTTAACTAAAAGCTAACTAATAGTAACAGTTAACTAAAAGCTAAATAACAGTTAACTAAAAGCTAAATAACAGTTAACTAAAAGCTAACTAATAGTAACAGTTAAGTAATAAGCTACCTATTTACAAGAAATGTAGAAGTGGCTTGTTTGTTGCTGTCCACCTCGCCACAATGTTTTGCATGTACAGAATAGAATTTTTTTAACTACAAATTATCCATTTTCACCTACAACACTTCAATGAATCCTCCACTCACATCCTTCAGTTGAACATATAGCTGTGATCCTCCTTCTTTTATTGTGTACAAACTTCAGATTGTACTTGTTCTTGATGGCATGGAGCCTCAGAGCACTCCTGAATTTTTCATGTATAGCAAAACGTTTTCCTACATGAACATCCACATTTTCATCTCTCAACAAACTATTTTTAGTCACAACAGGTTTTGAAGAACCCAACTCAAAATCTTCATACCCCCAACTGTCTTCTGAGGACTGCACACTGCCCAACTCATTACTGGGATTATACTCAGACTCTTGGTCAATGTCTTCATCAGGTAAAAAATTACTATAATCAATACCTACTTGTTCTTCAGCCACTTGTTCTTCACCCACTTGTTCTTCACCCACTTGTTGAACAGCCACATGTTCTTCAGACACTTGTTGGACAGCCACATGTTCTTCACCCACTGGTTGAACAGACACATGTTTTTCATCCACATGTTCAAGTGGTACTCCAGTCAAGTTAATGCTTGGCCAATAATCATCATCCATCTTCATTTTTATCTCTATAGCTGCTTCACTAAAATCAGTAATATGTGTCTCATAATCATTGTAATCAATGAGTGACTCATCGAGCTTCCCTAATACATAAAATTTGAGAAGACATGGCTCTAAAAATTTTGCAAAGCAGCCCATTATATCATTGTCACCCAATAATTGTGTCTTCCTTCCATCCACAGGGTCATAGAAGTAAACTTCACATGGAGCCTGCACCCCAGCACTTGCACATAGGCCATCAAGGTCAAATCAATAGAATTCATCACTAAGAAGAAATTCTTTCAGTTCCAATACTACACCACCAACGTATTTGTCACCAACATCAAAGTGACCCCAACATACATGTGAAGAGCATACTTTGTACCAAACATGTTGTGTTAAAATCTGTACACATTACATACAGAAACTAATTACATGTTGTGTTAAAATCTGTACACAATTACAAACTAATTTTCACACTTACAAACAAAATTAGAGTTTTTTGCCCAGACACTTTGTCCAGTAATTGTGCAGATACAATTACAAACGAAATTAGGTTACACACCAAAATAGGGTTACAAACGAAATTAGGGTTCTCCTAAATTCTTCCCAAACTAGGGTTTTTTCCCAAAATCCTCGTCATGAACAAAATCCTCGTCACAAACAAAAATTTTTAGTACAAAATTAGGGTTGTCACACCAAAATAGGATTACAAACGAAATTAGGGTTCTCACCCGAAAATGGGGTTATTTTCCCTAAAGTCTTCCCAAACTAGGGTTATTTTACAAAATTCCTCATTGTTCTTATACTAAGCTTAGGGTTTACGAGTATACCTGAATCTCGAAACTGGATTCATGAACCTCTTCTCCTCCGTCTTCGAATCACAAACCTCTTCTTCTCCGTCTTCGAATTACGGGAGGAAGAAAGCTTAACCGTCGAATTAGAAGAAGGAAAATAATCTAATGAGGGGTTTAGTCTATATTACGGAGGGTATAACGGTCAGTTTACTGAATATATAACGTCCGTTACACGGAATTGAATATTAGGGGGTCTAATGAGCATTTTTTATATATTTAGGAATATTAAGAGCGTGGGGTCTTTTAGTGCAAAAAGCGGAAATCTAACGAGGGTTTTTTTTTGCAATTTACCCTTTTTTTAAACAAAACTATTTCATTATAAAACAGAGGATTATATATATATATATATATATATATATATATATATATATATATATATATATATATATATATATAAATATATATATATATATATACTAGCAAAATAATGACTTTTTCATCTAAAATGTGACAGTATAATAGTTAATAGGTTGCAAATAGTGGCCTAAAATGTGTCCACAATTAATACATCCACAATTGATGTATCCCAAAGTGGAAAATAAATTTAATAGTTAATTGGAATACATTATTTATGGCCTAAAATGTGGTAGTAGAATAGTTAATGCATACTTATTTGTAATTAAAATTGTTTACTTAACAATAGTTGATGCATCATGCCAATTAATGTTTTTCTGCCCAAAGTGGAAAATATAGCACTCTTCTGGGTTCCCAATTAAAATAGTGCCTCAAACTATTCTACTTCCATTCATTTGCAGATTTATTCCATTCATTAACTATTAATTTTAGTACCAAAGAATGCGTATTTGCAGATATTTACTATTGAGAAGTCTCACCCAAACTGATGCAGAATTCATAAGTAATCACCAAGAAAGCTTGTTTAATAATGCAATGTTAGTGATGATTGGATCCCTAATTTCCAACCCTCCATGAAACTTAGGTTTAGTGAAAGTCGACCAAGTGATGAAGTATATTTTCCTGGTGTTGTCTAAGCTTTGAGGGCACCGCTTTTAGAGTTCGTCTTAGGTCTCCAAATTTAAAGTCCGACACTACTGGCCAGAAGCTAGAAGTCAATAGATATTTACTGTTGAGAAGTCTCACCCAAACTGATGCAGAATTCATAAGTAATCGCCAAGAAAGCTTGGTTAATAATGCAATGTAGTGATGATTGGATCCCTAATTTCCAGCCCGCCGTGAAACTTAGGTTTCGTAAAAGTCGACCAAGCGGTGAAGTGTATTTTCCTGGGGTTGTCAGTGCGCCCCCTCCACACACATACACACTGTAGTGCCCCGATCCGCAAGATACCTTATGATGGATAGTTGGTTCGATGACGCCTTGTTGGACTTGGGAATATGCGAAGGATCGCTTGGAAGGCTATGCGATCGTGACAGGAATCGTCTTATAAATGTGAGTAGTGTTGAACCCTTCAAAGATTCTTTAGCTTCACGCTTAATAAAAAGGATAGTATGCTATGTTGATCATTGAATCACTGAATAACACCTTGCATGAAAGTCGAAAAGATAATGAAAGATAATTAATCACATGAACCAAAAGCTGTTGCAAATCATTTAATGAATGGCGTACTTCGAATCATTTCAATAAATTGTATGCTTGCGTGCTTGGCAATGAATTACATGACAGGTGAAGGCAAAGTCCCAAATACTTGGGCAGTGAGTATATCGAGCCTTAGCTCGATGAATAGATAGTAACTCAGATGCTAAGTGCCAAGAATTGGACGGTGAGTATATTGAGTTTGGTTGGAACGATGTATGTTATCAAAGATGTGGGAAAGAGATTGAGTAACAACATTCAATTATCCTGCGCCGATGTAGAATGTTGGTTACACTAAGACCCTGGATTGGGCAGAAGATAATGTGAGCGTTGGCTCAAGGTAAGATGGCAATACGAATGGGAATGATGGGTTATTACTTAGTTTTTCTTATCATGCATTATATATTTTCTTCTTAGATAAGTTGCATATATTTGCATGGTCATGGACAACTTGTCGACAAGGTGGTTCCTCGAACATTATTTCAAGTCCTTGGAAACTGATTCATCCTGGGGGAACCTCGTGCTGAAGTAGTAGCATAGTGCTGAAGTAGTAGCATGGTATTCGGGACCTTCAGTGGGACTAGCTACCCGTACTGCAAGAGGCACCGTTATACCTGTAAGATGGTCCAAGATGGCGTGTAGTCAGTGACCTTCATATAGATAGGTCCAGTGCTAATGATGTCTTGTGCAGGCAGGGTAAGTTATTACTCAATTAAAGGGAAGGATGTCGGCTGTTGGTAAGAATCACCTGAACGGTGACAATTATATTGAATTATAATAATGTTCCTAAAATGTCTTGTGCAGGCTGAGTAAGTATTATAAATATACAGAGATGGCTACACGACCGTGGGTAAGAATCACCAAAGGGTGGTAATTGTATGCTTTAAATTATGTTGGCTATAAGATTTGTATGCTTTACTTCTTGTCGGCTATAACATGAAATTGACCCTAAGACAACGAGAAAGACCACTTTTAATAATGTTCTATAACATAATTACTTAGTATTGTCTTCTTAGGTGAGTTGGACCAGCACTACTCGCCAGTACATTAATGATGTACTGACCCACGTTGTGGACAATATTTTAGGTGCTTGTATATGGGAGAAATCGTTTGATCAGTGCTTGACATCGATGAACCAGATGGATGCACAGAAGCTCTTCTTTCAAGATGATGTCTTCTGCTATATGGGACATAATGTATGGAACATTATAACTCAGATGTACTCGTGTAATTGTAGCCAAATTAGCAAGTTTATTGTAAGCAAAGTCGGCATATTTGGTTGTAAAGCCTAAATGGAAAATGTAGATTCAGTTGGCTATTCAAGAGTCTTGTAATCTGTTGTAAACTCTGTATTCAGCTGCAAGTCTTGTAATCATTTGAGATAATCAATAAAGAGATAAATTTCTTTATATTTTATGTGATTTCAATTTATCTGCTTGGCTTTTGCTGTGCTGTCATTGTTTATTGAGAAATGTCACGAACTGTAATAGTTTTGCCTCGTACAAGTGCAATCTAGACTTGTACGGCATCATGTCTAGTGGCTAGTTTTTGATCCTCCGGAATCGGGACGTGACATAATGGTATCAGAGCATGGATTTACGTCCTTGGATTCTTTTTCGATTTGTTTCAAATCAATGTTGCTACTAAGATTATTCAAAGCTGCTTCCACGATGATTCAAAGACTGCTTCTGGGATTACTCAAAGTTGCTTCCACGGTGAATCAAAGTTGCTTCCGCGAATACGAATACTCAAAGTTGCGTTCGAGATGAAATCAAAGTTGCCTCTATGATGACTCAAAGAGCTTCTATAATTATCCAGTGTTGTTTTCAAATTATTCTAAGTTGCTCACTTTACTGAAAAAGTTCGTTGATCCTTTTGGCCACTCACTGGGTGTTCCATATAATAAGTCTAAATATGTGGGCTATGATATGTGTGCTTTATTGAATTCTTAAAAAGATACCAAAACGAATAATAATGATGCGATGCGATAATAAGTTGGTAATGTGTGATTGATGCTCTAAGTGTGAGATTCATAGAAGTCGATTGTTATTTTGCAATCGGCAGTATGTGATGGCATGATATATTGCAACATGAATTGTTCATGACTTCACTAAATGTGAATCGACAGAATTTTGAGTTGGCTTGTGTGTTGGCTTGGTTATGGTTCAGATGCGAATGCGAGGGAATTTGGTTGGTACTTATGGTCGACAGAGCCACAGCAGGATGGATAGTCCAGAATGGACGTTGGTTTGATGCGAAGAGAAATATTGTGTCAAATATGGCTTGAGCTCTGAGTGGTATATGGCTCTACCCTCTTAACGATAAGGTGACCCTTGACCGTGTTCATAATATAGTGATTGCTTTACCTATAAGGTATTGGGTGGTATCGAGTCATAGATGGGATTACGATTGATACATGACGGCTAGGCGTGTCTCTTGATAATTAAAGTTTGGATAAGTCGCTGCAAGATTTTGATGAGTTCAGATGAACCGTTGCTAGACTCTGATAGTTAGCATTGTGTTGGGTAATGAGAATTCAGGAATATGAAATGAATGTCTTAGTTGGGAATGGTACGAATTATAGATTCTGACGATGGCTTGAATCAGTTGGGTAAGAAGAATTGTAGGCTCAGTGACGATGTTGCTATCAAAAGATTTTGGAAGAACAATGTGGACCGAATATAGAATAATATTGGAATTGAGTAAATGAAATTGTATGTTGGACATCAACAAACTGATGGTGATGTTAGACGCTTATCGGATGTTGCGAATGATTTAGAAGATGCAAAGAGTTGCATCAACGACCGAAAAGTAGAGAATGGGCTTGAGGATAGATAATCTTAGCACGATGTGCAGTTGTGTTTGAGAGAATTTGACGTGTCCCAATTAACAAGTTATGATCATTGATTATTTTATGCATAGAGAATGAGTACTTGTCCCTTGATGCATAAATAAGTAGATGTTCCTTATAAAATTTTGATGGTTGGTATACAATTAAGAATCGAGAAGCAACGATACGTAATAGACCTTGTCGGTGAATGATGTTGTCGTATGAATAACAAGTTTGGGTGGAATGCAAAATTGTTGGATTATGACTTAGCTAATGAGTTATGTCGTATCCACTAGATGACCGAAATACGAATGCTGGATGATTGATGCCATAGTGATTGGATTGGTGCACGGATAATAAATCTTTGTTTGGAATCATAAGGAGATGGTGTAAAACGAATATTGATGGTTCACGTGAATTTCTAAGACGTGACCGTGTTGGTGCTAGCAAAAATTAATAAAGGATGCCTTCGGAAGAAACACAGTTATATAGTTGCCTATGTTATTGATTAAAGAGTACAGACCGTATCGATGATCTAAAAATATGGAAAATAAATATGTCGCGAAGAGAGCGTAGGAAAAAGATCGTAAATTATAAACTATTAAGATAGCAATATTGGAATAAACTTAAAATAGTTGGACCGATTGAATAGACGCAATTTACATACGATGTGAGAATACAAGTCGGATTGAGTAGAGGATGCTGCATCTATGCTAGTGAAAACTGAGATTGGATATTTCGATTGAGAAGTTTTATATGATAGCTTCGGGATTGACCCATAAGAATTGTTGGATAGAATTGTTGGATAGATTTCGTCGGTTGTGGGTAAGTCTAGAGTGAGACTTTGTTGGGTATAGCCGAGGATGAGTACGGGTAGAAAGACTTGACCCTAGAATATCGGTTGGTTGCCTAAAATGCCGGTTGGTTGTCTAGAGTGTCGGTTGGTTGCCTAAGTTTCGAATTGGTTGGCTATGTTATCTCAGTTATCCGTGTTGGGAATAAGTTCAAAACATAAGATTGGGGTGGTGTTCCATGTCCCTTAGATTAGTCGAATTATAGATTGTCCCTGAGATAAGATAGAGTTGTCCCTATGATAAGAGGTGGTTGCTTATAAGATAAGAGATAAGTATGTCCCTGATAGCTATTCATCTCAGATGAGTTAGCTGAATGTCTGGTTTAGCTTAGATTAGCTGACCGTATAGACTTTACTGAATGCTATGTTGACTGTTGGAAACCCATAGGATGTCCCTGTTGATGTTGTGTGGATATAGTCGAAATGAAGTAAGATGTGTCAGGAAGTAAACTTCGGAATGGAATGAAGATTAGAAAATTTAATGTTACAATGTTGGATGGGATGACGGATCATGTTGTTTTCGAAAACTTGGTTGCCTTTATTCAAAATATTGGAAATTGTTGGAACTGGTTGGATTTGAATTGTTGGTTGGTTGAATCATATTGAGATGCATAAAATGATGACAGTTGTCGTGAGACAATCAGAATAATGCCTTGGTGGATAATCAAATTTGGAATTGAGAATAAGCGTACGACGGAATGGGATAGTGCATGTAGTCGAGATCGACGAGAGCGAATAAAATGTTGAAATGACCCTCAGAATTAATGTTGCTAGAAATAAGAGTTGCTTATGAGAGATGATAATATGTTGGCTTAATCAAAAAGAGAAATTTTACTAGAGTGGACTGATGGTACAATTTGAAGGATAGATCATAATCGGGAAAGTTACAAGTTGGAAACAAAGTGTTTGGATGCGAACGATAATGGATACATGAGTAATCGATGAGAATTGTGATATCGATGAAATGTGGCTATTGGCTTTATCAAATTTTGGATGGTACGAAATGATAATTGAACTTGAAAAGGGACTCTGGATTCGTTGAATACTTGATATTATTAAGTCAGAATACTTTAGAAAATTTTGGTCGGTTATGGAAAATTACTCAAGTTGGAATTGGTAATATTCATTGTGTTAACAGTTGGTTGGGATATTGAATAAACAAGTTGGGAGTATACGAGATGATCAGAGCAATCATTGATGTTCGAAAAGAAGTTATACCGTAGCTCGTTCGTTTTCCCTATCATCGAACTTGGCTGAAGTGAATGTATTTCTGGGATGCCTAAAATATGTGTATGATTCCAACTATATAAGTGGTACGTTGAATTCAAACGTTGAATTCAAACGAAGCCACGGAGAGGATTATCATGTGCTAAGTAATTGCACGAGTGTTGGAGGAAAGAACAAAGATGGTACGTTACTTGAAACCAATCAATATACTGCAAAGAAATGTTAAATGGTGCAAGTTGATCGTTGAGAAGTTTTATAAATATTGGTTGAAGTTTTGGGGATGAGTTTGGTTTAAGGTTCGAGGACAAAACTTTTTCTGAGTGGTATATATTATTGTGTTCCGACCCGCATGTAGCTCCCCTTCCCGAAAATTTTAAAATTATTTTATTATTTATTTTATTTATGGTGATTTTTAGATTTTATAAATAATTAAATATTGGCTTATTGAATTTTATTATTAGTATTATTATTATATTGAGGTTATATAATATTAAGATTATTATTGTGGTTATTAAATATAAATTATTTATTATTAATTGTTATCATTATTTTATCCTTTAGCAAAGATGTGGGTGTATATATAAAGGTATAATATATATATGTATGTAGGTATATATAAATATTGTATCTATAATTGTATGTATATATATCTATATATACTAGTGTAATTGTTAGTATATATGAATTATATATAATATGGTTGTGTGTATATATATACATATAGTATGATGAGGTAGGTGTATATAAATACAGATATATATAAATAAATATATATTATGTGTGTAAGAGTATGTATAAGTAAGTATAGATAGGTATTCGCATATATATATAAATATAATTATATAGGCATACGTGTATATATATATAAATAGATAATATGGAGATTGCATTTTTACTAAAAATATTTCACTTAGATTTTTGGAGAATTATTATATAAGTAATTATATGAGTGTGTGCATATGTATATAGGTAATAATAGAAAAGAGAAAAAGAAATAGTTTATAAATACCTTTATTGTATATATACAAATATACGAATACGTATATTTATGATTGTATACATACTTAAAGGTATAAATGGATATATACATATATTCAAGCTTTATTAGAAAGAATAAGGAACAGCAGATACAACAGTAGGCCAGGCCCGACCCTTCCCATATTTGACTAAAGCCGAGCAGAGCCCAGGCAAAGCAGGCCTTAAGCCCCACTTTACTAATAAAGAGAGAGGAAATGATTGTGTTCGGTAGACAAATGCCAGATGAGTAGCCCAAGCACCCAAGGCTTTAGTAATGATAATTCAAATCCTAGGAAAGGACAACAGCTCAACCCAAGGCCAATTAAGAATCAGCCCGAGCCCAGCTAAACGAGAAGGAGTTTTTCCCCTGTGAGCCCGAGAACCAAGTCGTGCGGGCATATAAACGAGAAGGAGAAACTCGAAGAAACCTAAAACCAAACCCAAATGCCACGCCGACCTCCTCGATGGCGACCCCGGGCGCGCCACCCGCGCGCGCGCGCACCGCCGAGGGCGCGCCACAGTGGGCTGGCCGGAGACGCCAAGCCGCGTCGGAGAACAGGAACGACAGCAGCGGTCTGCTGTGACGGGCTCCCCTTTGCTGCGACGGTTCGTCGCGTACCAAGGACCGTTTAATGAACCGATTGCTCAGGTGTGTACACAACCTATAGGTCTTCTAATCCCTTTAAATAGATTCTTTTGTCATGGGCTAGAATTTCCGTAAGATCGACGCGAAGTCGTTCGAATATCTGTCCAAAACAGGACACTTAATCCAGCCCAAATACCCATGTTCGGATATCGATTCTGATCGATCCTTTAAGCTTTTAGAAATTCTACTTGAACAGAGTTAGAGACAACCTGTAGGACTTCATAACCCTTTTGGTGGATTCGAAAATCATCGACTACACGTCGAGAAATCGAATCCCAAAGTTTCCCAAAAATCTGTTTTCAAAATATAGAAATCGCTCCACACGACGTGCGTCACGCCAATCCGGACGACGTGGTCACGAACCGAAAGAATCGAAAGCTGCGTAACGGTTTCGTGGTCGTGTGGGCATTGACGGAATTCAAATTGGTCGCGTGTGCGCGACGAATTTGATGCCTATCCGTCGAAATTCCCCGTATCGTGCACTTTGCAAATTCTCCAATTACTTTGTGCACGTTCATCAGATCGAGACAAAACTTGCGCCAACAGGACCGTATCGTTTTTTTGGTCCTGTATGCCAAGTTTGGTCCAATTCTGAGACAGTCGAATCCGACGTCGTTCTGCGGGCCCCACGGTCCCACTCAACGGGCGATTTTATGCACGGCCCGCCGGAATCCAACTTTGGACATACGGTTGGGTTCGTATCGGAAAACTGGATCCGTAGACATGTAGTTTGACGACTTTAGAGACTGTTGACTCTGGCACGCTTTTCGGTACAAAGCGGGTCCAACGGCGGACACCGTTTTGGTCCGAAATTACCGTTTTGCCCCTGTGTCCAGAATTGGACTTATGGACAGGCAATCCTAGCTAATTGGACTATTCTGAGATCATTGGTATTGTTTATTTCAGCTTCCGGGGACTGTTGTATGGGTTTTGACTATTGTGGCATTTTGAGTGATTTGGATCGTCGGTTTCACCAGCACAGGACCACAGGCGAGTACAGTTTATTGGTTGCATTTCGATATTGATCTTTACTATATTTCATTGATTGGTCATTAGTTATGTGATATTTTTATACTCTATTATAAATTGTTGAGTCGGGAATGAGAAGTACCAAGGATGTGTGATCCGACCATAGACAGTGCTTAGACATTGTAGACAGTGCTTATTTTCCTGCAAGTAGACATTGTAGACAGTGCTTATTTTCCTGCAAGTAGACATTGTAGACAGTGCTTATTTTCCTGCAAGTAGACATTGTAGACAGTGCTTATTTCCTGCAGTAGACATCGTAGACAGTGCTTACTTTTCTGCAGTAGACATCGTAGACAGTGCTTAATTTTCTGCAAGTAGACATTGTAGACAGTGAGTAGACATTGTAGACCGTGCGGTGTAGTACCCCAGACCGATCACACATCAAAGGTACTTCAAACGGTGGAAAGTATATTGGTCTATTTATTACTATTGATTTTCTTACGGCTTTACTGATATTTTCAAAACTCATGATTGATGCCTAACCTTTGTCTTATAGTCATTTTCTTTATTTGAAATTGCATTCAGTGAATTGTGCTCGTTCCATTCCTGACTGGAAACCAACATTTTCAGGTTAGCCGTGGATTCACTTAGCTTGGGGAGTGACGGGAATACTTGCAGACAAAAGCCTAGAGACTAGTTAGATAGATGAGTTGTAGTCATTGTACAAGTTTATATTTTTTCTACAAAAGTAAAACTTGTGCTCTTGTAAATTAAATTAATTTTGTGAATGAGTATTATTTGTGATTTTGATCTACATGGCCGTGACAGCGTTCTACCGCCGACTCTGCGGCGTAGGCTGGCTTGGACACGTCTCGTGTCCGTTTAAAAAAAAAAAAAATGGGTGCGGGTCGTGACAAGTTTTTGTGGTGGCCCATGCAGGTCTGTCTTCGCAAATCATGCGAACTCGTGATAGTACTTAAGTTAGTTGTACTATTGCGAGCCTGCGACTAGAACATGCTCATTCACGAACAAGGATTAATTTAATTTAAGAGAATGACTAGGACTAGGAGTCCCTTATACGAATTTGCCGATGGGTAGTCTAGGCCATGCAATTTAGGATGAGAGTTATTAATTTTGATAGTTTGTCAAATTCCCATAGGTACACTATTACCTCTTGATTGGAAGATATGGTCCAATGTGGATAGATTATTCACTTGGAGAGGCAGAGCTTCCTGGAATTGATGACCTCACCTAGATGAATTATTCAATTCCTTCTCGTTGCCTCTTTAGATATCATCCTCATATTTAGTCCAAATTGCCTATTTAGTTCCTATTTTGCACAGGAATTATTATTTCTGATTGGGTTATCCATATGCGAACCTCGAGTTAGTTTCGATTCAAGTTTTTCCTCAAAGGCTTGAATACACATAGAATAGTTAGAGTGTTGTATTTCTTTGTCTTCAGTTATTTCCTCCCTGTTCACCTTTTATTTTAAGGGTTGTGACTGATAGATATTTACGCCTTATTACATAGTCGACTTGTTTGAATCCCTAGAAGCCCAGGAAATTTTTTTACATACTTTAGTAAAAGGGATGTAGTTAACTCATACTGGCAGGACAGCAGCGCACTGCCGCCAATTATTTAAATTTTGGAGACTAGGAATTCACTGCAGCCAGCAGCGCACTGGCGAGACACGACTCCTAGAATTGAAATTAGTCTAAGAAAATATAGGATTATAGAATATTTCTAAAACTATGGCTAGCGGTCCTCTTTGATCGTAGTTACCCTTATGACAGGTAGAGTATCTGATAGGATATCACCTCTGAGTCACGGAACCAAGGGGTTTACCATCGTACGAGTATACGGGCGAGGCGTAACTCTCGGTGAAATGACTTCAAACGTGATTACAGGTTTAGGATACTATAGAGGATAGGACAATGCCATGTATGTCCCATAAGATCTAAAGCCGATAGTAGTGGAAGTTTTGTAGTGGGGTAGCATGTCTCCCGACCCAGAATTTTGTAGTCCTTGTGACTTACTACAAGGAATTGATTGACACTAATAGGTTTACCTAGAATATGGAATTTAGAATGTCCATAAACCATTAGACGACCAAGGCCTTAAGGGTAAGATGATAGTGGGATGTTTATAGAAGCAAGAACACCAGGTAAGTTTTGAATCTCTCTAAACTCGAACTACTTGTACCTCTTTTCAAAAATCTTGCGTACTTGTATCTTGACTATTTTGACCAACGCTGCTACTACAGCCTAGTTTTTGCAAGCTTACTCTGTTCTCGAGCTTGATTCGAGACATATGTTTAGTGGGGACGCCTGCTAACTTATTGTCTAATCAGAATCAGTGCATTATGGTCTGATCAACCATGATGCATTTGGTTCGCTCTTTCGTTTAATTACACTACGTGGATGGAGATATATAAGTATCTAGGATCTCATCCGCGACTGCTTTGACAATTCCTCTTGAATTATACGTCCGCCCATGAATCACGTGATTGTATTCAGTGACACCTTCTTGAACTCTTTATTATTTTTGTCTTTCACTGATTTGGAAAGACAAAAGCTCGCATTGATAGATAGATACAGAGTATCCCCGTGGCTATTGTATACACAAGTGTAGCTATCCACGGCCAGCCAGTGACTAGAACCTTACCTTAAGTTACTCGTCCCCTCTGCTACCCTAAACTTATTATCATGATCTTCCGGTCATTGGAGTCCGAGAATGATTAGGATCCTTCCCTTGACCAAATACCAACCTAGGAGACTATCTATCCTCAAGAAACCAAATGATATGAGTCTCTAATTATTTGCTGGAAGCTTGCCTTAACTAGCAACCCTTAAGCCTTGAACCAACCCTTCCTCGCCCGAAACCACAGTTAGACATGAGATGAGTGGACAATAGGGTAATCATTTACCGTGACACTCATCCCAAGATTGGTTTCCAACAAATATTGCTCTAGTTATGAAAGTTTTATTATTAAGACCTAACTAGTGTTGGAACACCACAGTCACTAGCTTAGCCAATACCATAGCTTAAATACCCTGTCACACTATGACTTACCAGTTGTCAACAGCAATACCTGATCACTACAACTCTTGTGACCATGGCCTGGCAGGTTTGACACAAAATAGAATTTCTTGACTGAATTGTTAGAAATCTTTTCATAGGAGATATGCCTTAGAGCTGGTTACCCCGTCGATAACCCTTGTATACTATGAACGAGTGGATCATTCTATTTTATCAACCATGTGTTATTGTACACACTCGTTTTTCAATTATGGAGGAACGATCCTTGACTTGACTTATATCTACCGTATCATGATACGACGTGCCTTATTCCCTATTAACAAAGGGCCGGGGTACAGTATCCGGACTTTGGGAACCTTCTAACCTCATTATTCCTAAGACCATGTCCTAACTTCTAAGGTGGGTAGACTGTAAGCTCTCTAAAATTTTGGAGGTATATGAAGATTACCGATTGATTAAGAATAAAACTCCATTAAGATGATAGTTAGTGCCCCTGGACTCCCACTTTCTATTGAGATCATTTTTGTCCCCGGCCGTGTCATTAATATTCGGAGTACGAGACCAGCTGTTATCTTCCAACAAATTTTATATGCAAGATATAGATGAGTCTACCTTCATCTAGGTATATCATGTCCCACTCAAATTCGTCCCCTTTTACTCTATTCTTGTGGTACGACTTTTAGGACAAAAGGACTAGCTATAACCCTTACCGTAATACCGGTATACTTCCCAACTTCCATTAGAGCCCCGACCTCGACTCATTTCCTTCGACCCAATATATGGTTGCGATCTACTCGAAGCCTACTACGCACATGCCACTAGTGTGCCAACCAATTGAAGCCTCATGTGCTACTTAAACACAAAAGTTACCGAAGACGTATTTTGGACTTTAGGTTTTAGCTAACCAACTTGACTGGCAACTAGCTCAATCCCTTGGGTAGAAACCTATTCTAGGATACTCTAAATTAGTAAGGATAATTTTATCATTGGGATCTTGTCTAGACCATATGGATTGAAACTCAATGTTCATCAAACCAACGATTGATGTCCAAATAGGAAACCCATTGAGGCCTAGTAAAATACCCTCCAGACAAACCCCCATAGTTGGTCTGTAAAACCGAACTGTTTGAA
The DNA here is from genome assembly GCA_029216955.1 of Iris pallida. Classification (NCBI taxonomy): domain Eukaryota; kingdom Viridiplantae; phylum Streptophyta; class Magnoliopsida; order Asparagales; family Iridaceae; genus Iris; species Iris pallida. The sequence goes on along the minus strand of JANAVB010044619.1, from coordinate 12,165,755 downwards.
ATAAGTCCCCATATCTATTATGTAATCTCCATCCCTTAGAATGTGAATCCATTCGTAAACTTTATCCCATCTCCTTGGAAGTCACGATACGATCTGGTGTTGCACTATATCCCTTGCTCGTGTGTTTAAATAATCACGAGAAAGATCACAACCTTGACTTCTCAAATTTAGTCCTGTTTTAGAATCTTGTTTAGAATTTCGAAGAACGGACTTCCGTATTGCATGCATTGTTAGACCCTCTAAGAAACGAAAATTTCTTCGATTTAGCAAGTGATTGGACTAGAGTAACCCATCTAGCAAGTAAGTCAATGGTTCATAAACTTTTCTTCTGTCTGTATCATTGGATACTCTCTACCGCTCTAGAAACTTATTATTCTCCCTCGATTATTTTCCTTATCTTCCTGTCCTCCCCATTGTAGAGTGACGAATGGTCACGCTTATTAGAATTTAGCAATATTTCTTAGCTGCTTGTGTAAAATTGTTGCTTGTCAGATTTTGGGTTATTTGATAGATAGATAAGGATTATAGAGGCCATAAGCAAGTAGATATCTATTGGTAGAAATTTTAGCAAGTAGTGGAATGTATATAAAGATTTAGGGACATACCATTGAGGGAGTAGTGTGACCAAAGGTGGGTAGAAGTCCTCGATGATTCGTAGTTACGAAATGGCTAGGAGGAAGACATAAATAGTTTTGAGAAATTAAAATTCGAGGATATTGTGGTAATAGTGGGTTTATTTTATTATTTTATTTTTAATTTTTATGTTTGAATTTTTGCATGTTTATGAGTTAGAATTTCGAGGACGAAATTATTTTAAGGTGGGTAGATTTGTAGCTCCCCTTCCCGAAAATTTTAAAATTATTTTATTATTTATTTTATTTATGGTGATTTTCAGATTTTATAAATAATTAAATATTGGCTTATTGAATTTTATTATTAGTATTATTATTATATTGAGGTTATATAATATTAAGATTATTATTGTGGTTATTAAATATAAATTATTTATTATTAATTGTTATCATTATTTTATCCTTTAGCAAAGATGTGGGTGTATATATAAAGGTATAATATATATATATGTATGTAGGTATATATAAATATTGTATCTATAATTGTATGTATATATATCTATATATACTAGTGTAATTGTTAGTATATATGAATTATATATAATATGGTTGTGTGTATATATATAAACATATAATATGATGAGGTAGGTGTATATAAATACAGATATATATAAATAAATATATATTATGTGTGTAAGAGTATGTATAAGTAAGTATAGATAGGTATTCGCGTATATATATAAATATAATTATATAGGCATACGTGTATATATATATAAATAGATAATATGGAGATTGCATTTTTACTAAAAATATTTCACTTAGATTTTTGGAGAATTATTATATAAGTAATTATATGAGTGTGTGCATATGTATATAGGTAATAATAGAAAAGAGAAAAAGAAATAGTTTATAAATACCTTTATTGTATATATACAAATATACGAATACGTATATTTATGATTGTATACATACTTAAAGGTATAAATGGATATATACATATATTCAAGCTTTATTAGAAAGAATAAGGAACAGCAGATACAACAGTAGGCCAGGCCCGACCCTTCCCATATTTGACTAAAGCCGAGCAGAGCCCAGGCAAAGCAGGCCTTAAGCCCCACTTTACTAATAAAGAGAGAGGAAATGATTGTGTTCGGTAGACAAATGCCAGATGAGTAGCCCAAGCACCCAAGGCTTTAGTAATGATAATTCAAATCCTAGGAAAGGACAACAGCTCAACCCAAGGCCAATTAAGAATCAGCCCGAGCCCAGCTAAACGAGAAGGAGTTTTTCCCCTGTGAGCCCGAGAACCAAGTCGCGCGGGCATATAAACGAGAAGGAGAAACTCGAAGAAACCTAAAACCAAACCCAAATGCCACGCCGACCTCCTCGATGGCGACCTCGGGCGCGCCACCCGCGCGCGCGCGCACCGCCGAGGGCGCGCCACAGTGGGCTGGCCGGAGACGCCAAGCCGCGTCGGAGAACAGGAACGACAGCAGCTGTCTGCTGTGACGGGCTCCCCTTTGCTGCGACGGTTCGTCGCGTACCAAGGACCGTTTAATGAACCGATTGCTCAGGTGTGTACACAACCTATAGGTCTTCTAATCCCTTTAAATAGATTCTTTTGTCATGGGCTAGAATTTCCGCAAGATCGACGCGAAGTCGTTCGAATATCTGTCCAAAACAGGACACTTAATCCAGCCCAAATACCCATGTTCGGATATCGATTCTGATCGATCCTTTAAGCTTTTAGAAATTCTACTTGAACAGAGTTAGAGACAACCTGTAGGACTTCATAACCCTTTTGGTGGATTCGAAAATCATCGACTACACGTCGAGAAATCGAATCCCAAAGTTTCCCAAAAATCTGTTTTCAAAATATAGAAATCGCTCCACACGACGTGCGTCACGCCAATCCGGACGACGTGGTCACGAACCGAAAGAATCGAAAGCTGCGTAACGGTTTCGTGGTCGTGTGGGCATTGACGGAATTCAAATTGGTCGCGTGTGCGCGACGAATTTGATGCCTATCCGTCGAAATTCCCCGTATCGTGCACTTTACAAATTCTCCAATTACTTTGTGCACGTTCATCAGATCGAGACAAAACTTGCGCCAACAGGAACGTATCATTTTTCTGGTCCTGTATGCCAAGTTTGGTCCAATTCTGAGACAGTCGAATCCGACGTCGTTCTGCGGGCCCCACGGTCCCACTCAACGGGCGATTTTATGCACGGCCCGCCGGAATCCAACTTTGGACATACGGTTGGGTTCGTATCGGAAAACTGGATCCGTAGACATGTAGTTTGACGACTTTAGAGACTGTTGACTCTGGCACGCTTTTCGGTACAAAGCGGGTCCAACGGCAGACACCGTTTTGGTCCGAAATTACCGTTTTGCCCCTGTGTCCAGAATTGGACTTATGGACAGGCAATCCTAGCTAATTGGACTATTCTGAGATCATTGGTATTGTTTATTTCAGCTTCCGGGGACTGTTGTATGGGTTTTGACTATTGTGGCATTTTGAGTGATTTGGATCGTCGGTTTCACCAGCACAGGACCACAGGCGAGTACAGTTTATTGGTTGCATTTCGATATTGATCTTTACTATATTTCATTGATTGGTCATTAGTTATGTGATATTTTTATACTCTATTATAAATTGTTGAGTCGGGAATGAGAAGTACCAAGGATGTGTGATCCGACCATAGACAGTGCTTAGACATTGTAGACAGTGCTTATTTTCCTGCAAGTAGACATTGTAGACAGTGCTTATTTTCCTGCAAGTAGACATTGTAGACAGTGCTTATTTTCCTGCAAGTAGACATTGTAGACAGTGCTTATTTCCTGCAGTAGACATCGTAGACAGTGCTTACTTTTCTGCAGTAGACATCGTAGACAGTGCTTAATTTTCTGCAAGTAGACATTGTAGACAGTGAGTAGACATTGTAGACCGTGCGGTGTAGTACCCCAGACCGATCACACATCAAAGGTACTTCAAACGGTGGAAAGTATATTGGTCTATTTATTACTATTGATTTTCTTACGGCTTTACTGATATTTTCAAAACTCATGATTGATGCCTAACCTTTGTCTTATAGTCATTTTCTTTATTTGAAATTGCATTCAGTGAATTGTGCTCGTTCCATTCCTGACTGGAAACCAACATTTTCAGGTTAGCCGTGGATTCACTTAGCTTGGGGAGTGACGGGAATACTTGCAGACAAAAGCCTAGAGACTAGTTAGATAGATGAGTTGTAGTCATTGTACAAGTTTATATTTTTTCTACAAAAGTAAAACTTGTGCTCTTGTAAATTAAATTAATTTTGTGAATGAGTATTATTTGTGATTTTGATCTACATGGCCGTGACAGCGTTCTACCGCCGACTCTGCGGCGTAGGCTGGCTTGGACACGTCTCGTGTCCGTTTAAAAAAAAAAACGGGTGCGGGTCGTGACACCGCAAGATGCCTTATGATAGATGGTTGGTTCGATGAATGTCACAACCCGCACCCTAGAGTAATGGCACAAGAAGTGGGTACGTCCAGCCTACGCCGCAGTGTCGGTGGTAGAACGTTGTCCTAGGTCACAACATCTAACAATATAATGCTAAGCAGTTTATACTCCTCGAATGGGGGTGACATAGCAGAATGTAAACTCAATCACAACTAAGGAAGAAGAAGCACGATATGATATAGAACAAAAAGAAATACAGATGATCAAAAGAGTCTAAGTGTCTAAGATAATATCTCAGCAAACATCCAAAAATACAAGACTCAACTACAGAGTATGAAAGAATATATACAATCCAGATCTCAAATGACGGAAATAGTAAAACCTAGACTAAACTAGTCCCAAGACAACATAAGTAAGATAAAGCCTAACTAAAATAGTCTAGGTAGTAGGGGTAATGTCATCAGCTAGAGCTGGGTCCTCCTGAGAGTACATCTCACAAGTGTCGTCTAGGACTGTCCCATAGAAGGTGTCAACACCAGCCTCATCCTCGTCCTCTGTAAACATTCAACGGTGCCCTATCAGGACGGAGCGAGCACAATATATCTCAACAGTTCATAGCAGGTTAGAAAATATAATCATGCAGTAAAGTAAGATACAGGAACTGAAAGAAAGTACATAATGTAAACAGAGAGAGAACTGTAATAGAAATATCTACTATAAGTAGAGAACTAACAGTGGCTAGTGAGTCAGAGTACAATATAAATATGTGAATGGCATAGAAGATTCTGATGAGACACTACAGAGGTGATCAGATGAGATACTACTTGGGTATTATTCACATGTCTACTTCTACTCCCCCGTACCCCCAATCAATACACAAGGATCCAGCCAGGTTATGTTATGATCTATGCAATGGCCCACAAGGGGTGATACATGGTAGGCCCAAAAATGGGTGATTCTAGGAATGTCCATAAATGGGTGATTCAAGGAAGACTCTGTGATCATGAGAGTATATGTCACAAGTGATCAATAAACCATGAAGCATAGTGATACACAATGTAAGTGAAACGCACAGAACATGTAGTATCCGATGCTCCCTGAGGGAATAACATCTCAAGAAGGGATCCATATAGTACTAATCCGTGTGACCAACGTGACAGTATCAAGTAAAGTAATTTAAAGTAGGAGAATAATTCTAAACAGGATATGAAATAATCAGAGAATGTACTCGCTTGATGTCTGAATGTCCAAAGTAAATGTACTGTCCGAGGAGAGGTGTCTGGCTCCTAATCAGAACAGCACAAGTCACAACAAGTCTAAAATGATAACAAGATACAATTTAATGCATTCTAAATGAATCTAGGTCAATCTAGGCCAAAGTCAACCCTTGGTCAACTCTGGTCAACCCTAGAAGTCAAACTAGGACAACTAGGGCTAACCAAGTCTAAACTAGTCAAATTAGCCTATGCTAGTCTAACTAGGTCTAATCAAGACTAAACAAGCCTAATTAACTCTATACTAGGCAAACAGACACACCCATAGGCCATGAGCCTTAGGCTAGGCTATCTCATGCCTATAACCAACCCATATCACATATATACATAAAAATATATATCTAAAATATAATACACACACATATTATAATATATAGGATACCTATATATACATCTCACATATATATATATATATATATATATATATATATATATATATATATATATATATATATGTGTGTGTGTGTGTGTGTGTGTATATATACACATACATAGAGAATAAGGAAAGGGAATGTATGTGTTCCTGTGTGTGTGTGTGTAGGAAATTAGAAAACAGTGTAGTGTTCCAGGAGACCATGTGAACCTGTGTGTGAGTGTGTCACTTATACAGTGTGTTAACAGTAAAACATGTGTGCAGGAATCCCATTCCCTGTGTCTCAGGAATGGACAGTAGCATATGGTGTTGACAGGAAAAATATTGACAAGATATAAACAAACATGGGAAATATTGATAGGTAATGTAACAGGATATGTGTTCAGTGTGTGTGTTAATATTCTTAAGTGACAGGAACATGTGATTGTGTGTGGGTGTGTGCTATCCAGGAAATAGAGTGTGTGTGTCATGAGATCCTGAAAACAGTGAAGGAATACATGAAATTGTGTGTGTATAAGTGAGAGTGTCAAGAGAACATGTGTGTGTTAGTGACAAGAGTGTGTGCTAACAGGAAAATAGAAAATAGTGAGTGAATAGAGATAGGAACAACCAGTGTACAGTGAGCTAACAATATGGAATGGGAGTGACATTCAATGTTTAAGGAAAGGAAATCTATTCCCAGGTTTTCTGTGACAGCTAACAATATGTAAGAGTGTGAGTGAGAGTTAATTCCCAGTTTGACAGTTAACAATGAAACCGTTAGCTAATGCATGTAAAAGGGGAGTAACATTTGACAGTTAACATTCGAATTCAAATCAATTAACTAATACCCAATCCCACATGACAGTTCAACAGGGAAATTCATCTCAGGTTTAGTGAGTTCTAACTAAATGACAGTTAACATGTAACTCCATTTCAGTAAAAAAAGAATGAAAGGAACCAATACTCAATAATAAAGGGAATCAATTCAGGATATTAAAGATTGAAATAAAACATTCAATTACAGTTCATTAAGGAATGAATAAATCTCAGGTTTTAAAAAAAAAATCAGTTCAATTACATTCGAATCAACTTTAATGCCTAAATTCCCATTTACATCATAAACTTTAATCTAACAAGTAAATCTAATTAATCATGAACAATTAAACCTGTGGGATCATTTGTCAATTGAAAGTATTAGTTTAAAAACATGATTAAATGGATTAAATGTTCAAGATAAACTGAACATATGTGTATCAGTCGATACATGAACCCAAACTCAAATCAATATTCCATTTCCAATCATAAAGTCTAATTCGAATGAAATCATGAATTAAACATGAACTACAATATGTGGGAAGCATTAGACAGTTGAAAACATAAGATTAAATGGACTAAACAGTTTTAGGAAAACTGAAATAACCAATGTATCAGTCAAATATCAATCGGATGCCAACTAACAAATTCGAATTCAAATTCCACATCAATAACCTAAACTAATAAGTAAACTCAATTAACAAAGATCATTAGCCATGTATAGGATCTAATTAGCATTTTAGAACATGAATTAAACCATTTTAAATGGAATTAAACACTGAAACAAACAACAGGACTATACACGCACAGTGCACGTCCCGTGCACACACGATTCCGTGTCCGACACGACACGAGGACCCACAAAACTTCGAGAGCCTCGTGTCAGACACTGCCCGCATGCACCTACGTGTCAATTTACACGTGTCCAAGTGGCGTGTACTGCGTGCAATAAATCCCGAGTAGCAGGGGAATGCTACCCGCGCGCGCGTGTTGCACCCCGTGTGTGCCCGTGTCCAATACGACACGACACGACACTAATAACACCTCAGAACACTGGAAACCCATAAGCGAGGTTAAAAACTAATTTTCTATTCAAATTAAATTGGAAAACAGTGATGAAATGCCCATTGTGGCATTTCATCGAGCACATACACGTATCCACTAATACGTGTCCGATACGGACACGTATTGGACACGAAACCTAGGAATAGCTATACCTACAGTTGTGGTAGACCTAGGGCTTCCTAAATATGCAATTAAAACATAATTTGTGGAATGGATTCGAAATTTACCTAGGGTTTGCAATGGCTCAAAAAGCTCCAATGTAAGTGGTTCGGTTCCTCAAGCTACCAAAACTTCTTCAAATTGGTCCTTTCCTGAAATTTCTCACCATAGCCATAGAGAACACAGAAATTAGAAGTTATTGCAAGAAATTTGGAAGAAAAAGGAGTTGGAATGGAGGAGTTATGGATTGGGGAAGATAGGGTTACGTACCTCTTCTTTAAACTTGAGATCTATTTCCAAGGGAGGCTAACCCTAAATGAAGGAGGCATTAAATAGGGTGGGATTCCCTAGGTGGCTGGCCATAGTGGGTTAGGGTTAGGGTTTAGTGATGGGCTATGGTCCTTGGGCCAAGTTTCACAAGCTGTGGCTAAGTGATTATCTATTGGTCTCAAAACCATAAGTCATGACTTATGACTTAACCCTCTCTATTCTAACTCGAGTCTAAAAGACTAAAACATGGGTTAACTCTAGTTAGACTAGGGTTACTTAACCTAACCAAGGTAGTCACAACAAGGGTTAGCTTCTAGACTAGTCTACCAAAGTCAATGCTAGTCAAAGTCAACCTAGTCAACCATCATCCAAAATAATTCCTAAAAATTCCATAAATTCAAATAAATAATATTAAAATCAAATAAACCCAAAAATGACAAAAATACCCTCAAGCTAAAAATGATAAATAAAATATCCTAATCACATGGCTAGGCTCTAGATCACTATCTCTAGGGTTACACTAGCAAAACACCAAATCACAAGTCATGATTTTAAATAGTTTAAAAATAATTAAAAATCACCAAAAATCATAATATGAAATAAATATCAATAAATTATAATTATAATTACAAAATTTCAAAATTACCCTCATTTGGAAAACTGGGTGTTACAATCCTTCCCACCTTATAAAAATTTCGTCATCGAAATTAAGATGATCGCACCCCCTTCTAGGTCAAACCCCACAATCAAAGTCTCAGAACTTAAACAAATCATACGATTTAAAAGGATGACATACATGGTCATGGCATATGGTGGTAGTGAAAGTCTCATCTAGGTATACAAGTCATGCTAAACCAAAATGGTCATAGGGTATCAAAACATACAAGCAATCAGGGGTGTTAAACTGGAAAAATACAGAAATAACAAATCATCAAAACTGTAAGGCAGTCTACCATCCTATATAAAAACTGGTACTTACCAAAAAAAAGATAACTACCAATTATCTATAAAGGGGTACTATTCAAAGAAAAAATCAAAATCAAAAGTTCAAGGGACAGTTGTCAATAGCATTGAAATCGAATCATAATATATATTAAGAATATTTAGTCTCGATACGATCTAAGTTGATCAATTCTGGAAAATTAAGATTTGGGCAATATGGAGGACAAGGTCATCGAAGTCTGAGCACGAACATACAAGGATGGAGATTCAGGTCATATTTAAATTTGATTCAATTGAGTACGAACCCAAAATATTAATGTGATAAGAAAGGATGATCAAGGTTGATTGGTCGTGATTAAGGAAGCTAGGATTCTATGATATTGAAAACCTTTTAGGGAAAACAAGAAAAGATTTCATAAGAAGTCAAGTTAATCATCTCTCTCTAATGCCATCAAGTTTATCATTTGCCAATCATATTTTTATCTCACAAGTCCCAATATAAAAATTAACCTTTATATGACTATCATCAAAAATTTTATAACCTTCAGTCATCTAAACCTTTACCATGATCACAAAATTCCAAACTTCTAAAACATTTCCCACGAAGTATACCCCTCTTATTTAGGTATCAACACTTATTCATTTAATCAAATTTTCAAATTCCTTCACCTCGTCCTAATTTAGATCTGAAATCTCTAAATCCAGTTTATGAAATCCTTGAACTTGTTTAATTCAAGTCTCGTATTTATTCAACCCTAATACCACTATGTCATACAAAATTTATTCTTATTTATAAATTAACCTTCATATTTTCTTCAATGTTCACCTTCAAATATTATCCTTTTGAATTCTACAATTTTTTCTCAATCATCCAAAATAATTTCTATAACTTAAAATCCTTGTGTTCTCTCTGTCTCTAGTCACCCTCTTACAAAATCTAGTTCAATTTCGCATAATCATTGAATACAATTAAATTCTCCTTTCCGTTTCTAAATTTCTACATAGCCTTAGAGTAAAAGTTTCTAAGAATCAATAACCAAGATTTTCTAAGTTTTCAAAACTAGGTTGATCTCTGATATCCTCATTAGTTTTTTTTTTGAAATAATCCATGAATTACTCATAACCAAAATTTTCTGCGATTGTTTCTAAATTGATAACATTTATCTCTCGGTTCCATTCTAAACCTTTACCACATCTCCATCTCGAATTTTTTTATATTTGACATCCAACATTCTGATTCCTACAAAATCATCATATGATAACCAATTACGTCATTTTCGAACTAGATAATTTATGTTATTTCCTCAACATGTCTCAGGCAAAATGATATGAAGATTCAAGGGTTTCAAGGTATAGCTGACAAAATTAGATACGAGACAGAGAATTGATGTAATCAGGACAGTTATATAAGACAAGGAATGATGGTAATAAAATATTGGCAGGAAGAGAATGATAATAGAATCTGTTCTGCTTTTCTGTTTAATAGAAGGAACCATTTTGAAACCAGAACTATAATATTAAATCCAAAATAAGGTCTTAGCAAAAATTATCGATTCATTGTATTATGAAGAAATTCATAGCAAAGTTACACAAAGGTTTATAATAACAACTAAAGCTACTCCTACTCCTACTCCTAAGTTAAATAATGAGAAGCAAAACAAAAACAACCAATAATTCTTTTTCTGAAAGACTGAACAAAAGTAGAGAAAACATGTTCAAAAGTTTTCAAGGTACAATCTGATAATCATATGCGTCTATCCAAAATCATGTTGTTCAGGGTCTTCGTCATGCTAGTGAGCAAGACTACGATAATCACAGAGTCCTCGACTAAGGTACATACCTCTAGAATCATGGTATTTAAAATTTCCGCATTGACGCATGCGACGGCGAAAACCTTAAATTTCCACACCCGAGAAATACATCCAAAATTTGACTATATGTCCTCACTATGCCAGCTAACATGACTATCGAAGATTCTAGATCCCATGATTTAGGTGACCTAGCCCATATGATTTTTTGAAGAAAAACAACATAACAAAAGAACAACATGACAAAATTAATCAATCAGCAAGGAACAGATGGAATCGGATTTCAAGGTAGTTATAAAAGACAATTGCGGGAATGGAATCGAGAAGAACGGAACTTGCAGCATGATCTCCAATGGTCTGTGCATCCTCGACTGTCCTGACGATAGCTCGCCCCTGCTGGTTTCCTCTGGTCTGCTGCTGATGCTGCATGAACCGCTGCTGCTGAGAGAAATCGGGATTGACAGGAAAAAGTCTCTGTACAGACAGAGGTGCACCTCCAATGTAGCAGAAATGCCAACTTGAGTCGGCACAACAGGAGCTGCGATCTCGAGGCCCTAATGAACAGGACGAGAGGTGGCCAGCCTCTCGATAGTATTTCTCGAACCGAAGCGATGAGATCATGTCTCCACAACCATTATGAAGACAGATCAAAACAACAAGCAATTACTGAGAATGAAGCGAGAAATCAAAGAAAGACAGTTAATATTCAAGGGAAAACAATAAGCAACAAATTTAGATAAAAGGGATCTGATAAGGAGTTTTTTCTAATGTGATTGAGTACCTTCAAAATATCCTAATCCTACTGCAGGCTGTAGTGATACTCTAGTTCGAATACCACTACATAAACTCGACCTGCATGGGCCACCACTAAAAATGTATCACGACCCACACCCTAGAGTAAGGGCACGAGAAGTGGGTACGTCCAGCCTACGTCGCAGTGTCGACGGTAGAACGTTATCCTAGGTCACAACATCTAACAATATAATGCTAAGCAGTTTATACTCCCCGAATGGGGGTGACATAGCAGAATGTAAATTCAATCACAACTAAGGAAGAAGAAGCACAATATGATACAGAACTCAAAAAAATACAGATGATCAGAAGAGTCTAAGTGTCTAAGATAACATCTCAGCAAACATCTAGAAATATAAGTCTCAACTACAGAGTATGAAAGAATATATACAATCCAGATCTCAAATGACGAAAATAGTAAAACCTAGACTAAACTAGTCCCAAGACAACATAAGTAAGATAAATCCTAACTAAACTAGTCTAGGCAGTAGGGGTAATGTCATCAGCTAGAGCTGGGTCCTCCTGAGAGTACAGCTCACAAGTGTCGTCTAGGGCTGTCCCATAGAAGGTGTCAACACCAGCCTCATCCTCGTCCTCTGTAAACATTCAACGGTGCCCAATCAGGACGGAGCGAGCACAATACAACTCAACAGTTCATAGCAGGTTAGAAAATATAATCATGCAGTAAAGTAAGATACAGGAACTGAAAGAAAGTACAAAATGTAAACAAAGAGAGAACTGTAATAGAAATATCTACTATAACTAGAGAACTAACAGTGGCTAGTGAGTCAGAGTACAATATAAACATGTGAATGACATAGGAGATTCTGATGAGACACTACGGAGGTGATCAGATGAGATACTACTTGGGTATTATTCACATGTCTACTTCTACTCCCCCGTACCCCCAATCAATACACAAGGATCCAGCCAGGTTATGTTATGATCCATGCAATGGCCCACAAGGGGTGATACATGGTAGGCCCAAAAATGGGTGATTCTAGGAATGCCCATAAATGGGTGATTCAAGGAAGACTCTGTGATCATGAGAGTACATGTCACAAGTGATCAATGAACCATGAAGCATAGTGATACACAATGTAAGTGAAACGCACAGAACATGTAGTATCCGATGCTCCCTAAGGGGATAACATCTCAAGAAGGGATCCATATAGTACTAATCCGTGTGACCAACGTGACAGTATCAAGTAAAGTAATTTAAAGCAGGAGAATAATTCTAAACAGGATATGAAATGATCAGAGAATGTACTCGCCTGATGTCTGAATGTCCAAAGTAAATGTACTGTCCGAGGAGAGGTGTCTGGCTCCTAATCAGAACAGCACAAGTCACAACAAGTCTAAAATGATAACAAGATGCAATTTAATGCATTCTAAATGAATCTAGGTCAATCTAGGCCAAAATCAACTCTTGGTCAACTCTGGTCAACCCTAGAAGTCAAACTAGGTAAACTAGGGCTAACCAAGTCTAAACTAGTCAAATTAGCCTATGCTAGTCTAACTAGGTCTAATCAAGACTAAACAAGCTTAACTAACTCTATACTGGGCAAACAGACACACCCATAGGCCATGAGCCTTAGGCTTGGCTATCTCATGCCTATAACCAACCCATATCACATATACATAACAATATATATCTAAAATATAATACACACACATATTATAATATATAGGATACCTATATATACATCTCACATATATATATATATATACAGGTGTATATGTACACATACATAGAGAATAAGGAAAGGGAATGTATGTGTTCCTGTGTGTGTGTGTGTAGGAAATTAGAAAATAGTGTAGTGTTCCAGGAGATCATGTGAACCTGTGTGTGAGTGTGTCACTCATACAGTGTATTAACAGTAAAACATGTGTGCAAGAATCCCATTCCCCGTGTCTCAGGAATGGACAGTAGCATATGGTGTTGACAGGAAAAATATTGACAGGATATTAACAAACATGGAAAATATTGACAGTAATGTAACAGGATCTGTGTTCAGTGTGTGTGTTAATGTTCTTAAGTGACAGGAACATGTGATTGTGTGAGGGTGTGTGCTATCCAGGAAATAGAGTGTGTGTGTCATGAGATCCTGAAAACAGTGAAGGAATACATGAAATTGTATGTGTATGAGTGAGAGTGTCAAGAGAACATGTATATGTTAGTGACAAGAGTGTGTGCTAACAGGAAAATAGAAAACAGTGAGTGAATAGAGATAGGAACAACCAGTGTATAGTGAGCTAACAATATGGAAAGGGAGTGACATTCAATGTTTAAGGAAAGGAAATCCATTCCCAGGTTTTCTGTGACAGCTGACAATATGTAAGAGTGTGAGTGAGAGTTAATTCTCAGTTTGACAGTTAACAATGAAACAGTTAGCTAATGCATGTAAAAGGGGAGTAACATTTGACAGTTAACATTCGAATTCAAATCAGTTAACTAATACCCAATCCTACATGACAGTTCAACAGGGAAATTCATCTCAGGTTTAGTGAGTTCTAACTAAATGACAGTTAACATGTAACTCCATTTCAGTAAAAAAAGAATGAAAGGGACCAATACTCAATAAGGAAGGGAATCAATTCAGGATATTAAAGATTGAAATAAAACATTCAATTACAGTTCATTAAGGAATGAATAAATCTCAGGTTTTAAAAAGGAAATCAGTTCAATTACATTCGAATCAACTTTAAAGCCTAAATTCCCATTTACATCATAAACTTTAATCTAACAAGTAAATCTAATTAATCATGAACAATTAAACCTGTGGGATCATTTGTCAATTGAAAGCATTAGTTTAAAAACAGGATTAAATGGATTAAATGTTCAGGATAAATTGAACATAAGTGTATCAGACGATACATGAACCCAAACTCAAATCAATATTCCATTTCCAATTATAAAGTCTAATTCGAATGAAATCATGAATTAAACATGAACTACAATATATGGGAAGCATTCGACAGTTGAAAACATAAGATTAAATGGATTAAATAGTTTTAGGAAAACTGATATAACCAATGTATCAGTCAAATATCAATCGGATGCCAACTAACAAATTCGAATTCAAATTCCACATCAATAACCTAAACTAATAAGTCAACTCAATTAACAGAGATCATTAGCCATGTATAGGATCTAATTAGCATTTTAAAACATGAATTAAACTATTTTAAATGGAATTAAACACTGAAACAAACAACAGGACTGTACACGCACAGTGTACGCCCCGTGCACACACGATTTCGTGTCCGACACGACACGAGAACCCACGAAACTTTGGAAGCCTCGTGTCAGACACTGCCCGCATCCACGTGTCAATTTACACGTGTCCAAGTGGCATGTACTGCGTGCAATCAACCCCGAGTAGCAGGGGAATGCTACCCGCGCGCGTGCGTGTTGCATCCCGCGTGTACCTGTGTCCAATGCGATACGACACGACACCAATAACACCTCAGAACACTGGAAATCCATAAGCGAGGTTAAAAACTAATTTCCTATTCAAACCAAATTAGAAAACAGTGATGAAATGCCCACTGTGGCATTTCATCGAGCACATACACGTATCCACTGATACGTGTCCGATACGGACACGTATTGGACACGAAACCTAGGAATAGTTATACCTACAGTTAGGGTAGACCTAGGGCTTCCTAAATATGCAATTAAAATATCATTTTATGGAATGGATTAGAAATTTACCTAGGGTTTGCAATGGCTCAAAAAGCCCCAATGTAAGTGGTTCCTCAAGCTACCAAAACTTCTTCAAATTGGTCCTTCCCTAAAATTTCTCACCATAGCCATAGAGAACACAGCAATTAGAAGCTATTGCAAGAAATTTGGAAGAAAAAGGAGTTGGAATGGAGGAGTTATGGATTGGGGAAGATATGGTTACCTCTTCTTTAAACTTGAGATCTATTTGTAAGGGAGGCTAACCCTAAATGAAGGAGGCATTAAATAGGGTGGGATTCCCTAGGTGGCTGGCCATAGTGGGTTAGGGTTAGGGTTTAGTGATGGGCTATAGGCCTTGGGCCAAGTTTCATAAGCTATGGCTAAGTGATTATCTATTGGTCTCAAAACCATAAGTCATGACTTATGACTTAACCCTCTCTATTCTAACTCGAGTCTAAAAGACTAAAACATGGGTTAAATCTAGTTAGACTAGGGTTACTTAACCTAACCAAGGTAGTCACAACTAGGGTTAGCTTCTAGACTAGTCTACCAAAGTCAATGCTAGTCAAAGTCAACCTAGTCAACCATCATCCAAAATAATTCCTAAAAATTCCATAAATTCAAATAAATAATATTAAATTCAAATAAACCCAAAAATGACAAAAATACCCTCAAGCTAAAAATGATAAATGAAATACCCTAATCACATGGCTAGGCTCTAGATCACTATCTCTAGGGTTACACTAGCAAAACACCAAATCACAAGTCATGATTTTAAATAGTTTAAAAATAATTAAAAATTACCAAAAATCATAATATGAAATAAATATCAATAAATAATAATTATAATTACAAACTTTCAAAATTACCCTCATCTGGAAAATTGGGTGTTACAATGAAGCTTTGTTGGACTTGGGAATATGCGAAGGATCACTTGGAAGGCTATGCGATCGTGACAAGAATCGTCGTATAAATGTGAGTAGTGTTGAACCCTTCGAAGATCCTTTATCTTCACGCTTAATAAAAAGGATAGTATGCTATGTTGATCGTTGAATCACTGAATAACACCTTGCATGAAAGTCAAAAAGATAATGAAAGATAATTAATCACATGAACCAAAAGCTATTACGAATCATTTAATGAATGGTGTACTCCGAATCATTTCAATAAATTGTATGCTTTTGTGCTTGGCAATAAATTACATGAAGGTGAAGGCAAAACCCCAAATACTTAGGAATTGAGTATATCGAGCCTTAGCTCGATGAATAGATGGTAACTCAGATGCTAAGTCCCAAGAATTGGACGGTGAGTACATTGAGTTTGGTTGGAAAGATGTATGGTATCGAAGATATAGAAAAGAGATTGAGTAACAATATAATATTATCCTGTGCCGATGTAGAATATTGGTTACTCTAAGACCCTAGATTGGGCAGATGATAATGTGAGCGTTGGCTCAAGGTAAGATGGCAATACGAATGAGAATGATGGGTCATTACTTAGTTTTCCTTATCATGTATTATATGTTTTTTTTAGATAAGTTGCATATATTTGCATGGTCATGGACAACTTGTCGACAAGGTGGTTCCTCGAACGGTATTCCAAGGCCTTGGAAATCGATTCGTCCTAGGGGGAACCTCGTGCTGAAGTAGTAGCACAGTGCTGAAGTAGTAGCACGGTATGTGGGACCTTCAATGGGGCTAGCTACCCGCACTACGAGAGGCGCCGTTGTACCAGTAAGATGGTCCAAGATGGCGTCTAGTCAGTGACCTTCATATAGATGGGTCCAGTGCTAAAGATGTCTTGTGCAGGCAAGGTAAGTTATTACTCAATTACCGGGAAGGATGTCGGCTGTTGGTAAGAACTACCTGAACGGTGACAATTATATTGAATTATGATGTTGTTCATAATAATGTCTTGTGCAGGCTGAGTAAGTATTATAAATATACAGGGATGGCTAAACGACCGTGGGTAATAATCACCAAAGGGTGGTAACTGTATGCTTTAAATTATGTTGGCTATGAGATTTGCATGCTTTACTTCTTATCGGCTATAACATGAATTTGACCCTAAGGCAACGAGAAAGACCACTTTTAATAATGTTCTATAACATGATTACTTAGTGTTGTCTTCTTAGGTGAGTTGGGCCAGTACCGTTCGCCAGTACATTGATGATGTACTGACCCACGTTGTGTGCAATATTTCAGGTGCTTGCGTATAGGAGAAATCGTTTGATCAGTGCTTGACATCGATGAATCGGATGGGTGCGCAGAAGCTCTTCTTTCAAGACAATGTCTTCTGCTATACGGGACATAATGTATGGAATATTATAACTCAGATGTACCAGTGAGATTGTAGCCAAATTGGCAAGTTCATTATAAGCAAAGTCGGCATGTTCGGTTGTAAAGCCTAAATGCCAAGTGTAGATTCAGTTGGCTATTCAAGAGTCTTGTAATCTGTTGTAAACTCTGTATTCAGCTGCAAGTCTTGTAATCATTTGAGATAATCAATAAAGAGGTACATTTCTTAATATTTCATGTGATTTTAATTTATCTGATTGGTTTTTGCTGTACTGTCGTTATTTTCTAAGAAATGCCAGGAACTGTAATACTTTTGCCTTGTACAAGTGTAATCTAGACTTGTACGACATCACGCCCAGTGGCTTATGTTTGATCCTCCGGGATCGAAGCGTGACACACACACACCAAAAATTACGTTGATGTTGAGATAACTTTCTAGTAATTTTCTTGGAAAGAATATAAGAAGATAGATAATAGGTTGGAAGAAAGGAGAGAGGGAACTAAATGAGAGTAGTCCTACCAACATGAGAGAGACATCTTCCCTTCCACCCAAGGAGTTTTACGTTACTCGAATTAAGGAGGTTGACAAAGCTTGATGCTCGATTTTTTGAAAGTAGTAGGTGATGTCCTAGATACTTATCATTAGAGTTTAGGATCTTAACACTAAGAATGTCTAGGTAAATCTGACGCATACAAGGACCCAGCTTTTTAGAGAAGAAAATTGATGATTTGTCATCATTTTCCCCAACCACATTTCATATATGTTGAGAATGTGTTCGATCTGGATAATATTATGAATAGAGCAATGTCCAAATAGCAAAAGATCATCAATAAAAGAGGTGGGAGTATGTATTAGAGTTTCGACTGATTTTGATACCGCTATATAATTGATTTCTCTTCTAAATAAAGATAAGCTTTGAAAGTACTTCCCCACACAATGAAAAGGTAAGGGAGACTAGACAACCTTGTCTAATGCCCCTACCAGGATAAAATTTCTTAGATGGAGATCCATTGACCAATATGGCAAAAGAAGCAGTAGTAATGCACTGCATTGTGAGATCGTGGGACTTCCACAAATATTGAATCCAATGAGGACCTGGCTAATGATATTCCAACTAAGCCTATCATAGGCTTCGGACATATCTATCTTTAGCACAAACATACTTATACTAGGACTGAATTTGGCAATTGAGTATAGAAGCTCTTGGGTAATGATAATATTGTCTCCAATATGTCGTCCAGGAACGAAATATTTTAAAATGGATTGATGAGCTTATCAAGAAGTGGTTGTATAATATTCCCCAGGATTTTAGTAATAATCTTACATGCAATATTACACAAATATATTGGTCAAAAGTGAACTGGGCTAGTTGGGTTTAAATTTTTTGGGATTAATGCAATGAATGTATGGTTAAGGGAAGAAAGCATTAATTTTGTTTCAATTTTTTTTTGAATAAGAGATGTTAGTTTAGATCCAACTGTGTCCCAACTGCTCTCGTAGAAGAGAGCAGGATGTAATGCCCCGTCCCGCTCAGTTCAACCAAAGGAATCGAAATGCAACGGCATTTATGCATTGGCTTGCTCGAAGACCTGCTCGGTCAATGCAACTCCTCGTTCAGGTGGGTGGCTTCGATGAATTGTCTCAGCTTGGCCTTCACACTTAATAAATTGATGTTTTCAATTGCACAGATTATGTTTGCCAATAAAAGAGACGAATTTACATAGTTAAAGGGAATAATCATGTTTTGAGTCAAATTGTGTAGAATATGGAAAAATGTTGTTTGTTGCATTGATGTCTCTCCATAGTGAGTTTTCAAAGTTAGCACTTGGTCTTTGTACCTCACGATTGAATTGAGCAAAGTTATGCCACGAACTGTGGACTTGCTTGTCATAGCAAGCACATTCGCACAGTTTTATTGCCATGTTTCCCATGGCATCAAAGCTTATCATATAGAATATGACTTGGTTGGGGGCACTGTACGAAACAAAGTTGGGTCAAGTTATGCAGAAGGACTATCAAATAGATGTTCTTGGGTTTGAGTAAGAGGATTATGATAACATAGAAAGTTCTTCGGACCGGTAGTCGTCGAGGCAGTCTCTAGTTTTAGGAGATACATTAAGATGAAAAGATCAGATGAGAATTGGTCTTATAAGTACGTCAGATTGAGTAGATTCTTACATTGTCATGGACAACTTATGCAGAAGGTTTTAGTTCCTCAAACGATTATCAGGACACCGAAATTGATTCGTACCTAGGGGGAACAAATTTGCCGTGTTTGATGTACTGGCATGGGATATTGCAGAATGGTTCAGGTAGTTTGACTGAAGGATGACTCCGAAATGCTTGGTGAATCGGGGCATTTAGTGGGGCTAGCTACTTTACTACTAAATGATCGCCGTCTAACCCATCAATATCCAAGATGGCTTGAATTGCTAGTGACCCTTCATATAGATAAGTTGGTGTGTTGAGCAGAATCTATATGCACGGTATTGGTTGTAACGCCCCAGAACCAGAATACTAGAGAGCGGGGGCGGACATAGCCAGCTACGTATATTGAAGTACAACCCACCTCGCTATACGGTCACGGCTGTCTAGATACATGAGGGTTTAACTATAAGCCATCAGTCTCTATTGGTCATGAACAAGTCTATTGTCTCAATCTCAAGCAAGTAATAACAATTACAAGATATCAGAGCACCAAATATACAATAGTAAGGCGTCCCATACATTATATATTTGGGTGATCATGAAGCTAGTCGTACAAAATATAAAGACTAGCAAGAGTTTTAGTCATACATGATCAACCCTAGGATTTGTTAATCATGCTACAGCCCGTAGGCAGACAATAAGTAAGGTGCAATCGAGCTAACACGTGCTCGTCGGCTAAAAGTCTCAAAAGAATACTTTTACAATAAAGTGGAAGAACAAAAGAGAAATCCACTCGTTGCCAGGGTTACGCCTGGTGGTCACCATCTGGCTGGAAGGTCGGTAGATCCTATGGAGCTGCTCCAAAATCTGGTCATACAAAACCAGCTGGGTCAGATCCCAGAAAGAGCAAGTGCCATAAAAGGACTTCCTTAAGAACTAAAACCAGCATATCAAAAATGAATATTAAAGATAATTATAAAAGAACCTGATAAAAACAGAGACAACAACAGTGAATTGAGTACGAGAAAACTATTCAAGTAGCCAGGTCGCAACCCTTAAACCAAACAAGGACCGGGGTTGTAACCCTTCACCTGAATAGAATCCTGTCTCAAATTCTTGTTGGTAAAGTAAAACATGACGAGCATAATGTAGGGTGCAATAAGACAATAAACGAAGAGAGGACACAGAACTGCTCCGGGATCTAGGTTACAATCCTTAAACCAAATAAGGACCTGGGTTGTAACCCTTCGCCTGAACAGAACTTGACCCCTGATCATTATTGTTGGAGGTGAAAATCATGCGATCATACTGAAAACGTTCGTGCACTGAATCTGTACCATTCAAGATTGAATCGAACTCCATCGAAACGTTCACAGCCAATCAATGACTACTGTTTTCTACATTAACTAACTAGGATTATCACAAGCCTATTTACTAGCAATATACTGTGAGATTTTCCAGCCACCAGCCCTGCAGCTAATCTAGGTTATCCAGGCAACTTGGATTTATTAAGCAATGCCTCATTCTTTTCCATGTATCAGTGAATCTAGACATGTGCCCTACTCGTCGGCAGGCTACAAG
Organism: Iris pallida; assembly: GCA_029216955.1. Lineage (NCBI taxonomy): Eukaryota > Viridiplantae > Streptophyta > Magnoliopsida > Asparagales > Iridaceae > Iris > Iris pallida. The sequence goes on along the minus strand of JANAVB010044619.1, from coordinate 12,144,538 downwards.
TCCAACAATGGTGGCTGGGATAACGGGATTGCTGGTAACTGGAGAAATCTCTTATGACTACTGGATTATTCTAGTTATTAGCCTTAGCCAGTTTCAGTAGGTACCCCTGACCGTGGTACTCAGGGATTCCCGTCCTAGTCATGATGCAAGACAATACTGGTTCATTTATAAAAACACAATCGCCCACGGTGTCCAGGCCATTCATTCTTGTTATGTCATACTAGACGTCGCAATAGCATATCAAGGTATATCATGATAGGTTTACTTATCAAGAGTGCACCACGACGGGCCACTATCGTGTACATGGAACATGTACAGAATTTATATGGTACAAACATTCCATCAAGGGTCATAAGACACAACATAGAGGTGACAAACCATAATAGTGAAATGGGTGCAAGGGCTGGGAGAGGAGCCATGCGGCTCGAAAATCAGGATCATCACCTATGCGGCCAAGGAGGAACAAGCCTATACGGCTAGGGGGAGAAAGGGCTCATGCGACTAAGAAAGCAGGGGCTCATGCGGCCAGGAGCGCTTATACGGCTCGGGCCAAGCGGCCATGAGCGAAAGGGGCTCATACGGCTCGGGGAGAATAGCTCATGCGGCTCGGGGACTGTCAAGAGCCATGCGGCTCGAGGAGAACAGGGTCATGCGGCAATGAGTCATGCGGCCAAGACCGCATGAAGACAAAATGCTTATGCGGCCGCAAGGGAAAGGGTTCATGCGGCCAAAGTCAACCAAGACATGCGGCACAGGCCATGCGGCTAAGGAAATGGGGTCTTATGCGGCTGGGGGCATTGGAACCATGGCCTATGCGGCAGGCACCAACAAGCCATGGGCCAAGACTGCCACGAGCCATACGGCCAAGGAGGAAACTTGCCGCATAAAAGGCCATGCGGTCAAGTACCGTTCTTTTTTTTCAAATTTTTTCGAGAAGAAGAACCATGAAAGCCATAGCTTCCAAGCTCCATTAGTCCTTCATCTAAGGTCAGAATCTGGGCTTCCATTGGTCAAAATGGGGCAGAATAAAATTCTCTACAATATGGAACCATCGAAACTTGAAAATAACAAGTTAATTGCTAGATCAAAACTTGAGAAAAAATTGAGAAATGGGTTAAACTAGAACTACAAGATTAAAGCTTCAGACTGAAAAATGCCAAGTTCTAAAGAGGCTAAGAATTGAGAAAGGAAGACATTAAAGCAATAAAAATGAAGTTCTTTCGTGAAGCAAGCTGCACTTGCCGGGGGGTTAGATGGAGCTCTACGCTAGGGAGGAAGAAAAAGAAAAAAGAGGAGTAAATGCTGAGTTATGAGGAGAGAAAAAAGTAGGTGGGACATAAATAGGGTTAGTGGTGGGGGTAGGTAGGTGGTCTAGGTGAACCGGCCCAAACCACACCAACCCAAAAGCTTGCCCAAACCAAGCCGAACCATAAAATACTACAATGAACCCAGACAATACAACATGCACAATAAACCATGACTAGCTAAAATTATGAGCCTGAATACGTACACGTATACCAAAATACGTAATACGAACCACGGGCGTTACAACTCTACCCACCTTAAAAGAATTCCGTCCTCGAAATTTAATTAAGATGCTAGAGACGCCGGGGCAAGCTATACTACCATAAACAAACTTATAGCTAAGCAATCAATTAGGCAATCAAACATGCAAGCAAGGAATCGAAGGATAAGGCATAAGAAGACATTATTTCTCACGAGTCAAACAGGTCGGGATATCATGATCGGATATCATCCTCACGCTCCCACGTTGACTCACCCAAAGAGTGATGACCCCAAGCTATACGGACTAAACTAATAGTCTTGTTCTTGAGTATCTTCTCTCTTCGATCCAATATGGACACGGGTCTCTCCTCATACGAAAGGTTGATACCAACAACCAATTTCGAATGATCTAGGATATGACTCAGATCCAGGATATACCGTCGCAATTGCGATACATGGAAGACATCATGCACTTCATGTAACGGCGGCAGAAGAGCAAGACGATAGGACACATCTTCTACTCGCTCCAGAATGTCGAACGGCCCTATATACCTAGGACTAAGCTTTCCCCGTACGTCGAAACGAATGACGCCACGGTTAGGCGAGATCCTAAGGAATACATGGTTGCCGACAAAAAATTCAAGGGGACACCGATGAGAATCAGTCCAATGACGTTGGTGATCGTGGGCAACTCGAAGATGATCTCTGACTCTCCTGACCACCTTAACCGTCTGAGTAATCATTTTCAAATCGAGCATTTGCCTCTCTCCAATATCGTCCCATGCTAGCGGGGATCTGCACTTCCTACCATACAGTGCCCCGAACGGTGCCATCTGGATACTGGCCTAGAAACTGTTGTTGTACGAGAACTCCACCAGGTACAGGTGATCTTTCCACGAACCACCAAAATTGAGTGTACACGACCGCAACATATCTTCCAAGGTTCGTATGGTACGCTCTGACTGACCATCTGTCTGTGGGTGATAAGCTGAGCTGAACTGGAGGTGAGTTTCCAAACTCTCTTGCAGAATGTGCTAAAAGTGCAACGTAAATCTTGAATCTCTATCCGAGGTGATACTGACTGGTACACCATAAAATCTGACGATTTGCCTGAGGTACATCTCTGCTAGCTGAGCCGTCGACTGAACAACTCTGAATGGGAGAAAGTGAGCCACCTTCGTGAGCATGTCTATAATAACCCAAATAGCATCTCTTCAAGTTGGGGATCTAGATAATCCAGTCACGAAATCCATGGTAATGTGCTCCCACTTCCATTCTGGAATCGGTAAAGACTGAAGAAGTCCAGCCGGTCTCTGATGCTCAGCTTTAACTTATTGACAAACCAAACACCGAGAGACAAACCGGGCTATCTCCTTCTTCATGCCATTCCACCAAAAGTGCTGACGGATATCACGGTACATCTTTGTGCCACCGGGATGAACGAAATACTGCGAACTGTGAACTTCTGTCATGATCTCCTGTCTGATATCTCCACTGGGTACACAAAGATGCCTTCCATGTTGAAGTGTACCGTCCTCATGGACACGTAACTCTGGTCTTCGTCCTGCTACATACTCTACTCTGAGTCGCTGAAGCTTGGAATCTGTTGACTGTGCCATCCGGATCCTCTCGACTATAGTGGACTAAACTTGCATACTGGCCATCAATGCCACATTGGTAGGAAAGACAACTTCTATACCCATCTTCTGAAGTTTTGACAATAACTCTGGCTGCGCTATAAGGAAATAAACTCCGGCTCTCCTATTCAGCGCATCTGCTACTATATTGGCCTTCCCTGGGTGATACTGCAGGTTGACATCATAATCCACAAGTAGCTCTAGCCACCTTCTCTGACGTATGTTAAGATCCTTCTGAGTGAACACATACTTCAGGCTCTTGTGGTCGGTGAAAATCTCTACCCTATCTCCGTACAAGTAGTGCCTCCACAACTTAAGTGCAAACACTACTGCTGCTAACTCCAAGTCATGGGTTGGGTAATTCCTCTCATGATCACGAAGTTGACGTGACGCATAAGCTATTACTTTTCTATACTGTATCAAAACACATCCCAAACCTCTGCCTGATGCATCACAATACACTGAGAATCCTTCGGTCCCATCTGGAAGCGTGAGAATGGGTGCCGTCATCAATCTTCGCTTCAACTTCTTAAAAGAATCCTGATATTCTGTTGTCCAAGCAAACTGCACATCCTTGCGGGTCAACTGGGTCAATGGCACTGAAATTTGAGCAAAGTCTGAAATAAATCGCCGGTAGTAGCTGGCCAAGCTAAGAAAACTGCGAACTTCTGCAACTGTACTGGGTACTGGCCATGTCTCAATAGCCATGATCTTCTGGGGATCTACCTCTACTCCCCCTCTGGTGATGATATGACCCAAGTATGAAATGTGATCGAACCAGAACTCGTATTTACTGAACTTCGCATACAACTGGTGCTCCCTGAGAATCTGGAGGACAACTCTGAGATGCTGCTCATGCTCCGCTTCACTCTTATTGTAGACCAGGATGTCGTCTATAAACATAATCACAAACTGATCCAAATATGGCATGAAGATACGATTCATGAGGTCCATGAATACAGCCGACGCATTGGTTGCTCCAAATGGTAAAACAAGGAACTCCCAATGCCCATATCTAGATCTAAAAGCTGTCTTCGGGATGTCCTGCTCTCTGACTCTGATATGATGGTATCCTGACCGCAAGTCAATCTTCGAGAATACTGCTGCCCCCTTGAGTTGGTCAAACAAGTCATCTATCTTCGGGAGAGGATATCTGTTCTTGATTGTCACTGAGTTCAATGTACGATAATCTACACATAATCTGGACGTACCATCCTTCTTTTTCACAAGAAGCATTGGGGCTCCCCAAGGCGATCCACTAGCACGAATGAATCCCTTGGTTCTAAGTTCTTCAATCATCTTGTACAATATCTCTAACTCTGACAGAGCCATCCTGTAGACTCTTTCCGATACTGGTACTGCTCCGGGGATCAAGTCTATGGTAAACTCGATCTCTCGCTCTGGCGACATTCCTGGAAGCTCTTCTAAAAAAACATCTAGAAATTCCTCGACTATCCGGAATAACTGTATTGCTGCTACTGCCATCCGTAATACCGGAGGAGAAGTTTCAACTTTGCCTCGGGAAAAGGAAAACTCTAGCTCGCCTGGAATGCTAAAAACAACCCTGCCAATATGGCAGTCTATCCTCGCATACTGGTTCCGTAATCAATCCATCCCTAAGACCACATCATAATCGTCCATCGGAAACTCTATCAACCTAGCGAAAAACTCTCTACCGCTAACTACGATCCGACACGAGAAAAATACTCTATCTACTCCCACAAGACCGCTACCAGTAAGTATATTGAGCATTACTGATAATGAGTCGGACTCCAGTCCTATTCGTATCGTGAATCGTGCAGACATAAATGAATGCGATGTACCAGAGTCAAATAACACTGAAGCCGGAAAGGTGTTGACAAGAATAGTACCTGCCACTACCTTTCCTGGCGCTACTCATTCTTCTCCCATAGTTAAAGCCAGCACTTGTCCTTGTCCTCTGGGTGCCAGCCCCCTCGGCTGGAACCCTCTCTGCCTATTCTGAACTTGGGCCTGGGCATACTGCTGAGGCCTTTGTTACTGAAAAGCTTGGGTCTGCGTCGGCAATGGCCTCGTAGATGGGAACTGCTGTAGTTGGACTGGTACTGGTACTAGACCTCTAATCGATGAACTGTTCATGGCTGGTGATGAGCCAGTCCTGAACGGATAGGACCCTACTTTATGGTCCAGTGCTCCACAAAGCAAACACAATCCTTGTGCCTTGCGATATTCTGAAACAATATGTCCAGGCTTTCCATAATAAGAGCAGCCCACGGTGGAAGACTGCCTCTGCTTCTGTTATTGAGGATACGTCGGGGTTGAATGTTGAACCGACGTTACTGAGGCCGTCCGTTTCGAAGCTCCAATGGTCAAAGCCCTAGCTGCCGGGGCTGGTACTGAAGACTGGTTCATCTGACTGTGGGATCGCTTCTGACCTCCTGTCCTATCCACTATCCTCTGGGAGTTATACTCATGCTTCCTGGCTGCTCTCAACACTGCATTAAAAATCTGATGCTCAAACTGCTCCACCGCCAGTAAAATCTCCAATGGAGTCCCTGCTAGAATTGCTGAGCTCTGTCAAACTCGGTCGCCACCAAGGTGGGAGCAAACCGACTAAGCCTTGAAAACTCGACCGCATATCCATCGACCGTCCTGTCCATCTGCTTCAAATTAGTGAACCTCGTTTGTAGATCATACCGAGCTATAGTGTCAAAGTACTTGGTCTGAAATCTCTTACGGAATACTGCCCAGGCAATAGGCGCCACTAATCCAATGGCTTGCGCCGTCCACCAGCTGCGGGCTAGATCCAATAACTGCAGGTGCACTACAGCCACCTTCTTATCTTCTGGGGTCTTTGCTGCCTCCAAAATCACCTCTGTATCCTGAAGCCATGCATCAACAGCGATAGCATCTTCACTTCCATCAAAGAATGGAGGGTTCAGGTGCTTAAAACTGTTCGCTACACTGTTCCCATGGTGCCCACCTCTGCCCAGAGCATCTATCAATGCCTGGTGCAAGGCATCTCCTCGACGGTCCTGTGATGCAAGCAACTCCCTGATGAGTCTAACCAAGGCTTCATCATCCTGTCTTGTAGGCTGGGCTGGCTGTACTGGGGTTCTGGATCTCCGGGAAGCATGATCCGGGAAGCTGCTCCTGAGTGCTGAGCTTGATCCTCTTGTTGCGGGAGTACTCGCTGAGCTCCTTCCGGCTGATTGGCAGGACCAGGTGTAGTACCGCTGAAGAAAAATGACACAAGGAACAATAAGAACGGACCAAGACAGATCAAAGATACAAGCATGTGATCAGGTCAAGATTTCAGAGATTTAGAGGATACGAGCAGAGATCAAGGGCGAGTGCTGATTGAGACATCTATTCAGTAAACCCTCACATATCTTGATTTACAAGACCTGCATGGGCCACCTCTTAAACCATGTAACGCCCCAGAACCAGAATACTGGAGAGCGGCGCAGACATAGCCAGCTACGTATATTAAATTACAACCCACCCCGCTATACGGTCACGATTGTCTAGATACATGAGGGTTTAACTACAAGCCATCAGTCTCTATTGGTCATGAACAAGCCTATTGTCTCAATCTCAAGCAAGTAATAACAGTTACAAGATATCAGAGCACCAAATATACAATAGTAAGGCGTCCAATACATTACATATTTGGGTGATCATAAAGCTAGTCGTACAAAATATAAAGACTAGCAAGAGTTTTAGTCATACATGATCAACCCTAGGATTTGTTAATCATGCTACAGCCCGTAGGCAGACAATAAGTAAGGTGCAATCGAGCTAACACGTGCTCGTCGGCTAAATGCCTCAAAAGAATACTTTTACAATAAAGTGGGAGAACAAAAGGAAAACCCACTCGTTGCCAGGGTTACGTCTGGTGGTCACCATCCGGCTGGAAGGTCGATAGATCCCCTGGGGCTACTACAAAATCTGGTCATACAAACCAGCTGGGTCAGATCCCAGAAAGAGCAAGTGCCACAAAGGGGCTTCCTTAAGAACTAAAACCAGCATATCAAAAATGAATATTAAAGATAATTATAAAAGAACCTGATAATAACAGAGACAACAACAGTGAATTGAGTATGAGAAAACCATTCAAGTAGTCAGGTCGCAACCCTTAAACCAAACAAGGACCGGGGTTGTAACCCTTCACCTGAATAGAATCTTGCCTCAAATTCTTGTTGGTAAAGTAAAACATGATGAGCATGACGTAGGATGCAATAAGACAATAAACGAAGAGAGGACACAGAACTACTCCGGGAGCCAGGTTATAACCCTTAAACCAAACAAGGACCGGGATTGTAACCCTTCGCCTGAACAGAACTTGACCCCTGATCGTTATTGTTGGAGGTGACAATCATGCGACCATACTGGAAATGTTTGTGCACTGAATCTGCACCATTCAAGATTGAATCGGACTCCATCCAAACGTTCATGGCCAATCAATGACTACTGCTTTCTATATTAACTAACTAGGGTTATCACAAGCCTAGTTACTAGCAATATGCAGTGAGATTTTCCAGCCACCAGCCCTGCAGCTAATCCAGGTTATACAGGCGACTTGGATTTATTAAGCAATGCCTCATTTTTTTCCATGTATCTGTGAATCTAGACATGTGCCCTACTCGTCGGCAGGCTACAAGTCCAACAATGGTGGCCGGGATAACGGGATTGCTGGTAACTGGGAAAATCTCTCATGACTACTGGATTATTCTAGTTATTAGCCTTAGCCAGTTTCAGTAGGTACCCCTGACCGTGGTACCCAGGGATCCCCGTCCTAGACATGATGCAAGACAATACTGGTTCATTTATAAAAACACAATCGCCCACGGTGTCCAGGCCATTCATTCTTGTCATGTCATGCTAGCCGTCGTAACAGCATATCAAGGTATATCATGATAGGTTTACTTATCGAGAGTGCGTCACGACAGGCCACTATCGTGTACATAGAACATGTACAGAATTTATATGGTACAAATATTCTATCAAGGGTCATAAGACACAACATAGAGGTGACAAACCATAATAGTGAAAGGGGTACAAGGGCTGGGGGAGGAGCCATGCGGCTCGAAAATCAGGATCATGACCTATGCGGCCAAGAAGGAACAAGCCTATGCGGCCAAGGGGGGAAAGGGCTCATGTGGCTAAGGAAGCAGGGGATCATGCGGCCAGGAGCGCTTATGCGGTTCGGGCCAAGCGGCCAGGAGCGAAAGGGGCTTATGCGGCTCGGGAAGAACGGCTCATGCGGCTCCGGGACTGCCAAGAGCCATGCGGCTCGAGAAGAACAGGAGTCATGCGACAATGAGTCATACGGCCAAGACCGTATAAAGACAAAATGCTTATGCGGCCGCAAGGAAAAGGGTTCATGCGGCCAAAGTCAACCCAGACATGCGGCACGGGCCATACGGCTAAGGGGATGGGGTCTTATGCGGCTGGAGGCGCTGGAACCATGGCCTATACGACAGGCGCCAACAAGCCATGGGGCCGAGACTACCACAAGCCATACGGCCAATGAGAAAACTTGCCGCATAAAAGGACATGCAGTCAAGCACTGTTCTTCTTCTCAAATTTTTTCGAGAAGAAGAACCATGAAAGCCATAGCTTCCAAGCTCCATTAATCCTTCACCTACGGTCAGAATCCGGGCTTCCATAGGTCAAAATGGGGCAGAATAAAATTCTTTACAATATGGAACCATCGAAACTTGAAAATGACAAGTTAATTGTTAGATCAAAACTTGAGAAAAAAAACCGAGAAATGGGTTAAACTAGAACTACAAGATTAAATCTTCAGACTAAAAAATGCCAAGATCTAAAGAGGCTAAAAATAGAGAAAGGAAGACATTAAAGCAATAAAAATGGAGTTCTCTCGTGAAGCAAGCTGCACTTGCCGGGGGGGTTAGGTGCAGCTCTACGCTAGGGAGGAAGAAGAAGATGAAGGAGGAGTAAATGCTGAGTTATGAGGAGAGAGAAAAGTAGGTAGGACATAAATGGGGTTAGTGGTGGGGGTAGGTAGGTGGTCTAGGTGAACCGGCCCAAACCACACCAACCCAAAAGCTTGCCCAAACCAAGTCGAACCATGAAATACTACAATGAACCAAGACAACACAACATGCACAATAAACCATGACTAGCTAAAATTATGAGCCTGAATACGTACACGTATACCAAAATACGTAATACGAACCACGGACGTTACATCGGTTGAGTCACATGAAGTGTATGCACGGCACAAATGAGTTAAAAAATGTGTGCACAGTTTTTAACACAAATATGGAGCCTAAGATTTGGCTATAGCAGAGATATGCTTTGGTACGAGATGTGGTATCGGTTGTTTGAGTCAATGACACAAGTTTACGAGTATGGTTTGAGTTGGTTGTATGTTTAAACAAGAAAGACCATAAGACAAGTATGAATGGGTTATACTATGTTGCGAGGCACGGAGTTGTCACACAAATGGATCTTATGGCACGGCCACGATGTTTGTACAACTTGGTTTTGTAGCACGATCTCAAAGAATTTGTGCACGATTATGCTGTTGCAACACGAAGTAGTATTATAGTTCTAGAATAAAACCAATCCTAAGGCAAGATTAGAAAGACTACAAAAAAATAATTTTTACTCACTAAAATAATGTGTTGATTTTTTATGGGTAGGTGAGGGGCTCACTCACCAGTACGGTTGTGCACTGACAACCCACCAGTTTTTATCCGCAGGTTACAGGTACATGCTCGTTTGAGGTGGAGCTCGCTTGGACGCACTGAGGCATGAAGTTTCTTGGCATTTTGAGGCGTGCGATCGCATTGAAGATTTTACCTATACGGGACATAACGTATGGACATCGCCTTTTTTTCAACGGTGTGTCTCAAGGCAGGATCTTATTATATTGAGAGATGAGTGGTTGTATTCAAATAGATTGTGAGCTTGAATGAATGCAACCTTTGTCTTGTGCTCCTTTGTAATTCAGTTGTATTATAGATAAAGAAGATTTTGTTTCCTATACATTTTGTGTTATTCAACTTCTCTGTTTGAAACTTCTGTACGACGACCCGTTGTAAGCTGTTGTAATCGGTCGTTATAGAATCTAGGCTCGCACGGCATCACGTCCTAGCAAGGATAATCAGTTCTGCAGAATCATGTGACATAATGGTATCATAGCACGGCTTTACATTCTTGGACTTTTGATTGAATTTTTTAACTTTGATGTCTTCATACTAAATATTATTTCCACAATCAATGTTGTTGATGCGCTCTCTCCCAATGTTTCTCGGAATGTTCCATACAATAAGTATATATATTTTGTACAAATTTTACGAAAAAATTTGGTTGAAAAAAGATGGTTTCACGTAAGGCACAGTTGACAGAGTTGAGCTGGACAATATACACCTAGACTTGCATCGACAATAGCAATTGTGTGTGGGATCAAAATATTTTCGAATGGAAATGAGATAGACTCGATTAATGAGATGTTGGGTAGATAACGATAAAGGTGCTATTGAAAGTTGATATCGTCAATACGATATAGATGGATCGTGCTTGGATTTTGAAGAGTGGTTCGAACGAAGATTCGAAGTAATCAGTTGTGATTCGAATAATTGTTTTGAGGATTTGTCGAATAACTTCAACTCTGAGTGATGTATGTGATATCGTTGGGGATTTTTGATAGACTAAGGATTGGGGTACCAATGAGTCTATCAACAAGCACCAAATTTCACAAAATCTTAGAAAGAGTATTTCAAAGTTAGTCGTGACTTGATAACTAGTATGAGTTTGATTTGAATGAACGAGGAAACGACGCACATCGGATTGGGATTGCGCTGAGTATGAAATATAAAAAATAATTAAGTAGGTAGATTGAACTGAGAAAAAGTTAAGGTGTAACAAAATGAATGACTCGGTCGAGAAATCGATATGGACTATATACAAAAATGTTGATACAGAGCTAAACGAGATAGAATTTTGAATTTGACTAAAGATGGCACGATAGAAAGATATCGTACATGTAAATGTTTGATTTGAAGATACGAGAATGACTCTAAAGATCTAAGAATAATTTTGCTCGATGACTTAAGATAGCAAATGAACATACGTGATTTTGAGTTTGAATAACTTAATCATGTAACTAATTCGAAAGATAGCTATAGCTGATTTGATCTTGAATGTCGAGAAGCGGATTGTATATCCAGTTTGGATGATAGCATTGGTTGCATAACTCAGAATTCGATACAAAAAGAAAATCTTCAGATTATGTATATCATCGATGGTATTGGGACGTATGAAAAATCGATATACAATAACTCAGAGGTACTCTGATTCGAGGAATGATGATCATGTCAAATGTTGTTGTTTGAATGGAGTTTATACTTAGGATTTTGATATTAAATAAAGTTTGGATGACTTGATAAAATGAACTTGAAGTGCACAGGAATAGATGATAGTCGAACTATACGAAACAAAATTTTGACGAATTTGATGATCATTGATATACGGATTATTATGACTCAAAAAATTTATAGTATGCGATCTTACGATTGTTCGATGAGACAGATGCACAAAATTTAGGACTAGTAGGATTGGGATTTTAGGAAAGTCAAATGGACGAATGTATGATTGGGATTTTATAACTCAGAATTAGAATCGACATTGTGACTTGTGATCGGTGGATTATGACTTGTGATTTTGTAGTCGGGCTATATGAGTTCGAAATGATAGGTCTATTGAAGGGATTGAGGATTGCGAGTTTGAGAGTTGTGAGATTCCGACGTTGAACCGTGTTATGATCGAGGATGCTCGTGAATGAAATTATCTTAGGAATGGCTTTGCTGAATGACTCGGACCCCTTGGACCAAATGCTGTAAATGCGAATAGGAGAAATCTATGCTCAAAATTTAGAAATCAGAGTGATGTGAGCTTGGGTAGAAAGATCTTGTACTATCGACTACGGTTTGACCTTAGAATTGGGATGTGAGTGTTTTGATATTGTTGTTTTGGAATGGTAATTCCAATAATGACTTTGACTTTAGCATAGTGACGATAGCCTAGCGGTTAGGAAGACGTCCCTATACGAAGGGATAAACTTGGTGCGATCGACCTTAGTGAGACTCACCTAGGTAGATTATAGAGCTGGGGTAGCTAATTTATAGAACTGAGACATGAAAGTTGGACATATGATCTTAGGATGTTTTGATGAATATAGGATTGGATTGGACCACGAGATTTGGATATTAGTTTTTGAAGGATAGATGGTTTGCGAATCGAAGAAGTCAAGTGAGTTCTTGAGGATAAAAATTATACCTGTTAGTTTTGTGCGAATTTTCCATCACGAGGCTTGGTTGAAATGTATATATTTTAGGGACGCCTTAAATGTGTGCACAATCCAACTCAAGTGGTATGCTGAATTCAAATAAAATGAAAGGATTGTTCGGATGAGTTATCATATGTTGATTGAACAAATTGAAATTGTTGGACCGGATTTTGAGTATAGAAGAAAGTTGGTGATCAAAAATAAATTCGTGTGTCGATGAAATCGAATGTGTCTTGAGGATTGAATGAAATCAAAAGTTTACTTAGTCGAATTGAAATAATATTATCAGGATTAAAAAATCGTATTCGAAAGGGCGTATTCGATATGTGCACAATTAGAAGATTCAAATTTTAATTGATTGTTCAAAGGATTTAGAAATATTTGAAAGATAGAACGATAAGAGCGATAACTTCGAAAGATAGTAAAAAATTTAGCGGGAACAAAGTAGCGGTACGTGTGATTTTGTTTGAGACATTGATGTAGTCAGGTTTGAAGGATTGTTTGGGATTCAGAAAATGCGAAGTCTTGAAGATTATCGAGATTTGGTTAAGGGGCAACACTGGATTTCGACTCGAAGATTTTGAGTGATTGACTTGGTTATGTGTTTCGGAATGATGGAAGATATTACTCGGCTGGGTTACCTAGAGTTAAGCTGCCCGAGTGTGCAACAAGTATAAGTTATCCCGTGTTTGTGATATAGCAGCGAAGCGCATTGTGGGTAAAGACATGAGTTGAGGAAATGTGTTGCGAAATAATTCGGCTGTCTAAGAATGACTTAGTTGTTCGATGAAATTGAGTAAGATGCAGAGCACGACTCTGATGGATGAAACATATAGGAAGTGTGTTCGAGAGATCTTAGATTTTTGCGAGACAAATACAAGTCGAGTGTAAGTGATAACTTGATGAGTGTATACTCAGTAAGTTTTGAGGAGAAAACTTCTTCTGAGTGGTGTATTATGTAATATTTCGTCCCGCTCAATTCAACCGGAGGAATCGAAATGCAACGAAGTTTGGACTTGGCTATGCATCGGCTTGCTCGAAGTTCTGCTCGGTCGAGGCAACTCCTCGTTCAAGTGGATGACTTCGATGAACTTGCCTCATCTTGGCCTTCATACTTAATAAATGGATGTTTTCAATTGCACAGAGTATGTTTGCTAATAAAAGGGATTAACCCATATAGTTAAAGGGAATAATCCCGTTCTGAGTCATATTATGTAAAATATAAAACAATGTCACTTGTTGCATAGTTGTCTCTCCACAATTATTTTTCAAAGTTGGCACTCGGTCTTTGGATCTCACGCTTGAATTGAGCAAAGTTATGCTACAGGCTATCGACTTGCTTGCCATAGCAAGCACGTCTGTACAATTTTATTGCCACGTTTTCCACGATATTAAAGTTTGTCATATAGAGTATGACTTGGTTGGGGGCACTACACAAAACACAGTTGGGTCAAGTTATACAGGAGGACTATCAAATAGCCTATCTTGGGTTTAAGTAAGAAGATTATGATAACATAGAAAGTTCTCGGGACCGGTAGTAGCCGATGCAGTCTCCGGTTTTGGAAGATGCATTGAAATAAAAAGACGAGATCAGAATTGATCTTATAAGTATGTCAAATTAAGTAGAGTCTTGCATGGTCATGGAAAACTTGTGCACAAGGTTTAGATCCTCAAACAATTTTCGGGACTCCGGGGTTAATTCGTACCTAGGGGAATAAGTTTGACATGTCTGACGTATTGGTACAGGGCATTGCGGAGCGGTTCAGGTAGTTTGACGGAAGGATGACTCCGAATGTTTGGTGATACATGGTGTTCAGTGGGACTAGCTACCTTGCTACAGAATGATCGCCGTCTAACCCATCAGTGTCCAAGTTGCTTGAATTTTCAGTGACCCTTCATAAATATGAGTCGGTGTGCTGAGCGACAATCATCGTACACGGTGTCGGTTGAGTCATAGGAAGTGTAAGTACGACATGAATGAGTCAAGAAAATGTATACACGGTTTGCAACACAAATATGGAACCTAAGATTTGGATATAACAAAGACATGCTTCGGCACGAGATGTGGCGTCGGTTGTTTGAGTAAATGACACAAGTTTACGAGTATGGTTTGAGTCTGTTGTATGTTGAAACGGGAAAGACCATAAGGCAAGTATGAATGGGTTACACTGTATTGTGAGGCACGGCCTCGATGTTGTTACACAAATGGATCTTATGGCACGACCACAATGTTTATACAACTTAGTTTTGTAACACGGTCTCAAAGTGTCACGACCCGCACCCAATTTAAGGGCACGAGGACGTGGCTACGTCAAGCCTACGCTGTAGTATCGGCAGTAAAACACTGTATAGGTCATCTATATTATCTAACATCTAACCATATCAAATATATCATGTCATCTCCGCACGGAGGTATAATATGAAATATAAAATATATAATCTCAATCACAAGATCTAAAGGAAGATAAAGCACGATATTAGAATAGAAGATAAAGAAGATTAAACTGAAATAATAGTAATGTCATCGCAACACATAAGTTTATATGTCTATAACAATAAATACATATCAGGAAGATAATAATAAGTCTTAAACCCACATTCAGAATAATCCGATACAATATGAAATGCTAAAACTCTAAACTACTTCTAGGGCACTCTCTACTGAACAAAATCCTTATGAGTCTCCTGTGTGCATCCTTCGTATGCCCCCTGCTCATAGTAGGTAGGGCAACAGTCTAAGCCATCTGAAAAATATATCCAGCCAGGATTGGAGTGAACTACAACCCAAATAGCAGTTCCAATTAATTGAAAAACACTATAAAAATATAAATAATAATATAATACTTGATGAACCATTTATAGAGACAAAGTATAATTGGAAGAGGCAGGTGAATATAGAGCAATAGGTGTATGGAGAGTAATATGAAAAATGTAAAGCAGACATATATGTAATAAAGAGGAAGCCTGTCATGCAAGGTATACAACAAACAAGTCCAGAATATCTGTGTCTAATACCAGTGTTTTGAAATACCAAGTTGACATGTGAATGGCTAGAGGGTAATATCCAACAAACCATACACATCTGTGTGTTGCCGCTATTATTCTAGTAAGACCATGGGGTGGAAAGGGTATGTTCACACGTCTCCTAGGTATTTCAATCGTCCGACCAGTACACATGGATCCAGGTCTCGACACGTATCTCAATAATCGAAAATAGATACATTAGTCTAGTGAAAATCATTAGGCATTAAACTACGTATCTCAAGTCAAGGAATTCATACAATACCAATCCGTGTGTCCATCGTGTCGGAATCAAGATAGAGTCATAGAACACTAATATAAACATGCATCATAGGACATATCAAGAAATAAAAACTATCAGAGAATATACTCGCATGTCATCTTGAGCAGTAAATGTAAATCGAGGCCCAAAGTGGAGTCATAAGAACATAGATATGAGTTATCAGAGTTAATTGGTGTTTAAATAGAGTTAAACATGAATATTCATAGTAAAACATGATTTCTAGGTCAATTCTAGGCCACACTAGTTAACTAATAGTCAACCTAGTCAAATTGGTCAATCTAGTCAACTTCTAGGTAGCACTAGTATATACCTAGGTTTCTAGGTCAATTCTAGGTATATGAGTCTATATTAACCAATATCTAGTTAAGGCTAGTCAATTTGCTATTATTAGTTTATACCATATATAAAGTTTCTTAAACTTATATTAATACCTATATTATCTATATTACTTATACTCAGGAATTTACCCCTTCCCTAAAATGTATCTAATCCTCCATTACTTATTATCTAGACGACATTACCTACTCTCCCTTTCATGTACACTAAATATAGGCAACCTATATAGGTAAAACCCTTACCTGGCACCCAACACTCATGTTAGGCCCCTATGATCAATCACACATACACACCCATACAGGGTACTCAAACCCCAGATACACTACTGTGGGTGCACTGGCCCATGGCCTGCACCACACACATCCATTTCCCTTGTTAACTTCCTATTAACTGATACTCTCTCTGATACTCTAACCTCCCTCACTGTCCATTGCTTACCATGGCATATGGCCAAAAGGTTCTGATCAAACATGGCCAAATGTCATACTCCCACTCACTGCTCTGTCATGACCAAGGCACCTACTCACACCACAGCTCATAGGGACACTGCACTCAAAAGCAGTCCCCTAGACTTAGGCATATATTATACTATCACAGACCACTCCTATTGACACTCAAGTTATCTCACTCCCACACCTCTCCCTAAACTAAACCCCATATACTACACTATCACTGACAATGCCAATACCTTGACACTTAAGGACTATAAATGACAGTTAACTGTCCCTAACAGTCAACACTAAGACACCCTCTATGATACACAAGCAGTTAACTGATCAGTCCCCTTTCTCCAACACTCCCTATCTTAACATATCCCACATGCACACCTACATGTATCCATACCAAGGCTATTACCTATATATATAATATATATGATAAGTGGTGCCCATATACTATAGGTATCAATATACCTATGTACATGTATCCATACTCACCTATCAATGTCATACCATACCCTATAATACCAGAACCTTCTGCTTATGTAATCCCTTACCCTCACTCAATCCCACACACAAGGGCACACACATAAACTCGCTCATACAGGCCACATATTGGTCTACACAGGCCTGGCCAAATTCTAAGTCCCTGTACACAGTGTAGGGACACACCCTGCTTACAAATATAGGAAGTCTTGACTAAGCAAGGACCTGCCCTTGTCATGCCCCGCTCCCATAGGAGCGATCGTCCTCGCTAAGGCGTGATGCCGCACGAGCCTAGATTGCGCTCGTGCAAGGAGGGTTCCATAACGGCCGATTTCAGCAGCTGCGACGGGGTCATCGCACAGAAGTCCCGAGCAGAGACATTGAATAGTAGCAGCAAAATTTGAAACAAAACACAAGTCATTTCAAATCACTCTTTTATTGATATAAAAACAAAGATTTCAATGGACGCAAGGCCAAGATTACAAGTCTCTCAAGCTCACTTTTCTCATATTACAAGTCACTCAGCTCTCTCTCATCTCTCAATTATAAGTCTTGATCCAGCGGAAGCTTCGGAAGGCGACGTCCATACATTATGTCTCGTATACGTCTTTACTCCATGCGGCCGCACGCTTTGAATCGTCAAGGAACTCCGTGCCTCGACGCATCCAAGGGAGCTCCGCGCCACGAGCTTCTACCTGTGCCTGCACATGTAAACTATGTGGGTATCAGTACTCAACTGTACTGGTGGAATGAGCTCCTCGCCCACCCATACAAACCCAACACGTTTGATTTACTTTGTGCAACATAGTCACTTCTTATTAATTATCTTTCTAGTCTTATCTTAGGATTATTTTAGGACCGACGCCTTGGCTATTTTGTGTCTCAAGACCATCCCATGATTGCAACATCGACGTTACCCTATCAAGTCGTGTTTGCCTTACGGCACTTAATCAGAGACGCAACTACGCGATGAGGCTCTATTTCTATGTGATTGTAATAGGAATCCATCGTGCCGTGCCTCGTAACTATGTGTGACTCAACCATATCGTCGCCTCGCAGCCCTTGCTACTTTGATCACCAACTGACCCAAACAAGACTTGTGAATCTTATTTTCACTCAAACAACTTTGCCTTGCGGCGGTTTCCTGACTTAAACTCAAAGAACTCAACCATAACCATGCAACTTATATGCCGACAACATAAGACTCGACGCTACATCTCGTACCGAAGCACGTTGCCTACGTTGCAGCCAATCTTAGGCCCAACATTTTGTGTTCCAACTATACACACACATTCAACTCAACTTCCTTGATATACTACACTCAATACTCGACTCAATCCAAAGGCATACACGCGGATCGCCGTCCATGCCGACTCATCTATATGAACTAGTCACTAGGGCCCAGTCCAATAATGGACTCCTTTTGAGCTTTTGATTAGACGGACGCTCCTTGCCAGCGCGAGTAGCTAGCTCCGTTGTAAGTCCACGCCTAACCCGTGCGGTCATCCAGCACAGCTACGAATGTCTCCATCGCAACGGTTCCCCTGGGCCGTCGGGGTCACCGTTCGAGAAATAGATTTATTTTACCTTATACAAGTTGTCCAATGACCATGCAAGACTCGACTCAAACTGACGTCTCACACAGTCAAAGCTACTTCTAGTGTTACCATCTCTTTTAGGGCTAAGTTCAACATATCTCACATCTGAGATCTTGTCTCGATGACCCGTAGTCGCGAGTATTCTTCTTTCTTGCCTCAACGATCCAGTCTTGAGCATTCTTTCTTTCTTGCCTCGACGACCCAGTCGCGAGCATTCTTTCTTTCCTGTCCTATCATTTCACTCACTCAAGAACAACTATCGAAACACTTCCCAAACTCAATGACTCAACCGTGGCCCGTGCCTTAAAATACTAAATCCGTGCCATCGTGTCTCAAACCAACTTGAAACTCTATGTGACACCACCGCCCAAGTCATACTCTATATGACGGGCCTTACGATCGTGAGACTATGTGGTTATATCCGGCCGTAGAACCCATAGGGCCGTGCCTGCTACTACTCCTGATAGCTAGGCATAACTTGCATAACTTACTTTGCAACAACTTGACGAACAAAGGCTGCATCAAGGCTTGCGTCGGGGGAACGTGCCGTGCATGCATTCGACTTTGAACAACCAAGTTATTTGGAGTGCCTAGAATTATGCCACAAGCCGTGCAATACAACTTAACCCGTCGGTGAGCAGAGGCTACGCCACGCCTTGGACGAAGAGACCGTACATGCTTTATGAAGCATTTATGCGGGCGACGCCTATAAATTTGGCTAATTCTTAGCTTGTGGCGAAGACCAACTCTTCCTTCTTGTCACGACCCGCACACGCTTTTCGGATACGAAGCGTGTCCAAGTCCAGCTACGCATCGAGCGGACTCCAGCCCATCTCGAATACGTAAATGCTGTCAAGGCTATGGTTTACTGCAATGCAATCTTTATCTCAATCCACAATAAGAATATAAAACATGAATGAACACTATGGGTCGTGGTCTGCAGCCCACTAGCATAAATGTTCGATAAGACTCTAAGGAATATAACAAGAGTCTACAACTGAAACAAGGAACATTATATCTCATGATAAGGAATGAAAAGCACGAGTGGATAATAAACTCAATAAAAATACCTGAATCCCACAATGTATCATCACGTCTGCCATCCAGAACTACTAGCTAACTCCATGCAACCGCTAAACCTGAAGAGATCATCAGGTCCTCAGAGGACATAGCAAGATACATAATATACATGCCTATCTAACAGTTTTATCATGCGCAAGGAAATAAACAAGAAAGAACAAGGACAAGACAATGACTACGAACACAAACACGAACACGAATACGAATACGAACACTAGAACAACTACGTATAAATGAACTGCCGGATGAACGATAATCACGAGATCAATCTCCCGAATGTGGACTCACGGGTTTGAACTAAGGCTAACCCTCGTCCCGAGTGTGCACTCTCTGGCTAGCTCACGGCAAGACACCCTCATCCCGTGTGTGGACTCTCTGGTATAAATGGTTAACCATCGTCCCGTGTGTGGACTCTCTGGTGCCATTTGATCACGACAAACACCCTTGTCCCGAGTGTGGACTCTCTGGTGCACCAAACAACCCTCATCCCGTGTGTGGACTCTCTGGTTGTGTACAATGAAAATCAAAACTATGGTAGTTCACTACACACACTCGTTCTATGACACGACTCAAGCAAGAAACTGACGAAAACTCCAAATGTGAAACACAAGGCCAAAACACGAACATGGCTATAAACAATAAAACAACTACACAGAAAATAACACGAAAGCACATGTCCATATATGATTCAAGACAGTAAAACGAAAAGAACTGCATGTAAGTAAAACTGTAGAGGAAGGCAAGGTATACTTGCCTGGTGGCAGTGCGAAGAACCAATAAAATACCGTCAACTAGTAAGCAATACAGTCCAAGTCATCACAACTGTCTCCTAAAGCTGAAACAAACATTACCAACATTCTCAGAATAGTCAAATTAGCTAAGATTGCCTGTCCTTAAGTCTAATTCTGGACACAGGGGCAAAACGGTAATTTTGGGCAAAAATGGTGTCCGCCGTTGGACCCGCTTTGCACCGAAAAGCGTGCCAAGGTCAATGGTCTCTAAAGTCATCAAACTACATGTCTACGGATACAGTTTTCTGATACGAACCCAACCGTATGTCCAAAGTTGGATTCCGGCGGGCCGTACACAAAATCACCCGTTGAGTGGGACCGTGGGGCCCGCAAAACGACGTACGATTCAACTGTCTCAGATTTGGACCAAACTTGGCATGCAGGACCAGAAAAACGATATGGTCCTGTTGGCAAAAAGTTTCATCTCGATCTGACGAGCGTGTACAAAGTAATTGAGAAATTTGTAAAGTGCACGATACGGTGAATTTCGACGGATACGCATCAAATTCGTCGTGCACACGCGACCAATTTGAATTCCGTCAAAGCCCACACGACCACGAAGCCGTTACACAGCTTTTGATGCCTTCGGTTCGCGACCACGTTGCCCGGTTTGGCGGGACGCACGTCATGTGGAACAATTTTCAAGTTTTGGAAACAGATTTTTGTTGAACTTTGAAAGTTGATTTCTTCGCACACAGTTGATAAAAATCGAAACTACAAATTAGGTTAGGAAGCCCTACATGTTGTCTAAAAATTTGTTCAAATGGATTTCTAAATCGGTCGAGGATAGGCTGCAATTCGCCTTCCTAAAAGGAGGTTTCAGTTTGAAAACTGTTCTGTTTTGGATCAGTTTTTCGTCAACCTTCGGGTTCGGTTTACGATGTACATGACGCAAAATAAGTCAAAATATTTGAAGGGAAACGGAGTTGGTTATATTGGCAATGTACCTGTGAAGACGACGCGTAAAACGACGCAACGAGGTGACGGAAATCTCGGTACGAAGTGAGGCCCAGAAACGCTCATCTCTGCTGTCGTCCTATGTCCTGTTGCGCGCGCGCACTCTTTCCGCGCTGCCATGGCCGCACGCGGCGGTGGCACCGGCGGCGGGTGGCCGCCCAGTCATCGGGGGTGGCGCGGCACTGGTGTTAGGGTTTTAGGTTTGCTCTCTCTCCCTCTCGATGTCTCTCTCACTTATATACAATGCGCAAGAGGTCGGCTCGGTTTGGATATGCTTGAGCGGGGAGGAGGGGGATTTTCTGTTTGCTGGGGGGTTCATTCCCAGCTCGGGCTGGGGGGGTCTCGGCCTGGGCTGGCCTGGCTTGGGCTGGGCCGGCCAGGGCTTGGGCATTAGGGGGATTTGCTTATATTTATATTTTTTTGCTTATTATTTATATATATAACCATATATATAACCATATATATATATAATATATATATATAGATATATATATATATATATATATATATATATATAGATATATATATATATATATATATATACGGAGGTATTTATATTATGTATATATGTATATACGTGTATATATATATATAGATATATAGATATATATATATATGTATATACGTGTATATATATATATATATATATATATATATATAATATATATTATATATATATATAGATATATATATATATACACGTATATACATATATACATAATATAAATACCTACGTATATATATATATATATATATATATATATATATATATATATATATCTATATAGATATATATATATATATATATATATAGATATAGATATATATAGTATACACATGAATATATAGAGTATACATACATATATAATATGTATTATATATAATACACATAGACAATATTATATATACGCACACATGCATAATATATATATATATATATATATATATAGATATATATATATATATATATATATATATATATATATATATATATATATATATATATATTTACAAATATACATATGTACATATATTAATAAATTGTAAATAGAATTACGAGTCAATATATATACTATATACATGTATATCCTGGTCCTTATACATATTTTATATATATAACTATACCTCAATAATTTATAACATTTATTTATAAGCCTATATAATCAATTATATATATACCTATATTTACATCTATACATATATACGTATTTTTCTATATATGCATAAATACTCCAAGAGTCCAAAATGAACCTTAGAGATATATTCTCCTGGTGTTGGGCTTGGCCATTAATACATATATTATATAAATATATATCTTGTATAATTCCAAGTATATACCTTATATAAATATATATTCTAATATAATATGTACATAAATCCTTGATATATGAAAGCCTATTTGGAAAATCCAAATAATAAATGCAATATGTACGTCTACATGGGTGTCTTTGGTCTCACTATCCTACTATATGGGCTTGGCTCAGTTCGGGTTCAGTTTGACTAGTTTGGCGCGACCGGGTCACCTAGACATCAAATAATATTAATAATGAATAATTAACTATTTATAAGGGTCATGTCACAACTTGTCCTGGTTTTCCTAGTTAGGACATCCCTATGGCTAGTTTCCCCGGGCATGGCTAGTACACTAGTCAAGGCACACTGCTACATCTTCCGTGCCATAAATCCTAGTCGTCTAGTACTTCAAACTCAACCATGGCTAAAATTATCTACCGTAATAATTAACTTATTAATTATATATAAATTCTAAAAATCACCATTTAAATCAAATAAATAAAATAAAATATTTCAAAAATTTCGGGAAGGGAGGCTACAAATCTACCCACCTTAAAAATAATTTCGTCCTCAAAATTCTAATTCATAGCTATTCCTTAAATTTCAAAGTCCTTAATCTCCTCAAATTTAATTTCTCAAGTCTCGAGGACTTCTACCCACCTTTGGTCACACTACTCCTCAAAATACGGTCACTAAAGTCTTATGGTCTTCTAACTATTTGCTAACGATTCTACTGGAAAGATATCTAGGCATATGGCATATATAGTCCCTCATATCTATAAACATCCAAACACTCAATAGTCAAACAATATGTGCTATAATTTAAGGATTTCTAATAAATTCTAGACATCACGATCATTCGTCACCCCGAAATAAAAGGGACGAGAATCAATGGCACAGGAAGCAAGGAAGTATAATCGAGAGCAAATATGGGATTTTTAAGGACGTAGAGAAATTTCTAGGAGAATTTTTCAAAGCAGATTGGGTTGAGATTCCTAAGGGTTTAGTCAAGGTCGCAGGCTCGTATCAGTACAGTTACGTAACCGATACGATATGCTCTGACCTGCATGGGCCACCAAAAAAACTTGTCACGACCCACACCCGCTTTTCGGATACGAAGCGTGTCCAATTCCAACTACGTATCGAGCGGACTCCAGCCCATCTCGAATACGTAAACGCTGTCAAGGCTATGGTTTACTGCCAAATTATGGCAATGCAATCTATATCTCAATCCACAATAAGAATATGAAACATGAATGAACACTATGGGTCGTGGTCTGCAGCCCACTAGCATAAATGTCCGATAAGACTCTAAGGAATATAACAAGAGTCTACAACTGAAACAAGGAACATGATATCTCATGATAAGGAATGAAAAGCACGAGTGAATAATAAACTCAATAACAATACCTGAATCCCGCAATGTATCATCATGTCTGCCATCCAGAACTACTAGCTAACTCCATGCAACCGCTAAACCTGAAGAGATCATCAGGTCCTCAGAGGACATAGCAAGATACATAATTTACATGCCTATCTGACAGTTTTATCATGCGCAAGGAAATAAACAAAAAAGAATAAGGACAAGACAATGACTACGAACACAAACACGAACACAAATACGAATACGAACACTAGAACAACTACGTATAAATGAACTGCCGGATGAACGATAATCACGAGATCAATGGAAGAAACCAAACCCTCATCCCGCGTGTGGACTCACGGGTTTGAACTAAGCGCTAACCCTCGTCCCGAGTGTGGACTCTCTGGCTAGCTCACGGCAAGACACCCTCGTCCCGTGTGTGGACTCTCTGGTGTAAATGGTCAACCCTCGTCCCGTGTATGGACTCTCTGGTGCCATTTGATCACGACAAACACCCTCGTCCCGAGTGTGGACTCTCTGGTGCACCAAACAACCCTCGTCCCGTGTGTGGACTCTCTGGTTATGTACAACAAAAATCAAGGCTATGGCAGTTCACTACACGCACTCGTTCTATGACACGACTCAAGCAAGAAACTGACGAGAACTCCAAATATGAAACACATGGCCAAAACACGAACATGGCCATAAACAATAAAACAACTACACAGAAAATAACACGAAAGCACATGTCCATATATGATTCAAGACAGTAAAATGAAAAAAATTGCATGTAAGTAAAACTGTAGAGGAAGGCAAGGTATACTTGCCTGGTGGCAGTGCGAAGAACCAATAAAATACCGTCAACTGGTAAGCCATACAGTCCAAGTCATCACAACTGTCTCCTAAAGCTGAAACAAACATTACCAACATTCTCAGAATAGTCAAATTAGCTAAAATTGCCTGTCCTTAAGTCCAATTCTAGACACAGGGGCAAAATGGTAATTTCGGGCAAAAACGGTGTCCGCCGCTGGACCCGCTTTGCACCGAAAAGAGTGCCAAGGTCAATGGTCTCTAAAGTCATCAAACTACATGTCTACGGATCCAGTTTTCCGATACAAACCCAACTGTATGTCCAAAGTTGGATTCCGGCGGGCCGTGCACAAAATCACTCGTTGAGTGGGACCGTGGGGCCCGCAAAACGATGTACGATTCAACTGTCTCAGATTTGGACCAAACTTGGCATGCATGACCAAAAAAATGATACGGTACTGTTGGTGCAAGTTTCGTCTCGATCTGACGAGCGTGCACAAAGTAATTAAGAAATTTGCAAAGTGCACGATACGGTGAATTTTGACGGATACGCATCAAATTCGTCGCGCACACGCGACCAATTTGAATTTTGTCAAAGCCCACACAACCACGAAGCCGTTATGCAGCTTTCGATGCCTTCGGTTTGCGACCACGTCGCCCGGTTTGGCGGGACGCACGTCGTGTGGAACAATTTTCAAGTTTGAAAACATATTTTGTTGAACTTTGAAAGTTGACTTCTTCACACACAGTTGATAAAAATCGAAACTACAAATTAGGTTAGGAAGCCCTACATGTTGTCTAAAAAGTTGTTCAAATGGATTTCTAAATCGGTCGATGGATAGGCTGCAATTCGCCTTCCGAAAAGGGGGTTTCAGTTTGAAAACGTTTGTTTTGGATCAGTTTTTCGTCAACCTTCGGGTCGGTTTTACGATGTACATGACGCAAAATAAGTCAAAATATTTGAAGGAAACACGGAGTTGGTTATATTGGCAATGTACCTGTGAAGACGACGCGTAAAACGACGCAACGAGGTGACGGAAATCTCGGTGCGAAGTGAGGCCCGGAAACGCATCTCTGCTGTCGTCCTATGTCCTGTCGTGCGCGCACTATTTTCGCGCGGCCGTGGCCGCGCACGGCGGTGGCGCCGGCGGGTGGCCGCCAGTCATCGGGGGTGGCACGGCTCTGGTGTTAGGGTTTAGGTTGCTCTCTCTCCCTCGATGTCTCTCTCACTTATATACAATGCGCAAGAGGTCGGCTCGGTTTGGATATGCTTGAGAGGGAGGGATTTCTGTTTGCTGGGGGTTCATTCCCAGCTCGGGCTGGGGGGTCTCGGCCTGGGCTGGCCTGGCTTGTGCTGGGCGGCCTGGGCTTGGGCTTTATGGGGATTTGTATTATATATATATTATATATTTTATATATATATATATATAATATATATATATATATATTATATTTGCTTATATTATATATAACCATATATAGATATATATTATATATATATAATATAATATATATATATATATATATATATTAATATATATATATATATATAATATATATATGGTATAGATTAATAAAAGCAAATATATATATATATATATTATATATATATTAATATATATATATAATATATATATAAAATGTATACATCTCACATATACACAGCATATACATATATACATAATATAAATACCTAGATATATATAATATATATATATATCTATATATTATATTTAGATATATATTATATATATATATATATACATATATATATATATATATATATATATATATATATATACACATGAAATATATAGTATACATACATATATAATATGTATTTATATAAATACACATATACAATATATATACGCACACATGCACATATATAATATATATTAAATATTATATATATTTTTTTTTTTTAATATATATATATATATATATATAATATAATATATATTATTATATATATATATATATATATAAAAAAAAAAAATATAATATTATATATAATATATATTACAAATATACATATGTACATATATTAATAAATTGTAAATAGAATTACGAGTCAATATATACATATACATGTATATCCTGGTCCTTATACATATTTATATATATAACTATACCTCAATAATTTATAAATTTATTTATAAGCCTATAATCAATTATATACATACCTATATTTACATCTATACATATACGTATTTTTCTATATATGCATAAATACTCCAAGAGTCCAAAATGAACCTTAGAGATATATTCTCCTGGTGTTGGGCTTGGCCATTAATATATTATATAAATATATATCTTGTATAATTCCAAGTATATACCTTATATAATATATATTCTAATATAATATGTACAAATCCTTGATATATGAAAGCCTATTTGGAAAATCCAAATAATAAATGCAATATGTACGTCGACAGGGCGTCTTTGGTCTCACTATCCTACTACATGGGCTTGGCTCAGTTCGGGTTCAGTTTGACTAGTTTGGCACGACCGGGTCACCTAGACATAAAATAATATTAATAATGAATAATTAACTACTTATAAGGGTCATGTCACAACTTGGCCTGGTTTTCCTAGTTAGGACATCCCTATGGCTAGGTTTCCCCAGGCATGGCTAGTACACTAGTCAAGGCACACTGCTATATCTCCCGTGCCACAAATCCTAGTCGTCTAGTACTTCAAAACTCAACCATGGCTAAAATCATCTACCGTAATAATTAACTTATTAATTATATATTTTAAAAATCACCATTTAAATCAAATAAATAAAATAAAATATTTCAAAAATTTCGGGAAGGGGGGCTACACTTCTCCCAAGCCACGGGACGAAGGACCAAGTGTCATTTTCAAAGCACGCCGTACACCAACTCTAAGACGATCGTTTTGGACCTTTCTATATTCTAACTCAATTCGACCCGTCGGAATTATTCCCTTTAGCTATGTGGATTCGTCTCTTTTATTATCAAGCCTACTTGTGCAAGTTGAAAACATGCGATTTATTATGTGAAGGTTAAGATGAGGCAAGTTCACCGAAACTACCCCACCAGAACGAGCGGTCGTCTCGACCGAGCGATGTCTTCGAGCAGCCGTTGTAAGGCTAAGTCCGAACGCCGTCGGCATTTCGATTCCTCCGATTGACTGAGCGGGACGGGGCACTACATACACACTTAGAAAAAGTTTCGTCTCAAAACTAACTGAGTACACTTATCGACTTATCACTTTACTAAACATTCCAGACTCTCGCACGCACTACGCCTATGTGTTTCTCAAATCCGAGCCACGCTCGTGCTACCCTCAATCCTTTCTTCAAACTTACGATCTCAAAATCCTCGACACTTCCCTGTTTCTCAAGTCTCACTTGATTCAACGTATCACTTAGTATGGATCGTGCACATATTCCAGGCGTCCCCAAAATACATGCATTTAAACCAAGCCTCGTGATAGCGAATCCCGCTATCACTACTCGAGTCGGATCGTATACGTATTCAAGCGTCCTTGATATACATGCATGTCAACGATACTCGCGTGGTGCCTCCACAAATCCTACCACTTCGCACTCGGACGTCTGCCTAACTACTAGGCTATGTCTTTCCATCAGTATTGGAATCATAGTTCCCAAACAACAATATCAACACTGACCCCATCCTAAGGTCAAACCAAATTGATGGTACGGGGGTTTTCTACCCAAGCTCGCATCACTCCGATTTCTAAACATCGAGCATCGATTTCCTATGCATATCCCAACATTTGTCGTACGGGGTCCGAGTCATTCAACAAAGCCATCCTACGACAACTCACGGTCAACCAATTTCACGACGTATCAAAATTGCCCATTCAATAAGTCATCTTGTATAGTCTATCCCTTCAAACACGTTCGATATAGTTGCCTATCAATCCTTCCAAGTCAAGCACGCTATGACATAATTCATCGCTAAACCATAATTTGCATTTTACATTCCCTAAGTCATCTATTCCAATTCACGCAATCGATCACAAGGTCGTCTAGCTCAACAATACGTTGCTCCCCGATCTCACGCGAGTCAGATTTTCTACGGTGGGCATGAATCACCATGTACGCTCCCGCGGGAAATCATCCTCATCGGGACGTAACTCTTGTTTTGCGTCCAGACTAATTCATTCTCGATGCGCGGATTGGACCTACTCAATCCTCAAGTTTATTTCATTCGTCAATCGCAAGTCCTTACATCCTCAAATTGTTTTTCCTTCGCATCAACCGACAAGTCAAGACAATCAACGTTACCGCGTCCTGACTTTTCGAGTTCGATCATTCCCGCGACATGAATCACCATGTCAGCGCTCACGCGGAACGATCACCCCAAATCCGATGTAACGCATGTGCAAGGCGAGAGTTGCGCTCGCGCAAGGCAAGATCGTCGACGCTGTGGTTATCTGCATAACCATCAAGACACGATCACTTTCATCCAACATTCATCTCGATCAAAATCCTAAGTATAGCATCCAACCGAACAATAACACTTGCACGAGTCGTTCGCCGAGTCAGAGTACCTCCGAGTTATCGTATATCGATCTTTGATACGTCTCAATACCATCGACGATATGCATAACCTGATGATCTTCCTTTGCAACCAAATTTCGAGTCGTACGAACGATGCTATCGTCCGATGGATAGTCTCCTCGATATTCAAATTCAAGTTCGATCATTATCCCTCGAATCATTCAAAACATCAATTTCCTTCAAACCCAAATTCACGTATTGTTCATCCATCTATCTTAAGTCATCGACCAACATATTTTCTAAATTTGTATCGTCCCCTTTGATAACTCAATCATCGAGCAACGTTCAACCCAATCCTTAGAGTCATTTGCATAACTTCAAAATCAAACCTTTTTCATGCACGCTATCTACCTATCGTGCTAACTTTCGTAGACGATCCCAATCAATTTCCTCGATCAAGTTATCCATTCGCTACACCTTAACTTTTCCTCGATTCGATTTTCACCTACTCAATCATTTTCGTATTTCATACTTTGCACCATCCTCAATCCCGTGCACGTTCCGTGCGCGTCATTCTAATATATTCGAATCAACACGTCAAACTTCAAGGCTAAACTTCATTCAATGATACTCACTCTACGGCTTTGCATAACACGACGCTTGCTGATAGACCATCGACACCCCAAATTCTCAATCGATCGATCGACATCCCTGAAACTATCGTATACACCACTCAGGGATGAAGCCATTCAACAAATTCTTAACTTATCATTTGAATCAAAATCGACTTTTTCAAATTTTTTTGTTCGAACCATTCCTCGAATTTCTAAGCACGCTCACCTATATCGCACCGATCTTATCGTCGCTCGATAGCACCCCTATCGATAATCATTCCATTTACTCAATCAAGTCTAATTCATTCTCGTCCGACACAATTCGAATCCCGCACTCGACTTTTCTAAGGTCGACGCAACTTTGGTGTATATGCCCAGCCCGACTTAGCCAACCGTGCTTACGTAAACCATCTTTTTATTTTTTCAAAAACTGTTCTTCTATGTTTTGCAAAATAGATAGACTTGTATGGACATCCGTGGGACATTTGAGAGAGAGTGCACCAACGATACCAACTTGCGGAAGCAACAGAGTTTGCGAAAACAACGAGTTAAGGAATTCAATCGATAGTCCAAGGACGTAAAGCCGTGCTCTGATACCATTATGTCACGTTCCGCTCCGTAGGAGCGATCGTCCTCGCTAAGGCGTGATGCCGTACGAGCCTAGATTGCGCTCGTGCAAGGAGGGTTCCATAACGGCCGATTTCAGCGGCTGCGACGGGGTCATCGCACAGAAGTCCCGAGCAGAGACATTGAATAGTAGCAGCAGAATTTGAAACAAAACACAAGTCATTTCAAAACACTCTTTTATTGATATTGAAACAAAGATTTCAATGGACGCAAGGCCAAGATTACAAGTCTCTCAAGCTCACTCTTCTCATATTACATGTCACTCATTTCTCTCTCATCTCTCAATTACAAGGCTTGATCCAGCGGAAGATTCGGAAGGCGACGTCCATACATTATGTCCCGTATACGTCTTTACTCCATGCGGCCGCACGTTTTGAATCGCCAAGGAACTCCGTGCCTCGACGCATCCAAGCGAGCTCCGCGCCACGAGCTTCTACTTGTGCCTGCACATGTAAACTATGTGGGTGTCAGTACTCAACTGTACTGGTGGAATGAGCTCCTCGCCCACCCATAAAAACCCAACACGTTTGATTTTCTTTGTGCAACATAGTCATTCTTATCAATTATTTTTAGTCTTGCCTTAGGATTATTTTAGGATCGACGCCTTGGCTATTTTGTGTCTCAAGACCATCTCGAGATTGCAACATTGACGTTACCCAATCAAGTCGTGTTTGCCTTATGGCACTTAATCAGAGACGCAACTACGTGATGAGGCTCCATTTCTATGTGATCGTACTAGGAATCCATCGTGCCGTGCCTCGCAACTATGTGTGACTCAACCATATTGCCGTCTCGCAGCCCTTGCTACTTTGATCACCAACTGACCCAAACAAGACTTGTGAATCTTAGTGTCACTCAAACAACTTTGCCTTGCAGCGGTTTCCTGACTTAAACTCAACCAACTCATCATAACCATGCAACTTATATGCCGACAACATAAGACTCGATGCCACATCTCGTGCCGAAGCACGTCGCCTACGTTGCAGCCAATCTTAGGCCCAACATTTTGTGTTCCAACTGTACACACACATTCAACTCAACTTCCTTGATATACTACACTCAATACTCGACTCAATCCAAAGGCATACATGCGGATCGCCGCCCATGCCGACTCATCTATATGAACTAGTCACTAGGGCCCAGCCCTATAATGGACTCCTTTTGAGCTTTTAATTAGACGGACGCTCCTTGCCAGCACGAGTAGCTAGCTCTGCTGCAAGTCCCTACCTAACCCGTACGGTTATCCAGCACAGCTACGAATGTCTCCATCGTAACGGTTCCCCTGGGCCGTCGGGGTCACCGTTCGAGAAACAGATTTTACCTTGTACAAGTTATCCAATGACCATGCAAGACTCGACTCAAACTGACATCTCACACAGTCAAAGCTAATTCTAGTGTTACCATCTCTTTTAGGGCTAAGTTCAACACATCTCATATCTGAGATCTTGCCTCGACGAGTAGTCGCGAGCATTCTTCTTTTTGCCTCAACGATCCAGTCGTGAGCATTCTTTCTTTCTGTCTCGACGACCCAGTCGCAAGCATTCTTTTTTCTTGCCCTGTCATTCACTCACTCAAGAACAACTATCGAAATACTTCCCAAACTCAATGACTCAACCGTGGCCCGTGCCTTAAAATACTAAATTCGTGCCATCGTGTCTCAAACCAACTTGAAACTCTATGTGACACCACCGCCCAAGTCATACTCTATATGATAGGCCTTACGATCGTGAGACTATGTGGTTATACCCGGCCGTAGAACTCATAGGGCCGTGCCTGCTACTACTCCTGATAGCTTGGCGTAACTTGATAACTTACTTTGCAACAACTTGACGAGCAAAGGCTGCGTCAAGGCTTGCGTCGTGGGAACGTGCCATGCACGCATTCGACTTCGAACAACCAATTTATTTGGAGTGCCTAGACTTATGCCACAAGCCATGCAATACAACTTAACCCTTCGGCGAGCAGAGGCTACGCCACGCCTTGGGCGAAGAGACCGTGCATACTTTATGAAGCATTTATGCGGGCGACGCCTATGAATTTGGCTAACTCTTAGCTTGTGGCGAAGACCAACTCTTCCTTCTCCCAAGCCACGAGACGAAGGACCAAGTGTCATTTTCAAAGCACGCCATGCACTAACTCTAAGACGATCGTTTTGGACCTTTCCATATTCTAACTCAATTCGACCCATCGGGATTATTCTCTTTAGCTATGGATTCTCTTTTATTATCAAGCCTACTTGTGCAAGTTGAAAACATACGATTTATTATGTGAAGGCTAAGATGAGGCAAGTTCACCGAAACTACCCACCTGAACGAGCGGTCATCTCGACCGAGCGATGTCTTCGAGCAGCCGTTGCAAGGCTAAGTCCGAACGCCGTCGGTGTTTTGATTCCTCCGATTGACTGAGCGGGACGGGGTACTACAGCCCTACAGTGCCAAAATCGAGCTTCTTATTACTTCTATTGAACTTTTATTTGCCAATAGACCCCTTGCTGTCACAGGGACTGAACCCCCAACCCATTGACAGTAGAGTAGTCACTGATACACAATGTAAAACCCCTAAATTTCTACTTTTTATTTATTAAATTTGTACTGATTTAAAATTTGTATTGTACATCGCGTACTCATATTGTACGTCGCACACGAAATTTTATTTTTCTCGTAATTACTCGACGAGTGCGAATATGTGCGAGCGTACATATTTTTAGAAAAACGTTTCTATTTTTGATGGGATATATAATAATTATTTACCATTTTACCGAATTCTAAGTTTGTTATTTTAAGCCTTTTCTTTCTAACATTTATAATAAATTATATTTCATTGTATACTAGAAAAGCATAATTTGGTATAAATAATTATGCATACATATCTCAAAATTAATTATTAGTTTATTTTTAATTAATAATGTAATTTTTGAAATTTTATATTAGTATTTTTGGAAAAACATATTTTGAATTTATTGTGACAAATTAAATCTTGATTTGGACTTTGGATTTATTTAAAATAATATCTATAATTGGAAATTTGAATTATCTTATTTTTAAACTAAAAGAATTTAATTAGATTTAATTTGGATTTGTATTTGGATTGGATTTGATTTATTTTAAATTTATTTAAAAGGGGATTTAAACTACTCAAAATTCTTATCCAATTGGGAATTCCCACATCCTATAAATAGGCAGGTACTCATCCATATATTCTATTCTCCACAAAATTTCCACCACAAGTGCGTGCACCGTGTTAGTGTCTAATTCTTATTCCATCTCGTTTATATACATCATCCCCTTCGTGTCGACAATTCGACACAATCTCCAACCTCAAATCCTAAACCTAGCCCTACCAATAACACCGTAACCATCACCCTCACCATGGCTCGTCCAGACCCCTGCTGCCTGTACCGTACCCCTCCGCGACCCTCGCCCACCTCGGTCGTCACATATCAACCCATGCCTTCTCGTAATCCAACTCCAGCCAACTTCTCCAACAGCCCCAACCAACCCACGACTCCTTACTGGCAAACATCACAAACACCACCGCCGCCGCGAGCCGCCGTCTCCCAGTCACTCCCCACGCCCTCACGACCACCTCCGCCTAGGTGACCAGCACCCCCACAACCCTGCACTCCGACAATACAATCGCGATCCGCCACCTCTAAATTCAACACCCGCCAC
Source organism: Iris pallida (assembly GCA_029216955.1). Classification (NCBI taxonomy): domain Eukaryota; kingdom Viridiplantae; phylum Streptophyta; class Magnoliopsida; order Asparagales; family Iridaceae; genus Iris; species Iris pallida. Next base: position 12,110,226 of record JANAVB010044619.1, on the reverse strand, counting down.
CAACCCTCCTGGACTCTCGGCCAAACACCATCACTGACATCACCAGAACCAGCGCCACCCCACCAAAATCCCAAACACAACCAAGAAAAACCTACCTCGCCGCGAGCCCTGCCGCCAATAGGTCTGCGAACGGCGCTCCGCCTCCAAGCCATGGCCGAGCGATCGGCGTCTGCGTCGCTGAGACCAGTTCGCCATCGGCCGGCATGCCTCCCTGCGCCTCTGCCTCTGCCTCCGTAAGCGCACCACCCCGCGCGTCGGAGCAGGCCACACAAACCACACCGTCCGAGCGCGAGCGCACCGCACAGCCCAAAAACCCCTCCGCGTGGTCGATCTCCTCCTCCGTGCCCTTTTCCCCACCGCTAGCGCCTCCCCATGGGCCGCCGCCAACGAGCCCCGACCGAAAACCCACCTCGCCGACGCGCAGCCGCCGTTCCCCACCGAAGCCCGCCGTACCGCCTGAACTCTCTCCCGAGTTCTCTTCCCCGTGGCCATTTCCTCCGCCGCCGGCGAACACCCGGCGCCGACACCCGCAGCTCCGATCCACCACCGTACCCAGCCGAACCCCCTTCTTCCTCCTCTTCCGTCGAGCGCCGCCCCTCCTCCCACGACGCACCAAACCGCGACGACTCCGTCCGCCTCCCGCTCTTCCCCATCCTCCTTAAACCCTCTCCCGACCGCTCATTCTCTCCCCCTCTCTTCACTTTTAGGGGACTTCTTCCTCTCTCTTCCCTGTGTCTAATAGGAGCAGCTGATGTTTTTTTTTACTTTTTTTCTTTCTTTCTTACTTTTGTTTCTTTATTATTATTATTATTATTATTATTTCATCATCATTATTATTATATTATTTATTATTATTATTATTATTTTTATTTTTATTTTGTTATTATTATATTTATCTATTTATTCTTTATATGTACAAAATCTATTGTATGGTTATAATTGCTATTTACTATTATTATTAATATTATTTTGATATTAATTAGGTATATTTGTTTGGCTTACTTATATTAATTTTGTTAATTATTACTAATATACATCGAGATATTTTGAACTATATTAGTATAATTTTTGATGATTCTAATATTTTCTATCCAGTTGAATTATAGCTTTAATATAAGAAAAGAGTTTTATGACTTTTAGATATTATTTAGAATATTTTGAATAAAAGAAAAACATAGAATTTTTGTCTAAATCGGTTTTCCAAATTTTTGTGTGTTTATCAAATATTATTTTACTAATAAAAATATAGTTCCTATCCAAATACCATATTTAACAAACTTAAAGTTTTTGCAGAGTAATTTTTATGTTTTTAAAATTTATCTAAAACAAAAACTATTTTACTAATACATATTTTTCAAGTATTATAAATAGTTTCTAAAAATCGTATATATTATTATCCAAATTTTCTTCGATTATCCTCTTGCCATGACCAAGCCATAATTCCTGTCCCCTCGCCAATTCTGCACTCCATATGTCAACCCTAGCCAATTTGACTGTTCTGGACCCAATGGAACTGTCCGTGTCACCATCAGAGGTTACCTTGCATAGTTATTGCACTGAAGTCGCAGTTCATGCCACCTTGAGCACCGCCACACAGGCGTCCTACCAGGCAAGACACCTTGCCTTTACTGTTAAATTTCTTGCTCAATATCATGTATGTTTTATTTCTTGTTCTTTCAAAACCATATGTAGTTACAAATTATTATACTTTAGTTTTCTTTATATACTTGGCCTAGAGTTAAAGGACCACCTTTGTTTGTGCCGCATTCATTGGCCCTGACACTTGTATATCACGAGTCACGAGTCTCATATAGATCTCGGACGTACGTATCGACTGGCCATCGGTGCGCACATGCCGTGCGATAGGCAATAACTGCTAATAATATAGTTGTCTAGAAGACTTACACTACCAAATACACTCATTTAGCGACGGCTTTTTAGCGACATAATTTTTCGTCGGTATTAGCGACGGTTTCGTGGCCGCTCAGCGACTGATTTCCGACTACAAGCCTTTGCCTTTTTATTTTAATTTTAGGGGGAGGAAAGGTCGCACATCCGTCGCTAGACTGTCGGTGTTATAGCGACGGATTTACCTTCGTCGCTACACAGTCGATTATTTGGCGGGAATTGTGTAGGAAATTGGCGGGACATTTTTGCGACGACTTAGCGACGGAACTTCAGTCGGCACTTATCAAAAAAGGCGACTGATGGACGACGGCTTAATCAGTCGCTGTTCGTCGCTATATGAACGTTCCAGACTTTAAATGGAACGGCGGGGGAACTTTTCGTATTCCCCCAAATTCACTCTCTCTCTCTCTCTCTCTCTCTCTCTATCCTCTCTCTCCTCTCTCGGTGTCGGCTTCGGTGATCGGCGTCGGTGTCGTCGTCGGCGCGGCGTCTCTCCTCTCCTCTTCCGAAGGTAACCCCCTCTCTCTCTCTCAATCTTCTATCTCTCTCTCTCTCTCTCGCGGGTCGTATAGGGGCTGGGCGGCGCGCTTGGGGGGGCCGTCGGGGATTGGCGGCTGGCTTGGGTCGGGGAATGGGCGGTGGGCTTGGGGTGGAGGCTCGGGGGCTGGGCGGCGGGCTTGGGGCTAGGGCGTCGGGGGGGGCGGCTGGCTTGGGTCGGGGTTGGGCGGTGGGCTTGGGGCGGGGGCGTCGGGGTCTGGGAGGCGGGCTTGGGGTTGGAGCGTCGGGGGCTGGACGGGGGCGTCGGGGTCTGGGAGGCGGGCTTGGGTTGGGGCGTCGGAGGCTGGGCGGCTGGCTTGGAGGGGTCTGGGCGGTGGGCTTGGGGCGGGGGCATCGGGGTCTGAGGGGGCTTGGGTTGGGGCGTCGGGGGCTGGGCGTATTGCTTGGGTCGGGGTCTGGGGGGTGGGCTTGGGACGGGGGCGTCGGGGTCTGGGCGGTGGGCTTGGGGGTGGCGTCGGGGGCTGGGCGGCTGGCTTAGGGCGGGGGTGGGGTCGGGGCGGTGGGCTGGGTGGGCGGCGGCGTCGGGGATGGGCGGCTGGCTTAGGGCGGGGGCGTCGGGGGCTGGGCGGCTGGCTTGGGTCGGGGGCTGGGCGGGGGCTTGGGGCGGCGGCGTCAGGCGCTGGGCGGCTGGCTTGGGGGGTGCGTCGGGGCTACTTGCACCGACGCACCCATAAGCACTCTTCATATATATATGCAACCGAAACTACGGGCGGCGGGCTTGGGGCGGCGGGCTTTGGTCGGGGGCGGCGGGTGGCTTTGCTTCTCAAATTTATCTGAGTTTATATATTGGCTAAATAATGTGTTATCCAGATTGGGTGTTCCATTAGTTTGGTGGTGTTTGGATTAGTAAATGTGAATATATCTGGGGTTTGGATTCATGGTGTATATGTTCACTGTCTCAAGGACAGTGCGAGTTCTATCAGTTGTGTGCTTCTGTATAGATGTATATATCTATACATCTAGCTGTGATATACATATGTGTATGTGACAATCTCAGTTAGCGACGGACTAGTTACCGGTTAGCGACGGATATTTCCAGCTCCATTAATTGCATTAATCTACGGTACGACATCGTAACGGATATTCCCTGCAGCCATTCGACTGGTGAGGCAGAAACTATGTTGCCGTAGATAAAGTTGCTTGTCCTCCGACCCTCATCCCTCGGCAATGATGATACGACAACCTATCACTATATCTTATATAGTAGTAGATGATGTCTTAGTATTACATTAGTGAGTTCATCTTGATTCTGTTACGTACGTCCTTCAGATACTAGATACGATAAGGTTAACATATACTACACGATATGTATACAGAATATAGATGATTCACACTAATGTATGCTAGAATGAATCTTGGGTTGTGTTCTGAGCCATCCGTTCTCACACTTAAAACACATAGGAATTAGTAGTGTGAGAGCGCCGGAGAGAGTGAGAGCGCCGGAGGGGGGAGGAGAGAGAGAGAGTAAAATGATACGACATGGTAAAGTAGCACTGTATTTTGGCTCCAGTTCCAGCTCCATTTGAACTACGGTACGACATGGTGATCCGGACATAGTACCTGCAGCCATTCGACTGGCGAGGCAGAAACTATGTAGCCATAGATAAAGTTGACTGTCTTTCGACCCTCATCCCTCGGCAATGATGATACGACAACCTATCACTATATCTTATATAGTAGTAGATGATGTCTTAGTATTACATTATGTGAGTTCATCTTGATTCTGTTATGTTCTTCAGATACTAGATACGATAAGAACATATACTACACTATATGTACAGAACATAGATGATTCACACTAATGTATGCTTGAATGAATCTTGGGTTGTCTTCTGAGCCATCCGTTCTCACACTTGACAAAAAATCGAATTTTTTATACTTTATCGGCTTTCGAAAATGTACTCAAATTACATGATGGTTCCTTTAGTTAGCTTGCTTATGTTACAATTATATTATTTGTGACTATCGATCTTACCAAATGGCACCCATGACCCGAGAAGCGGCACGTCGTTTGAGGAAAACAGTAAATGCTGAGGTGGCTCCTCCTACAGTTAAGGAGGAAGTGGCACCGGTTGCTAGTGAGACCGGGAGTTCTATTCATCCAGCACCGGTAGCTAGTGAGACCGAGAGGACTCTTCATGCAATCCTTGCAATGGACGACAGCTCTCCTCGCGCCAAAATCTCGCTTTTTCGAGGTGGTTGCGTGAACGTATCACTGAGCGTTTGCTGTGAGCAGCGTGGTTCTCATTAGCTATTAGTACTTATTTGTATTGGACTATTTATATTGGGTTGTTTTTGTATTAGACTATTTGTATTGGACTACATATTGAGTTGTTTTTGTATTAGACTATTTGTACTGTCCTCCGACCCTCATCCCTCGGCAATGATGATACGACAACCAACAAGAGAGAATACTAGATCCATCTCAGTATGACGTATACTCTGAGAGATCACAATTACAAGAATGATATCAGTAGTGGGATTGAGTGCTGGAGGAGATATTATCAGAGTATACGTCCTACTCAGATGGGTCTCCCACCATTACTAATTTTTTTTGACAGCATGGTAGATGTGCTCCATCAACAGAATCTTGCTCCGAGCCAAAATTTTGCCCCGGAGCTCAAGTAGACATCCTTCGTGTAGAGCTCGAGTGAGAGGTTCCTGACAGCATGGTGGTCTCATTTGTCAAAGTATTCGTGCTCATCCCACATTGGTTGTGGGACGAGCACAGATACTTTGACAAAGGAGACCACCATGCTGTCAGGAACCTCTCACTCGAGCTCTACACGAAGGATGTCCACTTGAGCTCCGGGGCAAAGTTTTGGCTCGAAGCCAGATTCTGTTGACGGAGCACATCCACCATGCTGTCAGAAAAAAATAGTAACGGTGAGAGACCCATCTGAGTAGGACGTATACTCTGATAATATTCCCTCCAGCACTCAATCCCACTACTGATATCATTCTTGTAAAGGTGATCTCTCAGAGTATACGTCCTACTCAGATGGATCTCTCAGAGTATCCTCTCCGGTTGGTTGTGTTCTGAGCCATCCGTCTCAGGGATTTGATTCTGTATTTTGGTTTCTGTATTTTGGCTCCAGCTCTATTTGCATTTGATCTACGGTACGACATGGTGATTAGGACATAGTCCCTGCAACCATTCGACTGGCGAGGCAGAAACTATGTAGCCGTAGATAAAGTTGACTGTCTTCCGACCCTCATCCCTCGGCAATAATGATACAACAACCTATCACTATATCTTATATAGTAGTAGATGATGTCTTAGTATTACATTAGTGAGTTCATCTTGATTCTGTTACGTCCTTCAGATACTATATACGATAAGAACATAGATGATTCATACTAATGTATGCTAGAATGAATCTTGGCTTGTGTTCTGAGCCATCCGTTCTGATCAAGCATCTTCCTTCTCCTCTCCTCCACCATGGCTCTGAACCAATCTGCTCCTCCCTACTTTCCTTCTTTTTATTTGACTCTCTCAGCCACATATGATATCCAGCTCAAGTGTAGAGTCGGGGGAGAAGAAGTGGGCAGGAAAAAGAGGAGGAAGCAGCATAGCCGGCGATATGACCCGGAGGAAGTACAGAGGTTTTCTTCAACAGCCGTAGGAGAACCTCTGTACTTCCTCCGGGTCATGCTGCCGGCTGTACTGCTTTCCCCTCCTCTTCCTGCCCACTTCTTCTCCCCCGACTCTACACTTGAGCTGGATGTCATATGTGGCTGAGAGAGTCAAATAAAAAGAAGGGAAGTAGGGAGGAGCAGATTGGTTTAGAGCCATGGTGGAGGAGAGGAGAAGGAAGATGTTTGATCAGAACGGATGGCTCAGAACACAAGCCAAGATTCATTCTAGCATACATTAGTGTGAATCATCTATGTTCTTATCGTATATAGTATCTGAAGGGCGTAACAGAATCAAGATGAACTCACTAATGTATGCTAGAATGAATCTTGGGTTGTGTTCTGAGCCATTCGTTCCGATACTTGGCAATTAAGTCATTCGACTGGTGAGGCAGCAACTATAAGGCTACTTGCATGTTCTTCCAACTTTAAATTACAAGATTACTACATTTGGTTTCATAAATCACTAACCTCATCGCGGCCAATGTTTACAGTCTTGGTCTCAACTGTCTTCGATTCTATGATCCCATGCTTTCAGAAAATAGACAACGCAGACTCCATGGAATAGAATAGCCTTACATGCAAATCGTCTGTGATTATGTATCTTTTCCCTCCTTTCACAAACACGCCATCCTTGTTGCCTCTATGCAACCCCCTCCCACGCAATATCCTCATCCATTGCCTTACCACAGGGACATCGAGCGCCAATAACCGAACTATACAGACGGTGAGTCTTGGTGTAGCACTCAAATGTGGGGTATCCGTAAATTCGTCGAGGTTTTAAATCATCGACATTGAGTTTTAAACCCTCACGTAGCCTTTCTGCTTCACTTCTAGGGTCGAGCAGCATCTTCTTGCAAGCTTCGGTCTCCAGATACTTAGTGTCAAGATTCTGGACGCTTTCGTAGAGCATGTCAACGCATCCTAGCGTCAATTTCCTGCCGAGTAAATTGATGCTAGGATGCATTGACATGCTCTACGAAAGCGTCCAGAATCTTGACACTAAGTATCTGGAGACCGAAGCTTGCAAGAAGATGCTGCTCGACCCTAGAAGTGAAGCAGAAAGGCTACGTGAGGGTTTAAAACTCAATGTCGATGATTTAAAACCTCGACGAATTTACGGGTGCCCCACATTTGAGTGCTACACCAAGACTCACCGTGATGAGGTTAGTGATTTATTTAACCTAAGACATGGGATCATAGAATCGAAGACAGTTGAGACCAAGACTGTAAACATTATGTGAGTTCATCTTGATTCTGTTACATCCTTCAGATACTTGATACGATAAGAACATATACTACACTATATGTACAGAACATAGATGATTCACACTAATGTATGCTAGAATGAATTTTGGGTTGTGTTCTGAGCTATTCGTTCCCATACTTGGCAATTAAGCATGTGAAATAGAACTGATTATGTTTAGTTTGTCTTACGATACAGATTTTCACATCCAAATTGAAATGGATCGTTACTTCGTTGTTCGTACATGGATGTACTAGCGGATCAACCTCCTGGACCGTAGGTACTTATAAGTATTGACCGTGTCGGATTAGTATCGATCTATCGTTTTGGTATGGACCGTATCGGTTGGTATTGGTCTTAGCGAATTGGTATTGTCCTATCCGATATGTATCGGCCGTATAGCCATTAAGTCATATTGGCCTTATCGATTTGGTATCGGTCATATCCGATAGGTATCGACCGTGTTGGATTAGTATAGACTATTTCGGATTAGTATCGTGGAAGGTTTAGTAACAACTGTACTTGGATTTCTCTCTTCTAGAGCTAGATTACCATTACAAGAGAGTCACGAGAGCGTAGATGGCCAGTTATAGAACATACATACTTCCTTTTCAATCTCGCTTTTCCTGATGGAAAAGGAAGTATGTATGTTACTATAACTGGCCAATCACGATCTGGTGATTCTCTTGCAATGGTATTCTAGCTCGAGAAGAAAGAAATCCAAGTACAGTTGTTACTAAACCTTCCACGATACTAATCCGAAATAGTCTATACTAATCCAACACGGCCGATACCTATCGGATATGACCGATACCAAATCGATAAGACCAATATGAATCCTAGCTATTCGGTCGATACATGTACATATCGGATATAGGACGATACCAATTTGTTAAGTCCAATACCAATATGATATGTCATATACCAAACCGATAGAACGATAGTAATCTGATATACTAGATACTAAGTACATCTGGCCTATACCAGCGGATCCATAAATTACTGCACGATAGGCCCAACGACTCTAGTTACATCCGGTTATTGGTGAGTACATGATTACATAGTAATTTTGTTAGTCTTGTGGTACAGATTTTTACTCTCTCATGCTACCAACGTCACAACTTTTCCAGTGCTGCTCCCTCTAATGATGATGAACGCAAAAAACCAATGTCATAACTTTTATAACTTGAGTAAATTTCTTTACCCTATATGAAAATTTCTGTTGTCAGAAAGATGGCTCCTAGGACTCGTCGAGGTGGTGCTGCTAGTCGAGGAAGGGGTCGAGGCAAAAAACCCTTGGAGGTCGACACGGAGGAAGTCTATGTCGTCAAACAAGAGCCGGTGACTGTTAAGGAGAAGGTGTTACCAAAGGTCGAGGTCAAGGAAGAACCGATGACCATCAGGGAAGAGATTGCTCCCAAGCTTGAAGCTAAGGAGGAGCCACCGTCAGAGAGTAGTAGCATCGGGATCGACCCTCCTATCCCTACAGAAGACCTCAACCAGATTGAGCCTTCGTATACAAAGTGGCTGATAGAATGGTACATGCCTCAACGCAACTATCATCCCTGGCTGTGAGGATTCATCGTCTGACTTATGGTCTTTGTTGAGGCCAAAGTCGATTTTCCTATGTGTTTTGTAATATTTGTGAAAATTTTGGAATATTTGTGCTATGATCGGTCGTCAGGATTAGATATTAGGTTACTGTAACTGGCCAACTCTTTTCTATGTGCTTTGGAATATTTGTGAAAATTTTAGAATATTTGTGCTATGATCGGTCGTCAGGATTGGATATTAGGTTACTGTAACTGGCCAACTCTTTTCTATGTGCTTTGGAATATTTGTGAAAATTTTGGAATATTTGTGCAATGATCGGATTATAACGATGGATATTAGGTTACTCTTCCGGATAATTGATGTCTATTTTATATTAATTTGGTTTGGTCTATATGATTCTTGGATAATTGGTGTGCATTAAATTCGTATGTGCATATTTGGTCTATGTGATTCTTGGATAATTGGTGTGCATAATATATTTGGTCTATGTGATTGTTGGATAATTGGTGTGCATTATATATTGGTTTGGTTTATACAAATTTTTGCGAACAGCTAAAAAGCTGTAATTTTTTTTCCAAATATTCTCAGTTAGCGACGGACTTGTGACCGTTTTGCGACGGATATCACCAGTTTCTGACTACTTTTCGACGGTTATGCCGTCGCTAACTGGATATTTGAAAATTTTTCCCAGTTGGCGACGGATGGTCGACGGACTATCCGTCGGCATGATATATTGTTCGACGGAATAGCGACGACCTATCCGTCGCCCGTGTTCTGGAAATAACAAGAATTTCCAGAACAAGGTCGACGGTTAATCCGTCGCTATTCGGTCGATATATTTTGACGGCAAAGCGACGAGTTATCCGTCGCCAAGTTGCTGAAAATGACATGAATTTCCAGGAGCTGGTCGACGGCATTTCCGTCAGAAAACCGTCGCAAATCCGTCACTTGATATCGACGGTATCGACGGATTAGCGACGGAATGATACGATCTGATACGCATTTGCGACGGTTTACCGACAAAAATTTACGTCGGTATTGTCTACACAGTTCAGTACTTAAAAGCTGAAGTGGGCGACAGTCCGTCGGAAATGCGTCGCTAATGCTTCGTATTGTGACGTCGATTATCCGTCGCTATTCCGTCATGTGACGACAACTTAGCGACGGAAGGTTATTAGCGACGAGCTGATTGCCGACGGATTTTTTTGGCGAATATCCGTCGGCAATCGGTCGCTAATAGTAATTACCGTCGTCTTAGCGACGGATGTGGCCGTCGCTAAATCGATAAATTTTGGTAGTGTTAGTGGTTATTAGAAATATCGTGGTGTGGATTCAGCACAAGTAGTGCATGGGGTGGGTGAAGACAGTTATTAGGCGCAGGGGCTTTCACACCTTTACCTTCGTCTAGCTGCCATTTGTGACTCAGTCGAGAGCTAGTGGCCGTACATTTATTTATTCTTCTCTAGATGCCACTAGTGCCTCGGTTGAAACACAAATGTGCCGTGCATTTACCCTCGTCTAGCTACCGTTAGTGACTCACCCAAGAGCTAGTGGCCGTGCATTTATTTTTCTCTAGATGCCCCCTAGCTCTCACTCGAGTGCTAATGGGCCGTGTATTTACTTTTCTCTAGACGCCACTAGTGCCTTGGTTGAAACGCTAACGCGCCGTATTTCTAGTCTCGAGAGCCCTTGTGTGGAACGTTGTCTTCAAAATATATTTTTGCATAGAATGGTTATGGACCTTTATTTGTGTAGTCACATATACTTTTCTGTTGAGCTTTATTTATTCAGTTATTGGCATGATATTATGTGTCTTGTTACGTTCCTCTGAGGACCTGGTTATCTATCCAGGTGTGTGCTATTGTCTTTCGCAGGTGTTCTAGCTCTAGCCGTGGTCCTCTCTATTTCTACGAGGATGATTGCACTTGGATCGTCTTCGCTTCGCTCGTCAAAAATCATTTCTTTTCTCATGTATTTTTCCTTTACTTGTCGGTAGTGGATTTGTCTCTGCCCAACATATTGTATCAAGACAATTTATTATCATTATATGATATCTTTTATTCAATTATTTTGTGTGGATGAGATTAGTTATGGTTCTACTGCATTTTACAGCTTATGTATTTATACGAGGTTTCCATATATTGGAGTGTACTTTGTATGTATACAGCTGGCATGTCTACGTTCCTAGTCCTACGTATTTTGGGACTGGAGCGTTACATATTTTTGTGGTGGCCCATGCAGGTCAAGATAAATTTTTTGGTTACTTTACCGTACCAAGCAAGCCTGCGAATAGGATTAGAAGTCTAGGACCTCATCCACATACTTGACCTTTTTTTCTCGATTCCATATTCGACCGACTCATCGATTGTATCTTGCTTGATTCCTTCTATCATTATTCTTATCTTCCCTTCGTGCTTGCTAGAGGTTGACCCTACTAGTTAGATGTCCCAAACACCCTTAGCTTAATTCCTTAAGTTGGGTAGAATACCCCACGACCTGACACACCCTTGACAATTAAGAGAATACAAAAAGTATTATCTAGACCATAGAGACTGGAGGAATTTAACCCATTTGAGTCAAACCAAGACTTGGTCAATAAAAACCGTAGAATGATGATATAGGAATAAACAAGACTTAGATTCTTATGACACTTAGACTATTTTTATTGGCCCTTTATTTCAATCTTAATCTCACGTGCCTATATTTTACTATATAGACTAATGATGCTAATGTAGCCTAGTTTTTGCAAACTTATTCTTTTATCGAGCTTGTTCAAGACGTATGTTATTTGGGTCGACCCACTTAACATATTGTCTAATCAGAACCGGTGCATGATGGTCTGATCAACCGAGTGCACTTTGGTTCGCCTTTTCAATCTACGTGGATGTGATATAGTTAAACTTACCCCTTGGGATCCCATCCACGACTGCCTTGATGATTCTTTTGAAATCTATACGACCGCCTTTGAACCACGTATTCGTAATTGATAATGTCATCATTGAACTCCTTAAATCGCTTTCGCCTTCACCGATTTTGGAAGGACGAAGGTACTTGTACTTGAAATTCCTCTAGCTGTCCTATCAATTATGACCATTACCACTCGACATTGCTATGTCTTCATCATAAACTCCTCGACCTTTTCCTCGACCCTAATTCTACAATTTTGACTTTCTAATCACTTGAATTTAAGAGTGATTACAATCGTCTCTTAATCATATCCTCAACCTAGACTACGACCATATAAACTTCTTTAAGGAATCCTTCTATCTACCCCCTTATGTCTTCTCACCCCCTACTAATTTTTAATTTCGAGGACGAAATTCTTTTAAGTTGGGTAGGATGTAAAACCCCTAAATTTCTACTATTTTTATTTATTAAATTTTGTACTGATTTAAAATTTGTATTGTACGTCGCGTAGTCGTATTGTACGTCGCGCACGAAATTTTATTTTTTTCGTAATTACTCGACGAGTGTGAATATGTGCGAGCGTACATATTTTTAGAAAAACGTTTTTATTTTCGATGGGACATATATAATAATTATTTTACCATTTTACCGAATTCTAAGTTTGTTATTTTAAGCCTTTTCTTTCTAACATTTATTAATAATAAATTATATTTCATTGTATACTAGAAAAGCATAATTTGGTATAAATAATTATGCAAACATATCTTAAAATTAATTATTAGTTTATTTTTAATTAATAATGTAATTTTCGAAATTATTACTATTAGTATTTTTGGAAAAACATATTTTGAATTTATTGTGACAAATTAAATCTTGATTTGGACTTTGGATTTATTTAAAATAATATCTATAATTGGAAATTTGAATTATCTTATTTTTAAACTAAAAGAATTTAATTAGATTTATTTGGATTTGTATTTGGATTGGATTTGATTTATTTTAAATTTATTTAAAAGGGGATTTAAACTACTCCTAATTCTTATCCAATTGGGAATTCCCACATCCTATAAATAGGCAGGTACTCATCCATATATTTTTATTCTCCACAAAATTTCTACCACAAGTGCGTGCACCGTGTCAGTGTCTAATTCTTATTCCATCTCGTTTACATATACATCATCCCCTTCGTGTCGACAATTCCGACACAATCTCTAACCTCAAATCCTAAACCTAGCCCTACCAATAACACCGTAACCATCACCCTCACCATGGCTCGTCCCGACCCCTGCTGCTTGCACCGTACCCCTCCACGACCCCTCGCCCACCTCGGTCGTCACCATATCAACCCATGCCTCCTCGTAATCCAACTCCAGCCAACCTCTCCCAACAGCCCCAACCAACCCACGACTCCTTACTGGAAAACATCACAAACACCACCGCCGCCGCGACCGGCCGCCGTCACCCAGTCACTCCCCACGCCCTCACGACCACCTCCGCCTAGGTGACCAGCACCCCCACAACCCTGCACTCCGACAATACAACCGCGATCCGCCACCTCTAAATTCAACACCCGCCACCAACCCTCCTGGACTCTCGGCCAAACACCATCACTGACATCACCAGAACCAGCGCCACCCCACCAAAATCCCAAACACAACCAAGAAAAACCTACCTCGTCGCGAGCCCTGCCGCCAATAGGTCTGCGAACGGCACTCCGCCTCTAAGCCATGGCCGCGCGATCGACGTCTGCGTCGTTGAGACCAGTTCGCCATCGGCCGGCATGCCTCCCTGCGCCTCCGCCTCAGCCTCCGCAAGCGCACCACCCCATGCGCCGGAGCAGGCCACACAAACCACACCGTCTGAGCGCGAGCGCACCGCACAGCCCGAAAACCCCTCCGCGTGGTCGATCTCCTCCTCCGTGCCCTTTTCCTCACCACTAGCACCTCCCCATGGGCCGTCGTCGACGAGCCCCGACCGAAAACCCTCCTCGCCGATCCGCGCAGCCGCCGTTCCCCGCCGAAGCCCGCCGCACCGCCTGAACTCTCTCCCGAGTTCTCTTCCCCCGTGGCCATTTCCTCCGCCGTCGGCGAACCACCCCGGCGTCGACACCCGCAGCTCCGATCCGCCACCATGCCCAGCCGAACCCCCTTCTACCTCTCCTCTTCTGTCGAGCGCCGCCCCTCCTCCCACGATGCGCCAAACCGCCGGCGACTCCGTCCGCCTCTCGCTCTTCCCCATCCTCCTTAACCCTCTCCTGACCGCTCATTCTCTCCCCCTCTCTTCACTTTTAGGTGGACTTCTTCCTCTCTCTTCCCTATTTCTAATAGGAGCAGCTGATGTTATTTTTTTTACTTTTTTTCTTTCTTTCTTACTTTTTGTTTCTTATTATTATTATTATTATTATTATTATTATTATTATTATTATTATTATTATTATTATTATTATCTCATTATTATTATTATTATTATTATTATTATTATTATTATTATTATTATTGTTGTTATTTTTATTATTGTTATTATTATTATTTTATCTATTTATTCTTTATATGTACAAAATCTATTGTATGGTTATAATTGCTATATTACTATTATTATTAATATTATTTTGATATTAATTAATTATATTTGTTTGGCTAACTTATATTAATTTTGTTAATTATTACTAATATACATCGAGATATTTTTGAACTATATTAGCGTATAATTTTTGATGATTCTAATATTTTCTACCCAGTTGAATTATAGCTTTAATATAAGAAAAGAGTTTTTATGACTTTTAGATATTTATTTAGAATATTTTGAATAAAAAAAAACATAGAATTTTGTCTAAATCGGTTTTCCAAATTTTTGTGTGTTTATCAAATATTATTTTTACTAATAAAAATATAGTTCCTATCCAAATACCATATTTTAACAAACTTAAAGTTTTTGCAGAGTAATTTTTATGTTTTTAAAATATTTATCTAAAACAAAAACTATTTTTACTAATACATATTTTTCAAGTATTATAAATAGTTTCTAAAAATCGTATATATATATTATCCAAATTTTCTTCGATTATCCTCTTGTCCATGACCAAGCCATAATTCCTGTCCCCTCGCCAATTCTGCACTCCATATGTCAATCCTAGCCAATTTGACCGTTCTGGACCCAATGGAACTGTCCGTGTCACCATCAGAGATCACCTTGCATAGTTATTGCACCGAAGTCGCAGTTCGTGCCACCTTGAGCACCGCAGCACACCAGGCGTCCTACCAGGCAAGACACCTTGCCTTTACTGTTAAATTTCTTGCTCAATATCATGCATATTTTATTTCTTGTTCTTTCAAAACCATATGTAGTTGCAAATTATTATACTTTAGTTTTCTTTATGCACTTGGCCTAGTGTTAAGGGACCACCTTTGTTTGTGCCGCATTCATTGGCCCTGACACTTGTGTATCACGAGTCACGAGTCTCATATAGATCTCGGACGTATGTATCGACTGGCCATCGGTGCGCACATGCCGTGCGATAGACAATAACTGCTAAATAATATAGTTGTCTAGAAGACTTAGCAGTTATTAGAAATATCGTGGTATGGATTCAGCACGAGTAGTGCATGGGGTGGGTGAAGACAGTTATTAGGCGCAGGGGCTTTCACACCTTTACCTTCGTCTAGCTGCCATTTGTGACTCAGTCGAGAGCTAGTGGCCGTGCATTTATTTATTTTTCTCTAGATGCCACTAGTGCCTCGGTTGAAACACAAATGTGCCGTACATTTACCCTCGTCTAGCTGCCGTTAGTGACTCACCCAAGAGCTAGTGGCCGTGCATTTATTTTTCTCTAGATGCCCCTTAGCTCTCACTCGAGTGCTAATGGGCCGTGCATTTACTTTTTTCTAGACGCCACTAGTGCCTTGGTTGAAACACTAACGCGCCGTATTTCTAGTTTCGAGAGCCCTTGTGTGGAACGTTGTCTTCAAAATGTATTTTCACATAGAATGGTTATGGACCTTTATTTGTGTAGTCACATATACTTTTCTGTTGAGCTTTATTTATTCAGTTATTGTCATGATATTATGTGTCTTGTTACGTCCCTCTGAGGACCTGGTTATCTCTCCAGGTGTGTGCTATTATCTTTCACAGGTGTTCTAGCTCTAGCCGTGGTCTTCTCTATTTCTACGAGGATGATTGCACTTGGATCGTCTTTGCTTCGCTCGTCAAAAATTATTTCTTTTCTCATGTATTTTTCTTTTACTTGTTGGTAGTAGATTTGTCTCCGCCCAACATATTGTATCAAGACAATTCATTATCATTATATGATATCTTTTATTCAATTATTTTGTGTGGATGAGATTAGTTATGGTTCTACTGCATTTTACAGCTTATGTATTCATACGAGATTTTCATATATTAGAGTGTACTTCGTATGTATACAGCTGGCATGTTTACGTTCCTAGTCCTACGTATTTTGGGACTGGGGCGTTACACACATTATCAGTCCTCACTCACTCACTGAACAAGCTAGTCCATGCCAAGGCCAAGTAGGCCCTGCTCTCCCTTCCCACTGGCCTGTTATGGCTAAGGCCAACAGGCCCTCAACCTACTATCTATTCCCTATATCTGGGAATACACACAATCTTCATTTGACACTATCTAACTGTTTAACCAAATCTTAACTGATATCAAGTATCAGTCCATAACACCTCACATAATTCATATATATACATTCTTATATACCTGCCCCTCCTTCAAAACACACACAACCACATTTACCTTTCCTATATATAACTGATACACGATTCATTTTATTGTATGTCCTTGCCTATTCCCTAACCTGGAAGCCCCTACTGTTTCTATTGTTACCCACATTGCTGACCAAACCTCCAAGGCCTGTTGTCCCTATTCGTGTGTAATAGTAGCACCTGCTACTGCATACGATACATTGCACAGGGGGTTAAAAACCCCTGCCCCCTTCCTAATACTGTTAAGGGGCATCCCCTTACCCCTGTACTGCCTGGCCTTGCTGCCAAGGCCAAGCCATGCCAACACTACACTCACTTGTCACTCCCAACACTCTCACATGTAACACATACCTGTAGGTAATTTACACACCCACCTAGATGCACATGCCCGACCCCCTTCACTTACACTGATACAATATGACTTAAACACACACACTTATGAATCATTATATGTATATATATATGATACTCTATTTTATAGATAAACATACATACAACTTTAAATCAGCCCTAACTTTAAATACAGTTACTCCTCACTGAACACTCACTGTTCAGTCCTCACTTAACTCAACCCAAGCAACACAACTAGACTACCAAGTATCACACCTATGGATACCTGTCTATATAGGAATCTGACACGTGTGCTCTTTCCCTCTCTTTAGCACATAGGCACTGGCCTACCAAGGCCAACAGGTGGCCAAATGGCCTGCCAAGCCTGCAGTAGAGAGTTTTCCCTCTTTTTTAATTGACTACCTCACACTTATGCAAATTTCCCCCAATCCTGCACAGCCCAAGACCTCCACAGTGTCACGGACTTAGTATTTTTGCTAGCACTTCGTCCCGTGCGGCACACTATCTTCCTCCTCGAAGACTCGTGCAAGCCTTCCTAACACAACTTAGCTAAAACGCTAAGGAAAATAAGAATAGTGGAGCAAAGATGTGACTCGTAAGAATTTCTTTATTGCTTGGAGAATGCTTACAAGTTTTAGGTGGTGAGGAAAAAATGAGGCCTCCCCTTTTTATAATGGCTCATAGAGCTTTACATGGAAACTTCTGGAAGAAATATTCCAGGGATTATTCTTCCTACCAAAACTTGAACAACATATTCCAGGATTATTCTCTAAGGGACATAAAAGAAAACTTCATGGGCCATCCATAAGGTTCTTAGGCCACCTAGAAGGATCTTGGGCCTTCCAGAGAAATCCACCATCTTTTAGAGAGTTGTGCCATCTTCTGGAATGTTCTAGAAGTTTCCCGCATAACCTTGGTCCGTGGAAAGGTTATGCAACTTAGCCTCGGGCGGGGTACAATATTTGGGATGTTACATTCTCCTTCACCTAAGGCGTTGATGCCCTCGTCAACCATGCTCGCTGAGAAACGCTTGGACCTCAACCTCGAATTGATGCAGCATATCAGCACGTTCCCAGCTAACTCGTCGTGCGACATTTTCTTCCATTGGATGAGGTACTCTCCACATATTTGGACACGCCTCGCCGACGAATGGTCCTATTGTCCAGCACGGCTTCCACCTTCTTATCGTAGGACGTAGTCATGGTCGCCGTCGGTCGCTTCAGAACTCCTCGCTGGAGGAGTAGTGAATTGACCTGCTCCGTCTGTCCGTCCGTCTGTGAGTGGAAGCTGGTCGAGAAGTGTCAGTCCGTCCCGAGGATTTTGAACACTTTCGTCCAAAACTTTCCCGTGAAGCGGGGATCCCAATCACTGACTATGTTCACCGGGATGCCCTAAAACTTTACCACATAGCTGATGAATAGTCGTGCAGCCTCTTCTGCTGTGCAGTCCGTTGAAGCATCAATGAAGGTCGCATAATTTGAGAACCAGTCCACCACCATGAGAATGGACCCAAGCGCTCCCATTTTCGGCAGGAAGGAGATGAAGTCCATCGATATATTCTCCTACGGCCTGCTCGACACGAAAAGAGGCTCCAGTAGGCCCCCGGTGTCACGATCCGCACCCAATTTTTGGACGCGAGCTCGTGAGCAAGCCAGCTACGTATCGAGCGGACTCCAGCCCGACTCGAGTACATATAAGCTGTCAAGGTCATAGGTATCATGTCTAATCTAAACTATATCTCAATCCACAAGAATCATGTAAAACAAAATAAACAAGTATGGGTCATGGTCTACAGCCCATTAGTATATTGTTCGATTAGACTCCAAGAATGATATGAGTCTATAAATAAGCAGAGTATATCATGGTACTGAATATAAAACACGAGAAGATAATAAAGAAATATCACAAGCAAAATACCTGTATCATACATCGCAATCCTCTACCATCCCGCTCTGCTAACTAACACCATGCAGTCGCTAAACCTGAAGAGATCATCAGGTCCTCAGGGGACTAGCAAGATACATAAAACATGCCTATCTAACAGTTTATCATGCAATAAAGAAAATACAGGAAAATAAATGGGAAAAGACCCACCAACCCGAAAATACGACTATACACGACTGGAAGAACCACTAAGAATAAACGAACTGCTGGAGAAAACAAGAGAACACGATACCACGATGTCAATGGATAACCAATCGAATACTCAAACCCTCGTCCCTAGTGTGGACTCGCAGGTTTGAACAACTACTAGCCCTCGCCCCTAGTGTGGACTCGCAGGCTAGCATCACCCTCGTCCCTAGTATGGACTCGCAGGTGTAAAACATATACTACTAACCCTCGTCCCTGGTGTGGACTCGTAGGCTAGCATCACCCTCGTCCCTTGTGTGGACTTGCAGGTGTAGACATATAACTACTAACCCTCGTCCCTGGTGTGGACTCGCAGATTAGCTTACTAACTCTCGCCCCTGGTGTGGGCTCGCAAGTTAGCTTAACTACTAACCCTCGTCCCTAATGTGGACTCGCAGATTAGCTTACTAACTCTCGCCCCTAGTGTGGGCTCGCAAGTTAGCTTAACTACTAACCCTCGTCCCTAATGTGGACTCGCAGGTTAGCTTCAAGAATTTCAAGGTACAGCAGTTCCGATATGACTTATTCATCCTATGACACGATGCGACTCAGTCCAAGTACAAAAGATGACACGACATGACCCAATCACGATACACGAGAAAACCAATCCAATATGAACTATAAAGCTAATTATAAACAAGGCTATATATAAACTAGCAGGCATGATATACAAATCACATATAAATAATCAACTAATAAAACTATATAATAATATAAATATGCATGTAAATAAACTGTAGAGGAAGGCAAGGTATCTTGCCTGTAAAGTCGTCCAAATCCGAATTGGGGCAAGAACTCGAAGGATGGTCCTCAAGACCTAGATAATTTTTCATAAGACCAAATACATTATTGAATAACCTATTTAATAATAATAATTAACTTTATTTTACTAATATAATTGCTATATATTGTTCATGTTCAAAGTTAACATATTTGGATTCATAACTATGTACTTGTACTAAATTATCCAATTGGTTTGGACCAAAAATAAACTGTACATTTAATGGTTTGGCCATCTTTGATTACAACATGGGGTATTCTCTGTGTATACTCTTACTCATAATGGACAAAACGCATGAGTGGTATTTTATGTAAATTGCCAAAACAAAGAGGTGTAAGTTTCTATGCATAAAAGAGACAACATGAAGGGTCTTAAGAAATAGTGCAAGGGAGGAGGGCTTATATGCAAAATTTACATAATGTTGAGTAGGTGCTGGACTTCCTTTATTCAATTTGAAGGAGGGTTATTATATATAATGTCCTTGGTTGACATTTCCAACTACTTATATTTTGTAATTAAAACATGTAAGGGACTTATATAAAAATTAACTACTATTTCTTTGCATGCATTCTCTCATAAATAGTGGTTTAGTTGCTACTGGCCTTCTTGTTACATTACATACATGAATAAATTTCTAATTTCATTACTACGTGGACAATGGAAATGCTGCCGCCTATTCTGTATATGAATGCATGGCTAACATGTGTCTAAATTTCATGACAAGGACTTCATATTTATTCTCTAGCAGGAGAACAACATGTTACCTATTCAGAGAGGACTTCATGGCGGTCTTGGTGAGGCATAGTGTTCCTATACGACTTCAAAAACACAAGCAACTTTGGATTTGCTGTTGTTGCATCCCAGACCTCAACAACATCAGGCCTTGAAGATATTTGTTTCAATTCAGCAATTTTCATTCTCCTTTGAAGCTTTTTCTTCTTATTAGAGCCCCCTCCTTTCTCCTTCTGCTGAGTGTCCTGCTCTTCCTCATCCGAATCTGAATCGCCTTTCTTATTAGCTGCTAAATCTGAAGCCAATTCGTCTTTCTTGGCATCATCCTCAGCGCCAACGTTTGTATCTGAGAAGCTGAACTTCTCAAGAACGCTCTTGAATTCCTCGAGAAAGGTGTCATCTACATCTTCCTTCTCCGGAATGTATTCAATTTCGACAGGCGCAATAATCTCGGCGCGAGGATTGGAGTTCTCCTTGTCATCCGCCGCCGATGCTCCTCCTTCGCTCTCGTCGTCACCGTCTCTCGATTTGCTGCTCTTCTTCTGCTTCCTCCTCCGCCGATGCCTCTCCACGTCCCGAGCCTTCTTCTTCTCGGCTCCGGCAGATCCGCCATTGCCGAGAGCTCCATTGGAGAGTGCTGCGGCTGCTTCCGGAAAAGAATCCGCTATGGCCATGGTTGATGGTTTGGATGGCTTGTGTTACTTCTTCTTCTTCGACTTGGGTTTGTCCGATAGGGGTCAAGAGATGTTATTGCTGGAAACGCCGGGGCACACTTTTCGATGAAAAATACAGAAACTGAAACAGTTGTAAAGACAATGTTTCAAATGCAATTCCTTAAAGAAGGTTTTGCAACAGAGATCCAGAAGGATTCTGCAAATTACGAGATCTAAAAAGATATCGTAATTCACGAATAATCTAAAGAGATTTTCGTGATCGTAGCAAACTGGCAGTAGTGCCTTCTAAAAAGAAGATACTGACAGAACTGCTAAAGGCAACAGAAGGGTGACAGGCGAGAGATGGAATTGCTGGGGTGAATGATCACCGTTGCTCAAAGCTTTATTCGCCCTCTGCGAACAGCTTCCAGGAACCAGCAAGGTTGACGGAAAACCTTGGAACACTCCTGCTCTTCTGACTCCTCGGAAGACGGCGAACTCCTCTGGCAATGGCTCTACTCTTCTCTCCTTGTTTCTGAAATAACAGAACCTACGCGTACTAAAAAGTACTAGTGTTTGTGTTAAAAAACACACTCACTACTCTGTTGTGTTAAAGAACACTTAGAGTTTTCTCCCTGGAATTCTGATTTCTCCAACACTGAGAGAGAGGAGAGAACCTGCATATATAGCCCACGGGGCGGTTGCCAAGCAGTTGCCTGAACTTCAGGGTAGTGGCGGAACCACTCCTGAACGTGCAGCAACTGCTGCAACTGTTCCCGCTCTAATATGCAGCCAGCCATACGCACATACGCACTCTACGCACACTGCGTACGCTGCGCACACTGCGCACTCTACGCACGCTGCGTACGCTGCGTACACTGCGCGTACTGGGCGTACTGGGCTGCGTACTGGGCTGCGTAAGTGGGCCAGCGTAACTGGACTCGCGTAACGGGCCGCGCAACGTGGTCGCGCAAGTGGCTCGCGCAACGAGCGCAACTTAAGCGCACTATGCGCCTAGCGACGATGCTGACGTGCTAAGTGCAAAGTGCGCCAACAAAATGCCACATTACGCCTCATGAGCCCTTGAGCCCGAGTCCGAGTGTAGTGTCCCAAATCCGTGATACGTATTTAGTATACGTATACGTGTTTTGGACCCGTATTTTTGCTTAATCATGATTAGTTAATTTTGATTAATATTGTTTAATTTGTTTAATTGGCTTATGGTTCTCTATGGCAATTGCATTGGCTTGGTTCGGTTCGGTTGGCTTGGCTTGGTTTGGTTTTATATGTGAACCCCTCCTACCTACCACCACCAACCCCTTTATTAATGCACTCTCTCATTTCTCTCTCTTCATTCATCATCATCTTCCTTCACCATGAAATTTCTCACCAACCTGTGAGTGAGAGGGAGAGAGAGAGAGCTAAGCAAGTGCATCTTGCTTCATGGAGGAACCCAAATATTATTGTTTCATTCGCTTCCTTGTAGCATTTTAACACTCTTTAGTACTTGACATTTTCTATTTCCATGGCTAGATTCTTGTAGATCTAAGTTTATTTTAATTTCGGATTTTCTGGGTTTTGATCTATTTAACATTGTTACTTTCAAGTTTTGTTGGTTCCATGTTGTAGAGTAGCTCGTTCTACCCCATTTTGACCTAAGAAAGTCCGGATTTGGACTCCGGATGAGGGTTTTATGCATCATGGCAGCCATGGTTTCTTGGTGTGCTTCTTCTCGGAAATTTAGAGAAGAAGCACAGTCCTGAGCCGCATGGCAGCACTTGACCGCATGACAAGTTCATGCGGCAAGTATTCATTTTGAGCCGCATGGATTCGGTTTCCCGCCAGCCGCATATCTGGATCGTTGAGCCGCATAGAATTCTGCCTTTGGCAGCCGCATAGGATTCCATATCCCCTGGCTGCATGGGACTTGACTTGGATCGAGCCGCATAGCCTTGCTCAGACTGAACCGCATAAGACCCTGCCCTGCCCAGCCGCATGGGGACATTCTCCCTTGGCCGCATGAGACTTAATTTGCCTCAGCCGTATATGACTAATTCTCTGAGCCGCATGGAGCTCACTCCCCCCGAGCCACATAGGCTCTGTTACCCCGAGCCGCATGTGACTCATCTAAATTGGACCGCATGGGATTTCGTCCAACCTGACCGCATGAACCCATATCAGTTGAGCCGCATGGAAAGTTATTCCCAGCCGCATAAGAATTGTTATCCCTGGCCATATGAGACCCTGTTGTCTCAGCCGCATAGAATTCTGCCTGGACCCAGCCGCATGGACTTCCCTGTCGTGCCCTGTTACATTATTATTGCTACTATTGTTACTATTGTTCTTTTATTTTTATCATGTATCTTGTAACTTCAGTACAACATGAGTACGCTTTACCTCTATTAGATATTTTACGCTCATTTTATATCCTTACGCCTTTTGTCCTGAAATTGATAATTCACAAATTGATTGGCATGATTGAAATGATAATTGTATCCGAGTAACATGACATGACATGATAGTGGCCCGCCGTGGCGTACTCCTGACAGTAAACTTGACATGAGACGGCTAACACGACTTGACAAGATTGAATAACCTGGACACCGTGGACAATTGTGCTTGTACAAATAAACCAGTCTGGTCTTGCATCATGTCTAAGACAGGGACTCCTGAGTACCACGGTCAGGAGTACCTACTAAAATGAACTAAGGTTAATAACTAGTATAACACAGTAGTCATGAAGAGATTTCCCCAGTTACAGGCAATCCCGTTATCCCGGCCGCAATTGTTGGACTTGTAGCCTGCCGTCGAGTAGGACACATTTCCAGTCCACTGTGATGTGGGACACTTCATGAAACAACCTAACGATTCTTGATAACTGCTTAATGAATTCAAATCGCCTGGATAACCTAGATTAGCTACAGGGCTTATGGCTGGAGGAGCATCTCATTGCATCTTGCTAGTAACTAGGATTGTGATAACCCTAGTTAGTTAATGTAGAAAGCCGTAGGTAATGATTGGCCATGATTGATTGGATGGAGTCTAGTCCAGTATAGTATTGTCTAGAAGTGATTGATTGCAAGATTGTACCAGAATGCTTGAATGATTGTCACTCCAGATTGTCACTATAATGATTGTCACCCCAGATTGCCACTATAATGCTTGCACTCTATTGTCACTCTAGCGCATTGTACTATTCATTATCCCTTTTATCATTGTATACTCTCGTTCCACCTTAATGATCGTCACCTTTAGCAATAAATGATCAGAGACTAAGTTTCTCTTCAAGCGAAGGGTTACAATCTCGGTCCTTGTTTGGTTTAAGGATTGTAACCTGGCTTCCGAAATAGTACCTTCGTCTCTCTTCGTTTATTGCCCAGTTATATTCTACTTAGCATGATTCTCCAGTTATCTTATGTCAATGATGTTTCTCTTATTTATTTTCTCTGATTTGGGACAAGTGCATTGGTAGTGCACAAATCTCAATCCGTGTTACTTATTGTTTTCTTACATGTTGGATGCTAATGATTTGCTGGTTTTAGTTCCTAAGTGAAGCCTCCTTTGTGGCACTTGCTCTTTCTGGGGTCTGACCCAGCTGGTTTTGTATGGCCAGATACCGGAGCAGTAGCAAGGGATCCACCTGCCTTCCAGCCCGATGGTGACCACCAGGCGTAACCAGGGCATCGAGTGGGTTTATTTTTGAATCTCCCACTTTATTGTACAAATATTCTTTTGAGACGTTTAGCCGACGAGCACCTGTTTAGCTCGGTTACTTTTCTTACTGTCTGCCTACGGGCTGTAACATGATTGACAGATCCTAGGGTTGATCATGTATGACTAAACTCTTGCTAGTCCGGACATTTTGTAACGACTAGCTTCATGATCAGCTGAATATGTAATATTTGGGACGCCTTACTATTGTATATTTAAATGATCATACATCTTGTAACTTCTACATACTTGCTTGCGATTGAGACAATAGGCATGTTCTTGACCTTAGGAGACTGATGGATTGTAGTTAAACCCTCATATATCTAGACAGCCGTGACCGTATAATGGGATGGATTCCATTTTATTAGACGTAGCTGGCTATGTCCGCCCCCGCTCTCCAGTATTCTGGTTTTGGGGCGTGACACCGAGCCCGAGCCCGAGTCCGAGTCCGAGTCTGAGTCCGAGTCGCTAAGCTCCTACGGAGCTTAGCTCCATGGAAATAAATTTCCAAGAGCAAAAAGCTTACAGCTTCTTAATTGTTGATTAAGCCTTTATACCATTAATAATTAATCCCACATGGCACACACCCATGTGCACTATATGTGCATCTCCATAAAGAGCAAAGACTCATATATATGGAGATACACATTCCTTTCTAGCCGATGTGGGACTAAAAACCAAAACTAAA
Organism: Iris pallida; assembly: GCA_029216955.1. Taxonomy (NCBI): domain Eukaryota; kingdom Viridiplantae; phylum Streptophyta; class Magnoliopsida; order Asparagales; family Iridaceae; genus Iris; species Iris pallida. Next base: position 12,084,644 of record JANAVB010044619.1, on the reverse strand, counting down.
GGCTAAAAACCCAACAATCCCCAACATATCTCTATATATATGAGTACGAGTGTTCCCCACAGTAACTGTCCATTATGCTTTTAGGATAGATGCCACTTAAGACTTGAATCTTCCCACGTGAGTCAAAAATCAAACTATAATACAAGAATGGACTAAGCCTTGAATTCTGCATCATAGCTGAAATTTTTTCCACTCACATAATGTAGTCACATGTACTTCTGGCTGCACATTTAAGGCCGTGTGCCAGCCTGGTTTCAGTGTATAATATTGGGCGTCTACAAGTTTACCCTCAAGAGACGGCCTGATATCTCTTTGTCCATACACTATAGGTGAGTTCTTTATTAAAGAGACATGGCATGAAGCGTCCAACGCTTCCTTTGCGGTGCTACGCCGCTATGACATGGCCTTAAGCCGAGGACCTTACCCCGAATCACCGGGAACCTCATCGTAGTGTCATACTACCCGTAGCATGAGGTCTAGCCCCTTTGTAGTGCCAAACTACCCAGCATGAAGCCTTACGCTTCTGTGCGGTGTTACGCCGCTACGACATGGCTTGTAAGGCCGAGGCTTTATCCCTAGCCGGGTTTACCTCATTGTGGTGTCGTGCCACCCGTAACATGAGGAATACCTCCTCTTTATAGTGCTGACTACATCCCTCTTTAATTCAATATACAGCATTAGGCCAACTGCCTATTTGTGGTGCTATGCCGCTGTGACTTGGCTAACATAGCCGAGGCTTTATCTCCTTCGAGAACCTCATGGTGGAGTCACCGCCACACATAGCATGGAGTCACACTCCTTGTAGTGCTGTGCCACCATGCTTCCTGTAAAGCATACCAGACATTCCAAATGCCTGAGAACTCATTAAGGCATTTAAGCCAACCTCCCACAGGACCTGTTTTTCGTAGAAAACAACAGTAGACAACAGTGGTTATAGGTCCGTAACCTCTCCATGCCCAATAGAACATGTACCCACCGTTCCTGATATTCTTCCGATTAGTGGTCCTCCCTTGAACCAAAAGCTAGATGCCTAGTAGATAAATCTTTGAACTAATAGCATAAAACTTTATGGTAGAAATACAATAATACAATATCAGAATGCCTTCAAGCCCATTTTACAAGCTGTGTCATCGACCAGCTGGCGCTTGAGGCCCTTGGTGAACGGATCCGCCAGGTTCTCCTGACTCCGAACATCAATTACTGCAATAACACCTCTCTTGATAAGATCGTGTACTGTCCTATGCTTCAACCGCACAGTCCTCTTCTTCCCGTTGAAAAGGTCATTTGATGCCACTACCGCAGTCGCCTGGTTGTCGCAGTATATCGGTATCGCCGATATTTGCGTCCCAACCACTGGAAGATCATACATGAGCTCCCGAAGCCATTCTGCTTCCTCGGCTGCGGTATCAAGTGCAAAGAACTCAGATTCCATGGATGACCGTGAGAGCATAGTCTGCTTCTTCGACTTCCACGATATAGCAGCTCCACCCATTGTGAAAATGTATCCACCTGTGGACCTCTCGCTCTCCACTTCTGAGCACCAACTGGCATCACTGAAGCCTTCCACTACTGACGGATCTCCGCTGTAGTACAGTGCATATGTCTGAGTCTTCTTGAGATATCTTATAACCCGTTCCACAGCTTTCCAGTGTTCAACACCTGGATTGCTCGTAAAACGACTCAGCATTCCTACGGCGAAAGCTATGTCAGGCCTTGTGGCAGTAGTAGCAAACATCAAACTCCCGATTACGCTTGCATACTCTAGCTGCCTGACGCATTCCCCTGAATTAGGCTTCAGCTTCAGATCACACCTGTACGGCGTATCGATCCCTGGAAGATCTCGATACCCATAACGAGTGATCATTTTCTCAATATAATGAGACTGTGACAGCGCTAGTCCAGTGTCTGTCCGGATGATCTTGATCCCTAAGATCACATCAGCTTCCCCCAAGTCCTTCATACTGAACTTGCTTGAGATGAATTTCTTTGTCTCTGTGACACATCTAATATCCGTACCTAGGATAAGCATGTCGTCCACGTACAGACAAACGATCACACCTCTTCCATCAGCGAACTTCGTGTAAACACACTTGTCCGTATCGCTGACCATGTAGCCATTTGACCTTATAACTTTGTCAAATTTCTTATGCCACATCTTGGGAGCCTGTTTAAGACCGTACAAGGATTTTACCAACTTGCAGACTTTGTCTTCAAGACCTCTGATGACAAATCCCTCTGGCTGTTGCATGTAAATCTCTTCGGTCAGCTCGCCATTTAGGAAAGCCATATTCACATCCATCTGATGTATTACCATCTTATTTATTGTTGCGAGAGCAATCAACATTCTGATGGTGGTCATCCGGGCTACTGGAGCATATGTGTCAAAGTAGTCAATCCCCTGCTTCTGAGAAAACCCCTTGGCTACCAACCTAGCCTTGAACTTGTCAATAGTTCCGTCTGCTTTCATCTTCTTCTTGAAGATCCATTTGCATTCGATGGGTTTCGCTCCTTCAGGAAGATCAACCAACACCCAAGTGTTATTTGAGGTGATAGAATCAATCTCATTGTCAATCGCCTCCTTCCAGAAAACCGTGTCTCTGGTCTTCATCGCCTCATCATAGGTAAGCGGATCTGCTTCCACATGATAGGTGACAAAGTCACTTCCGAAGTCCTTCGGCCTCCTCACACGCTTAGCTGACGGCTCAGCTTGTTCTGGTTCAACCGTTGTTTCATCAATAACATCTTCTTGGACCACATCTTCATTGAAGACTTCAGTCTCTTGTGCACCCTCATTATTCTCCGGAACATTCGGAAGAACAATATTCTTATGTCTTGCAAACTTATCTTCAAAATATTCTGCATCGCGAGATTCAATGATATAATTTGACTCAATATCAAGAAATCTCCGAGCATCACTCTTCTCGGCATACCCCAAGAAGATCGTCTTTGTAGTCCTTGTCCCAAGTTTCTGAATCTTTAGATCTGGAAGTTTGACATACGCCAGACACTCCCACACTCGAATGACATTCAAGTTAGGTCTGACCTTGAACCAGAGTTCATAAGGAGTAACGTCTGAAGTTGCATGAGGCACTCTATTTAGAATATAAGTGGCCGTCAATGCAGCTTCTCCCCAGTAGCACTTAGGAAGGCCAGCAGTCAACAACATTGAATTTATCATTTCTGTCAACGTCCTGTTCTTCCTCTCAGCTACTCCGTTTGATTGAGGAGATTACGGAGCCGTAGTCCCATTGATAATTCCATGTTCCTTACAGAACGATACGAATTCATGAGCCCTGTACTCCCCACCTCGATCACTTCTTATCCTTTTGAGTTGTTGTCCAGTCTGCCGCTCAGCTTCGGCTCTGAACTCCTTGAACTTCTCGAATGCTTCGTCTTTAGCCTTCAGCAAGTAGACGAACGCATACTTTGAGAAGTCGTCGATGAAGGTTATGAAATACTTCATCCCGGCCTTTGTAGAGAACTGTTTGAAGTTACAGATATCTGAGTGTACCAACTCCAGAAGATCTGTACTTCGATTAACCCGAGGAAAGGGTTTCCTTGTGATCTTCGTTTGAGCACAAACTTCACATTTCTCTACCTTACCCCCACACTTGGAGATAAGTCCTAGACTAGACATTCTGTTTATTCGTTTACAATGAACATGTCCTAGCCTATTATGCCACAACTCAAGAGTATAAGCAGAAGGAGTGATTTCATTAATTATATTAATTACATTGGACTGATTTACAAGCTGAATCTTGAACATTCCTTCGGTATAAAAAGCTTTCTCGAAATATATTCCCTTGATCGACATCACCATCTGGCCAGCATTGATGTCCATTCTGAGGCCTGCATTGCAGAGTAAGCCTCCCGAGATCAGGTTCTTGGCGATAGCAGGTACGTGCTTCATGCCTTGAAGCATCAGAGACTTGCCAGAAGTCAGCTTCAGAATAACCGTCCCGATCCCTAGAACTTCAGCTTGTGCTTGGTTCGCCATCACAACCGCTTCAGAAGTGGGTGTGTAGGTGGTGAACCACTTCTTACTAGAGCAGACATGGCAGGTGGCTCCAGTATCTACCCACCAGTCTGAATCAGATCCTACAGCATCAACCTGTCCAATCATAGCAATTACATCAGTAATCATTGAGACTTTGCTAGGCTCACCTTGCTCTGATTTCTTGGCCGGTGCTGTGCATTCACTTTTGAAATGGCCCAACTGGCCACACTTGAAATAAGGCATCTTTGTCTTAGATTTCTTTGACTTGAAAGAAGTTCCCTTAACATTCAAGTTGTTAGGGTTCTTCTTCTTCTTCTGGAAATCTGCACGCTTTCCTTTTCCCTTTGGTTCCTTGGTCTGAACCAGATTGGCGTTAGCCAATTGCTTGGACAGTGTGTCCACCTTCAGTTGAGCACGCATCTGGTCCTCAACATAGATTTCCTGTAGGAGATCTTCAAGGGTGATCTCCAACTTCTTCCTATGCATGTTTGTATAGAACTTGCTCCACCCAGAGGGGAGCTTTGAGACAATCCCTCCAACAACAAACTTGTCGAGGAGGGACATAGCCTCGTCTTCCAATTTCTGTCACAACTTCAGAAATTCTTTGACCTGCGGCAGCATGGACTTCTCGTCCTCAAAGAGCCATTTGTGATATTTTTCAACCACAAATATTTTGCTCCTGTTCTTGTCTTCTTCGTACAGTTTTTCCAGAGACTCCCATATGTCTCTGGCAATTGGTTTCTTACTGTAGGATTCTGCTAGAGAATCTTCCATAGCATTCAGGATAAGCAACCTGCAAATGCTATTTTCCCTTCTCCACTTGGCCTGAAGTTTAGTAGCCACAGTGATTGCGGCAGCAGACCCAGTATCTGGAACAGTAGGTTCCTCTTCAAGCAATACATGATCAACGTCTCTAAGTTGAAGAGTGAGATAAACCTTCCTCTTCCAGACTTGATAATGCTCTCCATCAAACTTTTCTAATTCGCAAAAGTCAGTATTAAGGAGTGAAGCATTAATATTTTCCATCGTAGCAATAAAGTTTTGAGATTGTTGTTGCCGGGAACGCCGGGGCACGCTTTTCGATAGAAAATACAGAAACTAAAACAGTTATAAAGACAATGTTTCAAATGCAATTTCTTAAAGAAGGTTTTGCAACAGAGATCCAGAAGGATTCTGCAAATTACGAGATCTAAAAAGATATCGTAATTCACGAATAATCTAAAGAGATTTTCGTGATCGTAGCAAACTGGCAGTAGTGCCTTCTAAAAAGAAGATACTGACAGAACTGCTAAAGGCAACAGAAGGGTGACAGGCGAGAGATGGAATTGCTGGGATGAATGATCACCGTTGCTCAAAGCTTTATTCGCCCTCTGCGAACAGCTTCCAGGAACCAGCAAGGTTGACGGAAAACCTTGGAACACTCCTGCTCTTCTGACTTCTCGAAAGACGGCGAACTCCTCTGGCAATGGCTCTACTCTTCTCTCTCTGTTTCTGAAGTAACAGAACCCACGCGTACTAAAAAGTACTAGTGTTTGTGTTAAAAAATACGCTCACTACTCTATTGTGTTAAAGAACACTTAGAGTTTTCTCCCTGGAATTCTGATTTCTCCAACACTGAGAGAGAGGAGAGAACCTGCATATATAGCCCACGGAGCGGTTGCCAAGCAGTTGCCTGAACTTCAGGGTAGTGGCGGAACCACTCCTGAACGTGCAGCAACTGCTGCAACTGTTCCCGCTCTAATATGCAGCTAAGTGCAAAGTACGCCAACAAAACGCCACATTATGCCTCATGAGCCCGAGTCCGAGCCCGAGCCCGAGCCCGAGTCCGAGTCCGAGTTCGAGTCCGAGTCGCTAAGCTCCTACGGAGCTTAGCTCCATGAAAATAAATTTCCAAGAGCAAAAAGCTTACAGCTTCTTAATTGTTGATTAAGCCTTTATACCATTAATAATTAATCCTACATAGCACACACCCATGTGCACTACATGTGCATCTCCATAAAGAGCAAAGACTCATATATATGGAGATACACATTCCTTTCTAGCCGATGTGGGACTAAAAATCAAAACTAAAGGCTAAAAACCCAACAAGAGAAATATACGGCACACAAGTGTCCCTTGAGCACGATGGCAGCGAACATGGTGATGGCCTTAAACGGCCAGGGGTCACCGACATGGGCTCAACTGGGGCAGCGCACTCCGGCGCCAGCAAGGGCCACAGGAAGGAGTGCGTGAGGATGTTCCTCGGCACAACCCTGATGTCGCGGGTGGTCCCGGAAGGTGGTCAAGGCTGCCGGGTGGGTTTGTTGACGCCCGATGTTGGCGCGACGGGGATGAGCGCATGGCCGGTGGCGGGTCGTGGCCACCGGGCGACAACGGCGATGGACACAGATATACGAGGCCACGACAGTAGACCCCGACCTGGATTAGAACTCGTCAAGGGAGGCACGTAGTAGCGCATGGCTCATCGCGGACGGCTGTTGCCACTGTGCTCGACACCAATGGTGGCTCGTGCAGTGACGGGGTGCTACGAACAGTCGGGTCTGGATACACAGATGGGAAGGAGAGTCACCTTGCGTCTGTGTTTGGAAGGAGAATTCGATTTTTGTGTTAGCGTTAGGGTTTTGGTATATGTGGTGTTTATATAAGGAGGAGGTGGGAGGAGATAAGACCAAGTATGGATTTTTATAGGATTCGAAATAGCATGCCTTAAATGCATTACTTATAATGGTAGGCTGTTCATATTTCTAAAGTAACAATAATGATTGTCATTACTATATATATATTTAATGGGCTTTAGTTGGGATGCAGCAGGTTATCTTATGGAATGATATATACATAATATATATAGAACTATTTTAAATACACACATATACATTTATACACCTCCATAAATATATAGTAACCAAATATGTACATGCGTGTACCATAGATGTACTATATGTCTAGTTGGGTTTGACTCACGCCAAGGTAAACAACAACTAGAACACACACATACATATTCCCTATAAATAAACTATTCCCTATAATTAAAACTTCTATAAGTGAATAATATATTAATTAAAAAAATATTTCTACATTTTCGGGAAGGGGAGCTACACCCGGGCTTCTGATGGTCCACCTTGTCTTGTTGGCACACAAGACAGGTACGCACATAGTCCTCCACATCCTTGTGCATGCGAGGCCAGTAGTAGACGACCTCCAGCAGCGCCAAGGTCCACTTCTACCCCGAGTGTCCAGTCCACTTCGTATCATGGCACTCCTTGAGCAGCTATCTCCGTAAGCCACTCCACTTGGGCACGACCACCCTATCGCCCTTGGTATAGTGAAGCCCGTCTTTCAGCCAGAATATTCTTATTTTTTCCTCCTTGACAAGCTTTACTATAGCCTGTTTCAGCGGGTCCTCCATGATACCCACTCGAACACGGTCCAGAATGTCCCCCTTGAGCAAGCACACTGATGCGAGCTCGGCCTTCCTGCTAAGCGCATCGGCGACTTGATTTTCCTTGCCGAATTTGTACCGCAACTCCATTTCGAACTCGGTTAGAAAATCTTGCCATCTTGCCTGCTTCGAAGACTTCTTCTGGGATTGGAAGTAGCTCGTGACAATATTGTCCATCATGACCACGAACTTGATGCCGAGAAGGTAGTGCCGCCATGTCCTCAAGCCGTGCACGACCGCAATTATTTCTTTCTCTTGCACCGTGTAGCGCCGCTCGGTATCATTTAATTTGCGGCTTTCGAACGCGATGGAGTGCTCTTCCTGTACCAATACCCTACCGGTGGCGAAGTCGGACACATCCGTATGTACTTCGAATGCCTTGGAGTAGTCCGGCAAAAAAAGGACCATTTCCTCCGTCACAGCCCGCTTCAGTGCCTTGAATGGCTCCTCGCATCGGGGCATCCAACTCCACGTCCGATCCTTCTGCAGCAGATCGGTCAGAGGCGCTGCGATGGCAGAATATCCTCGGATGAACTGCCGATAGTAGTTCGTCAGGCCAAGGAACGATCGTAGCTCCGTTAGCCTGGTAGGATCCTCCCACTCCCGAATGGACTGGACCTTCGTGCCGTCCATCTTTATCTTGCCATGCCTGATCCAGTACCCCAAGAACGACACCTCTTCTTGTGCGAATGAGAACTTCTCCCGCTTGACGAAGAGTTCATTCTCCCATAGCACTCGAAAGACGGTCTTCAAATGCTCAATGTGCTCCTCTATCGTGTTTGAGTACACGACGATGTCGTCGAAATAGGCCACGACGAACCGATCCAGGTTGGGGTGAAAGAGCTTGTTCATCAAAGTACAAAAAGTTATCAGAGCATTTGTTAGACCAAAAGGCATAACCATAAACTCATATACGCCATATCTCGAGACGCATGCCGTCTTAGCCTAGTCGCCCTCCGCAATCCGGACTTGATAATATATCGAACGTAGATCAAGTTTGGAGAAGTATCTTGTACCTTCCAATTGGTCGAACAAGTCTGCCACCAACTGGATGGGATATTTGTTCTTAACGGTCACTTTGTTTAGTACACGATAGTCGATGCACAAATGAAGGCTTCTATCTTTCTTCTTCTAGAACAGCACCGGTGTACCGTACGGGGTCTTCGACAGTCTAATGAATCCAGCAGCTCCTTGAGTTGCCTCTTCAACTCGTCTAGCTCGGGCGGGGCCATGCGATATGGAGCCAAGGCGGGCGGCTTCGTGTCCGGCTCCAGCTTGATGGCATGGTCTACCTTCCTCCGTGGAGGTAGCCTCTTTGGCAATTCCTTTGGCATGATGTCACTCCCGTTTTCCGTTATACGTATTTTCGTATACGTATACGAGATCTCTGACATTTGTCAGGTGACCCGTAGTTGGACTTGACTTGCTTGCCTAGTCTAGGTTGGTTTTGACTTGGTTTGGTCTTGGTTTAGCTTGGTTTGGTTTATTTTGGCTTGGCTTGGTTTGATTTAGGCTTTCGGTTCATTATGAGAGAACCCTCCCCCTTTATAAACCTACCAACCCTTTCTCTCTCTTTATTACTTTCTTACTTTTCATTTACTCCTCCTTCTTCCTCATAACTCTCTCCACATACCAAGAGCTTAGGCAAGTGCACCTTGCTTCCACATGAGAACCTATTTTTATGGTTCATTTATCTTCCTCTCGTGATTGTAAGATAGTTTAGAACTTGACATTTTGTATTTTGAAGTTTTATTTTTTGTAGATCTAGAAATTTGCCATTCTCGGATTTTTGGTGGTTTTGATCTATGAAACTTTCTTATTTTTAAGTTTTGATCGTTCCAGGTTGTTGAGATTTGTGTTATACCCTATTTGATCTATGGAAGTCCCATTTTGGCTTAGATTGAAGGTTTCATATAATTTGGAGTTCTGGAGGTTCCTTACGCCTACGTTTATTCGTGTCAGCGTAGTATCAAACTCTACGCCCACGTTTATACGTGCTCGCGTAGTATCAAACTCTACACCTACATTTATTCGTGTCAGCATAAATCTGGATTACGCAAGACAAGACTGTTTTACACGTAAAACAAAGTCTACCCTGCCTTGACGTAAGACAAGTTTTACGCATAAACTTTATTCCTTTACGCGTACTTCCTTTATGTATACTTCCCTTGGCATATTCCTTTGGCGTACTCCTTGGCGTACTCCTTTACGCATACTTTCTTTACGCGTACTTCCTTTATGCATACTTTCCTTGGCGTACTCCTCTGGCTTGGCGTACTCCCCTTGGCGTACTCCTTTGGCGTACTCTCCTGTCCGGAGACTTCTTAGCACTAGCGTATCTTACCCCTTGCCCGGTACAGTATAGCCCTGGCATCCATTGCCCTAGATTCACCTTTATTGGGCGCATGGCACCCCTTATTATATCCTTACGCCTTTTTGACGTGAACTCGATATAATCATGATATGTTAATATTGTAATGATAATCTGTACATGACATGATTTTGTGATAACTCATGATAGTGGCCCGTCGTGGCGCGCTCCTAACAAGTAACAAGTACAAGTAACATAACATAATGGTGACCCGCTGTGGTACACCCCTGACAAGTAATCCTGACATGAACTCATGACACCGTTGCGACGGTTATCTTGACCTGCTAAGTAATCTTGACATGTAACCTTGAACGCTGTTGCGACGGCTAACTTGACATGCTAAGAACATTCTCGTCTTGACACCGTGGGCGATTGCTTTGGGTCTGTAAATGCTACCAATCTAGTCTTGTCTTTCATCATGTCTAGAATATGGATCCCTGGTTACCACGGTCAGGGATTCATACTGAATATGACTAGGTTAATGACTAGATTGATCAAGTAGCTCATACAGAGAGAGATGTTTCCGGTTACAGGTGATCCCGTTATCCCGGCCACACCTGATGGACTTGGAGCCTGCCGTCGAGTAGGGCACATTTCCATGCACACTGTTATGTGGGGCACTTCTTGAAACAAGTAATATGCACATTGTCATGTGTTGCACCCTTAAGTCACCTAGGGTACATTTGTCTCCTGGGCGATGTACCCACTATTATATGAACAAGAGATATATTTGTCTCCTGGGCGATGTATCCACTACCAACTCTTACATGAACTTCGCCTGGATAACCTGGATAGCTGCAGGGATTGTGACTGCTGGAACATCTCATTGCATCTTGCTAGTAACTAGGCTTGTGATAACCCTAGTTAGTTAAAGTATCAAGTCGTACTCTTTGTTTGGCCGTAAATGTTGAATGGAGTCTAGTCTTGTCTAATCTTGTCTAGACACTGGCAGTACATGGTTACGTCTGGACATTTCTCACTTTATGTTTTACTTGTCGATAATTGGTAAAAGACTAAGTTCTGTTCAGGTGAAGGGTTACAACCCCGGTCCTTGTTTGGGTTTACGGGTTGTAACTTGGTTACCGGAATAGTTTCTTAAGTTATCTTATCGTTTATCACCCTACTTTTATATTTCTAGTTTTTTTGTTATTATTATGCTTTGTGTTCTAACTTGCTGGTTTTAGTTCTTAAGTGAAGCCTCCCTTGTGGCACTTGCTCTTTCTGGGGTCTAACCCAGCTGGTTTTGTATGGCCAGATTTCGGAGCAGCACCCGGGGATCTACCTGCCTTCCAGCCAGATGGTGACCACTAGGAGAAATCCTGGCAACTAGTGGGTTTTATTTTGTTCTCCCGTTCTATTGTAAAATTATTCTTTTGAGGCGTTTAGCCACCGAGCAAGTGTTAGCTCGTGTTGAAAACTTATATTTCTTGTCTGCCTACGGGCTGTAACATAATTAACAAATCCTAGGGTTGATCATGTATGACTTAAACTCTTGTTAGTCCTCACATTTTGTGCGACTAGCTTCATGATCATCTGTATATGAAATGTATGGGATGCCTTACTATTGAGTATCTGATGGTCTAATATCTTATAACTATTATTGCTTGCTTAAGATTGAGACACTAGGCTTGTTCTTGACCATAAGAGACTGATGGCTTATAGATAAACCCTCATACATCTAGACAACCGTGATCGTATATGGAGATGGATCGCACTTCTATATACGTAGCTGGCTGTGTCTGTCCCCGCTCTCTAGTATTCTGGTTCTGGGGTATGACACATGACATCTCCGAACTCCACAAGGATGTCGTCGATCTCAGGCGGAAGATCCCCCTGCATAGGCGCCTCCTCCGTCTTGAGCACCGTAAGGTCGGTCATCTCTCCGTATCGTATCACCTTCTTAAATTGTAAGGTGGAGAGAGCCTTCCCTTTCGTAAGATCGTCTCGTGCAACTCTCACCATGCACGGGGAGCTCTGCTCCATGATCCCGACGACTCCCACATGCGATAATGTGACCGCCTTTGTCGAAGTGAGAAAGTCCATCATGAGGATCATGTTAAATTCATCCAGTGGTACGACCGTGAGACAGGAAACACCCGTCCAGTCTTCCACTTGGACCTTTACCCCCTTGGCCACCCTCTACACGGGTGTGCCTCTGAGTTGATTGCCTTTATCTTGCTTGAGTCTTTTTCAAGCACCAGACCCAAGTGCTGGACCTCCGTGTTCGAGATAAAGTTGTGGGTTGCCCATGTGTCAACCATCACCTTCATGTTTTGACTATTGATTTTACGTCAACGTACATCAGTTCTCGATTCGGGGCTTTGGCCACGACCGTCTTGTTCTTCAAAGCATTCAGTAGGCACAGGGCACCCATGTGCGCCCCCATCTTAGGCTCCTCATCCTTGGCCTCTCCGCCTTGGACCGTGTTCACCCACTTGCCTTTATTGGTACAGTCACGTACGAAGTAATTTCTACCGCACACGAAGCACTCGATCTTTCGCTCCGACGGAGGCTTCGCAGGATGCTTGTCCTTCGACGGGACTCCCTTTCCATTGTTATTTTGTCTTTCCTACCGTTGAACTTGGTGGTGGTCTTTGCCTTGGGCTTACGAATATCGCTCCGTCGATACTCCATCATCTTTTCGGCCGCTACAACGGTCGTGTTCATATCTGTCACGTGTTGCCTCTGTAACTTTTGTGCCGCCCACGGTTGCAGACCGTCTAGGAAGAAGAACAGGTGATCATCTTCGCCCATACTGGAAATGTCAAGCATCAGACTGGTGAACCCCGCCACATACTCCTTGATGGATCTGGTGTGCTTGAGTTGTCGCAAGCTCCGCCTCGCGACGTACTCCACGTACTCCGGGTAGAATTGAGACTTGATCTCCTTCTTGAGATCCTTTCAAGTCTCGATCGAGCAGAGTCTCTTTTCTATCTCGATGCACCTGCATCGCCACCACAGCATAGCATCATCAGAGAAAATAGGGACATCGTATTTACCTTGTCGGTCTCATCTTCGATACGAACCGCCTTCAGGTACCGCTCAACATTCCAGATGAAGTTATCCATCTCCTTCGCGTCTCGCACGCCGTTGAAGGATTTGGGTTTTATATACTTCACCTTTTGGGTCGCCTCCCTCCTCGGAGATGCACCACCAGCAATGCCTTCTCGAGGATCGTCGCCTTAGTTTTCAACTCCTCACACAGTTCGGCAATCTTTGCCTTGGTAGCCTTTTGTTCCTTCTCGAACTCGGTTTGCATCTCGCGAAGTTGTTCCCAAAACTGCGTCATTGCCATAGCAACGTCAGTCTCCAACCCATGGGTGAACTCATCGTGAGCCTACTGATTTTGCTCCACTTGATGCTCGACGGCCATCACGCCTTTCTCCAGCATCTCCACACGGGATGCCAACTCGCCAAAGGCCCGTTCCATCGACGGCTCCTTGCTCTTACCTTCCTCGAGGGCTTTGCCTTCTCCTTAGGTGATGTGGATTGCTCCTCGTGGTGGATGATTTTAGATGAAGACATGACGACGATCGACCTTTACTTTGATACCACTTATCACGGACTTAGTGTTTTTGCTAGCACTCCATCCCGTGGGGCGCAATATCTTCCTTCTCGAAGACTCATGCAAGCCTTTCCAACACAACTTAGCTAAATCACTAAGGAAAATAAGAAGAGTGGAGCAAAGATGTGACTCGTAAGAATTTCTTTATTGCTTGGAGAATGCTTACAAGTTTTAGGTGGTGAGGAACAAATGAGGCCTCCCCCTTTTTATAACGGCTCATAGAGTTTTACATGAAAACTTCTGGAAGGAATATTCTGGGGATTATTCTTCCTACCAAAACTGGAACAGCATATTCCAGAATTATTCAAGGGACATTAAAGGAAACTTCATGGGCCATCAAGAAGGTTCTTGGGCCATCTAGAAGGATCTTGGGCCTTCCAGAGAAATCCACCATCTTCTAGAGAGTTTCACTATCTTCTGGAATGTTCTAGAAGCTTCATGTATAACCTTGGTCCATGGAAAAGTTATGCAACTTGGCCTCGAACGGGGTGCAACATTTGGGACGTTACAACAGGCTCTTATTGCCTGCCTCCAACATTGCTCTGCTGTTTCTCCTATTTCTCTTCTTGCAACTGAATACTTCCCCAATTATTGCACAGGTACAGGTAGATAAGTTTCTCCTCTCCATGTACCTGTACCAAGCATCCACACCAAGTTACTGATACTTACCACTCTCAACAGGTTTGCTTAGGCTCATAAAGGGGCCCTGTGTCAGCCTCCATTACATGCACATTCAAACACCTAGCTACACTTTACTGTCTACTACTAGTAGGTATGCAGGAACACACACACACACACACACTTAAAACAGGTCATACAAGACAGTCCCCCTCTCATGGACTGATGCACTCATCACTGTCAAGGACAGTGCCCCTCTCTTTGATTCACATAGGCCATATGGCTTTCACTCTTACCCTCACTGCTACCCTAAATACTGACACCAACCTGTCATTAGATGGTCACTACTACCAGCCACAAGTGAACTCTTAGGCTCTAGGACACTCATGTGAACCACACAACAGTTTTCTCCAACTCTGAACTCAAACAGTGCTCTTTGAGGCTCAAAAATAGTGTACACAATGGCCCATATGCAAGATACATATACACTCATACATATTGTAACACCCAGTTTTCCAAATGAGAGTATTTTGGTCATTTTTAAAATTTTGAGAATTATTTGGAATTATTATGTATTATTAGATTTATTATAATTAATGTGATTTTTGAGTGATTTTTAGAATTATTATTTTTGGTGTTTTACAGACCTTGACTTATGTTGACCTTGTAGACTAATCTAGTGGCTAAACTAGGTCATGAATAAGTGATTAGGATTTGAGAACCTAGGTTGACTTAAGTTGATGAGGATTAACTCATTGGGATTTATTTGGTGAAAATAGGAGCTAGTTTGATTAGGAATGGCTTGTGAAGTCACAAGTCATTTATGACTAATAGGCTTATTGGCCCATAGCCCACACCCATTGAACCAAGCCCTAACCCTAGGATTTCTGAACAGCCACTATGGTCAGCCCCTTCCCTATTTATATGCTCTTAAAACTAGGGTTGCCTCTTTAGGAAACTTTGTCATTTGGAAGAGGTGAGTCCCCATCCTTGTAAATCCCTAGAAAATCCATTTCTTCTCCAAATTCCTTCAAACAAATTGCATTAGGACCTAATGTTAGTTTTCTTGCTGTTATTAATGAGTATTTGCAGGAAGAACACAATTTGAGGAAGTTTGGTGGTTTATGGAGCTCTTCCCATTTGGAGATTTTGATCCATTGTTCACCTATAGGTATAATCCCCTCTAATTCATTTTAAATTCTATAAAAATTCATTCTAGGTTGCCCTAACCCTAGCCTAACTATAGGAATAGGGTTTCCTAAATTTTCGTGTCGTTTCGTGTCCATTCTGGACACGTATCAGTGTATATTACTAGGTGTTTGATGAAATGCCCCAATGGGCATTTCGTGTGATTTTTGGGGTTTTGTTAGAATAGGAAATTAGATTTGGGTCTCGCTTACACATTTCTGTAGTTTGTGTCGTGTCTTAGTGTCGTGTCTAGGCTGCACGGACACGTGTACACGCGGTCGTGCACACGCGCGCACGGGCAGTTTTTCTCCCCTGCTGCTCGTGCACGATTTCTCTGTGCACAGGGGGTTTCGACGCTTGAAACTCGACATAGGCATTGTGTCAATGACTGACACGAGGCTCGTAAAGTTTCACGAGTCCTCGTGTCGTGTCGGACACGTTGTGGGCCGTGCACGTGCACTGCACTGTGCGGTTCAGTGCACAGGGTGTTGGTGATGGTTTTAAATCAATTTTTATGAGTTTAAATTGTGTTTTATTTGCTGATTAGATTCTAAATATCATGTTTTAACTCTGTTATATTAAGGTGCACATTAGGGATGGTTTTGTTGGAGTTTTGGCTCGATTTTTGGGATTGAACTGCAATATTCTGATACATGCTCTGATACTGGTTTTCCCAGTTTTCCCAAAACAGTTTTAATTCTCTTTTATGTTATGTTTTCATTTGACATTGATTTCCTCATATTACATTTCATATTAGCTAAGTTATTGCACTCAATTATGGGCCTTTGGTTGTGAGTTTGAGTTTTGGACTTTTGAGTTCATTTTCGAAATTGTTAAGGGCCTGAGAATGTGTATTTCAAACTGATTTAGTTCCCAGTTTTCGACTTAAACCTGTGATTGTATATTCTAAACTATGGGTTTTGGTTCTTTATGAACTGTCATCAGCTAATTTAGGAATGTTTCATTCTTCTAAAACCTGTGATTTAAGTTTCAAATTCTGTGAATGAGAGTTGGGGGTATTGCTTTGTATTTCAAACTGATTTCCTCCTTGTGTATAAAACTGAGATGTACATGGTTACATTGATTTCAAAACTGTCATTCTTCATAACTGATATGGTGTGTTTAAATTTTGTATTGATTAGTTGTGTTTTCAGTCAATTGAAAACCTGAGATTCAAACTGTATTTTACTGAGTTCAGTGTAAACTAAGGTTCATGTGTGTAAATCTGAGTTTCATAGTTGAACTAAGTTAATATGTTAAAACTTGGGAATGAATTGAACTGGAAATTCCAGATTTCCCCTTGTTAACCTTGTTCCTTAACTGTTGTATGAGATTGGTTTGTGTTTCAGTTTTTGGAAACCTGAAATTGAATACCTGAGATTCAATATGTAGAACCTGAGATTTTTCCTCCTCACTTGTTTCAAAGTTGCTTCTTAATAACCGAGTTTTCCTGTACTTGATTTCAATACTGTTATTTCTTTTTAAACTGTTATGGTGTGTTTAAACTGTTGTCAAATTGATTTTTATGTATTACCTGATATATGGGATATTTCCTATCAACTTAAACCTGAGTTTTGCCTTCATTGCACTGTTAACTAAGATGGATGGTTTCCAGTTATGTGTATAAACCTGAGAATATGTGAACCTGAGTTTTTCCCTTGTATTTAATTACAATGCCTTCATTCTTTAAACTGTTATGGGTTGTTGCTTTGAAAGGGGAATTTAATGGGGTTGCTTTAGTTTATCTGGAACTGAATTCCTTCCTCTCCTATACACTGTCAACTCACACACATGCTAACATGCCTATGACACTAACACACCCTTATGATATATTACACACACATGTATCACTCACACCCTAAATTCTGTACACACACATATATTCCCTGATTTCCTTTGACACTACACACATTGAACCCTCATGTCTCACACAATGTTAACCCCTCACTGTTATTTTCCAGACCTCACACTGATTTGCCATGCCACAGTTCATTGTCATACACTCTAGTCTCCTTTCACACACACACACACATGTACACCACATCCCCTTCCTATTTCTCTATGTATGTACATATATATGAGATGTATATTCATATATGGATCCTATATTATGTGGGTGAACTATCATATATATTTTAAATATATATAATATAGGTGTGAAATGTATAAAGGTAACCTATATGTTATGTGTGATACCATATTATATTAATATGGATATATATAATGTATGGGTGATATGTATATGGATAGCCAATATGGGATTTTTTAACTAGATTATATGTATATCAATATGTGTTATGATATATGGGTGGGTTTGAATAGTGACTATAGGATAGGTGTTTCCTAATAGACTATTAGTCTTAGTCAAGCCAATTGGTTATGTGTGTAGGCATGGCTTGACATGGTATTGCCTAGTTAGCCTAGTACAACCTAGAATAGTCTTGTTAGACCTAGATTAGACTAGATTGACCTAGATTAGACTTGCTTGACCTAGTTTGACTTCTAGGGTTGACCAGAGTTGACCAAGAGTTGACTTTGGTCTAGATTGACCTAGATTCATGTAGAACGTATTGTAGTGCATCTTATTACCATTCTGGACTTGTTGTGACTTGTGTTGTTCTAATAGGAGCCAGACACCACTCCTCGGACAGTATTTTCATCTCGGACTTTCAGTTAGCAGGCGAGTACATTCTCTGATCTTTTCATACTTACCTGGATTATATTTTTGCTCTAGATTACTCTACATGATGCTGACACGTATCTTCACGGATTAGTACTATATGGATCCCTTCCTGAGATGTTATCCCTCTACGGGTGCATCGGGTATTTTATGTTCATGTACTTTATCATGTGCATCAGGTACTCCTTGTACTCGTACTAGTTCATGTTTTTACATGTTCTCATGTGCTTTTACGTGCCTCATGTACTACTCATTACATGAGTTCACGTATCTTAGTTGTATTCATGTGCTTATAACGTAACTTGAATGGATCCTTGTGTACTGGTTGGGGCGAGGTGAGTAGAATTGGTTATGTGAACACTATCCCCAGTAGCTGTATAAATGTGCCTCCTTATTTGTATTCATGTGCCCCCAAGCCGTTTACATAACCATTATGCTCTAAATTACGTAGCCACTTACAGTCTCTACTATCATGTATTTACTTTCAGTTACAAAATATCTCCTGTTTACTCGTACTTCCTTTTCAGCACTTCCTGTATTTTACTCTATTGCATGATTTATACTCCTAACCTGCTATGAACTGTTTTGAGAGATATGTGCTCATTCCCGTCCTGACTGGACCTGTTGAAAATTTTACAGTGAATGATGAGGCTCTGGTGTCTATCCCTCTTGGTGCAGCATTAGACATCACTAGTGACTTGGACCTGCTAGCAGTTGATGTTACTTCCATTAGTTTAGGATTGTCTTACTATTTTGGGATTACTGTATTAGACTTTGAGATATTCTGAGATGTATTATTTTAGACACTTAGAATTCTGGATTTGTATCTCTGTGATGTTACATTCCTGGATATTATCTACCTTATCTTTCTATCTCATTCCTGTTCTACCTTAGCTGTGATTGAGTTATATTTATGTTATGTCACCCCCATTCGGGGAGTATAACTGTTATTACCTTCAATTGTTAGATGTTGTGACCTAGGACAGCGTTCTACCGCCGACACTGCGGCGTAGGCTGGACGTACCCACATCTCGTGCCCTTACTCTAGGGTGCGGGTCGTGACACATATATTAACATATATATACCTAGGTATAAATACTAGAGATCCTACATACCTATCCTTGGGCAAAATAAGCTATATATAGGTAAAAAACTGAAAAACAGAACTAAATTGGCCACTTTGACATTTTAACAAATATTTGGAGGGCAAAACTTGTAATCTTCCTCAAATGGACATTAAATCCTATGTAGCCATCACAATAGGACTCATTAGGACCTCAACCTTCTTCCTATTAGTCATCGGAGGGTCACTGGGGGTCAAAACCATTATGTAATGTGAAATGACAAGAGAAACAAGGATTTTTTTTTACCTATTGGGAGATGGATTCCCAATGTATTGCACCAAGGGGACACAAGGAAGTAGATGAACACATCCCTCTAGCAAGCTCCACACCAAGATCCCTTCTTCAAGGGCTCCCTTAGCAATATCAAGCTTCTAGCCTCCTTGGAATGAAAAGAGTAGGATTTGAAATGGTGTGCTATAGTTTCTCTTCTCTAGTTTGGAATGGAAGGAAATAAACTAAAGGCTTGTCATGAAGGATTTTATATAGAGTTTCATTAGGGTTAGGGTTTGGTTGTAGGGATGGATAAGATGACTTAAAGGCCTTTCCCCTTGTGTCATGACTAGAATCCTTAATAATGTGTAACTAAGTTAATAACCAACTAACTAACTTGTCTAGAGATGGCTATTCTAATTAATCAAGTCTATTGGTCAAGTCTAATTAAATGGGGTCCACTAACCCTAATAATTAGGCTATTCTACTAATAAATACAACCATCATATTAAAATAAAAATATATACACAATTTAGATAATTGTAAAATGATAAAAATATTTTTGTTCTAGAAAAGTGGTAGTGATACAAATAATTTGGAGCACGATCAAGATGTTGCAACACGAAGTAGTGTTATAGTTCTGAAATAAAACTGATCCTAAGACAAGATTAGAAAGACTAAAAAATAATAAATTGTACTCACCAAAATAATGTGTTGATTTTGTATGGGTGAACGAGGGGCTCACTCACCAGTACAATTGTGTACTGACAACCCACCAGCTTTCTTACACAAGTTATAGGTACCTGCTTGTTCGAGACGGAGCTCGCTTGAATGCGCTGAGGCATAGAGTTCCTTAGGATTTCGAGACATGTTGCCGCATTAAAGACTTCACCTATACGGGACATAATATATGGACATCGCCTTCTTCCAACTGTGTGCCTCAAGGTAGGGTCTTATTGTATTGAGAGATGGGAGAGAGCTGAGTAATTGTACTCAGAGAGATTGTAAGCTTGAGCGAATGCAATTGGCCATGTGTCCCTTTGTAATTTTATTGTATTATCTATAAAGAAGATTTTATTTCCTATAGATTTTATGTTATTCAACTTCTCTGCTTGGGACTTCTGTGCGACGATCCTGTCGCAAGCTGCTGTAATCAGCCGTTATGGAATCCGCCTTATGCGAGCGAAATCTAGGCTCGTGCGGCATCACGTGCTACCGAGGACAATCGATTCTACAGAACCGGAGCGTGACACAGGATATTCATCTGGGCTCGGAGATTTACATGGGCTCATACTCTTAACTGTCAGTTTCATATCATCTTCAGATGGCACGCTGCTGATTATATTATTCTCACCAGGATCTATACAACTGAGCTCTGTAAGGATATTTGCAGAAATAGGGCAAGTGTTGATTGCACTGAATAGTTGTTTGAAGTGTGATACCAAGGTGGTAGCAATATCATCTTGATCAAAGATTTGCTCACCATTCTCCTTTGAGATTATGTATATAATTCTTTTGTTTCCTGTTTACTGCCGTCATGATAGATTTTTATATTTTTATCTCATTATTTAAGCCAAGAGACAGAAGATCTTTGCTTCCAATAAAGTTCTTGTTATAGTAGCATTTTATTAAGTGTGCTTTGAGTCCTCTTCTCTCGAAGTAATGTATCCTCAGAAATTAGAAACCGCTGGACTTGTAGGAGATTGCTTTCCTTTGCCTTAATCTTATTACTGAGATTACCTGTCACGCCCCGATTCCATAGAGTCATTCATTCTCTTGGAATCGATCGTCCTCGCTTAGGCGTGATGTCGTACAAGTCTGGTATTGCACTTGTACAAGGCAAAGATGGTACATAATTGATTATCTTCAAATAGGAGCATATCACAGCGACAGAAATAAACAAATTGAAGTTAATGTCACGACCCGATCCCAAATAATTGGGTCGAACCGGATCATGCCCAGCCTGCACCGTTGTTGAGACGGCGGCAGTAAGCTGTTCCATTAGCAGGTAACCACAACAACATCTATATTTGTCACAACTCAAAATTCGGAAATTTAAAACTTTATTAAACTTTTACAATGAAATGAAAAATACAACTTAAACCATTTCTACATACATCAAGAAGAAAAGAAAACTCTAGGCAAACAGCTCATCAGTGTCGAAATCCTCGTCTTCTAGTTGGGACCTTGGAAATATTGCGGAACAAAGCCTCAACAGTGATACCTAAAAATATTGGGTCTCCAGTCAGGAGGGAGCAAAGTACAATTCATGCTAATTTGACAATTGAAATAATAATAGAATCATGCACTTTTAAACAGTTTTAAAATCCACAATAAAGCAGTTACAGTTTTAAAACAGTTACAGTTTTGTGATATGAATAGGCAATAAAATATGACCGGCTTGGGTTTGTTACAGTAAGATACGGTTTATCCCCGTGTGTATGAGGGGTAAGCTAATATAGTTACAGTAGTTACAGTAGTTACAGTAGTTTGGATGTGGTCATACTGATTACACTACTCCCCCAGTCCCCAATAGTTACAGTAGTTACAGTAGTTTGGATGTGGTCATACTCATTACACTACTCCCCCAGTCCCCAATAGTTACAGTAGTTACAGTCAGTGCTCTCAGAGAGAGTTCCGTGTTGTATCGTAGTTTAAACTTGCATTAAAACGATTACTAAATAATTGTAAACTAACACAAAATGTACTTGCCTCAAAATGGACTGGACTGGAAAGTTGAAGACTTCAAGATGGGAATTAGGATCGTCCTCGAATTCCTACATTCGAGAAATAGACTCAGATATCAGGTTTACCAACCTAGCTACGCTAGTTGAAATCTCTATTTGCGTCATAATCCAATTTTAGTTCTTTAATTAACCAAACACAGAAAATACGATTATTGTGCGTTGAATTAATACGAGGGAAAAGATTGTTTTATATTTTTTTGAATTCGGAAAACATCGTCGCTGCCAGATTATTTTATGAAAACTTGGTATTTTTATAAATATAAATATAAAGCTAACATTTCTTATTTAGTGAGAAATACGTGACTTTTAATTAATAATAAACTTGTCAATTTTTAGGTGAGAAAATCTTTAATTATTTTTATACGAAAATACTTTTTATTCCTTTTTACCCGTTAAATAGTAAAAACTCGCAAAACCAGAAATAACAAAAATCTAAGCTATCTATCACAGTTACAGACCATTGCCAGCTGGGCTTATGCCCATTACAATTTATTTACATAAATTGAAATAAGATAAGACTGACGTTAGTCCTAAACTGAAAATATTAAATAAATATAAACAGAAATTAAATATAAAAATAAAGTAAATCATAAGTCTCAGATATGGTCCGATCCTCATTTTGGCTAATTGCCTCAACGTCCGGGCGGGGCCGGTTTCGTTTGCACTTAGCCGGGTCCATTGACCGATACGGTCGTCACCCAAAAAATAAAATTCCGAAAATCATTTTAAATTTATTTTAAAAATAATTCAGGATTTACGAAAAAATGGGGCAGCATCTCCTCTGTTTTTGGTCAACCCAAAAACTGGGAATTGGCGCCGATAATTTCCTGCAAGTCCCAAACCAGGGAAAACCCGAATATATATATATATAAAAGTCCACAACCAATCCACAGAATAATCGGGACGACCCGAAATTATTTCGGAAATCCAATTCAAATCCACAAATCACAGAACCTTCCCGGAAAAATCCGGAAAGCTAACACATACCAAAAATCCATTTCCGAAATATTCCGGGAAACCAAAATAACTCACAGGACCTTTCCGAAAGTCTCGGAAAATTATGACGTCGCTAAAACCGAATTCCCAAAGGGAATCGGGGACCATTTCTCATCATCGACTGATATAAAAAATGAGCGGGACAGGGGTGATACCTCGGGTTGCTCGGCTAGAGCTCTCAGATGAAAAAATAGAAAGAATATAGAGCTCCGAATTCAGCGAATAATTCCCAGGTCAGCGCTGGAATAGCAGCGTCGACGAAGAACGCTGAAAAACGCAGAAGCTAGGGCACGGCGGGGAACGCTGGAACAGCGGGGGAAAGCTCGGCCAAGTGCGCAGCGGCCACAGGTGGTCGCCGGACTTGGGCGCGCGAGGGGGACGGGCGGCCGTCGGCGGGGCGCCGGCGGGACAGCGGGCGCGGGCGCGGGCGCTCTGTCGTGGTCGGCTCGGCAGGGGGTCGCCGAACGTCGGTCGGCAGGGGTGCCAAGGGGAGCTCGACGTCGGGGCTCGGCCGCGAGGGGGTCGCGCGGGCCAGAGGCGGCGTCGACGGGGGCGGTTGGCCGAGGGTGGTCGGCCGAGGAGCTCGGCGGAGCTCGACGGGGCGTCGGGTAGAGGGGCTGGCGCGGGTGGTGAGGGTTTGAAGAGAGGGGTTTGGAGTTGGTGAGGAGTAGGGAGAGAGGGGAGTTCATTCTCCTGAGAAGAAAAAAAGAGGAGTGGTTCTCTGTGAAGAAAGGAGTGGGGAAAGTTTGAGTAAATAAGGAGAAAGAGGAGAAGAAGAAGTCTGGTGGTTGGAGAAGAATGGGCGAATAGTGGTGAACGTGTGGAGAGTAGAAGGAGTTGACCCAATTAGTAGGGAAAGGTTATTGAATGAGTGTGCTGGTCCTACGGGACCAACTAAACATATATTTTTTTTAATTATTAATTAAACATATCCATTAGTCCAAATCAGATTTTGAAATGGAAAAGAAAATGAGATTGGGTTTGGCTCAGGCCTGGGTCTGGGTTCGGACTCGGGTCTGGATCTGGACTCAAAAATCCATGTTATTTTATTTTTGAAATCATTTAACACTCGAAATAATATAATAATAATAATAATAATATTAGAAATACTAATAATAATACTAAAACACTAATATTAATAATTCACAGAAAATGGGTTTCACAATCTTCCCTCCTTAGAAAATTTCGTCCTCGAAATTTAAAAGCAAGGTAGGGGAATCAAACAGGTACGGGTACTGCGCCCGTAACTCAGGTCCAACAATAAGAATTTCCAAGGCAGTCGTGGATGAGTCGGTTTAGGGACAAGTTTCATTTATGATATCATCCATGTAGAAAATACAAAAGCGAACCAAAGTACACGAGGTTGATCAGACCATCATGCACCGGTCCTGATTAGACAATATTTTAGTGGGTGCACCCAATAAAATACTGTCATGATCAAGCTTGAAAAGAGATAGCTTGCAAAACTAGGCTAACTTAGCAGCATCAGTCAAGTTTAGAACGAAAAGATAAGGAATAGAAGTTTACGTGATGGCTCAAATTCTGATCTTCTACTCACCTCTGATTACGCTTGCATCTGGTTTCTCTGGTACTGAAAGGTGGAGTCCAATCTTCAGCTCTGAATTATCCATGATGTGACTCGGATCCGAAATGTAGCGCCTGAGCTGTGATACGTAGAAGACGTTGCACACTCTCAAGATTAGCTGGTAGAGCTAACCGGTACGCTACTTCCAACTCGTCTTAAAAATTCAAATGGCCTGATGTATCTGGTCTCAATTCCCAGCTCCGTCAAAACTGATTGTTCCTCTGGTAGAAGAAAACTTCACAGAAATGCTATCTCCTTCTTCAACTTCACCGGTCGACTACTACTATCAACCCAATGCTTCTGTCCGTCTTGGCAATCCTGAGCTTGTCTCTGATCATCCTTACCTTCTCTGCTGCTTCGGTCACCATCTTAGGTCCAAGCAACACTCGTTCTCCGACGTCGTCCCAAGCAAGTGGAGTGCGGCAACGACGTCCATCGAGTGCCTCGAACGGTGTCATACCGATGCTAGCTTGGTAGCTGTTGTTTGTAAGAGAACTCCACCAAATGCAATTGGTCTTCCCAAGACCCTCTAAATTCCAAGACGCAAAATCTCAATATATCTTCAAGCGTCTGGATTGACCTCTCTGATTGCTCGTCCCGCGGTACTCCATGAATCCGATAGATGTGCCTCTCGTACAATGCTGCCAACTTCTTAGTGAATAAACCAACTTTAAAGGAAATAAAGTGAGCTGACTTAGTCAGTCGGTCCACAATAATCCAAATGGTGTTCTTTCCTCCTTGGAATCAAGGCAATCCTAACACATAGTCCATCGTTATGTGCTCCTACCTCCAGTCCGGAATGTCTATTGACTGTAGAAGTCCTGCGAGTCTCGGTCGGCTAGCCTTCACTTGTTAACAAATTAAACATCTAACCTCAATTCTGAATACATCCTTCTTCATTTCATACTATCCAACAATAGTACGCATATCCCGATACGTCTTGCTAGGATGTATGGAATACTGGTGCGCTTCTTGCATTAGCTTGTTTCTCAGTTTGCCAGATAGTACACAAAGCCTCGTACCATTCTTCAGAGCTCCACTATTGGCGATTTGAGAAACCCTCAAGTGTTTCTGCCAACACTTGATCTCTAAGTTTGTAAAGTGTCACGTCTTGAAACTGAGTCTCCTTGACTTTGTCCATCAGACTCGAGCTCATTTGCAACTTCACCAACACTGAATCAGCATCCAGCTTCTTCATTCCATTTTCAGGCAGTATAATCTCCAGTCCAAACTTCTCGATGTCTTCTAGTAGGTGCCACTCCTTGGTTAAGAACATCGCCACTGGGTATCGACTAAGTGTATCAGCGATCACATTAGCCCTACCCGGGTGGTATAGCGGGTCGATGTTGAAATCCTTCATCAGCTTCAGCCATCTTCTTTGTCTAACATTCAGCTCTTTCTGAGTGAAGACATATTTCAGACTTTTGTAGTCCGTATATATTTTCACTCCCTTTCCATAAAAATCATGCTTCCATAGCTTCAAAGTAAAGATAATTGCAGCAAATTCCAAATTAGGTGTGGGATAATTCTTCTCATGAGTCTGTAGTTGCCTAGCTGTGTAAGCAATTACTTTCCCATGTTGTTGAAGAACGCAACCCAGTCCTTTTCCAGAGGCATTACTGTAAATTGAGAAACCACCGGTTCCTGCGGGTAGCGCAAGGATTGGTGTAGTGGTAAGTCTCTTCTTCAGCTCCTCAATGCCGCCTGGCAATCTTTCGTTCAGATGAACTCTTCATTCTTCCAAGTGAGCTTCGTCATCGGCTCAGCAATCTTGGCGAAATCCTTCACGAACTTCTGATAGTAGCCAGCCAAGTTCAAGAAACTTCCGAATTGAACTTGGGATATACCACTTTTCAACAGCAGCTATCTTCCATCAAAATTTCTTCTCTTGACAACATGGCCAAAAGTCCACCTTGTCAAAGAAAATCCACGTTCAGATAACTTACCATAAAACTTCTTTTTCTTCAAAGTTTCCAGAACTTTCCTCAGATGTTCTTCATGCTCTTCTTCAGTCTTCGAATATATCAGAATGTTATCGATGGAGAAGATAAACTGATTCAAATACTCATGAAAACTCTGTTCATGAGATTCATGAACACAGCAGGAGCATTCGTCAGTCCAACGTCATGACCAAAGAAAACTACCCATACTTGGTGTTTGAATACCGTCTTGGAAATGTCCTCTTTTCTGACTTTGATTTGATGGTAGTCAGATCTTAAGTCAAACTTCAAAACACCCTAACTCCATACAAACAGATCAAACAGATACTCGATCCGGGCAGAGGGTACTTGTTCTTTAGTGTCTGGTAATCGATGCACATCCGTTGTTCCATCCCTCTTGGGCACAAACAAGATAGGTGTTCCCTAAGGTAAAGTTCCATCTTGGATAAATCCTAGAGCCTTCATTGATCTGGTCCTTCATCTTCTTGGCCTCCTTCGGGTTGACTCTGTATCATCCTCTAAAATAGGAAAAGAGCCGGGGACTAGGTCAATGGTGAATCCTATGTCTAGATCTGGGATAATTCGGGAAGACTATCAGGAAAAATATCTGCCATAAAGGTGTAACTAAAAATTTATTCATGTGGAGAATTACAGCAAAAACTTTTATGATTGATCTAAGGTCACCCTGTGACAACAATAGACAATGCTATTCAGCAGTCCTAGGTATTAATCCTCATGGCTCTGGCTCTTGCATGAGCAGTCTCCAACTGCTTCCTCTTCTATGAACCTCGAGTCTGCATCATGCCTTATAGTAGGAGGCAGGGTCTGCTAGATAGGAAGAGAGTCCCTAGGTTGTAGCCTAACAGGTGTTGCTGGGATAGGTATTCTGGTATGATGGAAAGCTAAGGGACAATCCTTTACCCAATGTTCAGCAGATCCACATACCAAATATTATCCCAATCTCTTGCGACAACTAACGGCTAGATGACCAGGCCTCTTGCAGTAGTCACAAGCCAATAGCCTCCTACGACAAGACTGCCGAAAAGTAGAGTACTTGATGGGACCCAAATATCTTCTAGATTCAGGGGTATCCCTCCTAGGACGAGGTTCTGCTCCAACTTGGTTTAAGATAGCTAAGGCTACATTATTGACGTTCTTCATGTCTTCTCTCGTGATATTCATCTGTTCCTACTGGGCTTCATCTTGAACTTTCTGGAACTCCAGGATTTCTTGAAATGGGACAACCATTTGGGAGGCGTTTGCTGGTACTGGTGGAGCAACAGGAATGGATATTCCACCAAGGAAATGCAACTCAGTTTGAGAAGAGGTAGGAATCGCCAGTGTAGTGAAAACTTCACTGGATGCATTATGGGGACGGTCAATCAGCCGCGAGGGAAAAGACCCTGGACTTGGTTGAGGAGATGGGATATGATCCGGAGATGACACCTCATCGACAACAGGATTGGTCTTGTCAGTGGCCATTCTCTGGAAGGTTTAGGATGCACACACAAGCAAGGTAGCCTACCAGTCTATAATCAAACAAAAATATTTAATATATATATATATATATATATATATATATATATATATATATATATATATATATATATATATATATATATCGGTCCTATGTCGTGACAAATCAATGTTCTAGTGTTCTAATTGTTTCTAGGTATGTTTTCCTAAGTTGTTGTTGACCTACATGGGCCACCACTAAAAACATGTCACGACCCGATCCCAAATAATTGGGTCGAACCGGATCATGCCCAGCCTGCACCGTTGTTGAGACGGCGGCAGTAAGCTATTCCATTAGCAGGTAACCACAACAATATTTATATTTGTCACAACTCAAAATTCAGAAATTTAAAACTTTATTAAACTTTTACAATGAAATGAAAGATACAACTTAAACCATTTCTACATACATCAAGAAGAAAAGAAAACTCTAGGCAAACAGCTCATCAGTCTCGAAATCCTCGTCTTCTAGTTGGGACCTTGGAAATATCGCGGAACAAAGCCTCAACAGTGATACCTAAAAATGTTGGGTCTCCAGTCAGGAGGGAGCAAAGTACAATTCATGCTAATTTGACAATTGAAATAATAATAGAATTATGCACTTTTAAACAGTTTTGAAATCCACAATAAAGCAGTTACAGTTTTAAAACAGTTACAGTTCTGTGATGTGAATAGGCAATGAAATATGACCGACTTAGATTTGTTACAGTAAGATACGGCTTATCCCCGTGTGTATGAGGGGTAAGCTAATATAGTTACAGTAGTTACAGTAGTTACAGTAGTTTGGATGTGGTCATACTCATTACACTACTCCCCCAGTCCCCAATAGTTACAGTAGTTTAGATGTGGTCATACTCATTACACTACTCCCACAGTCCCCAATAGTTACAGTAGTTACAGTCAGTGCTCTCAGAGAGAGTTCCGTGTTGCATCGTGGTTTAAACTTGCATTAAAACGATTACTAAGTAATTGTAAACTAACACAAAATGTACTTGCCTCAAAATGGACTGGACTGGAAAGTTGAAGACTTCATGATGGGAATTAGGATCGTTCTCGAATTCCTACATTCGAGAAATAGACTCAGATATCAGGTTTACCAACCTAGTTACGCTAGTTGAAATCTCTATTTGCGTCCTAATCCAATTTTAGTTCTTTAATTAACCAAATACAGAAAATACGATTATTGTGCGTTGAATTAATACGAGGGAAAAGATTGTTTTATATTTTTTTGAATTCGGAAAACATCGTCGCTGCCAGATTATTTTATGAAAACTTGGTATTTTTATAAATATAAATATAAAGCTAACATTTCTTATTTAGTGAGAAATACGTGACTTTTAATTAATAATAAACTTGTCAATTTTTAGGTGAGAAAATCTTTAATTATTTTTATACGAAAATACTTTTTATTCCTTTTTACCCGTTAAATAGTAAAAACTCGCAAAACCAGAAATAACAGAAATCTAAGCTATCTATCACAGTTACAGACCATAGCCAGCTGGACTTATGCCCATTACAATTTATTTACATAAATTGAAATAAGATAAGACTGACGTTAGTCCTAAACTGAAAATATTAAATAAATATAAACAGAAATTAAATATAAAAATAAAGTAAATCATAAGTCTCAGATATGGTCCGATCCTCATTTTGGCTAATTGCCTCAACGTCCGGGCGGGGCCGGTTTCGTTTGCACTTAGTCGGGTCCATTGATCGATACGGTCGTCACCCAAAAAATAAAATTCCGAAAATCATTTTAAATTCATTTTAAAAATAATTCAGGATTTACGAAAAAATGGGGCAGCATCTCCTCTGTTTTTGGTCAACCCAAAAACTGGCAATTGGCGCCGATAATTTCCTGCAAGTCCCAAACCAGGGAAAACTCGAATATATATATATATAAGTCCACAACCAATCCACAGAATAATCGGGACGACCCGAAATTATTTCGGAAATCCGATTCAAATCCACAAATCACAGAACGTTCCCGGAAAAATCCGGAAAGCTAACACATACCAAAAATCCATTCCCGAAATATTCCGGGAAACCAAAATAACTCACAGGACCTTTCCGAAAGTCTCGAAAAATTACGACGTCGCTAAAACCGAATTCCCAAAGGGAATCGGGGACCATTTCTCATCATCGACTGATATAAAAAATGAGCGGGACAGGGGTGATACCTCGGGTTGCTCGGCTAGAGCTCTCAGATGAAAAAATAGAAAGAATATAGAGCTTCGAATTCAGCGAATAATTCCCAGGTCAGCGCTGGAATAGCAGCGTCGACGAAGAACGCTGAAAAACGCAGAAGCTAGGGCACGGCGGGGAACGCTGGAACAGCGGAGGAAAGCTCGGCCAAGTGGGCAGCGGCCACAGGGGGTCGTCGGACTTGGGCGCGCAAGGGGGACGGGCGGCCGTCGGCGGGGCGCCGGCGGGACAGCGAGCGCGGGCGCGGGCGCTCTGGCGTGGTCGGCTCGGCAGGGGGTCGCCGAACGTCGGTCGGCAGGGGCCCCAAGGGGAGCTCGGCGTCGGGGCTCGGCCGCGAGGGGTTCGCGCGGGCCAGAGGCGGCATCGACGGGGGCGGTTGGCCGAGGGTGGTCGGCCGAGGAGCTCGGCGGAGCTCGGCGGGGCGTCGGGTAGAGGGGCTGGCGCGGGTGGTAAGGGTTTGAAGATAGGGGTTTGGAGTTGGTGAGGAGTAGGGAGAGAGGGGTGTTCATTCTCCTGAGAAGAAAAGAAGAGGAGTGGTTCTCTGTGAAGAAAGAAGTGGGAAAAGTTGGAGTAAATAAGGAGAAAGAGGAGAAGAAGAAGTCTGGTGGTTGGAGAAGAATGGGGGAATAGTGGTGAACGTGTGGAGAGTAGAAGGAGTTGACCCAATTAGTAGGGAAAGGTTATTGAATGAGTATGCTGGTCCTACGGGACCAGCTAAACATATATTTTTTTAATTATTAATTAAACATATCCATTAGCCCAAATCAGATGTTGAAATGGGAAAGAAAATGAGATTGGGTTTGGCTTAGGCCTGGGTCTGGGTTCGGACTCGGGTCTGGATCTGGACTCAAAAATCCATGTTATTTTATTTTTGAAATCATTTAACACTCGAAATAATATAATAATAATAATAATAATATTAGAAATACTAATAATAATACTAAAACACTAATATTAATAATTCACAGAAAATGGGTTTCACAGTTAACGAGGACATATCTTTCTTTACCGATTGCGAACACATTACTGATTTATAGCAGCGGAGATAAGCAGATCATTTGAAGTCACAAGAGATATATATAATTTCATTCTCTTTATTGATAATTGAAGGAGAGTATAAGACTTGTAGTGAAAGACAATGCTTACAACACATCTTACTTTATATTAATAGCCAACTGAACAAATGTCATAAAGCTTACATTTGATACTTTGATACATTGGATTACAAATCGATATACTGACTTAGCTTGCAACTCACAGGTACAACTGATTACAATGTTCCATATATTATGTCATTTATAGACAGAAGATATCATCTTTTGGAATGAGAGCTTCTGTATGCCCAACAAATCTTCGATGCCGTGGGACCGATCAAGCCAATCTTTGTGTACAGAACTTTCCAAGCACGAGCACCTAAAAGAGTGCCTACAACGTGGGTCATTACATCATCTATGTACTGGCGAGCAGAATCCAACCCACTCGCCTAAATCGACACTAAGTGGTCAATTTTAGCAAGCATTCATTAAAGTGATCTTTCTAGTTGGGGCCTAGCATCAGTTTACGGTTCATGAGCAGAAACATTGAAGAGGAGGTTAACATTTCTTAGCAGCGTTCATGTAGTGGCCTCATTAAAGCATACTTGGTGTTATCATGAAAAGGCATCATTGAGGCATCGTTAGCTTTAACATCTTAAACACGTTATGGCAATTCTCATAGAAAACATCATTTAGCATGTATGTTATGTTCAAGTAGTATTTGTAGCAAGGCAACATTGTAGCATATTGAATTACACATGTTAGGCAGGTTCTCATATTGAAAGGCAACGTCACAACATCAGTTTGTTTAGCATATTAAGCAGGCAAGATAAACCAACATATGTATTGAATATATCACATTTAAGTGATTTCTTACCGATAGCCGACTCCTCGTACCTGTATCAAATACAAGTTAGCATATATACTTACTCTGCCTGCACAAAATATTCATTAGCGTACATCCTGACTACATAGTCACTGGCGTTGTTAAACCATACGGACTCTTTTTATTTCCATATAGGACTTCAAGATAATACGATGACACCATAGTAGGTAGCGAGCCTCTATGCTGCCTCGCATTATCCGTGCTTCCAAAGCACTCATCATTATTTTCCCCCGGGCCAAATCGGTTCCCTAACGTCTCGGGATACCGTTTCGAGGAAATTAAAACTCAAACTTGTATACAAGTTGTCCATGACCATGCAAATGCGTGTCCGACTCGATTGTGAACATAATCGTATGGTAAAATAATAAAAAAAAGTAAAGGCAGCAGTGCATCATTTAAGTCATGTTCAATGACTTATTTATTTCCAACATTACCATCATTTCACTTGGTGATCTCAATGATCCCAAGCCTTATCATGTCTTATTGCATCAATCATTCATTTCTCATTCCTTGATTCATTGCAACTTTATCACATCATTCAATTTTCAAGGGACATGTAGCATTTCATTTCAGAGGGACAATATCATTCATTTCATTGCTTCTAAAAAATATGCAGTATTTTACATCCTTGCGACAGTTACACAGAGTAAACATGATTCAGTGTTTCATGTCGATAGCATAGCCAGTTCATTTCTTATTCTATCATTCACAAGACATATCATTTAAGTGTTCTAGTTGTTCCGACAACGTTAAGCATAAGGGACATTATCGATTCATTCTTAGGCATCAAGTCACATTAGCAATTCAAGTGTGATTCATTCAACAGTTCAATGTTCATGTGTTGTTCATTTCAATATTAGGCAACATAAGCATCTATATTATCCAATAACTAAAACATGGAACATTTAGGGGCCAATCATAGCATTGCAATACTCTATTTTATTAAGCATGAAGACGTAGGGAGGAGGGAGGACAGTTCCACTCACTTGCATAAAAGGTCTTCCTGTTCCGATCGTACATATTTCTACTAAACGTAGCTCCACCAGCGAGCCACGTTCCAATACCCATTCTGTCTAGCCAGCTAAGAGAGACTGCATCAGTCTCAATTCTCCTAATTTTTAACCCAAGTCACGGTCCAACATTCTGATCGCATCCAACAAGCCAACCAAATGCCTCGCGCGAAGCGGGGCATTACATTACCAATCCTACTGTGTAGTAGTTGCATGAGATCTTTAAGGCTGGATTGAGGATTACCATTGTTACTTAAGGACATCAATGCGTCATTAACAATCTTCCTGAAATCAGGTTCAAGTTGCTTCAAATTGGTAGGGGTCTTCATACCTATATTCATAATCAATAATATTGGGTTTATGATCACTATTAATGGCAGATGGAGAACGCCAGCTCTAGGATGTAGACTGTGCCACAAAGTGTCCACCATAGATCTGCCATGTCTCTCCACTACGTTAAGATTGGATGCTCTACGGTTGGTCCAAGTGAAGGTCGTTCCAAATTATCCAATGTCCATAGCGCAGATATATTAAACCAATTAATGAAATGTTTATGATTTTGGTAGTTGAACTTATTACCTGTACGTTTCTCCTCTGCATTGGGAAAGGAATTGCAATTCCCGATACAAACCCATGGTTCTGTTAAGACAGCTATTTAGGGCCTTCCCTAGGAAAAATAACTACCAAATGGACAATAAAACAACATAGTCAGTACTATTGAATATGCCCGTAGCCCCTGAGTGGTATACCGGTGCTATACTATCCACATAAAAATATTTCATGTTTGAATTTTTTGGGGTACATCAGCATATGTACGAAATCTAGTATGGATCTATGATACTGCCAATAGTCTATTTACGGGTTTGGGATAGTCTCACATATATCTTGCCAAAAACAGAAATCCAAATCAAGTTGTATAAGTCAATTAATCAGTTTTAGACTTGTCGATTATTCTACGGACGATATACCCGTACGACGCTCGAACCATTATTAGGAGATCAATATCAAAATACATGGATCCATTATCGGATACAAGTACACCTAGCATACGTACATGATACTGTATCAATATTGGATACCAAAAAATACAAAAAATACAGGATACATAATAAAATATCTATAGAACTACGAAAAATTGGAACGAGAAGTGACACGTGTTCGAGCAACAAAGTTTAGCAGGTCTAAGACCAGGTGAAAGAGAGAGAATTCTTTGTTTGATTTTATCGTATGTCAATCCCAAATTCAAG
Source organism: Iris pallida (assembly GCA_029216955.1). Taxonomy (NCBI): domain Eukaryota; kingdom Viridiplantae; phylum Streptophyta; class Magnoliopsida; order Asparagales; family Iridaceae; genus Iris; species Iris pallida. The sequence continues at coordinate 12,050,287 of JANAVB010044619.1, read as the reverse complement.
AATGCTCGTTGTACATCCTTTTACTCCTCCTGATATATGGTAGAAAAATGGGTTATGGTGGAGAGAAGGCAGTAAAACACTAACGCACCTTTCGACTGGCATCACTCCTCCAACACCAATTGTTGAAATGACAACAACGTTTATAACCAAACCCCCCCCCCCCCAAAAAAAAAAAAAAAAAAATCACTTTGGATGGAGAAAATGAAATAGGGTTGTTGTTAATTTGAGATATGCGGACTGGAACTACACAACCGAACAACCTAGAGTCTTCTAGCAGTGATAACTAAACTAACCAATCATCGAAAATCAGGACATTTTAATCACAAATCAATGTCGGATTTCGATTACTGAAAAAAGACGGAAAAAAAAAAAAAAAAACTTTGTAGTTTTAAATAGATCCTCGGTCTGGTGAAAGGACAGAACATGATAAGACTCTAATGGGCTTGCGGCTGTCTTAGCGTATTCCTGGACCTTGGGTCAAGGTTCAGTCCAAACCTCTATCCTGAACACAATACATTCTGAACACAATACATTGGATCCATCACATATATCCAAACCTCTATCCTGAAAACTGGCAACAAACACTATTGTTGAGTTGTTATTGTCACAGCCCAGAAACCATCACATATATCCTCCGATGGCGCGAACCAGATTGGTTGAGCACTATGCCTTCAAGTAATTGGGTTCTTATATTAGAAAATTTTATTGGCAGAATTTTTTTTTTTTGAAGAATAGATGGAGGAAAAAAGTTTCCAAAAATTTAAGTTCTAATACATTGAGACATTTAATTTTGGGTCGTGGTAGTTGGATGGGTTGGACGGTGAGCTGCTATATTTAGGAGGATTAGAGAGACAAATGGTCTTTCGGAATATAAACTTGTTTGAATCTATATGGACACTTCCAAAAATTTCAAACTGTCTTACTCTATCTATTTATTTTGTAAAGCTTCTTTAGACAAATATTTTTTTTTTGTTCTTCAATTGTAGGAATATGTATCGGAGATTAAAATCAAACGACAAGTCAAGGTATTCGGATATGCATCTAAATTGATTTCCATCATAAGCAGCAACATGCGGAATCTTACTCCAACATGTAATCAAATCTCAGGATTTATATTGCATGTAGACGAATAGAACACGACACAGTAGGAATACGTACATGGACACTGACATCACACTGGCTTTTTAGCCAAGAGTATCATGTTGTGTTCTGCACGTGTCCGTAACTTGTAACCTCGCTCGACATGGGCAATACCAATTTTTGAAGTCTGATCACTCTTACTGACTCGGACGGTTTGATAAATCCAAGAACAATATCATTCTCATAAGGCAATTCTACAAATTAAATCTTAATACCCAACATGCAAAATTCAACATTTTGATGAGAAACAAGCATTGATATATTGTAATAACACTAATTAGACTAGCCAATCAAAAAACAAAAATAAGAAATAAATAAGAATTGCAGAATTCCAAAAGTATTTTTTTATTCAAATATTTCACCATTGCCGGGGGCTGAACCCGAGTCGGACGCATAACAGACCGAAAATGCTCACCACTATACTACAACATATTTTAAAGCCAAAGAAGTTTATTTAGTGCAACAAATTCCATATTAGTATCAATGTTGTCAGAACCAGACCGGAGAGACGGTTGGACCGGATCTGACCGAATTTTGCAAACAAATCGGTCCAACCTGACTTGAAAGGAATTTTTTTAAAAAACCACAATTTTTTTTCAGAACCGGGTTTAACCAATGAACCATCCGAACCTGTTCACAATTGAAGCAGCTAAAAAAAAAATTTAACTAAGGACCATTTGATTCTTGATTTGGGTTTGAGAGATATTATAGTTATAAAACCAAACCAAACAAATATACTTTGAACCAAACCAGTGCAAACCAAGAAGTAAATGAACATGACTCAAATTATTTGGTTCTCCTAGAAGACCTATTTGACTTCCGGTTGAACCCAGTAAATCACCGTTGAACCCATACCAATTTTTTTGGGTTCGATTGGTCAGGATTTTAAAACATTGACTAGTATAGTGAACGTACCAAACTAGAGATGAAATAGAATACGCACAACTGTTGCTCGAGTGAGAGGACAAATACACACACACACACATATATATATATATATATACATATATATATATATATATATATATATATACTAGTAGATGTATGTGCTTTGTATGTATAATAACGTATAATAAGAATATTATTCAATCATAGTCAAATATTTTTTCTAACTCATGTGGTTAATATGAGAAATATCTTTTTGTTTGGTTGAATTCGATTTTCAATGTTGAACATATATAAATAAATAAAAATTCAACGACTTTCTATATAATTTATTTTTTTTGAAATTAAATAATTGATGATATACACAAACTTAGATGGCTCAATCTTGAATCGGTTGAAAGTCCCTTATCTATTCTACTATATAATAGGAAAACTTAGATGGTGAAACTTTTGAATTCCGAAAATACCCTTACATTCTTATACTAATTAGAAATAGTTCATTAATTTTAATAAGGACAACTTAGTAATTAGGAAGACTACTTTTTAGTCTTCTTAAAAAGTTTTTCTAAACTAATTAAAAAATGTTAAAATACGTGCAAGGCACGTACATATATGCTAGTAATAATAGTGGAGATATATAACTCTTTTTGACTAGTTCAGTTTGGGTGGCTCTTGGCTCGACAAGGAAGAGCAAGCTGTCTGTAAAATTTTGGGTGGCTCTTGGCTCGACAAGGAAGAGCAAGCTGTCTGTAAAATTATATATGCACTCAACACCCTTCCATAATTGGTCTTTCCAAAAGCGAGGCATAAGAAATGAGAAGCCATGAGTACAGTTACTCCACTATTGGAGTGCTCTATCAAACACGCAAGATGAACGAGATATGATTGCCATTGCCAAGCAAGCACAACTCTTCCTTCGACCGAAAGCGATAGCCCACAGCGGGCCTCGCACCAACATTGCGCGAGTAGTACATGTATTTCTTCTGCACTTTGGTTGCATGCAGCTTGTGCTTAGGCTAGCTAACAAAAGTTGCATGTAGTACATATTTCTTCCACTTCTGTGATAACGTATGGATTAATAACATCTATTAATCACACTCAACATACTAGTTTCTTTTTCCTTCTTTAAAAAAAAATAAATAAATTTTCTTTTTTAAAACAAATCTATTTCTATTTAAAGAAACAAGTTCTATCCATAAATTTAATTTTTAAAATAGAGATTGATTATTATTTTTTAATAGAGAGAGATAGATTTTTTTTTTCTTTTCAAAATATAGATAGATTTGTTTAAAAGATAATCTATCTTTCAAAACAAATCTATTTTAAAAATATTAGTGTTATTTTCAATGTTAATTTTAATGTTAGTTTAATATTAATTTTAGTGTTAATATTAATTTTAGTTTTAGATTAATATTAAAAATAAAAATTAAACTTAAAACTAATACTAGAATTCAAATTAACTTAAGATTAACATTAATATTAATATTAACATTAACATAAAATTGACATTAATATTACAATTAATATTAAAAATTAAAATCAACATTAAAAAATTAACATTAAAATTAATATTAACATTAAAATTAACATTAACATTAACATTAGTTAACATTAAAATTAATTATTATTTTTAAATATTGATTTGTTTTTAAGGATATATTACTTTTTATATTTGTTTTGAAAGATAGATTATATGCTACATTTGTTTTTACGGAAGGATATCTAAATATAGATTATTTTTAAGATTTGTTTGAAAGATACATTATTTGTTATTGTGTAAAGAGAAAGAGACATATGGTTTGACTAGGAGAGTTTACAGACATGATTTTTTTTTTCTTTTCCTTTACTAAAAAAATGTTTTTTTTAAATTATTCCGTAACTATATTAGTCTATCTTTAAATTCAAATATTGTTGGTAATAGTTTCTTTAATGTTTATGATAACCTATATCTACTTAGAACTATTGCATCTTACAATGAAACCTTACAAGTGGAATCACGTGGTACTAGATTCAAAATTAACAATAAAAATTAAGCCTCATTAAGGCACAAGCAGTTATTTCACCTCTAGAAATAGAGTTGAATGACTTGTGTCTGATGAAATTTTGAATCCCTTGACTTCACAAATTTTAATGTATGTTAAATATGTAAAGGAAAATTTTACTAAAACAAAGAGATTATATAGGTCCACAGCTTTATAAATGAGACATACTGATATCTGTGGACCATTCCCTTCAGCTTCTTGGAATGGTCAAGAATATTTCATATCATTCATAGACGACTATTCTAGATATGGCTACCTATATATCATTCATGATAAATCACGGTCTTTGGACATGTTCAAATTAATCATTTAAAGCTGAAGTTGAGAACCAATTCAACAGAAGAATAAAGACGTCAGGTCTGACCACGGTGGAGAATACTAAGGTCAATCTGATGAATCAGATGAACAACGTCCAGGACCATTTTCTAAATTCCTAGAGAAATATGAATCGTCCCACGGTACACCATACTAGGATAACCTAGCATGAATAATGGTATAGCTGAAAGATGAAATAAGTCTCTCAAGGATATGACGAAGAGTATGATTACTCAGTCTACCTTGCCAGAGTCACTCTAGGCTAAAGCAGTCAAAAAAGCAGCTTACATTTCTGAATAGAGTGTCAACTAAAGCGGCTACAAAAAAATCTTATGAACTTTGGACAGGCAGAAAGCCTAGCTTGAAGCGTTTACATGTTTAGATTGTCCAGCTGAAGGAAGGCCTTCTAGGCCATAAGAGAAGAAATTGCACTCCAAAACTGTAACAGCTACTTTATTGGCTATATTGAGAGGTCAAGAGATTATAAATTTTACGATCTCGCGCAAAAAAAATTGAGAGGAAATTGCTATGTCTTTTGAGGATGTTAAGTTTGGGGGAGAAATAAAGTAAATGACATTATTTTTTAGGAGGATTTGATTTCTACTATCAGTTTTGATGATGTACATGTTTCTATACATGTCATTGATCAAGAATTGAATCCAAACCCTCAAATAATATTGAATTACCTCTACAAGTTGATGTTGAGCTACCTCAACAAGACAACATAGAGGCACCCCATTCAAGATGAGGTAATTGTTCCTAGGAATAAACTCAACAACCTCAAGAACTAGTATTATTAAGATGGTTGAGAAAGTAAAAAAATGCAATTTCAGATGATTTTATCGTATTTCTCCAGGAACATAAGAAAGATGGTAGAATACTGGAAGATGATTCAATCGACTTCCGTCAGGCCATAGAAAGTTCCAACTCTCAAAAGTGTATTGATACAATGAATGTAGATTATAAGTCTATGCAAAACATAAAGTTTGGGAACTTGTCCCATTACCAAAAGTTACGAAGTACATTGGTTGCAAATGGATACTTAAAACCGAGAATGATTTGAAGGGTAATGTAGAGAGGCATAAAACAAGTCTTGTAGCTAAAGATTTTACTAAAAAAAGGATTTAATTTTAAAGAGACTTTTCTTCGGCTTCTTTAAAACTCTTTTAGAACAATTATGACACTTGTTGCACATTTTGATCTTGAGTTACATTAAATGGATGTCAAAATGCCATTTCTTAATGTAACATTGACGAAAAATATATATGGTAGTGCAACCAAAAAAGTTTGCGTCGAAAAACCCAAATAATATGATTTGCAAACTAACAAAATCTATTTATGTAATCAAGCAAGCTTCTCGTCAATGGTACCACAATTTCACCAAGTGGTTATCTCATTTGATTTTGAGATAAACATTATTGAAAATTATGTGTATTACAAATTTAGTGGAGTAAATTTTTTTTTTTGGTTTTGTATGTTGATGACATACTGCTTACCACAAATGATATAGGCATGTTGCACGACACTAAAAAATTTCTATAGATAACTTTCAAATAAAAATCTTGATGATGCCTCTTTCTATTAGGAGTCCAGATACACCGAGATCGTTCTCGAAGTATTCTTGGATTATCATAAAGGACTATATCGATAAAGTACTTAGAAGATTTGGTATGTAGAAATGCACATCAGGTGACACCCATGTTGCTAAAGGAGACAAGTTCAATCTCAGCCAGTGCCCTAAGAATAGTCTTGCAATTAAAAAATACAATCGATTTCCTACTCATCAGTTCTAGGGAGTTTAATGGATGCTCAAGTGTGTGCACATCCGAATATTGCGTACATAGTTGGGACTGTAAGCGGATATTTAAGCTACCCTAGGATGGATCATTGGAAAGCAGCCAAACGGATTATGAGATATTTAGAAAGAACAAAGGATTACATGCTCATATATAGGATATTGGATCATTTGGAGATCGTAGGATATTTCGACTCCAATTTTGCTGGAAGCCTAAACTGTCACGCCCCGAGTCGACAAACCGTTCGTCCCCAGTGTTAATTTGCCGATTCGATCATCCTCGCTAAGGCATGATTCTGTACGAGTCTGGAATTGCACTCGTACAAGGCAAGAACGTTTCGTTGCTTTTCATATTAATACGCCAAGTTGAAACTTCACAAATCACATCAGAATATAAGGTACAGTATAGGAAGATAGAAATGCTTTTAATTCATAGCTTGCAACGAAGTGCAAGTCGTAATTACATTGGATGCCGTTGCGGCTACATTGATTGAAAACAGAAAGAAATACACTCGACAAGTTGCCTGAACTAACGCTTGCCGTCCCATACATTCACCCCTTTATACATAAGCCGTCGATTGAATTGGCTTCAAAATACTTCAGCATAGGAAGAGCTTCAAAATGCCTCTCCGCACTTCAGCTTCAGTTTAGTTGGGAGCGCCCGTCGCACCTGGGGAAATTGGAGGAATGGGATTAGCACACTTGCTAAGTGGACGAGACGAACCCACTCGTCTAAACCGACTCTGATTGTTAGGGTAGGCATGCTTTAGAGTTGTCTTTATATTAGAACTAAATGAATTCAGTTCATATTCGATAGCCATCTTTGAGTAATAAAGCATACAGTGAAACATAGCATTTTTCATATTTCTTACCACGGTCGTGCTCGTCCCTGCATGAAAACAGAGATAATATTTACACCTGCATAAGACAATAGGTGAGCATGCTACTATCTTATATACGGTCATTGATGTTACACATCACGTGGGACTATCTCAACGACATTTCGGCCCGCTCAGTCTAGGTTGTAAGCCTGACTAACGGTCCCGCAATGCATCAGTGCCGAAACACGATTATTCATTCCCCCTAGGTCGATTCGATTCCGATGCCCCAGATATCGATTCGAAGAAAAATATCAACTTGTGCACAAGCTGTCCATGACCATGCCAATGCGTGAACAGTTTAACATATGCAACAGTTTTGTATAGCGCGGACAGTATTGAACGGCATTATCATTTCCTCCAACTTATGCAACGATTCATTTTCTCCCAAGTCGTACTCTCGATTTAGTGTCCCATAAGCACCAAATTGTCCGAGGCATCATAATCCACGATCGATGTTTTATAATATTTTGCAGCACGTAAAATAGTCTATCTTTTTACTAGAACCTTAAACTTTCTGGTTTATGTGATAGACTTATATTTTCAGAGTGAATTACTCTAAATCGATACGTTTTTCCTGAGTTCTTGAACTTAGTGGATTGGCATGCAATTAACTTGGCATCGTTCGATTTGAATGGATTCGAAGCAAGAAATTTGTTTGTGGGACAGAGTAGAAAAGAAGGGGCCGAATCACCCACCGTTTACTTTGCTCGTGCCGATCGTCGAAGCGCTTCGTAACGTCAATCTTTAGTTACGCGAGCTCCTGCAATGGCACCAACACTTTGTTAGAATTCCTTCTCTTTCTCTTGCTTCGAAATTTGTAATTGCATCCTTGAAAACGATGCGAAAGCACTTCATCAAGCCCAGCGGCAAAGCTCCACGAAAACCATACAGCGGTCCGGTCCCGTCGAAGGGACTCTTATAGAGAGCTCACTCGCCGAGACGCAGCCCGCTGTATCTAGGACTTATTCCAATAGAAGTCGTTCTATTAGTTGGATCGATTCTCGTAACTTTCGTCCAAATCGATTTGAATCGATGCCGCAAGGCGTTATCGTTTACCAAGCTTAGCGATCGAGTCAGATAGCCATCTAAGTTTCCAACCGATCTAACTTGGCACAAGCATATTATGAAGTTCCGTCGCCTATCGAAAGCGGGGCGCTACATAATATACCATAAGAAAAAGTTTCATCCCGAAACTTAAGAACAAGGGTCTGACCTTAATTTAGACAAACAACGCAGGGTATTTCTCTTTCATCTCCGCCTCCATCTCCTACGTCGACTCCTCGACTGAATGGTTCCGCTAAAGCACGCAGACCAAGGACATCGACCGATTTCATAGCACCTTCTCCTTGCGGTCCAAAATTTGAATAGGCTCCTCCGAGTAAGACAAGTCAGTATGTAGCTCCAACTGATGGAAGCTAACCACATGACTTGGATCGTGCACGTATTTTCGAAGTTGTGAAACATGGAAGACATCGTGCACATCAGCCAAGGCAGGAGGTAGTGCGATCCGATAAGCAACCGTTGCAACTCGCTCGATGATCTCGAAGGGGCCTACAAATCTCGGGCTCAACTTGCCTTTAACGCCGAACCGCATCACACCGCGCATGGACGTTACTTTCAGAAACACATGGCCCCCGACCAAGAACTCTAGCGGTCGTCGACGAAGATCTGCGTAGCTCTTTTGTCGACTTTGTGCGATTCGGAGTCTATCTCGAATCAAGCGGACTTTCTCGACGACCTGTTCTACTAGTTCCGGCCCAAGCACTTGTCGCTCTCCGACTTCATCCCAGCATATCGGCGAACGACACTTCCTCCCGTAGAGCGCTTCGTATGGGGCCATCTGAATGCTCGACTGATAGCTGTTGTTATACGCAAACTCCGCAAGCGGCAAATGCGTATCCCAACTAGTCTTTAGGTCAATCGTACACAGACGTAGCATGTCTTCTAGGATTTGATTTTCCCTCTCCGTCTGACCGTCTGTTTGGGGATGGTACGCAGAACTAAAGTTTAGTTTCGTCCCCATCGTCGCTTGTAGGCTCGTCCAGAAACGCGATAGGAATTGCCCGTCTCTGTCCGAAATTATTGAGGCCGGTACCCCGTGCAGTCGAACAATCTCGTCGACGTAAATTTGTGCTAACCGATCGATGCTCCATCCTACTTTAATTGCGATTAAGTGAGCCAACTTGGTCAATCTATCAACAATGATCCAAATTGTATCATTCCCCCGCGACGTCTTCGAAAATCCTACAATGAAATCCATCGAGATGTTGTCCCACTTCCACTCGAGAATAGCGATGTTCTGCAGCTCTCTGCCTGGCCTTTGGTGTTCCGTCTTTACTTGCTGACACGCCATGCACTGCAATACGAAAGTAGCCACGTCTTTCTTCATGCCGTGCCACCAGAAATTTATGCACAAGTCCTTGTAAATCTTGGTGCTTTTAGGATGTAACGAGTACTTCGCATAATGTACCTCCATCAGAAATTTTTTCTTGAGTTCGGCAGTTTCAGGAATACAGAGCCTTTCCTTTAGTCGTATCGTCCCGTCTCCGTCTTCCGCAAAGTCAGTCGCCCTTCCTGTTGGAATCAGCTCGCGCATCTTCTTCAGGAATGAGTCGTCCTTCTGTGCGATCTTTTTCTTGCTAAGCAGGCTCGATCCTAACTTTAGCTGAGCTAGGTGCAGGTGTCGATACTCAATTCTAAGTTCGATACCCATCGCTTCAAGGTCTCGCCGTATCTCCTTGTTTATGGCTAGTGTTTCCATAAATATTTTGCTAAGCACGTCGGCTACTACGTTTCCCTTGCCCGACGTATACTCGATCGTTAGCTCATAATCTTTTATGAGTTCGAGCCAATTTCGCTGTCGTAGGTTGAGTTCTCGTTGCGTAAACAAGTATTTCAGGCTTTTATGATCTGTGTAAATTCTGCATGCCACACCATAGAGGAAGTGCCGCCAGAGCTTCAACGCAAACACGATCGCCACCAATTCTAGGTCGTACGTCGGATAGTTTTTCTCGTGTTGCTTCAACTGTCATGAAGCGTAGGAGATAACTTTGTCCGTCTGCATGAGTACGCACCCGAGGCCAGTTTCCGATGCGTCGCTGAATATCTGAAAGCCTTCTGGACCGTTTGGAAGTGCAAGGATTGGAGCTAAGATGAGCCGTTGCTTCAACTCTTGAAAGCTGGATTCACAGTCGTCACTCCATTCAAATACTACTTCCTTCTGGGTGAGGCGAGTCAGAGGCGACGCTAGTTTTGAAAAGTTTCACACGAATCTTCGGTAGTAGCCCGCTAAGCCCAGGAAACTTCGAATATCGCTAGCCGAGACAGGTCGTTTCCAATTTACCACCGCTTCAATCTTCTTTGGGTCCACCGCGACACCTTCGGCAGAGATCACATGTCCGAGGAATGTCACGCTACTTATCCAGAACTCGCACTTACTCTGCTTGGCGTATAGCTTATTTTCACGTAGAGTCTGCAATACCGCCATCAAATATTCTGCATGCTCTTCTCGATTCTTTGAGTAGACAAGGATATCGTCGATGAACACGACTACAAATTTATCGATTTGAGGTTAGAAGAATCGGTTTATCAGAACCATGAAAGCGGCTGGGGCATTCGTCAAACCGAATGGCATGACTAGGAATTCATAATGCCCATATTGAGTGCGGAAGGCAGACTTCGATACGTCGTCGGACTTGATCTTCAATTGATGATAGCCTGAACGAAGATCAATTTTTAAAAATACTGATGCGCCTTGTAGTTAGTCAAACAAGTCGTCGATTCGTGGCAAAGGATACTTGTTTCGCACGGTCGCCTTGTTGAGTTCACGATAGTCGATGCATAGCCGCATCGATCCATCCTTCTTCTTCACGAATAACACGGAAGCTCCCCACCGAGAGATGCTAGGGCGAATAAATCCACGGTCTAGCAACTCTTATAATTGTACCTTCAGCTCCTTCAGTTCTGCTGGAGCCATTCGATAAGGCACCTTTGATATCGGTCGTGTATCCGAAAAGGTGTCGATGCTGAATTCAATTTCTCGATCCGACGGCATTCCGGGCATCTCGTCAGGAAAAATGTCGAGAAAATTTGCCACAACATCAGGCTGCATTGCGTTTGTATTATCCTTCTGCGTGTCTCGAACTGATGCCAAGTATTCCGCGCAGCAGGAACGCAGCATACGTCTCGCCGATATTGCCGATAACATCATTGCCGTCTTCGAGACCGTACCGTACGAATATAAGAACTCTGTCTCGCCAGAAAGAAGAAACACCACTCTCTTTTCCGCACACTCGATCGTTGCACGACAAGCGCCCAACCAATCCATGCCCAGGATTATGTCGTACTCTTTGATGTCTAGTACGACGGCATCCAAGGATAGATATCTTCCTCCGATGCAAATATGGCCATCCCTACAAGTAAAGTTCGTAGGCATATCGACTCCCAACGGAGTGCTAACGCTAATATTTATATCTAGTGATTGCATGGTTATTTTATTTTCTTTCGCATAATCAGCAGATATAAAGCTATGCATCGCACCTGAATCGAATAGTACTCGAGCAGGTATATTTTTGTAGAGTAATATACCTGTTACAACAGTATCGGACGCAAACGTCTCGTCCCGAGTTAAGGCATAACTAGGTCTTGAGCTCCGTGGTGTTGGTTCTGCTAGTTGACGGGCACCGCATTTATGCCTTGCAGTATCGGTACTTTATGCGGATTCGAAACGTTCCTTGGTGGGTTGGGTTGATTCGGACCTTTATGCGGGCAATATGTAACTATATGGCCTACCTCGCCACACTTGTAGCAAGATCGCGTGATGCAGTCGATGGTTCGGTGCCCACGCCTACCGCACCTGGTGCAGTGTTGACTGCCATGGCCTCGGTCAACGAATCTGTTCGAACGTTTTGCTATTCCCGATCCCCCGGCGTCGTTAGGACTCTTATTGAAGTAGTTACGGATGCCTCTACTCGACATACGGCCAAAGATATGCTCACTATCAATAGCGGCATTATAGGATTCACGGTATGTTCGGTACCTTTGATTCATGACGTCCCTTCGCAGTTCGTCATTTAGGCCTTGTTGGAAGCGTTCACACCAGGCTTCTTTGTTGGGCAGGAAGGCACCGGCAAACTTTGCCAGCTTTGAGAAGCTCGAATCATAATCGTCGACAGACATATTTCCCTATCGTAGCGTCATGAACTCGTCTTCTTTTTGTTGACGGACGACACGAGGAACGTACTGTTCGAGGAAAGCTTCCTTGAATATTTTCCAGAAAATCGTTGTATCTGTATCGGTTTCGTAGATTTCCTGCTTTTTAGCTGCCCACCAGTCGTACGCCCTCAGTTGCAGCTGTAACGCCGCACAAGTTACCCTCTGGGACCCTTCAATGCTAAGCAGATTAAACAGGTCCTCTATCTCCGCGAGCCATCCCACGATTACATCAGGCTCTGCTCGGCCGTTGAATTTTGGTAGGTTCATCTTACAGAACTCCTTTGCCTTGAACAAGGAAGAAGAATTTATCATTTGCGGTTAAGCTTCTTCTTCCTCGTTTTCTTCTTGATCACCTTGCTTTCCCTCGGGTACTTCGTCCGTTGTCTTGGTATTGCCTACCATTCTGCTCACTATTTGAGTCAGGGCGTTCATCTGCTTCTGCTGTGCAGGACTTTGAATTGCATCTGAAGCTGTTGCTGCTGCAGTTCCATCAACTGTAGCATCTTCTCTATAGTTGTCTCGCTAGGGCCAGTACTTTTTATGCTCGACGTACTATCTACTGTTTGGGTTGTTGTGCCGGAATTGTTTCTTTTCTTAGTCATTCCTACAAAATAGAGTAAACCCGTTAGTATTTTTCAAAAATATCTACGGGCTTACCTGTATGGAACTTTTATTTCACGCAGCATGTCGACAAGCATTCAATCGAGCCACCGCAACAGACATTCCAACAATGAAACATCTTTCAAAAATTCGAGAAAACATAACTGCGCTCTGATACCAATTTGTCACGCCCCGAGTCGACAAATCGTTCGTCCCCGGTGTTACTTTGCCGATTCGATCATCCTCGCTAAGGCGTGATGCCGTACGAGTCTGGAATTGCACTCGTACAAGGCAAGAACGTTATGTTGCTTTTCATATTAATACGCCAAGTTGAAACTTCACAAATTACATCAGAATATAAGACGCAGTATAGGAAGATAGAAATGCTTTTCATTCATAGCTTGCAACGAAGTACAAGTCGTAATTACATTGGATGCCGTTGCAGCTACATTGATTGAAAACAGAAAAAAAATACACTCGATAAGTTGCCTGAACTAACGCTTGCCGTCCCATACATTCGCCCCTTTATACATAAGTCGTCGATTGAATTGGCTTCAAAATACTTCAGCATAGGAAGAGCTTCAAAATGCCTCTCCGTACTTCAGCTTCAGTTTAGTTGGAAGCGCTCGCCGCACCTGGGGAAATTGGGGGAATGGGATTAGCACACTTGCTAAGTGGACGAGACGAACCCACTCGTCTAAACTGACTCTGATTGTTAGGATAGGCATGCTTTAGAGTTGCCTTTCTATTAGAACTAAATGAATTCAGTTCATATTCGATAGCCATCTTTGAGTAATAAAGCATACAGTGAAACATAGCATTTTTCATATTTCTTACCACGGCCGTGCTCGTCCCTGCATAAAAACAGAGATAATATTTACACCTGCATAAGACAATAGGTGAGCATGCTACTATCTTATATACGGTCATTGATATTACACATCATGTGGGACTATCTCAACGGTATTTCGGCCCGCTCAGTCTAGGTTGCAAGCCTGACTGACGGTCCCGCAATGCATCAGTACCGAAACACGATTATTCATTCCCCCTAGGTCGATTCGATTCCGATGCCCCGAATATCAATTCGAGAAAAAATATCAACTTGTGCACAAGCTGTCCATGACTATGCCAATGCGTGAACAGTTTAACATATCTAACAATTTTGTATAGCGCGGACAGTATTGAACGGCATTATTATTTCCCCCAACTTATGCAACGATTCATTTTTCCCCAAGTCGTACTCCCGATTTAGCGTCCCGTAGGCACCAAATTGTCCGAGGTATCATAACCCACGATCGACGTTTCATAATATTTTGCAGCACGTGAAATAGTCTATCTTTTTACTAGCACCTTAAACTTTCTGGTTTATGTGATAGACTTGTATTTTCAGAGTGAATTACTCTAAATCGATACGTTTTTCTCGAGTTCTTGAAACTTAGTGGATTGGCATGCAATTAACTTGGCATCGTTCGATTTGAATGAATTCGAGGCAAGGAATTTGTTTGCGGTACAGAGTAGAAAAGAAGGGGCCGAATCACCCACCATTTACTTTGCTCGTGCCAATCGTCGAAGCGCTTTGCAACGTCAAGCTTTAGTTACGCGAGCTCCTACAATGGCACCAATACTTTGTTAGAATTCCTTCTCTTTCCCTTGCTTCGAAATTTGTAATTGTATCCTTGAAAACGACGCGAAAGCACTTCATCAAGCCCAGCGGCAAAGCTCCAAGAAAACCATACAGCGGTCCGGTCCCGTCGAAGGGACTCTTATAGAGAGCTCACTCGCCGAGACACAGCCTACTGCATCTAGGACTTATTCCAACAGAAGTCGTTCCATTAGTTGGATCGATTCTCGTAACTTCCGTCCAAATCGATTTGAATCGATGCCGCAAGACGTTATCGTTTACCAAGCTTAGCGATCGAGTTAGATGGCCATCTAAGTTCCCGACCGATCTGACTCGACGCAAGCATATTATGAAGTTCCGTCGCCTATCGAAAGCGGGGCGCTACATAAACAACATGGGATCCACAACAGGCTATGTTTACCTGTTGGATGACGGAGCTATATCTTGGAAGAGTGTCAAACAGACACTCGTAGCTTCTTCCACCATGGAAGCAGAGTTTATAGTATGCTTTGAGGCATCCAAGCATGGAATATGATTGCAGAATTTGTCACTGGGCTGCACATATTGGAGGGTGTTGAAAGCTACTTAAATTATATTGTGAAAATAAATCTATAGTGCTGTATTCCACTAATAACATGAGTTCGTATAAGTCAAAGCATATTGACATAAAATTTTGAGTTATGAAGGAGAGAATTCAGAATGATGGCGTGTCCATAGAGCACATTAAGACAAACTTCAGGTTAGCGAATCCGCTCACAAAAAGGATACCATCGAAGGTCTTTTATGAGAACACTGTTTATATGAGTGTTATCTTATTTGAGGATATGACAGTATAGTAGAAGTTTGTATTTTATGTATTTTGATGCTATTTAGATTTGGATACATTTATGTATTTAAGTATTTTAGATATTTTTCTGATCAGAGATATAAAAATTTTAGTTCATTCTATTTGCATTATGTTAAAATATTAATCTCATTAAAGTAAAAAAGGACAAGTTGAAATAGATATGTGTTGATCATATTGCGTATAATTTTCATGCTACACATCAATGATTGATTTATGTCATTTAACTCTATTGGTATATGTTGATGCTTTATTTACGCTAAATGTAACCAAGACCACTTTGATCCTATATTGATATGGTTAATGGACAAAATTGTTCGGATATACCCTATGGTTAAGATTGCAATTTTTGAGCTCATAAAGTTAACACATTTGTAAGGTTACATATGTTGTCCAGTAGAAATTTGTTGGAGTTATCCAATAATTAGGGGCCACACATGTAAAATTAATTGTGTTGTGCTATCTAAATAATTAAGCCAAATTAAATTGGTATAATTAGAAAATTGGCTTACAGGTATAATTGTTTTGGAAATAATGTGTATAAACCAAAAAGATAAATCTAATTTGATGGAGGACCAAATTAGAAATATCTAAAACCCATATATATGTGTGTGTGTGTGTGTGTGTGTGTGTGTGTGTGTGTGTGTGTGTGTGTGTGTGTGTGTGTGTGTTTCCCAATTTCCAACTTATACGACCACAAAAGAGAGAAATTTTTCCAGAGAGGAATAAATGATTCATCTTTGCCTTTAAGGATCATATCAAATTGGAAGATCAAACCGTATAAAGAGACGTTCTCTACAAGATCCATCTAGCTAAACAATAGATCCAGGTACGCTTTCGCAATTAATTTATGTTCTTCATATCATGAATCAACGAATAATTCCAATATATTCCTGCTAGCCACTAGAGGTAGGACGCTTTTAAGTGGGATATAATATTCAAATATATTATTTAGGAGGTTGACTTTTTATTTATGTTGACGTAAGAAATAAATATAATAATTTTAAGTGATTTGACGGGAAGCATCATGCAAATGCAAGTATCCTAAAGATGCTAAATGGAGATATCCTGAAGAATGTTTTTGCACATTGTATTATTTTCCTTCCTTGAGATTTTTTTAACTGAATTTTCTCTTTGAATTTTTTTAACGATGTAGTATAAGTCGTACCCACTTTGAATTTTTGAAGAATCATATTCCTTAAGAATATCATTATACCCTCTTCTTTCATTATGGGCTTTTTTCCAAAGATGTATTTTTTTCTTAAAGTTTTTTAATGCGAAAATGATCAAAGTGGGCAATCAAATGTATTTTTCCAAAGATAATTTTTAAAAATTATTTTGATGAGACAATTGTTGAAGTGGACAACCAAGGGGATTGTTGTGAATCAAATCTATATAGATAACCAAAAATATGTAATTGTCTTCATACAGATACACACAAACCCTAGCTATTCTGTCTTCAATATATATTCTTAATAAGAAAAGAGACATATGTTTTATTCGTCTAAAAACTGTTCTTTTCTTGTTGACATCCTGTGAAAATAAAGAAGAAAAATGAATAGTATTTAGACAAATAGAACCATCGAGGAGTTGTCAGAGTTTGTGTATATCTGAAAATGACAAAAACTTATTTGTGGTTATGCATGTAGATATGATTTACAAGCGCTTCTTCTTTTTTATTGAAACTAGCATATGTGCACGTGCCTTGCACGTATTTTAATATTTCTTAATTAGTTTAGGAAGACTCTTTAGGAAAACCAAAGGGTAGTCTTCCTAATTACTAAGTTGTCCTTATTAAAATTAATGAACTATTTTTAATTAGTATAAGTATGTAAGGGTATTTTTGGAATTCAAAAGTTTCACCATCTAAGTTTTTCTATTATATAGTAGAATAGATATATATATTTTTCAGAGAATTTTTTTATTGAAATATTATTTCTAAAGAAAAATGAAAAGATAAATATTTTATGATGATGAAAGAGTGACATTATGCTCACCCACAGGTGGTGACCAGAACCCCCGCATGTGATTGGTGATGATGCGAGTGACATCAACCGGCCGGTCTACGCCGTAGTTTGACCAGAAAGCCGGCCGGTCCGGTCTTTGCCAGCGAAGCCAACCACCAAATGAATAGACGGCTCGCAAGTCCCCTCAGCTATAAATACCCTCCAAATCTCTCCATTCTTCTTCCATTCCCAAAAGAAATCCCTCTTTTAAAATTCGAAAGCTCAAAAATCCCCATTAATGGCGACCAAGACTAAGGTCTACATAGTGTAAGTCCCCTTCGATCCACATTCTAACACTGGTCAAAATTTGCAAAAAAAATTCCCGTGAAATCTAGTCAAATTTGAATTTTTGTGTGGTGATTTTATGTCAACAATTTTGATAATTAGGATTTTTCCGTAGCGTTGGATGATCAGAGCTCCGTTATTGATCATAATTTATTTGGAAAGATTGAACATTTATATTACTTAGATGGCATATTTGACATTTGTTTCAATATTATCGTAGTCCGTTGTGAAATTTGGTCAAATTTGGGAAAAAATTGGGTTAATTTGATATTGCTTGAGGATGAAATTTAATAATATTTAGTGAAAGTACTTGATTAAGGTTTTGATAAATTTTGTACAAGATGATAGCTCATTCTTGATCAATTAGATGGCTAATTTGACACTGCTACGACTTTTTGTCATACTCCGTTATGAGAACTTAGTCTGGTGATGATAGGCCAAGTTTGACTTTGTTCAAAGAGAGAAAGAAAGTTATTTTATTAGGGTCTTGGTGAATTCGATACACGATCATAGCTCATTCTTGATCCTATTTCTATAGGGGAGATGTGACATTGTGTGAGGAAGATCGCGTCTCTAGATTAGTCAAATTTGCCACTTTTTTGAGTAATTTGATGGCTAATTTGACATTGTTGAACAATTACCAGTCTGTTGCGAAATTGTCCGATTTGGAATGTTTTTGGTGATTATAGGCCAAACTTTGACATTGTTTAAGAATGTGATTTTATAATATCTAGTAAGAGAACAAAATTGGAAGAACGGAGAAATAAGGTTATTAGTTAGGCTTAGGTGGATTTAGTACAAGATCATAGCTCATTCTTGAGCCTAATTAGTCAAAGTTCGCAATCTTTTTGATTAATTCAATCTCTAGTTTTACATTGTTTAACTTTTGATAAAATTATAGTCTGTTGTGAAACTCACTAGGCTTTGGAATTTTTGGTATCATAGGTTAATTTTGACATTTTTTGAGGATTAATTTTAGACAACCTAGTAAGGAAACACAAAATAGGAAAAAAAGAAAAAGAAAGTTATCGGTTAGGATCTTGGTGAATTTGATACAATGTCACAGCTCGTTCTCTATTGAATTTTTATAAATAATGTTGGGAAGATGAAAGAGGGAAAATAATGAATTTTTTTGGATTGTTTTTACACGTTCATAATTTTATTTTCTTATTCTTCTTGGCGTAATGGTATCAAAAAGTCTCAAAATTTAGCTATTATGGCTACTTTGACATTTGTTGAGTATGAACCTAGTATAAAGCTTGTGTTATATGTAACTGTTTCGCACAGACAAAAATACGAAACGACACAATACATATACGATAACATGTACGTGCAATATTTTCCTACGTCCAGTGTATTTTGTGGTGTATGTCTTGTGTCCGATTGTGTAGTTTGTGTTTTTTTGTTATACTGTGAGCACCTTTTCCTATTTCATTTTCAAGCTTTATCAGCGTTAAAGCCTTTGCATAGGTAGAGCTTAGCCGCATGCTGCCTGTGCAAAGTGGTCAGAGGATCAAATTTCAAGCAAAGATTTTCCAGAGTCTGTTATGGTATCACCATGACAGTCTGATGACTAGATAGTAAATAGGGTCACTTGATACACGATAACTGCTGTTGTTGGAGACAAACTACTTCCAACTCAAATTTGAGTAACTATCTAGTATAAGAATGGGGTGAACATATAAACTAAAAATTGTTGTTATGGTTTCGATATTCCATTCTTGCACCAGTTTCCTATTTCATATGCTAGTGCTTCAGTGGCTATGCCACAAAATCCATTTAGCAAATCATATATACTAATTTGCAAATTGAGTGGAGGATTAATATCCGCATTTAGATTTGGTGGATTCGGTAGGGAAGTAAGCAAGACTACAGATTGCAAAGAAAATGCTGTATCTATTAAAATCATTGGACTGTTAGCAGTTTATTATCCCCAAAAGTTTTAGAAATAAAATTAAGGTTAACTTTGCCATTTCCATAATGTTTGGTTGATGATTTACCCGTAATCCCTATCGACAAGTTAGTTTTGCAATTGTAATTCGTGGGGCTTCTAGATGCAAGCATGACCATATCTATTACCTTTCTAGTTATTGGTTACTTGGTGTTTGGGCTATGTTGATACTTTTGAGACCCACAGTCCCATCAGCACGTTAGGTTTTGGCAATTATGATTCATGGGTCTTCTAGATGGTCTTTGACTAATTGGCAGTAACTATGCTTTATGTCCCTTTCAGTAATGCCTTTATTCAGTGACGTTTCTAGTGTTAATCCTGATACTCTCTCCCATTCCTAATATGAGGTGGAACATAGACCTGGAGTTTCCCAAAATCTGTATTATTTACTTTTCTTCAGTTGCTTACTAAGCATGTAGGTAATATTTCCCAATCAAGTAGTAAGTTTATCACAAAAATTATTGCTTTTTTCAAGTCATGTGTGCTTTATTAATATTCAATTTTCACTTATTAGTATATAAAACTAATGAAATCATGGCTGTTGCGTTGTCTTTCCATCATATCATATCATATATTAACTGTTTCAATTTCTTACCATGTTGCTTGACACATTGAAAATTATCTGACTCCTCATATATAGTATTTGGTTCAACTAGTATAATTCTTGCAGGCCCTAGAAAAGTTGAACTTGGATGTGACCAAAGATCTTATTTATCAATTTATAGCTCTGAAAGGGCATAATGTGTCAATGATACCATTCCTTGACGCTCTTTGGCTTAATGTGTAAAGAGATGTATGCAATTCGAAATGTAAATTGTACCATCTTACCACTTTGTCTAGGATCTTCTGTATTCTAGGAGAAGTTGGAGGGTGCTTCTTGGTTGCATAAGCTTAAAGTGCATCTAGAAAGGTTGGTCGTTCTACCTGCCAACTGGTCTTGTAGTTTTATGACAATGCTCTCTCTTGTTCTTAACTACCTTGGCCAGAAATTTGGCACTAGCATAGAGGGTCGACGTCAGGTTGATATCCGGTCACAAAAACATTGTCAATTCTTTTTGGAGCTTTCTTGTGCCCCATAGCTGACCCCATCTGATGGAATGATGGTAGCACTGGAAGGGCAAATTGTTTTACTTGCATATGATTGATACCATAACATTTCCATTATCATAAGAGTGATAGGAAGAAGGATGCATTGTTTTCTTTCTAGAATATTCATCCATTTGTTCCAAAGTCATTTTTGGTCGGTCACACATTGACAGACAACTTCTTATCTACAGGTACTACTCCATGTATGGGCATGTTGAGAAGCTAGCGGAAGAGATCAAGAAAGGTGCTTCATCAGTCGAAGGAGTGGAAGCTACACTCTGGCAGGTTTGTGCTCATCGACTTCACAATAATTGAATATATCTCACCATCTAGATCTAGTCCAAGGAGCTAACGGTGCCTCTGGTTTAACAACTATATATGACTAGGATATTTTGGAATTGCATAGTAAGAAATGTATATTGTATTATCTGCTGCACAAGCCACTGAGTGCAGTAGGTTCACTGAGGTCATGTGGTGGTGTTAAACTATTCTGAGGGTTAATACTTTGATCATAAAAGTTTGGTACTAAATAGTACTTCTTTATTGAGTAGGTGGAGTTTCCTGGATGGTTGATTTCCATTCTATAACAAAAAAGTTGCTTCCTCTGTACCAGAGAAAGGCATCTATTTCCATTTTTTCATGACCTTTGGTACTCGACAAAGAACCAGTATTTTGACAGGGATTCCCAATTATTGAAAAAGACTTACTTTCAAAAACTTTTAGGAATACATTTTGATGCTTCTTCCTCTGTTTTGCTTGAAATTGCAAGTCGTAGCAAGCAAATGCATCTTCTGAAATGACCTGGTAGGAACTATTGAATCTTTTGGCTTGTTTTGCATACTTGATTCTAAAATTAGCAAGTGACATCAGTATCCTTTTTTGTTGGGGCAAAAACTGGAGTTAGATTTGAGGATCATTGAGTACATGTCTGGCTGAAATATACCTTGGGCATTTCATGGAAG
The DNA here is from genome assembly GCA_029216955.1 of Iris pallida. Taxonomy (NCBI): domain Eukaryota; kingdom Viridiplantae; phylum Streptophyta; class Magnoliopsida; order Asparagales; family Iridaceae; genus Iris; species Iris pallida. The sequence goes on along the minus strand of JANAVB010044619.1, from coordinate 12,028,660 downwards.
ATCATCAAACTTTGATGATTTCACCATTCTTTGCAACATCAAATATTTATAATTTGCGAGGTCAGCACTGCATCAAATTTGAACCAATTTTAGGATTTGAACTAATTTGACCTTCCCAAGTGGGTGTCTCGTGGCACCCTTTTATATCCTATTTTAAAGTGATTAACGATCACCGAGTCAGGTGATGGGCTGGAATCAGATTCATGAGAGCGAGAAACTATGTAGTAACTATTATGTTTTCTTTGAAAATGACATTCGACTATTAGTTCGTGCATCTTATTAGCTTATTCCTAGCTCAACTTCAACCTCTTTTCTGAACTAGGTACCTGAAATCCTTAATGAAGAGGTGCTTGCGAAAATGAGTGCACCTCCTAAGAGTGGTGTACAAATCATCACACCAAATGAACTTGCTGACGCAGATGGGATAATCTTTGGATTCCCAACTAGATTTGGTATGATGGCAGCACAGTTTAAAGCTTTCTTGGATGCAACTGGGGGACTCTGGAGAACACAGTCGCTGGCGGGCAAGCCTGCTGGAATATTCTATAGCACTGGATCCCAAGGAGGTGGACAAGAAACTACTCCGTAAGCTTTCTTTGGATCTTGATCTCTTGTGGCGTTGCTCTTAATAAGACAATGTGTTGAAGCACTCTCAAATGGAGCATATTTTGTTAGAGAACATTTTTTACTTTCCTTTATGATAATAAGTATACATCAACTTCTATAGTTCTTAAAAATGAAAATTACACTCCCAGTTACTTGTATCAATAGTTTTCCAGTGTATATTATTGTTATCTTTTTCCATTTAACAAGTTAATGTTAACATGGGTAAACATCAAACAATTCTTATCCAAATATAATATCTCAGCCTATAGAACCCAGGTCTTGATTATTAATATGTAGCGGAGCAGTCGTTTCAGTACTCCATTATATCTATAATTCCCATGATATTTTGGAGATCGAAGTATATGGCAAATCTGGATATGCTTTCGTCATTAGTCATTCTGTTTCGGGAGAACTTCTTATCCAAGAATTTTATCAACTTGGACAGCTTCAAATGAATCTCTACTTTATAACCGGAAATTCTAGTGAAGTTCCTGTCATTCTTTTTCACGCCCATAATGAATCTTTTGCCATTTTCTTTTGGTTATTTTTCTATCATAAATTCTTTGCTAATCTGTCATCTGAACTCAACCTCTGTTTTTGTCCATTACAATAAACCATTTTAGTTCAGTTCAAATTGCAAAGAATAATATAGAAGTATATATGCATAGGGTAATTATCATATCATAACCTATTAGATCGAGAAGAGAGCTTTTTTGATTATTTCCTTCCTGTCCCTCAGGTTGACAGCGATAACTCAGCTAGTCCACCATGGAATGATCTTTGTACCAATCGGCTATACCTTTGGGGCTGGCATGTTTGCGATGGATGAGGTGAAAGGAGGCAGCCCCTATGGTGCTGGAACTTATGCTGGTGATGGCTCTAGAACCCCATCAGAGCTCGAACTGAAGCAAGCAAACCATCAAGGGGAGTACTTTGCCAACATAGCGAAGAAGTTCAAAGGTTCGTCTTGATCTGAGTATACGCCAATATGGAACTCATTGGTAGTTCTACATACGGGCCGCTGCAACTTCATCTTTTCTGGATTACCTGTCATCCTCCCTTGGGTCATGCTGTTCTTGTTCGTCTTTGTCGATTCCTGAAGCCAGTGAGGTTATAGTTGTCTTACTTTATTTAATCCTTCACTATTGTAAGTTTGTCTTTATTATGATGTGTTTTCTATTTACAAAATAGTAATTATATATATATATATATATATATATATATATATATATATATATATATATATATATATATGGTATTGATGAAGATTTGAATGTGATTTGGATTATAAGAGTTAAATCGGTGAAAAGTGAGAACTTATCTTCCATTTATGTGCAAATTTGTACGACTCATTTCTTTGTATGACTTAGAAAACCGTCAAACTCATGTAACGGGGGAACGGTAGTTCTGTTTTGGAAGAACAGTCAACTGGATTTGGGTGTTCATGGAAGGAAAAAGGAGTCGGATAGGATTTGACAAATATTAAACATATCCAATATCTGTAAATTTAGAACTGGCTAAACATCCATTAAGGCGTTATATGGGCCAGGCCATCCGGTTCTGTTGACCAGGCCGGATCACCTAGTTAGGAGATCCGGTCCGAGTCAGACTTGGAGAGAATTCAAACTCAATTCGGCCCACAATCTTGTAAAAAATGGATCACCAGACTGGTCCGAACCTGAATTGGTCTTTTATATATATATATATATATATATATATATATATATATATATATATATATACTTCTAGGTCAAGTGGTTAGAGTGAGGCATATTCTCCGTAGAGATTGCACGTTCAAGCAACAGGAAAGGCACACTTTTTTTTTTTTTTTTGACAAATAAGGCACACTTAATTTCCTGTAAAGGAATTAATGTGAGGTAGCAGGAGTGCATGACAAGTATGGTGCTATCACTATGTAAGTGTGGTGCAAGTGCAGGTCTTCGGACTGGAAGTGTAGCCTTCGGATCGAATTTGTAGCAGGTCAGTAGCATGTAACACTATTACCTTCTTCAAATATATATATATATATATATATATATATATATATATATATATATATATATATATATATTCTACTATATAATAGGAAAACTTAGATGGTGAAACTTTTAAATTCCGAAAATACCCTTACATACTTATACTAATTAAAAATAGTTCATTATCTATTCTACTATATAATAGGAAAACTTGGATGGTGAAGCTTTTAAATTCCGAAAATACCCTTACATACTTATACTAATTAAAAATAGTTCATTAATTTTAATAAGGACAACTTAGTAATTAGGAAGACTACCCTTTGGTCTTCCTAAAAAGTCTTCCTAAACTAATTAAGAAATGTTTATTAAAATACGTGCAAGGCACGTACACATATGCTAGTATATATATATATATATATATATATATATATATATATATATATATATATATATATATATATATATATATATATGGGAGCGGATCGGGAGCCCCGCCCGCGGAGCCCCGCCGAAGCCCCGCCTCCCCTTAGCCGTTGGATCGCGCGGGCAGGCGCGGGCCCCACACGGGCCCCGCGCGATCCGATGGTGCAGGGGGGCGGGGCTTCGGCGGGGCTCCGCGGACGGGGCCTTTGATCCGCTCCCTATATATATATATATATATATATATATATATATATATATATATATATATATATACTAGCATATGTGCACATGTCTTGCACGTATTTTAACATTTCTTAATTAGTTTAGGAAGACTCTTTAGGAAGACCAAATGGTAGTCTTCCTAATTACTAAGTTGTCCTTATTAAAATTAATGAACTATTTTTAATTAGTATAAGTATGTAAGGGTATTTTCGGAATTCAAAAGTTTCACCATCTAAGTTTTCTTATTATATAGTAGAATAGATATATATGTATATTAAGCAAACCTTCTTGTTAAGCAAATGAGCACATAAAACAATAGCCTTTGGATCCATTTTAAGTTGATCTGAACGACACTCTCTCCTCAACTTCCAAATTGTTCATTTTAAGTTGATCTGAATGGCACTCTCCGCCACTTCCAAACTATGTTCGGTCTCTAATCTCTTTAGCTAGTGCTACCCGAATGGCCAAGAGAATAAGTAAAATGAGGGTACAAATGTTGGCCATTAGATGAATTCGCTGGCCAAAAAATTAACCCCATTCTCTCCTCTACTTCCAAACTCTGTTCCTTCTCTAGTCTCTTCTTCGGCTAGTGCTACCTGAATGTGCCAATCGGTATGAACGCTAGGCTCTTTGTTGTAGGACCCGGCAGGAGTAGGGGAGACTGAATGGGATATCGTCCGAGGCCCAATGAAATGGACCGTGGTTACTAATGTATAGGCATCGTTCATTCATATGCCAAACGAAGAGAAGAAGTCGTGTAGCCAGCCAACCACAAAATCGTTTGGTTCGCGGAAAGAAATGGAAAGGAAATCAATTTCTTAATATTTTCTTTCCAAGGGAAAATTATAATTTATATTGATTTTTCTTTTCGATATTTGGAAATGTCAAAAAAATTGTTAAGAACAGTGAATACTTAAGGTAGTAAAATGATTTCTTGCTTGGATGGATGGAATTATTTTCTTCCTTAATTTTTCTTTCTTAGGAATCACTTTCCTTTCCTCCTCAATTTCTTTGACACCCAAACATAGGAAAGTAACGACTTTCCTTTCCCAACCCCTTGATTCCGCAAACCAAATGAGATGCTTTGCATGTCATTATTTTTTATAGCCGCATATTACCTATGGTGAGATTTGGATGTATATAATAAAAGGTGAATATGGTTCTAACCAATAATTTATACTCCATTTGGTTCACTGTAATATAATCGTAATCACAATATAATCAATGTTTTTTTTTATTTGATTATATTGCGATTACGATTACATTACAGTGTACCAAACGAGGCCTTATTAACTAGACATGATTGGAGAACTTCACATCTAACAAAAGGTCATTGTATTCAGCATTTGCACATGCTCAGATCAAAGACGAAAAACATATTTGGAAACAACAATTTTATTATAGTTTTGAGTTATAAGAAAATTAGTTGCAAATGATTCATTCAAATTTAAAGCAAATGAAAAGCGAGAATAAAACTTAAGTGATGTTGTAAATATGGATGGTCCACCATAATTACTTGGTCTCTATAACCTGTCTTTTGATTATCCATAACCTATGTATTTTGGTATTTCTTCTCTTAATTGTCATTATGATATCAACCTCCATTGTAAACTATATAAATGACTCTTCTTTATTTGATTGACAAGTAAATGAAGGAACAATTTTTTTTTTTTTTCATTTTTTCTATCTCCATCTCTTTATTTTACAAAACGTTATCGGCACGAATTGCTCTAGAAAATAGAAAAAGAAATAAATATTTTACATAAGTGAAAAAATTCTCTTAAGAAAAGAGAGGAAGAAATCACTTATATTGAAGAGGTAAGTTTAATCTTGTATACTTAGATACATGTTTTAGTAAAATTAAAAACATATTTGATTTACGTGTATGGATTTATTAGAACATAAGTTTTCTAAATCTATTTTATTTTTTAGTTTTAAATCTAAATTTGTATTGGATATGTTCACAATCACAATTTTATTCAAAGTATAAAATTCATAATAATTTATTTAAGATTATGTATAAATCTCATTTCTAGATCTTTTCTTATGAACTCTACCCAAGTATAAAATTAATCTAGAATAACTTGAATTTTTTTCACTTATTATGAATTAGTTAATTACAATAAATTAGTTTATGTGAATTCTACATGGTACTAATTCACATTGTTCTATATGTGAAATGAATTATGAGAAAGTATCCAAAATATATTATTATATAATGACCACATTGTTGTATATGTGAAACACATAAGACATAGTATTCTATAATAGCGTTTTATCATATTGTGGCATATATGAAGTTTTTGTAATCTTTTGATGCTTTGCCGAATTAAAGTTCTATTTTAGACCTCTAAATTATTTGACAATGTGTATCATATCTTAACTTTGATAAATAAGATCCACCTTACGATTAAGGATTCTTATGTCTAAACTGCTAACCCAATATACTGTGGAAGGTTTAGTTATCATAGTGCTTGTTGTTGCTAATAATGATACTACAACAAAACTAACTCAATCTCGTAAATATACTCAAGATGATCATATTTTTGCACCATTTTGTTTTAAATGGTGGCACATAATTTTTTTAGTCAGCAATACTTAGTCATTAATGCCTTTATAACTGTAACAGATCTGATCGGATGAAGTGTGTCCAAACAACTGACATGTCTGAATAGTCGACATAACATGATTCAAACTCAGACTTGTGCAATCAATTGTTGTTGCCTTCATTTTGACATAGCTGTAAAATTCACAAATTAACTAGTCAATGTGACATATATCTTGTTTTCTTGCTTTTTCATCATTGATAATTCTTGTGTACATTTATTAAAAAAATAATGATCTTGGCTTATCGAAGTATTACATATGTGTTCATTGTTCACAACGAAAGTTTATAACTAAATCATCTTTCTAAAAGTTAAGAATGAGTCTCCTATTTTCTTGTAAAGAATACAAGGAAATATTTGTGGTCCTATTTATTCTACTAGTGGTTCTTTTAGGTACTTTATGGTACTCGTAGATGCATCTATTAGGTGGTCACATGTTTTACCTATTGTCTACTAGAAATTTTGCATTTTCTCGTCTTTTGGCCTAAATTATTAAACTTAGATCTCAATTTTTTGATAACCCGATTAAGTTATTTAGACTTGATAATGTACCTCACAAGTTTTTTATGATTATTGAACATTATTAGGGATTGGGGTAGAGCATCATGTTTTCCATGTGCACATATAAAATAGGTTAGCTGAGTTATTTATTAAACATCTCCAACTTATAGCTAGACCTCTACTAATGCAATCTACTTTGTCAATTGATGCTTGGGAACATGTTATTTACATGATGCATCTCAAGGTAAATTTAGACCCACTGCTTACCTTTTTTTTTTTTTTTACCTATACAACTTGTTAGTGGTAAACAACCCAACATTTCTTATTTGAGAAAGTTTAGATATGCAGTATATGTCCTAATTCTACCTCCTAAAAGAATCAACGGTCCAGTGACACCTTGTTGCTATTATATTTTTTTGACGACGTACATTGGTGTCGCCTGTCCGTCGCCCAGTTTTGTACCCTAGTTATAACAAAAGGCCGATCGAAATATAATTTCACTCCCTCTCTCTTTCGCCTCTTTCTCGATCGGCCGATGTGCTTCCTTTCTCCGACCATGATCACCCTACTATGGCATGTTACCAGTGTGAGTAGCATGGGTCCTCCGTTGCAGCTCATCATCTTTTCCTTTCTAACCACCGGCAAACTCTCATCTGTACGTCAAGCTTGACCTCGACGAGTCCTCTCCACTGTCTAGAGGTTTTCCTTCCAGAACGGTCTCTTCCCTTGGTATTCCCCTTCCTTCTACAGTTTAATTTCTTGATACCATTTTTGTCTCGAAATGCTTCTATACATGGCTTTGTGTAGCGTACATGAGTACAACAGGGAGAACAGGGGCACGAAAAACCCCTGATTATATATATTCACGAAAACTGATTATATATATATATATATATATATATATATATATATATTTGGAACCAGGTAAATTGTTTCTGGAATCGCTTCTACTAGGATTCGAACTTCTGACCACTCGGGCCGCATGCATCTCTCTTAACCACTAGGCTAGAGGTCATCTGCAAAACTTTATATTGCAGTGAGCATGGATCGAACACACAACCTTGAGATCTTCGGTATAACACTCTCCCAACTGAGCTGTCCACACTTTGATATATATATATATATATATATATATATATATATATATATATATATATATATATATATATATATATATATATATATATATATATATATATATATATATATATATATATATATATATATATATATATAAATGGATCATCTAGGGTTTCGGAATAGGGAGCCTCTCCAGGGAGAGGCAAGCCAGCCGACAGAAGATGTCCAAGAGCCGGGAGAACAGGCCCCCCGAGACGAGGGGGGAGGGTGGACGACGGTGGATCGCCGTCGACGGCCGAATCAACAAGCCAGAAGGGAGCGACAATGGGGAGGCAATACACACCACTGGAGACAAGTTGAGGGAAGAGCCCAACAGCATAGGCCGCAAGGTCCCAACCGTCGGATGGTGAACCATAGGCCGGAAGCGGTTACCAAGCCGAGGGGGGCCAACGACCTACAGGCTCCGGGTGAAGGAAAGTCGGCAACGATTCCGCAAAGGTCAATTAACACTCGTGCATACAATAGCCCTCATCGACCTCAATCGGCGCCTATCTCCTGGGCAGAGCTTTGTAAACCTGCAGTGATTCAAGAAGAAGTAGAGTTACAATATGTAGAACCCCAGTTGATCGAGGGACGGAAGGTGGTGGAGATCACAGTTGATGATATAGAAGAAACTACGACGTATTGGAAGAACACTTTAATATTGTACGTAATGGGCAATAAACCCTATTACGGGCAGTTGAGAGCATATGCTCTAAGAGTATGGAGGCCTAAAGGGGAGTTGGAGATATTCTCACGAGAGAACGGATTCTACTTTATCAAGTTTGATTTAGCCGAAGACTTGGAGCACGTTCTAGAGGGGGGTCCGTGGACGTTCGATGGACGGCTTGTGGTGTTAAAGAGGTGGCACCCCGAGTCTTGTTTTGAAAAGGATCGGCTATCGTCTGTACCTATTTGGATAAGACTTCCCTGGTTGTCCCCTCAACTTTGGAGCACACCAGCCATCATGAAGATTGCTAGCATGGTGGGAAAGCCCCTGCGTACGGATATCCTCACAGCCAAAAGGAAGAGGCTATCCTATGCGCACGTGTTTGTCGAAATAGAAGCTGGTAATGATCTTCCAAGACAGGTAGAACTTATGCTGCCAAACGGAGAGATCAGGTGGCAGGCCGTCGAATACGAGTGGGTGCCTCCATCATGCACGAAGTGTAGGTGTTTTGGGCATGTCACAACACACTGCCAAGAACGGGAGTTCCAAGGGGAAGAGAAATCGCCACCTAATACTACCACGTTAGAGGAGGACGGAGAAGTCAGAGTTGCTAGTCAGGAAGCACAGAGGCAGGAGATGGATGGAAAGGAGATGATGGAAGAGGATATAGCAGTACAGAGAATAAGCGAACCCACTGGGGGACAGGGGGACTCATTGTTAGGGAAGCGATCAGTACCGGAGATAGAAGGCATCGATGGGGATAATCTTCAATTAACATTATGGGAGAACAGACCAAACAATGAAGTTCTACAGGAAGGGCAGAACAACTTGGCTATGGTTAGCCTGAATCCTTCAGGTAATGCTCGGGACGATAACTCGGGAGGAAGGGCTGCTAAAGCGGTTCGACTTCATGATGAAGATAGCACAGAACAAACCATCCGTGGCGCATATGGGGACGTCCCAGAGGATTATATTGCTAGCACAGGGGACCTCTCAGCACCCAATTCGTTGTGGCTTGCCCGGTTGCAGCAACATAACCAGGATAGAGCCAAAGAGAACATGCGGGAATCGGAAGAGAAGTCGGACAAGACTCGATCTACTCGTCCTAGAGAGAGTCTCCGTAACTCGAAGGACGGACAAACTACTCAGTAATGACAGTCCTAACCTGGAATGTCAGGGGTGCTAACTCGGTGGAAAGGTGGAAGGAAATACAGCAGAGAATCTGGAGTACCAAAACTTCGATAGTGGCTATTCTAGAGAGCAAAATTAAGTCGATGGATAGGCTTAAGCAGAGAACTCCTACAAATTGGGAGTGTGTTCATAACCTACATCCTGGAGGTTCGGCACGGATATGGGTTATGTGGGATGCTCGCGAATGGACGGGCAGCGTCCGATACTCCTCGGATCAGATTATTGTCCTCGACTTCATCAACAAAGGTGGTCTCAAAGTCACCGTCGGGGCTGTGTATGGTCATAACGACCGGCGTCTTCGTGGGCGATTGTGGGAAGATATCATCAGAATTTCTATTGAAATACAGAATCAAGCACCATTACTCATTAGTGGGGACTTTAATGCAGTTCTTGGAGGCCATGAGAAAGTTGGAGGAAGACCAGTGCCTCCTAATATCCTGGCCGATTTTCAGAACTGCTTATCTGGGTCGGGGCTTGTCTGTATGGAAAGAACGGGGCAAATCTGGACTTGGAACAATAGTTCTATCCTCAACAGAGTCCAGTGCCAACTAGATAGAGCCCTATGTAATGTGCGCTGGCTCGAAAAGTTTCCAAACGCCAGGGCGGAGGGTCTCCATAGGGGAACCAGCGATCATGCGCCCATCCTTATTCGAATGGTACCTCTGCTTAAATCTGGAAGAAGACCTTTCAGGTACTCAAATGCGTGGAAGACAGTTGACGGCTATAATGAGGCGGTAGACAGAGGACTCCAGCTTGACATATTGGGTACTCCTCAGTTCAAGCTCATCCGCAAACTTAAGCAGGTTAAAAAGGAGCTCCGGATTTGGAACAAACGACGATCTCCCCAGTCGTTAGAAGAGAAGATCCAACATCTCCAGGAAGTACAAGAGCAACTCAAAGAATCCCCATTCGATGCAGATCTGGCGAGTCGAGAGGCGGGCTTGCAAGATGACGTGCGCACGCTCCGTTTCCAGGAGGAAGTCCATCTGAAGCAACGAGCCAAATGCTCTTGGTTGCAAGATGGAGATCGGTGTACGAGATTCTTTCACGCAACAGTTAAAGCTCGGCAAAGCAGGAACTCGGTGGCTACACTGATTGATCCGAATGGTAATCGGATTGAACAGGCTGATCACATAAAGGAATTGGCAGTTGAATACTTCAGAAATCTATACTCAGCACCGGAAGAGGAGGAACCTACTCCGGAGATTATTTGCAAAAGAGTTGTCACTGAAGCAGGTAATATTGGTCTCAGGAGGAAGGTTCGGATGGAAGAAATTGAGCACGTCATCAAACGTGCTGACCCGAATAAGTCTCCTGGCCCAGATGGGTTCAATGCTGCATTCTTTAAACAACACTGGCATCAACTGAAGGAGCTCTTGCTCCACATAGTGGATGATTTCTTCGCAACTGGGCGCCTCGTCAGAGAACTGAATCATACGTTCCTTGTCCTCATTCCCAAAAAAGAAGGAGCGACCGAGATGGGAGATTTTAGGCCTATAGCCTGCTGTAATTTTATTTATAAAATTATATCTCACATTATGTGTGACAGGATGCAGGAAATTATGAAGAGTCTCATATCTCTGAACCAGGCAGACTTCATTAAAGGTCGGGCTATAGCGGACAACTGCCTCCTCGCCCATGAAATGGTTCGCGATTTCAACAAGGCAGGTGGTCGCAAGGGATGCATCAAGTTGGACTTGCGCAAGGCCTACGATACGGTAAATCGTAAATTTGTTTGCAAAATTCTTATTGCTATGGGATTTGATCACTGGTGGGTTGATCGCATTGAAGAATGTATTACCACACCGTCATTCTCCGTCATCCTCAACGGCCAACCAAATGGGTATTTCACTATTAGCAGGGGTTTGCGGCAGGGAGACCCATTGTCTCCGTACCTATTCACTATTGTTATGGAGTTCTTTACTTGTTTAATGGATGAAGAAGTGCACAAGCGAAATATAATACCTCTATTTAGACATATACACCCGGTTGTATCTCACCTCATCTATGCAGATGACCTGTTAGTATTTATGGTGCCTTCGGAAAAAGGAGTATCTTCTCTCGAGAAAAAACAAATCACAAATCTACTTCAACAAAAGCTGCCCGCAGCAAGCTTTATGGGCGGGTAAGCTCGGGATCGAGCGCTGCCAATTACCAGTAAGGTACCTTGGCATTCCTTTGTCGATTACTTATGTCTCCAACTCGGATTGCAAGGGATTGGTGAATTATGTCCAAGCAAGGTTGGAAGGATGGCAGTCCCAACTTCTCTCGTTCGGTGGACGCATTGAATTGGTACGTTCAGTAATATGGGCAATCACAGGTTACTGGTTCCAAGCTGTCATTATTCCTCTCGGAACGTTGAAAGAAATTGAGAAACTGTGCGCTAATTTTGTCTGGAAAGGAGGGATGCACACAATAGCATGGGAAGAGCTATGCCAGACTAGGGAGGAGGGTGGCATTGGACTCAGATCACTTCGGACTCTTAGAGAGGTGGCAAAACTTAAGCTCGCATGGCGATATCTGACAGGGTCATCGGTGTGGGCTACATGGATGAGGGCGCGGTATGATAACTCCGGAAATTTTTGGGTGATGAAGAGTAATAATAACTTCTCTGTTACGTTCAAACAAATTTTGAATCAAAGATCGACTTTGAAGGCCTGTGTTACTAGAATCATTCGAGACGGATCCTCAACTAGTTTATGGAAAGACCCATGGCTTAATAAGCAGAGCTTCATCGACCGTCTAGGCTGGCCTACCTATGAGATGGTCGGGACTGATGTCCCGCTCAGCAGCATCATGGCTGGAGGCGAGTGGCGTGTGCATAACCGTCACATTCAACAATGGTTCGGAGAGGAAATAAGCAGGATTCCTATTCTCAACGAGGAAGGGGATGACTACTGGGTGTGGGACGGCACGGCGGATGGATCGTTCACACAAGGGCAGGCCTACGAATTACTTCGAATGTTCTTTCCCGTGGTAAGTTGGTCGGCGGTCGTATGGGCTAATGAGGCGGCAAACAAGTGGAAGCTGTGCCTCTATAAAGCGATAAGGGATAGGTTGCTGACTCGAGAGAGATTACTTCGATTTGGTGTCCATATCCCTGATACAAGCTGTGTGTTATGTGGAGGCGGAATTGAATCCAGAGATCACCTGTTCTTCGAGTGCTCATACTTGGACAGGATTTGGCAAATCTACAGCCAGGAGGTAGGTTTACCGAATAATCGACACCAATCCCTGACGGAAGTGGTGGACGAGATCAGTGGAAGAGGATCACAAGGCAATCAGAATTTTCGGAAAGCAAGAACCCGACTACTTGTTGTGGTTTGGCACATATGGCGTGAACGCAATAGTCGAATGTTCCAAGGTCGTTCTCTCTCATATTCGAGCCTAGTCAACAACATCAATGCTGATATCTTGATCATTGAAGATAGACGCAGAAGACCGGATGATTGATAGGAGGAATACTTATATTCTGTGGTCGGAGTAGTAGGAGATTGTTTTGGGGCAGCAGGCTATATGTTGAGAATACTGCTGCTGTTGGTTGTATATTATCTCTTTCATTAATCAGAAGAACCCTTTGCTTCAAAAAAAAAAAAAAAAAAAAAAATATATATATATATATATATATATATATATATATATATATATATATATAGAGAGAGAGAGAGAGAGAGAGAGAGAGAGAGAGAGGAAGCGGATCAAAGTCCCCCTTAGAAAGTCTCCCAAAAACCCCCTCACTCTAATCCGTAATTTAATGTTAATATTAATGTTAATGTTAATATTAATGTTAATATTAACATTAAATACTAAAATTAACATTAAACTTAACATTAAAATTAATATTAACATTAACATTAACATTAACATTAATATTAACATTAACATTAACATTAATATAAAAAAATTAAAAAAAATTAAAATTAATATTAATATTAATAATAACATTAATATTAACATTAATATTATGAATTAGAGTGAGGAAAAATTTTTGGGAGGCTTTCTAAGGGAGGCTTTTGATCCGCTCCTATATATATATATATATATATATATATATATATATATATATATATATATATATATATATATATATATATTGTGTGTGTGTGTGTGTGATTTCGAGTGTAGCGTAGTAGGCATAACCTATTGCGTTTTCATATTTGTACGATGAGGTTGTTAGTGTGTACCTGTGTATAAAGGAGGAATAACAAGAATTGTTAGAGGTTAGGTTGGGTTTGTTGGTTTACCGTGGACACTCCAAGGTCGAGCCCGGACATGACACGTTAGGGAAAGTCCATAATCTATAGAAAGAAGAGCAAGTTGGATTTGTTATAGAAAGTTAATGGTAGAACGAGGAATGATATATATAGTTTTGAAAAATATTGGTTGCTTCCGGTCTAAGAAGAGGACTCTAAGAAAGGAGGACGAGGGGATATAAAATATCTCATTCCTCTTTGTTGAATTGTTGTTTAAGAAGCTTTCGCAAGTCATACAAATGGCTCTCATTTCTTTGAATAGTATTGGTTGATTAGATCAGAATTGATTAGATCAGAATCACAAATGAGCCAACTAAAAGGATCACCGAGTCAGCTCAAAAGCGACGACATGTGAAACTCATAACAACTAGTAGTAGTTGTTTGTACGCTAATATAGAGATATCTTTGTTAGTGAAATTGTGATAAGCAAACAGTGTAACATCATATATAGTTAAAATGAGCAACACCTATTTTCAGGATATATATATATATATATATATATATATATATATATATATATATATATATATATATATTACACAGTCTATAACAATAACAACGAGGTATAGCCCCTACAACCATTTGACTGGCAAGACAAAGACCGTGCAGTCGTAGATAACAATGACTGACCCCCGCCCCTATCCTCAGTACCCCTCAGCAATGAAGATACCACAAACCATTATTACATTTTGTAGTGTGAGATGATGTCTTAGCATTTACATTATATGCATGGCTTCATCTTTTTTTTGTTATATCTTTTAGATATTATATTAGTTAAGGACATATATTACACTTATGAACAGAACTTAGACAATCGCTACTAATGTATGCTAGAATAAATTTTGGGTAGTGTTCTAAGCACCCATATCATGTATTTATTGGCACGATCCTAGAGTCATAGATATACTACTTTATTTATGTCCCTTCCTACACTTGGCAATCATGATGCATGGAACCAACACTCTTTTCTAGTATGCACTTCTATCAGCATAATTTTACTAAAATTGATACCTATTTAAGAAGGTATTCACAGTAGTTTGTTGTTACCAATAACTTGCAAGAATGTGACAAGTAGGTATTCGTGGTAGATAAAATGATAATATTTTATCATACGAGTTGGAGTTTTCGGAAGACGAAAGTAACCCAATATTATTTGTGTATAAATATATTTTTTGTTCTTAAATTTGTGCAACTTATGTTGTATTTTAGTAATTTAAGGATATGTGAATCCTCTGATACAACGTGTATAAAAGGATCCACAAATCCTTAAGTTATTGATATGCGACAGAAGTTTCAAAAAATTAAGAAAAAAAATATTACATTTAGCAACATAAATACTATCGAGTTGTTTTCGTCTTTCTAGATTTCAGCTCGTATGATAATATTACTATTTTTCTTTGGCTCGACGATATACTTGTCTCCTTCTTACAAGTCATTAAGAAAAAAAATAATATCGTCAACTCCTTGTTAAATTGGTATCTATCTTGCTAAATTACACTTGTCGAACGGAGAATTGATGGTTGTGAGAGAGCATCTGACCCTTGAGGATTTTGTATGTTATTATGATCTGTGGGCATCACAAGGTAAACTTTATGCGGAAAGACAGTCTGCTTTTGTTGTGGATGTTGCCACTGATGATGACATAGACTATGTTAAATATAAAGACCAACCTGGCACGTGATATGGTGATTGTTGCAGTAGGTCCTAATTTTAATCCGGAGGATCCGAATTCTGATGCAAATGAGATCTATGATATGTTAAAAGATGCAGATACTCCTATATATCCTGGTTGTGAGATTCATTTTGTATTGTCAATAGTGATGCGCTTGTTCTAGTTACAACTTGCCGCAAGTGTGCTACAATCGAATCGTAAAATTGGTCAAATAGGTGTTGCCGAAAAGATCTAAAGAGCTGCCTGAAAACTTCTACAAATCGAAGATGATGGTTCGACAGCTTGGACTAGGGTACGAAAAGATATATAGTTGTCACAACGGATGCTTGTTGTATTATAAGGAGAATAATGATAAAGAAAGATACACTTTATGCCATGCAAATCATTACAAGCCAGTTAGAGAAAAGGAAAAGTTCTCCAGAGCAATGAAACAACGTTCGTATAGGTACATGCAATATTTATCGATCACAAAACAGTTGTAAAAGATGTATATGTCTGCGAATATAGCAGAACACATCTCATGGTATAGCGAGGAACGTAAAAAGGATAATGGAGAATTGTCTCACCCTTCTGATGGATAGGCGTAGAAGCATTTTAACTGATGTCATCTGGATTTTGTCGCGGAGTCTAGAAATGTCCGATTGTCTCTATGTTCTGATGGCTTCGCTCCTTTCGAAAAGTCGAGATCTTAGTACTACTATTGGTTGGTGATTCTTATCTCTTATAATCTATCACCATGGATGTGCAAAGAAGACTCCATATATGTTCTTGACACTTATCATATCCGGTCTCAAAAATTTGACAAAGAACATCGATATTTATTTGCAGTCGTGGATGAGATGAAATAATTATGGGAGTGCGTCATGACCTATGATATTTCGAGGAAATAGAATATCCAAATGAGAGTTTCACTTATGTGGAATATCAATAATTTTTTGCATATGGTATGTTATCGAGATTGAGAACCCACGACACTAAGGCTTGTCCGATATGTACGGGAAAGAGTAAGGCATTCTGTCGTAAGCATGGAGGAAAAACTTCATTCTTTGATTGTGACCGTCAGTTACTACCCGCATCACATCATTGGAAAAAGAACAATACGACATTTAGAGATAGTAAACCAGAACTATCTCATCCACCTACGAGATTGATGTGATACGATATTTGGGAAGAGGTGAAGGATTTGCCGACTATGGTAGAAGATCTAATATCGAACAATCATGTCGAAGGATTTGTGTGTAGCCATAATTGGACCAAGCGGAATATATTCTAGGACTTACCTTATTGGAGAGACAATCTTATACGGTACAAACTTGACGCTATGCATATCGAAAAGAATGTGTTTGATAATGTCTTTAATACCGTTATGGATATTAAGTGAAAAACGAAAGACAATGTGACGTACGACGATACTGTGTTTGACAATGTGTATGATAATATCTCCTATACAATTATGGACATTAACCTAAAAATTCTCAGGTGAGCGACGGCTTAGCGACGTACAACGATGACTATGAGATGCTTCAAGAAGTTGTCCAGCTGACGTCCAGAGAGTATCAAAAACTAAATTTAGTATTTGAAACCAAATTTTTGTCACTTATTGTTTGACATCGCTTCGTAAGCTCTTGCGAGTGGGCTTCTGGGAAGACTGCGAATGAGAATTCAAGGAGGAACTCCTGAACAGGAATTCCTGATCGTACTTTATTTTTGATCTGGGTTGTGATGGGGGAGGATTGCTTATTTTACTCCATTGACGATCTGACTGTGAGGGAGGACTGCTGGGCTTTGTTTTACTAACTAAGGGAAAACGACAAGAACTCTCTCGGGCTTGCTCGAGACCTTCTTGAGGAATTCAGGAACCGTGGGCTTTGAATGGAGGAGAGCCCTCGTATTTATAGCTGAGGGAAAGAGGGGTGCATGCGCCTGTGCTTAGACGGGCGCATAGGCCTTCTACTGCCACGTGGCGCCCAAAAACAGGAGTTGGTTGCAATAAAAGCCACGTAGCAGATAGGCTATTAGAGAGAATCTTGAACTCCTTGAGACTTGTTTTGTAGTATGACTGGTTCTTAAGCACGTAGCGCGCGCCTAGGCTCATCACGGCTAAAAAGGCATATATGTGCCCAGAAATCACTGTAATGTCCCGCTCCGTACGGTACATTATGATGAGTCGTTGACTCGAAGAGTTGCGTTGACCCGATGAAGTATCGATGCGAATCGATGTAAGAGTTACGTTGGCCAAAGGTAAGTCTTGAGTCGATTGGAATCTATGAATCGAATCGATGCAAAGGATAAGTCCCGTTTGAGCAAGTGCTGATTTTAGTTGATCTGGTGTGCAGGCTATGCTTTTGCGCTGGACGATAAGAGGTCGGCATTTTGTCTTATTCAGTGAAGTGTCCGCAAAACCAAATCATCGCCTTGCAACGGAGTGTGGCATGGGCACGATAGGCCAAATCAATCGAGTAGTTCAAAGGAATGGCTAAGTCCGAGAGTTAGCTATGTAACCAAGTTATAGAAATCGAGCCGCATCAACTCAGCAAACGACAAGGCGTATCGACTTAAGGTGGACGAGTTCTTGACTCTCTCTCCCTACTCCTTCACGTCTAATAAAACATATCATCGTATGCGTAAAGTTGCTATTGAGTTAGCGAACGTGTCTCGGGCGAATTAAGGTCTCAGAATGTGTCGAACACTAAGATAGAACATTGAACAATTGAAGCGACGTGTATCAAGTGTACTGGTCGTGGTAGGGCAATAATGGTAGAACATTGAAAGATGATATTGAGATGTGCATCACGTGCACGGCTCCGAGAATATTGAATACTAAGTCTAGAACATTAATTATGGCGCTAAGCGTGCCCTCATGCACTTAAGCTACGAAAAGACTAAGTAACTACGGAACTAGACTATGTGAATAACTTATGAATGGAACGCATGAAATATAAGTACGAGTAGTCTAAGCCGTTGGGCGTCGTACATCAATACGAATGTGTTGGGACATAATGCCGTCGGAACTTGAGATAGAGATTATGGATTATGTTTATGGAACGCGAGATGGGTTAGAATGTATGACTTGTATGCTATGACGCGTATTGCATGGTCAATGGACTCGGATTGTCCGTGCACTGGTGCGGCTTCCCTCGGACGGTTACGACCGGGGCACCAGGACCTTTCGGCCTAGGGGAAATTATGTATGGTATTTATGGTGCACATCATTCGGATGGGTTGCGACCGTCCAGTGTTGTGATAAGCTATGCTATCAGTAAGTTTGGGATCCTTCGAATATTGGGCTAGCAAACCCGTATCGAAGCGATCATAGGCTTACACATAAGAGATGCCAAGTCCATTACGGTGCGAAACACCGTGACCTTCATATAGATAGGGCCGGTGGGCTGATATTTGAGTTGGGTGCAGGCGCAGGGCCTGCTACCCTTATGCATATGGCTATGTTTATGGTTGGTTGCGTGAATAGTATAATTTCTTATGTTAAGTTCTAACCATTGCAGGCTATGCAAAAAGGGACGGAGAGGAGCACGCACTATGTTTATATTCATATTATGGCTATCTGTATCTGCCGCAGGGACACGGTATCGGACACATTTATGCATAAGTTGCTATGCATGACTATTGCCATGAAACTGTTCCTAAGGCTAAATAGAAAGATCACTAATTAAGATGCATGTTTCACTAAATATATTTAGTGTTTGGTTTGGGTGCGAGCGGGTCTTGATCAGTGCGAAACGAGGACGAAAGCACTAATTTCCTACTAGTTTATGTGCAGGTTCAGGATTATGATCAGCTCAGGACAGGGCTTGGCTTGGATGCGCCGAGGTATGGAGTCCTTAGCGTTTCAAGAGGAGCTGCCGCATAGGCGTTCAGACTCGCGACATGGAGATGTTCGACCGAAGACTACTTGGTGACTATAAAGAGACATAATGTATGGAACAATGTAATCCTTTGTGAGCTAGAGAGATCATGAGCGTTGTAGCCAATTGGCATATATGTTGGGCTATTCAGAGCCTTTGTAATCTTCAATTTGTTATCAATAAAAGAGATTCTTATGTTATACTTTATTTTCTTCCGCTGCTTATGTTATCAATTTGAGATAAACACTATGTGAACCTGTTATCTTGCCTTGCACGAGCGCAACTCCAGGCTCGTGAGGCATCACGCCCCAGCGAGGATGATGATTCGGGTGAAATCTAGCGATGATGAGCGATTTCCGGATCGGGGCATGACAAGTTGGTATCAGAGCGGTTCCATCATCTGGACCGTGAATGAATCTCTTTGACCCTCAGTTGCTTCGCTATTGAACTCAGTTGACTCTAAGTTGTTTCCGCAACCGCATGGCTCATGGATCTGTTCAACGCCACATTGGATGTTCCATACAATAAGTCTATAATAAGTGCGTATGTCTGCCATAAGTATGTCATGACTATTACGCTATCTTCAAGTGCCATCGGAGAATGTTGGTTGCACGAAGTGCAACGAGTTATGGAATATTGGTCGCATGAAGTGCAACGAATAGGGTGATGTTGGTTGCACGAAGTGCAATAATATACGTATTATTGATTGCACGAAATGCGAGGTATTGTGTTGTTGGTCGCACGAAGTGCGAAGAGATACGTGTTGTCGATTGCACGAAGTACAATGAGTCGAGATATGAGGTGATGCGTGTTATGTGGCTATGAGAATGGTTTTGTATTATTGGTTGCACGGAGTGTAGCAAGTCGTGAATCATTCGTTGCATCGGTGCAACGAGTCGATATGGTACGATGCGTATTGTATGGCTATGCGGATGGATAGCGATATGTTGTACGAGATTGAGTAATGACCTTAAGTATCGAGAATGAATTGTTGCACGAGTTACAACGAGTAAGATTCAGAAAATCGCGGATGCGATAGTAACGAGTCGAGTTGGTCGTTAAGTCGAGTTTGAGTAGGTAAACTTGTAAGTTGGCCACATTGAATCGAGTTTCGAGTAGACGAACATTTATGTTGGCCGAATGTCACGTTGAGCTTCAAATAAGCGAATATTGCATGTGTGATCGATATGATTGCCAAGGTACGGTTAGATAAAATGTATGTCGAACTTGAGCGAACGATAGGGCATGTTGGTCCAGTTGTTGTGCCAACTCGAGTAAGAAGAACACTAGAGCTGGGATCGAGAAATATCGTCACACGAGATAGTTGATTGGAAAATAGATGTCGAACCTAGGTGGAGTGCGATGTCAAGTAATGACTCGATTTCGAGTGGTATATACAATACCACTTGTGCGAGCAAGTGTAGCGAAGTATTATATCGATAACGATAGGCTCGATCCTGAGTGGTATATAGAATACCACTTAACGATAGCTATGTTAAGCCGTTTGGTGACTTGCGATAGATTTCGTCAAGACGATTATGTTGTTACGATATGTTTGTCCTCAACGGACGAAGTAGTACCGAGACTCGAGTGGGAATGATTTGATAGAAGTCGATGCAAGTATGCCTTGATGAATTGTGTTGAACGATTATGCGCGAGTTGTATGCATAGATAATACGTCGGACGAAGATTCGTTAAGTATAAGCCGAACGATAGACGGAGCATAGCGAAGGAATGTTACATTGAGAAAATAGTCGACCCGGTCGAATGTACGTGAGTTAGTACGAAGACTTGTTCGGAACGTATTGAGTAGGTACGAAGAAATCATACAAACGAATTTGAGTTAGCGCGAGGAGACGGTAGCACGACTTTGGAAGTGCGAGTTAGGGATATGAGAATGAATATGTGAATTGGAAATTGTGTCGCGATTATGGTAGTTAGTTATAACGAAATGAATCTTGATGTGTGCAAGACTTGATTCGTATTCGAGTTCGGATGATAACAGTGATTGCAACGAATTGGAGCTTATGAGAAAGGAAGATGTTCAAGTTATGCATATCGACAATGGTATTGAGACGTATCAAAGACGATATGTAATAACTCGGAGATACTCTGATCGAATGAACGAAAATTGTGTTGAGCATTGTTGTTAGATGAATAGGATACAAGTTAAGTTATGGCAAATGGGACGATAACGGTAGGAGTGCTTCAAAAAATTTAAAAGTGGATGGATGTTACTTGAGTGAAAATGAAAGTGCCTGATTGTTTCGAGGATGACCACAACGTTGACATTCTTGTCTTATGTGAGTGCAACTCCAGCATCGCACATGCGTCACGCCAAATTAGGGCGATCATTCCGCGTGAGCGCTGGTATGGTGATTCATACAGCGGGGATGATTAAACTTACAAGGCATGGCAAATTGGATTCGACTTGTGGTTTGATGCGAAAGATGTTCGAGGATGGTTTCGATGAGTATGGGATATATCAAACTATGATCACGAATAGGTAAAACTCGGACTTGACGCGAGTAGATGTCATATGACTAGCACAGATAGTCGATGGTAATACATGAGTGATTCGAGTAGTAACGGCGCATCAGTTGCGTGGGAGATGATAAATTATGGATTAGTAAACTATGTCGGATTTGATAAAGTCTTATAGGAATTGTCGGGAATTGATTTGGCTTTGCGATAGGATATAGCATGGTTCGTTGTAACTGTCCCTCGTTGATGATCTTCAATTATCGAACGTAGTTTTGGGACAGATGACTCTAGAAGACTTGACCGCCAAATCAAGTGAATATTGAAGTCCATAGGATGACCCAATGAAGTCGAATAAAGATTTCGTCGAGGATAAAAGATGATGTAGTGCATGTTGAGGATAAGTCTAACCGAGTGAGTATCGTGTTTCGGAAGTTAGCTAGTAG
The DNA here is from genome assembly GCA_029216955.1 of Iris pallida. NCBI lineage: Eukaryota > Viridiplantae > Streptophyta > Magnoliopsida > Asparagales > Iridaceae > Iris > Iris pallida. The sequence goes on along the minus strand of JANAVB010044619.1, from coordinate 12,006,631 downwards.
CCTTCGACTAGATCGATATGGTTAGAAAGTTATGATCGATCGAATGGATACGTAGATAGACTTGGTTAGTCAATGATTGAGTAGATGTTGAGGAACGTACTTATCATAGGGATGCAGTAAGGCGATTGCAAGAATTCTGCAATGCACGAGAGCGACGGATAGTAGAACGACCCTAAGAGTTGTGTAGTAGATCTGTTTGAGTAACGGTTAGGCTATGTATGTGTTGGGCGTACGATCTATATTATGGAACAAACTAGTCGAGAATGATTCAAAATTGAGTAAAGGATTCGTACTCGGTCGAGAATCAGAGATGAGCGTATCGTAAGAGACCTTGGGTCGAAAAGATTATTGCCTTTGAGCATCATATACTCAAGTTGACCTCTTGTGTCGGGAGACATTAAGCACGATGTCTGGATAAGTTACCTAGCGGGGGTAGCCCCAGACGTAATTTATGGATAGAGCGAGAGAATGTGAATCATAATTGGATAGTTGTGTGCGAGACTTAGAGCAAATGGTAGGCAAAGGAATTTGAGACATATTGGACTTAGTTCATGTCATTGAGGCCAATTGTTATGAACGACTAGATGAAAGACTTGGATGGTGCGAGAGATAAGAAACGGTTGGATGAATAGGCGTTGCGGAGAATTATTGCAATCGGATGCACAATGATATGATGCAATGTGAGTGTTAGATGGCCGACGAGAAACTTATGGGATCGAAGTAACGGTTTTGAGTTAAGTTATATGCAGAAATGTTTGGGAGGATGATCGCATGTTATGGAATATACATAATGCATACGAGAAGTATTTGGAAATAAGTGCTAAGATTTGACTAAGTCGAGTATGGAATGATTGGTGTTTGAGGATTTAAGTTGAGCCTGTTAGCCTTGTCCCGATATCCTATAACTGAGCTTAGCTGAAATACATATATTGGTGGGACGCCTAAGATATGTGTATGATCCAAACTAAGTTGTATAATTCCAAAGATAGAAGCACGAGATCGTGAAACGATCTAGCGAGACACTTGGATTTAAGTGTTGGGTTTCGGTTCGAGGACGAACCTTGTTTTGAGTGGTATATTATGTAATATCCTGCTCCGAACGGTGCATTATGATGAGTCGTTGACTCGAAGAGTTGCGTTGACCCGATAAAGTATCGATGCGAATCGATGCAAGAGTTACGTTGGCCAAAAGTAAGCCTTGAGTCGATTGAAATCTATGAATCGAATCGATGCAAAGGATAAGTCCCGTTTGAGCAAGTGCTGATTTTAGTTGATCTGGTGTGCAGGCTATGCTTTTGCGCTGGATGATAAGAGATCGGCATTTTGCCTTATTCAGTGAAGTGTCCGCGAAACCAAATCGTCGCCTTACAACGGAGTGTGGCGTGGACACGATAGGCCAAATCAATCAAGTAGTTCAAAGGAATGGCTAAGTCCGAGAGTTAGCTATGCAACAAAGTTATAGAAATCGAGCCGCATCAACTCGGCAGAACGATAAGGCGTATCGACTTAAGGTGGACGGGTTCTTGACTCTCTATCCCTACTCCTTCATGTCTAATAAAACATATCATCGTATGCGTAAAGTTGCTATTGAGTTAGCGAGAGTGGCTCGGGCGAATTAAGGTCTCAGAATGTGTCGAACACTAAGGTAGAACATTGAACATTGAACAATTGAAGCGACGTACATCAAGTGTACGGGTCGCGGTAGGGCAATAATAGTAGAACATTGAAAGATGATATTGAGATGTACATCACATACACGGCTCCGAAAATATTGAACACTAAGTCTAGAACATTGATTATGGCGTTAAGCGTGCCCTCATGCACTTAAGCTACGAAAAGACTAAGTAACTACGGAACTAGACTATGTGAGTAACATATGAATGGAACGCATGGAATATAAGTACGAGTAGTCTAAGCCGTTGGGCGTCGTGCATCAATACGGATGTGTTGGGGCATAATGCCGTCGGAACTTGAGATAGAGATTATGGATTATGTTTAGGGAACGCGAGATGGGTTGGAATGTATGACTTGTATGCTATAGCGCGTATTGTATGGTCAATGGACTCGGATTGCCCGTGCACGGGTGCGGCTTCCCTCGGACGGTTACGACCGGGGCACCGGGACCGTTCGGCCTAGGAGGGAATTATATATGGTATTTATGGTGCACATCATTCGGACGGGCTACGACCGTCCAGTGTTGTGATAAGCTATGATATCAGTAAGTTTGGGATCCTTCGGATATTGGGCTAGCAACCCGTATCGAAGCGATCATAGGCTTACACATAAGAGATGCCCAGTCCATTACGGTGTGAAATACTGTGACCTTCATATAGATAGGGCCGGTGGGCTGAGATTTGAGTTGGGTGCAGGCGCAGGGCCTGCTACCCTTATGCATATAGCTATGCTTATGGTTGGTTGCATGAATAGTATGATTTCTTATGTTAAGTTCTAACCATTGCAGGTTAGGCCAAAAGGGACGGAGAGGAGCATGCACTATATTTATATTCATATTATGGTTAACTGTATCTGCCGCAGGGACACGGTATCGGACACATTTATGCATAAGTTGCTATGCATGACTATTGCCATGAAACTGATCCTAAGGCTAAATAGAAAGATCACAAATTAAGATGCATGTTTCACCAAATATATTTAGTATTTGGTTTGGGTGCGAGCGGGTCTTGATGAGTGCGAAGCGAGTACGAAAACACTAATCCCCTACTAGTTTATGTGAAGGTTAAGGATTATGATCAGCTCAGGGCGGGGCCTGGCTTGGACGCGCCGAGGTATAGAGTCTTTAGCGTTTTAAGAGGAGCTACCGCATAGGCGTTCGGACTCACGACATAGAGATGTTCGACCGAAGACTACTTGGTGGCTATAAAGAGACATAATGTATGAAATAATCTAATCCTTTGTGAGCTAGAGAGATCATGAGCATTGTAGCCAATTGGCATATATGTTAGGCTATTCAGAGCCTTTGTAATCTTCAATTTGTTATCAATAAAAGAGATTCTTATGTTATACTTTATTTTCTTCCGCTGCTTATGTTATCAATTTGAGATAAACACTATGTGAACCTGTTATCTTGCCTTGTATGAGTGCAAGTCCAGGCTCGTACGGCATCACGCCCCAGCGAGGACGATGATTCGGGTGAAATCTAGCGAGAACGAGCGATTTCCGGATCGGGGCATGGCAATCACTATCCTGAGTAGTGTATTGAGTAAATCTGTAAGCGTAAAGTTCATGCGCTCAGGAGAGAGTCTGATGGCATACGCTTGATAAAATAGTCTAATATCTGCCTTTATGTATCTAGACGACATGTGTCAGTTTATGTATCTAGGAAACACGTTCCTGTATTTCATTCTTCTAGGTTCATCCTTGGCACGAGATTCGAAGCGTTCGATTTGACGTCTCGAGAAAGATTCGACTCATTAGATGCAATCTGGGGGAGTGACTAGGTGCGCCCGTATGGTTGAGGCACGAGTGGGGGTGCACCTATATAAGTGAGGCATGACCAGTCGTAGAGGCATGCCTTCATCGAAGTACGAACATCATTAGTAATCATGACCCCTCGATACCCGTGTCATGGCCGTCTTCGTAGCACAGGGATCAAAGTCTTCCACCCAAAATTTGAGTTTAGGGTTTAAGTGATGTCACGCCTGTAAGGACGCGCCTGTACGAGTGAGGCATGGGTGGATGGATGGGCGCACCTTACTAAGGCGTGAATGGAGGCGGGGTTGAACCTATATTGAAGCGTGAGCGCCTTTAATTATGACCCCTTGGCTTTCGTGTCATAGCCGTCGTTTCAATACGGAAATGGAAGCGATCTGCTACAGGCGTATACTTATGCTGAGGCGCAAGTTTGTATGGCGCATGTTTCATGCTTCTACAAGACCCCCTTCAAAGTTTTCTAACTTTCTGAGAAAAGTTAGAAATACTTCAAATAGAAGCATGACGCATGTGTTGAATGATGTCAGCAAGATGCTCTTTGGGATAGATGTACATTGATTTCGTTCATTCTTTTAAAACAACATGTAATGTTTCACTTTCATCTCGAAACACGTGCTCTACTTCCATAAATAGGGATTTAGGCCATAGGAGAGAGTTCTACGTTCTCTAAAAATGCTCTCTCTTTTCTCCGTTGTTCATCTCCATCGATCGACCCTTGCCGACTTCATTTCGACATAGCGCCAAAGACCGCCGCCGCCAAGGAAAAGGGGAAGAAAAAGGGAAAGGCCAAGGCGGTCGCCTTTGCTCTCCTCGATGACCGACTCCAATCCGACATTAGCGGCGAAGTCGAGGGTATGATTCCTCCGTCCAGGCTCTTTGGTCGGCCATTCGTCTTGATTTTAGCCGAACTCTCCTACGCATCTGCGCGCGCTTTCGAGCGGCTAAGTGCTTATAGTCCTTGTGCCTGTCTTTTTAGTGAGTGCGTGAGATCTTCGTTCCTGTCCTTCGTAGCGGGCACGTGAGGATGGTGTGTTTGTCTTTGGGCGCATGATAACTATGCGCCTGTTGTTCCATGCATCTAACAAAACTAGACTGTGCGCCATATTGTGCGTGTGGTCATTCCATGTGCCTATCGGTTTACAGGCATATGGGGGTTACTTCATATGCCTTTAATTCCTTTTGGGCCGTGCACCTAAAATACATGTACTATATTTCTTCAATGTTTGTATGCAATATTTTCTAACTCATTTTGTCTGTCTTTTTAGGATGTCTATGGCAGTGCCTCCCTTGGGTGAAGTCCTTGTTGGTCCTTCCTTCTGTCTGTTTGGCTTGAACTTTATAGAAGACGTAGCGGAGCCTGCCAGGGCCATGATTAAGGCAGGTCAATCTATAGCTCGTGTGACTCTAATTGAAGAGCAGTCACGAGAATTTTTGGTACATATGCTAACTTTGGGAAAGATCCTAAAGGAAGATGGCATGCAGGGTTTGTACTTGAGGCCGTCGTTCCTGTTTGGCGATTGCGTGGCATTTCACGCTGATGATATTCTAAAGTTGAAGGATGACTGGTACTTCATATCCAACGGAGTGAATATGTATCTTCCTTCCATGGACCGACATCTGCCCCTCTCAGCTTTCATATGCTTAGCCTCGAAGAGAAAGATGGATTGGAATCTGAACCCTACTCAAGCAGGGGTTTTGTCGGGCTACTTCAAGTTAAAATCTGGTTCCACAGCCCGAGATATTTTTGAGGCTGGAAGAGATGTACCTTCCTTTTTAGCTAGGGTTTTGCATCCAGGAAAACTGATAGGTGAAGCGGAGCACGAGTCGATGCCCTTCCGTTTTTCCACATCCGTCAACCGAATATTGGAGAAGAGCGTCTCCTATCCCTCGGACATCTATTGTATTGTCGGGTGGGTACACCATTCAAAGGACTGGAAAACCATTACCGAGTGGATCCTCGTGGAATACGAAGATTTTTTAAAGAAGTCAGGTTTGTTTTATGTTATTAGGGCTACCCAGTACGGGGTAGAGATAAACAAACTGCTGTTCTGGCACTAGTCGAGATGTACAACCCTAAAATGGGCACTTTCTTCACACCTGGCGAAGAGATGGGGTTCACTTTACATAAGATGCATTGGGTCTCAAAATTGCCCTGGGGTTGCGAACCCTATGAAGAATATACCCCCACTTCTGAGGAGATCGAGGGTTTGGAAGTTGAAGATTCTGAAATGATGGAGGTTTATAAAAAGTTGATGTGCTATCACATGATAGTGCAGCATAATGAGTGCTCTAAGTCAACCCCCGATACACATGAATGGAAACGTTATATCTTTATACAAGGGAAGGCGCCGAAGGGAAAGACCACTTTTGGTCTTCGTTCATTTTCCACAACCGAAGTGATTGTCGAAGCTGTGGTAGTAGTAGGGAAAAAACCCTCGTGAGAGTGACATCAGAGATCGAAGTGACTCCATCTTCCACTACTTCTATCACGACATGTTTTTGCTATCGTCAAAAGCCCGGTTAGCGTGCGTATATTATGTTATGGCTCCGAGATTGCGTAGTTTTGAGTTGCTCCGGTTCTCTGGAAAGGTTAAGCCAGACTCTGGTATTCCCCACAATACGACTAGTATTCGGTGTGAAGCTAGCTCTTCTCCCTGCAATGGTTTGTAGCCTTTAACGGGGCCTTAGGCAATTTGTGGACAAAATCCTGGTCTACGAGGGAGGTAAAGGGGAGTTCCCTTGCCTGGAATTGCCTTATCACAACTTGATGGGCTGGCTTATGTTACATTATCCGGCTTTGATGGGTCCAGGCATGGCATCTGCTGTCCAGCCAGGGGATGCCTTCCTTCGATGTTACAGGCAGCAGTCTTGGATTCACAAAGATGTCCCTCGTTGTAGAAAGGTGTTGGCATATCTAAAGGGGTACGAGCCCTTCAAGGTGCCCCCAACTTACAAAGACTTCAGTGAGGAGAGTGAATTATTGGATTTTGGAACGTATTCCACTGAACTACCCGAGGAAGCATTTCACTAGTTGCAATCCATCCGGCCTTCCTACTTGGTCTGCCGGGGAAATAATGAGGTGCACCTAGAGCTCTACTTACCAAGTCATTTTGTGTGCCAGTTCGGGTACAGTTAGCTCTTACAAATTAATGCTAGCGACTGTTTAAGGCATAAGGGTAGTCTGCTTGATGGTGTCCAGGCTTGGCAATGCTACAATGCTGGCTGCACCCGTGCATATTTTGTAGCTCCTATACGGGCCCCGGTGGTACATATCTTGCTTTCTGGGGTGAACTTCTACAGTGTGGTGAACACTCCTCCTCCAAATTATGATCGCGAGGAGAGCTTTATAAAGGGGACGATGTTTGCTCCCCAGCCAAAGAGGATCAGGGCTACTTCTCTAGCCAGCGGAACAGAAAGGGAAGACGCCTCCACTTGCTCCTCTCCTCGCTTCAAGTGAAAGAAAGTTGCTTCAAAAGCGACATTTTCGGTAAGCAATCAACCTTTTTATTTTTTTTTATAGGGAAGGTCCTTTCTTGACTCTTCCTCCTCTTTTGCAGATTGCTCACGAGGATGTGAATGTTCCTGAAGGAGCATCTTGTAGGAACGAAATAGTAAAGCGTAATACTCTAGAGGGGGGGGGGGTGAATAGAGTTGGCAGCGGAATAATGCTAATTAAAAAATGTTAGCAGCACAATCACAGAATATTAATCACAACTAAAATAATGTAAAGGCAAAGTTAAGAGAGCAAACACAAAGACAGCGATGTATACTGGTATCCCTCTGTTGAGGACTAATCCTGTCGGTAGAACTCTTGCTACCAGTTGAATCCACTATTGGAAAAACCGCAAGTTTTCTTACGAAGTCCTTGCAACTTCTACAATGCGAGCTTTGATATGAAGAACTCGTCCAACTTCAAATATGAAGAGGTATTCTTCAATCAAGCCTTCTGATTACAATCTCTCAGAAACTTCTAGACCGTACCGCACTGGCAAATCAACTAGAGGATTGTAACTGGCTTGGGATCTGAAATTGAAAGCTCTAGAAAACTCTTTGGAAGACTGAAAGCTTTAGATAGAGAGAAGATTGAAAGTGAATGAGTGAGTTGAAATGATCGAAATCCTTCTCTATTTATAGGAGTTCCAAAGGCAGACTTCTGACAGAATTCGGGCAAAATTCGGGCAGAACTCTATGAGCAAATCTCGGTCAAATCCGCAACTGCAGGAGGACCAAGTTCCAAGGATTCAAAATCACAACGGCCACCGAACTCTGGCCGAACTCGGTCCGAGTTCTGTCAGGGTTAAGTTAGGGTTTAGTTAGGGTTTTTGAAAAAGCTTTTGGTGATTTTTGAAAACCTTTTTGAAAACCTTTTTGTAAACCTTTTTGAGAGGTCATTTTAAAAACATTTTGAACTCTTTTTAGGGATAGCCTATTTGCCAGTACGACTCGGTGTACAACATATTCCTAGACTCAAATAAAATGAAAAATACATTGCATAAGGAATTACAGACTCGAGTAGGCAAACAGATCTTCGGTCTTGAATGGAGTGGATAGACAATCTTGATCATGTCCAAGAATCCGAGATGTTCCGACTAGCTTCGTATATCCAGACAGAGTTTGATCAATTATTAAAATCAGGTTGACCATATGACCAATGGGCCAACACATCTGACCCTCCTCCACCCCGGGCAAGGAGGATACAAATGATACAGTCACTTGGACCGATGATAAGGAGAATCTGGAAGTTATCACTTTCTTTTTTGACTTCACTGAAGGGGATATCGGTGATTTGCTAGCTGCCCTGCACAAAGCTCAGACACGGACGTGTTCTTCAGGTAAGGCATTTTACTCGGGTGTGACCTTTCTGCTTTTTATCGACACTTGACGAGAAATAATTGTTCCTTTTCTGCAGGAGGCCCGTCGTCTGCCACTGGTGCAGCACCCGAGAAAGAGACATCTGTATCGCAACCTGACAAACTTCCTGAGAATATAGCTGAGGGGCCTTCACTTGGGTTTGACACCCGGCTTGGCCATGAGGGAGAGGGAGTAGAGGGTACTTCTTCTGCTTTGATAACCTCCATCGACTGCGGGACTATAGGAGAGGCGGTCGCTCTCCAAAATGGTGAGGCACCTACTTTGGGGATAGCCGAGGGGCTTCCAGCTCCAATGGTAGGAGAGGATGATACTTCCCCACATACTGTCCCCGCGGTAACACAAACCATTGAGGTCGCCGAGTTAGGGGGTACTCTACCTTATTCGGCTAGGACAACAATTCTGTCGAAGGGTTTGCTGAAGATTCTCTTCAAGTCACCCCTTTGGCAGTTTTCTTCCGCATCGGGTGCACTCCAATCATTGGCTTCCACTCCGGCCACATCATCAGCCATCGGAGAGCAGGAGATTGTGCCGGTGTCTTTATCTCCGGGGAAGCTATCTTCAGACCTGACTTTGGTCGAAGGTCCTTCTGGGCCGCTGATCTCTTCTGGAGCCGTGAGGGACATTACGGAATCGACCCCGAGCAAGGGTGAATCTATCCAGCCGCCGGTGGCTCGGTCTCTAAGTTTTGCTACTTCTTCCATGGTGGTATCTACTGTCGTTCCATCGGGTTCCTCTACTATGCCGATGATGCCTCTTTCGATTGCAAAGGATGAATATATAAGGGCTTTTATCGAAGCTTTCTATTTCATCCTACAACGAGGTGTGGAGAAGGCCCTAAACCATGGCCATTCATTTCTCGTCGCTAAGAAAGCTGCCTTAACCCAGGTCAATTCCATAAGAGCTTATGAAGGCCAAACGGTAGTGGCCGATGCATTGGAGGCGACGGTGGTGGAGCTGGAAGCTCGATTGACTGAGCTCCAGACTTTGAGATTGGCTAGTACCACTGCCTTGATTGCTGAGGAGAGGAGCAGATTAGTAGAGAAAATCTCTGTGGCCAAGGCATCTTATTCGTCTGATCTGGTGACTGTTGAGCGTGGTTTGCTTGATGCTTCTACCAAAGAGGTTGACTTAGCATCTACTAAAGAGTACATCCTGGGCGTTCGACAGGGCCTCGTCGTGCGTATAGGCGGACTCAAGGAATAGATAAAATGGCTTCAAGACACGTCGATGACCCTAGAGGCCAAAGATCAGGGGAAGGCACGAGACTGCGAGCTCGTTTGTCAACAAATGAGAGACCATGCTCTGGTATTAGTTGACCTTAGGAAGCATAAAGATGAGTTGGATGTGGTTGCGGAGAAGCTTGACGCTTTTGAGGACGAAGCTGCTCTGAACGAACACGCTGAGTGCCAGGCGAAGGCGAAGGTCCAAGAGCGGATGGACATGTTAAAGCAACAATTTGAAGAACTTTGTGTTAACATCACCCAACAGTGATGATCTTTTTTTATTTCCTTTTAGGGTTTTCCTCTTTTTGTAGACCCTTGTCTTTTTTAGAAAGGAATAATGAAGCAATCTCTTTTTCTCACCTTATTTCTTGTCTTGTTATATCTGCGACATTTGTGTGCTTGTTCAGAGGTGATATGAACATGACAAACACCAGATTCTACTTAAGTACTTACTCAGAGGTAAGAAACGTATGAACAACTCAGAGGTAATATGGACATATTTGTTCTCTCAAGAATCCTATTGTTTAGGGAACTTATTATGAATATGCCTAGAACTAGGTGTAGACGATAAATCGTAGCGACGGTCTTGTCAACAGAGGTAATATGGACGTATCGAGCAGAACCCGACTTGGATGATGAATCATAGTGACCGCCTTGCCAACAGAGGTAATATGGACGTATTGAAGCAAGATTGACCGCTAAGAATGCATACTCAGAGGTAATATGGACATGGTATACATTTCGACAAAGATGTGATAAAAATAAAATGTAGAAATAGGAGATAAACTGGACATTTACACATAATATTTCTTGAGAAACTTGCCGTTAATAGGCGTCATGAGCAAATCTCCATTAGGTTTTACTAGCCGGTATACGCCATTGGAATAGACCGTTTCAACAACAAACGGTCCCTTCTATTTAGGTTGGAACTTTCCAGCAGTCTTGTGAGTCATAATCATTTGCTTTCTAATAGATAGAACAATACCACCGACCCAAAACGACCATTCTTTGACTTTTTTTGAAGGCTCCTGAGATTCGTGCCTGGTATAGCTCAATGCGCTGTTGAGCTTGAAGGCGTTTTTCGTCAAGTGCTTCCAATTCTTGTAGTCGCAAGCGATGATTATCCTTTCTAGTCATATGACTATTAAGAGACACCCACAGAGAGGGAATTTGGATTTCTAAAGGGAGCATGGCTTCGCTTCCGTATAACAGTGAGAACGATGTACTACCGGTTGGCGTACGGACCGTGATTCGGTAAGCCCAGAGGCATTCGTCGAGCTTCTCATTCCAATCGTGCTTATTGGAAGATATAACTTTTTTAAAGAGTTTGATAATTGTTTTACTGAAAGCCTCTGCCAACCCGTTGGCTGCTGGGTTATAGGCTGTCGACGCTATGCTCTTGTGAGCACCCTGAATTTCGGGTTTTTTTTTTATATTTATTTTCCTGATTGATTTTTATTTCGATAATAATTAATTTTGTTATTTTTCCCTTAAGTGTACTTTCCCATGCCTTTGATATTTGGAGTATCAGGGATGTTCAACTCTGGAAATCTTCTTCACGAGTTTTGGAGTGGACACGATTACCTTCATGACGGTATATAGTGTCCCATCCAAACTTGTTCCCTTGTGCTCTTTCTGCTTCGCTGAACTTCGGGTCGGTTTAGACCATTTGATTGATATTTAATTTCCCACTCTTTTCTTTGATCATTTTCAGCGCGTTACCATGACTTTTAAATTGGGAGCGCCAGACCAGTCATTTTCTTGAAACCAACTCCTCATTGATGATCTACTCGAGACGCTCGTCACCCATGACCTTCGTTTCCCACTCAGACACGTCATTTCGGGCTCCATTTGATTCGCACAACTTTCCCGACACGTGACCCGATTTTATTTCACGCCACGGCGTCACATTCATTTTCCAACTTGATTTGTGGGTCCCCTGTCGACCAAAACCTGTCAGCCCCAACTATGGACATGGCCCACTTTGAGCCTACTATCCGTCCGCCACTTGTGTCCCATTATTTGGAATCCCCATGTGCTACTTATTTACACATGATCATCAACGCCTAATTTTAATTCTATTTTTGCACGATGTCCAGTTTTGACCCAATCCGGCTCCACCGAGCCCAGTCCAGCTTCATGTTGCCCTCCATCGGGACACCCTCATGTTTATTGCCCAAAAATATCAATTTCTCATTTTGTCTATTTTTATATTTAATGGGAAATTTTCCATTAATTTATTTTCCTTGGAATAACCTATTCTCTATTTATTCTAGCCCTTGATTTCCCTATACTAAATCCTCACCATTAAACCCACACAAACAATCACACAGCAGCCAACCTATTGTGGCCGGCCCTAATTTCTAGGTGGGCAACTTTTTCTCTCACTCTCTACACCTTATCTCTTTCTCTCTCTCTCCCTCATTAATGATTCATCTCTCTCTCTCCTTTGTATTACTACAACAACAAAAACACCAACAGCAGCCACCCCAACCTCCTGGCCCGACCACCTCTTCCCCTTGGCTCCGGCCATCGCCGTCGGCCTCCCCTACGTCGACCACTCCCCACCAATCTCCTCCTTCTCCTCCTTCTTCCTCCTCATTTTCATTAGAAAACCACCACCCTCACCATTCACTCAAGCCACCACCCTCACCATTCACTCAAGCCACCACCACCACCATTGCACCAACCCCGACCACCTCACGTCGGCCATCCCCTGGCCGTCGGCCATGGCCGACGTCGACTTCCTCCTCCTTCTTCTCATTTCTGCCACCACCTCCACAACATCAACCACCACCACTCCATTTAACCCGAGCCACTTCGCCACAACCGCCGCCCCACCTTCGTTCCACCACCTTAACCGCCGTGCTCCGCCCCTACCTCGCCGGTCGACCACGCCCCCGCCGTCGTCGGCAGGCAGAGCAGCCGCGCGAGCTCTCGTCCAGCGGCAGCGCACAGCAGCGCACCACCAGCGCGCGCGCGTGCGAGCGCTGACCGCCGCCACGCGCTGCCGTGGTCGCCGTCGACCACCCCCGGGTGCGCCCCACCCTGACACAGAGTTTCCATGGCGGCCACCGTCCTCCGGGACGCGCCGTCGAGGCGATTCGTGCGTTTTGAACGACATCCCGTCGTGACGCGCGCGAGATTGAGTCCGTTTTGGCGCTCCGTCGCAGCGACTTCGCACGCATTTTCCTGGAGATCCGACCGTTGGATCGGCGATTTCTTCGCTCCGTCGCAATCTCGGTATATCCACCTTCGCTCATGTCAATTTTCGTCCGTTATTTTTATCGTTTGATACATCAAAACCGGCCACCAAGTTGACCGTTTAAATTGTATTAAATTTGGACAGTTTCGCGGGGCCAACTTCGTCAGCTTGTATCTCCTCCACCGCAGCTCCGTTTGGCGTGCTACCAGTTCCGGTGCGAAGCTGGTATAACCCTCTTACTCCCCTTCCAGTTTCGTTTCATTGTGAGCTTGTTTGATTGGTTGAATTCGATGCCAAAGTTGGCCGTCCGAATTCGTAATTTCCAACTTGTAAAAATCCATTTTTGAACACGGGACTCCAGATTTCATTTATGATACCACCATTGGACTTGTGGCGTCATTTTGGCATGTTTTCATATAAAATTTGTTAGATTTGGAGAACGTGGGCCCGGGCACGCATTTCGGTGCAAAACGGGTCCTACATTCTTGGTCAACGGGACTTTTTGACGCCGGCTCATCGGAATCGAATTCCGAAGATACCGTTGAGTTCGTATCGTCATTCTGGACTCGTTGACATATAATTTGCTAGGTTTTGGTGGACATTGGGTCTGGCACGCATTTCGGTGCAAGTCGGATACCAATATCCGGGCCAGCGGGTCATTTTGAGATCGGCTCATCGGAATCCAATTCAGGAGATACCGTTGAGTTCGTATCATCATTCTGGACTCGTTGACAGGTAGTTTGCTGAGTTTTGAGAACTTTGGCTCCGGCACGTATTTTCGTGCAAACCGGAATTCTAAGTTCTGGTCAACGGACCAAATTGAGATCGGGTCAACGGAATCCAATTCTGGAGATACCGTTGGGTTCGTATCGTCATTCTGGTTGCGTGGACATATAATTTGCTATATTTTATAGACTTGTTTTCTTGCACGTTTTTCGGTGCAAAACGGCTCCGACAAGGACACCGTTTTGACCCAAAATTATTTTTTTGCCCTTGTGTCCAAATTGGACCGTTGGGTAGGCTATTCTAGCTAATTTGACCATTCTAGACACGTTGGCGATGTTCATTTCATCGTCCGACAATGTTTGTTGATAATTTCTCTAAGTTTAACCTTTTTATAATTAATTAATAATTAATTCATATAATGTTCGTATTTCGGGATTAGTACAACGAAACTGAGATCAGTCAATTCCAGTGATCTCACATCGCTGAAATTGACAAGTTGGACAGTGGATCACTATAATAAGATTATCAACCTTACCGATAATCCTCTTACCTCGATTTACGTGTCGTAAATTTCGACGTACAAATAACGAAGTACACTTTATTTTAGACTAGAATTGACCCTGTTTGACCAGAGTTGACCAGTTGACCCAAAGTCAACTATAAGTCAACACTTGACCTAGTTTGACTAGATTATTGACCGGAGTCGACCTAGAGTTGTTTTGACTTAGAAGAACCTAGAATAATATAGATTGCCTGTAGAGATTTATTTATTTTCAACTTGAACACCTTGTAACCTGTGTTGCTTTAAATAGGACTCTGTGGCTTCAGTGGGACCCCCTATACTTATCAGCTGTTCAGGTTATCGAGGCGAGTACATTCTCTGATCATTTCATATCCTGCTTAGAATTATTACCTGCAGTAGATTACTTTACTTGTACTGTCACGTTGGTCACACGGATTGGTACTATATGGATCTCTACATGCGATGTTATCCTCCTCGAGAGCATCGGGTACATTGTGCTTGTGCATTTCACTTACATCATGTACTCCTGTGCTTTCATTACATGTGCACTCCTATGAATCTTGTACTCTCATGTTCACGGAGCCCCATGTATACTATCATGTGCACCCTATATGGGCCCCCATGTGATATCCTGTGCAATAACATAACCTGTTTAGATCCTTGTGTATTGATTGGGGATACGGGGGAGTGCTAGTAGTCGTGTGAACAATTCCTTGTAGTGTAGATTCCTGTGCACCTCGACATCCTGTGCAAATCTGTCCTGTTCACATGTGCTATCTCGTACTCTGACTCACTAGCCACTGTTAGTTCTCTATGTATAGTAGATATTTACATTACAGTTCTCTTCCTGTTTACATACAGCATTTCTTCAGTACCTGTATCTTACTTTACTGCATGTTATATGTTTTCTAACCTGCTATGATCTGTTGATATGTACTGTGCTCGCTCCAGTCCTGACTGGACCTGTTGATAAATTTTACAGATAGCCTGGAGGTGCCTGCTAGCCTAGAGGAGACACAGTAGGGTTTGTTTAGGTAGTTATTTCTTTTTTTCTGGAGTTGTATTTACTTTGTGGATTACTGTATCTTTATTGAGTTTTGAGATGTACTTCTGGGTTCGTGTATCTTAGACACTTAGACTTCTATCTCCCATATTTATTTTGATTTCATGTTTTATCTATTCTTATCATGCTCTACCTTAGATGTGATTGAGTTGTATCTGCTATGTCACCCCCATTCGGGGAGTATAAACTGCTTAGCTTTATATTGTTAGATGTTGCGACCTAGGACAGCGTTCTACCGCCGACACTGCGGCGTAGGCTGGGCGTCGTTACGTTCTCGTACCCTAACTCTAGGGTGCGGGTCGTGACACGTTTTTAGTGGTGGCCCATGCAGGTCGAGACTAAAGTGTAGTGGTATTCGAACTTGAGTACCACTACAGCCTGCAGTAGGATTAAGATATATTTTGAAGGTACTCAATCACAGATAGGAACCCTTGAGAGATTTCCGGGACGACCCTGGAGAATCTTATTTAACTTCGATTTGAAAACTCCTTTCCATGATTTGTTTTGTCTTTATTTTCTGTTGTTAAATTTGATTTTTATGGATTATTGTTGAATTTGAGTTTGTATTTATTTTGATGGAAGATTTTCGAATTTTGAATTTTGATGATAGCTGTTGCATTCGAGTTTGCATTTTGATGGATTGTGTTCACTTTTAAATTTTGATGTTCGTTAATAAATTTTGATTTGATTTTTGAGTATTCATTGTTGATTTAATTTGATTTTTGGCAAGATAAAATTATATGGGCTAGGTCATCTATGTTATGGAATCTAGTCTTCTATAGTCACATTAGCCAGCATGGTGAGGACATATAGTCTGACTCTGGATGTATTTCTCGGGTGTGGGAATTTAAGGTTTTCTCAGCCAAGCATGCGGCACCGCGAAAATGTTAAATACCATGATTCTAGAGATATGTGCATAAGTCAAGGGCTCTGTGATTGTCGTAGCCTTGCTTACTAGTATGACGAGGATTTAGAGTACCATGATTTTGGATAGACGCATATGATTATCGGATTGCACCTTAAAATATTTTGAACATGTTTTCTCTACTTTTTCTCAGTCATTCAAAAAAAAGGAATTATTGTTTGATGTTTTGCCTAGTTTCTTGTCATTTAACTTAAGAGTATGTTTAGTCGTTTTCATAAACCCTTGTGTAACTTCTTGCTATGAGTTTTTCTTAATACAATGAATCGATGATTTTACTAGATTTTGTCTTGGATTTGATAATTTAGCGCTGGGTTTCAAAATGGTTTTTCCTTAATCAGATAAACAAAATGGATTTTATCGTTAATTCCTTCTTGCTATTAATCTTGTATTAGGTGATAATAAAACTGTCTTGATTTCATCAATCACCTGCTTGCAATCTTGGTAGGAATCTAAATGTTAGTCTTAACGTAGAATTAATTTTTATTGGGACATGAGAATATGTATATGAATATATATAGCAGACACTTTGCCTAACACGTATGCATGCTACACTTGATTTTCCCACATATCTAGATAATATTGAAATGTCATTAATGTTAAATTTTCAAATTCCAATGTTTTTGGCTTTCTGCTTTTTCAGTTTAAAATCGTAATTTAAATATAAATTTCATGTTATTAGTTTTGTCTACATAACTGCACGTGTATAATATCTACAGGATTTTAATTTTTAGAGAAATTGGTGAAGTTATGTTAAATTTGTAAAATTTAAGACTGTGTACATATTAACCCTTAATGTTGAATTTTCAAATGTTAGTTCAAATTACTGTTTTATTTTCTTAAATGTAATATTTGAGCTATGTACCTTGTGGGAAGTAGGATATAAATTTAAGCTTCATATTCTTACATGCTAGTTTGTGATAAACATTGAGTAGGGTTTTAATGTTCAAGTTCTCCAAAATTCTGAAAACTAGTTACGTGTTAACGTTTTTACATTGATTTCCATGTTCAGTTAAATTTCAGATTTAATATGTAATATTGAACTGTATGCGTAGATAAATGTATTGGTAATATGATTAGGGTTTCATTTCTATCATGATAGGATGTATTGGGAGCATTGAGATAGTTGTGATGTTTCAAACTCCTAAATTTTGAAATTGTATTATGTTCATATTTTCCATGGGTTAAAGGTTAGCTTATTTTCAGATATTTTTGTGTGTAAATGCTGAACTAAAACCTGGATTTAACCTTTCAATACTAAGCTATAACCCTGTACAAGGACACACACACACTCTAACTTAGTATACCCTGTCATGTAACCTAATCTTTCCTCTCTATGTTATGATCATGTATCTATATAGATATATATAGCGTTTATACATCCATGTTATAATTTGTATAGATACATAACTAAATCTCTACCTCTTTATAGATGTATATGGTTAGTCATGCAAGTTATGATTAAATATGTTGTAGATAGTTAAACCATATGCCATGATTAGAGTAACTTGATAGCCGTTGTTTTAAAACTCAATTTCTCATATACAATTTCATATGTATTCACGTACACACACACCTACTATCTAACCGTATGAACATGTCCCCATACACATGATGCTAGTTTTTCCTCTCTAACGCTCTCTCTGTATATATATTGTGATTGGATTTCAATGCAAGTGATTTTCAATTCCTTAATTTTCAACTTGATTTTCTGTACCCTTTTAAATGATTGGTAGTTACCTTCCTTTATTTTATTTTTTATGAGTACCAGTTTTTATATGGGGTGGTAGACAATTTTATAGTTTTGATGGTTGTTGTTTCTGTATCCTTCTATTTTAGCACCCTGGATTGCTTGTGTGTTTGATATTCTATGACCGGTGGTTAGCATGACTAGTAAACCTAGATGAGACTTCACTGTCACCGTATGCCATGACCCTAGATATTGTCTTTTATTTGATGGTATGATTTGTTTAAGTTCTGGGACTTTGATTTTGGGGGTTTAACCTAGAGGGAGTAGGGACATTTTAATTTCGAGGACGAAATTTTTATAAGGTGGGTAGGATGTGAGCACCCTGAATTTCGGGTTGTTTTTTTATTTTATTTATTTTCCTGATTGATTTTTATTTCGATAATAATTAATTTTGTTATTTTTCCCTTAAGTGTACTTTCCCATGCCTTTGATATTTGGAGTATCAGGGATGTTCAACTCTGGAAATCTTCTTCACGAGTTTTGGAGTGGACACGATTACCTTCATGACGGTATATAGTGTCCCATCCAAACTTGTTCCCTTGTGCTCTTTCTGCTTCGCTGAACTTCGGGTCGATTTAGACCATTTGATTGATATTTAATTTCCCACTCTTTTCTTTGATCATTTTCAGCGCGTTACCATGACTTTTAAATTGGGAGCGCCAGACCAGTCATTTTCTTGAAACCAACTCCTCATTGATGATCTACTCGAGACGCTCGTCACCCATGACCTTCGTTTCCCACTCAGACACGTCATTTCGGGCTCCATTTGATTCGCACAACTTTCCCGACACGTGATCCGATTTTATTTCACGCCACGGCGTCACATTCATTTTCCAACTTGATTTGTGGGTCCCCTGTCGACAAAAACCTGTCAGCCCCAACTATGGACATGGCCCACTTTGAGCCTACTATCCGTCCGCCACTTGTGTCCCATTATTTGGAATCCCCATGTGCTACTTATTTACACATGATCATCAACGTCTAATTTTAATTCTATTTTTGCACGATGTCCAGTTTTGACCCAATCCGGCTCCACCGAGCCCAGTCCAGCTTCATGTTGCCCTCCATCGGGACACCCTCATATTTATTGCCCAAAAATATCAATTTCTCATTTTGTCTATTTTTACATTTAATGGGAAATTTTCCATTAATTTATTTTCCTTGGAATAACCTATTCTCTATTTATTCTAGCCCTTGATTTCCCTATACTAAATCCTCACCATTAAACCCACACAAACAATCACACAGCAGCCAACCTATTGTGTCCGGCCCTAATTTCTAGGTGGGCAACTTTTTCTCTCACTCTCTACACCTTATCTCTTTCTCTCTCTCTCTCCCTCATTAATGATTCATCTCTCTCTCCTTTGTATTACTACAACAACAAAAACACCAACAGCAGCCACCCCAACCTCCTGGCCCGACCACCTCTTCCCCTTGGCTCCGGCCATCGCCGTCGGCCTCCCCTACGTCGACCACTCCCCACCAATCTCCTCCTTCTCCTCCTTCTTCCTCCTCATTTTCATTAGAAAACCACCACCCTCACCATTCACTCAAGCCACCACCCTCACCATTCACTCAAGCCACCACCACCACCATTGCACCAACCCCGACCACCTCACGTCGGCCATCCCCTGGCCGTCGGCCATGGCCGACGTCGACTTCCTCCTCCTTCTTCTCATTTCCGCCACCACCTCCATAACATCAACCACCACCACTCCATTTAACCCGAGCCACTTCGCCACAACCGCCGCCCCACCTTCGTTCTACCACCTTAACCGCCATGCTCTGCCCCTACCTCGCCGGTCGACCACGCCCCCGCCATCGCCGGCAGGCAGAGCAGCCGTGCGAGCTCTCGTCCAGCGGCAGCGCACAGCAGCGCACCACCAGCGCGCGCGCGTGCGAGCGCTGACCGCCGCCACGCGCCACCGTGGTCGCCGTCGACCACCCCCGGGTGCGCCCCACCCTGACGCAGAGTTTCCATGGCGGCCACCGTCCTCCGGGACGCGCCGTCGAGGCGATTCGTGCGTTTTGAACGACATCCCGTCGTGACGCGCGCGAGATTGAGTCCGTTTTGGCGCTCCGTCGCAGCGACTTCGCACACGTTTTCCTGGAGATCCGACCGTTGGATCGGCGATTTCTTCGCTCCGTCGCAATCTCGGTATATCCACCTTCGCTCATGTCAATTTTCGTCCGTTAATTTTATCGTTTGATACATCAAAACCGGCCACCAAGTTGACCGTTTAAATTGTATTAAATTTGGACAGTTTCGCGGGGCCAACTTCGTCAGCTTGTATCTCCTCCACCGCAGCTCCGTTTGGCGTGCTACCAGTTCCGGTGCGAAGCTGGTATAACCCTCTTACTCCCCTTCCAGTTTTGTTTCATTGTGAGCTTGTTTGATTGGTTGAATTCGATGCCAAAGTTGGCCGTCCGAATTCGTAATTTCTAACTTGTAAAAATCCATTTTTGAACACGGGACTCCAGATTTCATTTATGACACCACCATTGGACTTGTGGCGTCGTTCTGGCATATTTTCATATAAAATTTGTTAGATTTGGAGAACGTGGGCCCGGGCATGCATTTCGGTGCAAAACGGGTCCCACATTCTTGGTCAACGGGACTTTTTGACGTCGGCTCATCGGAATCGAATTCCGGAGATACCGTTGAGTTTGTATCGTCATTCTGGACTCGTTGACATATAATTTGCTTGGTTTTGGTGGACATTGGGTCTGGCACGCATTTCGGTGCAAGTCGGATACCAATATCCGGACCAGCGGGTCATTTTGAGATCGGCTCATCGGAATCCAATTCAGGAGATACCGTTGAGTTCGTATCATCATTCTGGACTCGTTGACAGGTAGTTTGCTGAGTTTTGAGAACTTTGGCTCCGGCACGCATTTTCGTGCAAACCGGAATTCCAAGTTCTGGTCAACGGACCAAATTGAGATCGGGTCAACGGAATCCAATTCTGGAGATACCGTTGGGTTCGTATCGTCATTATGGTTGCGTGGACATATAATTTGCTATATTTTCTAGACTTGTTTTCTTGCACATTTTTCGGTGCAAAACGGCTCCGACACGGACACCGGTTTGACCCGAAATTATCTTTTTGCCCTTGTGTCCAAATTGGACCGTTGGGTAGGCTATTCTAGCTAATTTGACCATTCTGGACACGTTGGCGATGTTCATTTCATCGTCCGACAATGTTTGTTGATAATTTCTCTAAGTTTAACCTTTTTATAATTAATTAATAATTAATTCATATAATGTTCGTATTTCGGGATTAGTACAACGAAACTGAGATCAGTCAATTCCAGTGATCTCACATCGCTGAAATTGACAAGTTGGACACGTGGATCACTATAATAAGATTATCAACCTTACCGATAATCCTCTTACCTCGATTTACGTGTCGTAAGTTTCGACGTACAAATAACGAAGTACACTTTATTTTAGACTAGAATTGACCCTGTTTGACCAGAGTTGACCAGTTGACCCAAAGTCAACTATAAGTCAACACTTGACCTAGTTTGACTAGATTATTGACCGGAGTCGACCTAGAGTTGTTTTGACTTAGAAGAACCTAGAATAATATAGATTGCCTGTAGAGATTTATTTATTTTCAACTTGAACACCTTGTAACCTGTGTTGCTTTAAATAGGACTCTGTGGCTTCAGTGGGACCCCCTATACTTATCAGCTGTTCAGGTTATCGAGGCGAGTACATTCTCTGATCATTTCATATCCTGCTTAGAATTATTACCTGCAGTAGATTACTTTACTTGTACTGTCACGTTGGTCACACGGATTGGTACTATATGGATCTCTACATGCGATGTTATCCCCCTCGGGAGCATCGGGTACATTATGCTTGTGCGTTTCACTTACATCATGTACTCCTTTGCTTTCATTACATGTGCACTCCTGTGAATCTTGTACTCTCATGTTCACGGAGCCCCATGTATACTATCATGTGCACCCTATATGGGCCCCCATGTGATATCCTGTGCAATAACATAACCTGTTTAGATCCTTGTGTATTGATTGGGGATACGGGGGAGTGCTAGTAGTCGTGTGAACAATTCCTTGTAGTGTAGATTCCTGTGCACCTCGACATCCTGTGCAAATCTGTCCTGTTCATATGTGCTATCTCGTACTCTGACTCACTAGCCACTGTTAGTTCTCTATGTATAGTAGATATTTACATTACAGTTCTCTTCCTGTTTACATACAGCATTTCTTCAGTACCTGTATCTTACTTTACTGCATGTTATATGTTTTCTAACCTGCTATGATCTGTTGAGATGTACTGTGCTCGCTCCAGTCCTGACTGGACCTGTTGATAAATTTTACAGATAGCCTGGAGGTGCCTGCTAGCCTAGAGGAGACACAGTAGGGTTTGTTTAGGTAGTTATTTCTTTTTTTCTGGAGTTGTATTTACTTTGTGGATTACTGTATCTTTATTGAGTTTTGAGATGTACTTCTGGGTTCGTGTATCTTAGACACTTAGACTTCTATCTCCCGTATTTATTTTGGATTTCATGTTTTATCTATTCTTATCATGCTCTACCTTAGATGTGATTGAGTTGTATCTGCTATGTCACCCCCATTCGGGGAGTATAAACTGCTTAGCTTTATATTGTTAGATGTTGCGACCTAGGACAGCGTTCTACCGCCGACACTGCGGCGTAGGCTGGGCGTCGTTACGTTCTCGTGCCCTAACTCTAGGGTGCGGGTCGTGACAGCTCTGGATTCGGATATGGTCACATAATCGATGGAATGTGCTACTAACGAATTACGGACCATTGTCGTGGATGATCCTCTATGGTAACCCAAACTGGTAAATAACATGGTGCTTAAGGAATTTGATCACATCAGAGTTTGTTACTTTCACGAGTGATATAGCTTTCGACCACTTGAAAAAATAGTCGGTTATATCCAGAATGAAGCGATGACCTTTTGATGAGGGAGGGATAATTTTGTCGATGATGTCCATCCCCCATGCTTCGAACGGCAAAGATGCCACCGTTGGGTACAAGAACTCCGAAGGTTGGTGAATGAAGTCAGCGTGGATCTGACACATCTAATATTTCTTAGCATACGCCAGGGCGTCAGCTATCATTGTGGGCCAATAGTAACCCATGCGCTTGAGTCGGTCTTGGAGTTTAGGTTTCGATTGATGAGCTCCGCAAGTGCCGTCATGATCCTCGTACAATGTGTCTTTAGCTTTCTGACCTGATAGGCATTGAAGTAGGAGTCCATCGACGGAACGACGATATAATATTTTAGTTTGAGTATCACAGTAAAATCGGAGAGAGCGCCTTCTAACGGAGGCTGCTTCTTTCGTATCATCTGGCAAGATTCTGTATACCGCAAAATCTATAAAAGGGGATCACCAGTCTCGAACTTTTTCTCCCTCCTCTATAGAATGGTAGGTCTGCATATATAAATTATTCTCATGACATACCAACTCTTGACTGATCACTGTAATAGTATGCTGAGTTCCGACAGGTGCTGCTAATGATGCCGCAAGTCCTGCTAGAGCATCGGCTTCCAGGTTTCGTAACCGGAGAACGTGTTCTGTAATGATCCCTATAAAGGTGGAGTTTATGGAAATTGTTGCTTGATGGTACGGGATCAGGTTCTTATGTCAGACCTCGTATTGACCCCGAACTTGGTTCACAATCAAATGAGAATTACTGTAAGCTTTCAAAAAGTCGACCCCCAGTTTTTTGGCTAGTCGAAGTCCGATGATGAGAGTGTTATACTCAGCAATGTTATTAAAACACGGTTCTGAGAGTGAATACGCTCGTTGGATGACCAAGTCGTCAGGGGAGATTAGCACTACCCCTATTCCTACCATAATATCGTCTTTGGGTCATGTTCTCGAAGTACCGTCAAAGAATAGTCGCCAAACTGGCTCTTTTGTCACAATATGGGCATCTATTACCTCGTTTGGGATATCGTCGTAAAGTTTTGATGTCTCTGCTACGGGGTAGGCTGCTAGAAAATCACCCAATGCTTGGCCTTTGATTACCTTTTACGGGACAAATACCATGTCATAGGGTGATAATAGTATTGTCCACATGGCAAGGTGTAAATTTAATGCTCCTGGTTTGGTCATGAGAACCCTAAGGGGATTAACCCGATAGATAAAGTTAATCGTCTGACACACTATATAATGTCTAGTTTTTTGAATGGCGAAGATGAGGGCAAGACACTCATTCTCGACAGGAGTGTATCTGTGTTCGACCCCGAACAGCTGACGACTGAGGTAGTAGATAGCTTGTTCATGGCCTGTATTGCTATTCTGAGCTAACAGGGCTCCGAGAGAATGATTCAAGGCTCGAACGTACAAAAGAAAAGGTTTTCCCATGACTGGGGCTGCTAAGACTGGAGGGTTCCTAAGATATCTTTTAATATCTTCGAAGGCTCGTTGGCACTCCTCGGTCCAGACGTAAGATACCCTTTTCTTCATTAGCTCAGTAAAGGGTTTGCAAGGACTTGGGAGGTTAGAGATAAACCTTCGGATATATGCCAAGCGTCCTTGAAGACCGCAAAGTTTACGGAGGTTCCTTGGTGGTTTCATGTCATTGATGGCTTTTGTCTTCTCAGGGTCAACATGAATACCCTTTGAAGTAACGATAAAACCTAAGAACTTGCCACTGGATACTCCTAGGAAGGACTTGGCTGGGTTCATCTTTAATTGGTGTGTCCTCATTAAATCGAATACGATTTTTAAATCATATATGTGATCTCCACGAAAGTGACTTTTGATCACGATGTCGTCGACATAGCATTCGACTATCTTACGCAAGTGTTTGCGAAATATAGTACTCATAGCACGCTGGTACATAGCACTTGTATTCTTTAAACCAAAGGGAATTACTGTGTAGCAGAACACCCCTATTAGAGTTCGAACGGACATATGTTTCTTATCATTTGAGAACTTCTTGATATGGTTAAAGCCAGAGTAGCCATCCATGAAAGACATGCACTCAAACCCGTAGGTGTTATCGACCATCACATCAGTAATGGGTAATGGGATTTCGTCTTTTGGGCAGACGGTATTTAGATCGTGGAAATCTATGCAGACTCGGATCTTTCCATTCTTCTTAGTGATTGGTACAATATTAGCTACCCAATCTGGATGTTGTTCCTCACCGATGAAGTCACTCATTATTAGCTTGTTAACTTCTTTTTCAATAGCATTCATAGTATCTGGGCAAAAATGTTGTTGCTGTTGCTTTACTGGCTTAGCCTTAGGTAAGATATTCAGTTTGTGTATAACGACATTCGGGTTCAAGCCTGTCATATCTTTGTAGCTCCAGGCGAAGTCGTCTATTTATTCTTTTATAAATTCAATAAGAGACACACAATCCTCTCCTTTCAAACTTTTGTTGATGAAGATCGGTTTTGGAGAAGAGATGTCTCCTAAGTCGATTTGTACAGCCTCATCTTCGGTAGGCGGTTCGCACAATTCGAAGCATTTCTCCCATTGGGCATCAAGTTGCTGAGCCCACGGTTTAACTTCAAGATGTTCGAAGAATGGTTCATCGTCTTTACTGATTTGATCTACTAATGTCATGTTTATCGACAACGTTCTACGGAACACCTTTCCAATACTGATGTCGAAATCACATGAGGAGTCTGAAGAGTATGAGTATGTTGCTTCCTTGCGCCGCAGAGCTTCAGGTGCTTTAGGCGGGACATATCCGCGGGCGCAGCGGGTTCTCTGGAGTACATTAATCTTGATCGGCAAGTGCCGACCCTTTCCATAATTAAGACCCATATTACTGCCCAGGTCATAGCCCATCCTCTGGATGATGTGCTTGGCTTGTGGAGTTTAGTGGTGAGCCTGAACAGTCCGACTTCAGGCTCTAGCTTACAAAGAGTATGAGTCCGAGAGCCGTCTACTCGGCCAAAGATGATGGGTTCTTCTTTCTCTTTCCATATCGGTACTATAAAACCGGCATCACGTACAGGGAGCACTTGTTTCACAGAATAAACAGACGCAATTTTGTTTCTGTAGCAACGAGCTCATATTTTGTTATAGAAATTAAGCAGAGAAAGCAGAAGAGTAGTTCAAAGGCATTCCTTTATTGATATAATAGGCCAAATAGCCCTCCGGGATTACATTATCAAATACGGGAAAGTTGGGCACAACAATGTCATTAAGATTATTACCCCAGTACCCGAGGTAGGCAAAGGTGGAGTAGAATGAGGTGGGCTGCGCAGCTTCACAACAATTGGCGGCTTTCCTTTCAATCAGACCACCAAAGGAGTCGTAGCCTTGACTGTGGACGTCATAGGGCGTTCTTCTGCTGGCGGCTTTTCTTTCAACCGTACTACCAAAGGAGCTGTAGTCTCGGCCGTAGATGCCGTAGGGTATTCTTTTAGACGCACTCTGATAGGCCCTTCTGTCACGCCCCGATTCGGCAGAATCGATAATCGTCCTCTCGGGGCGTGATGCCGTGCAAGCCTAAGTTGCACTTGCACAAGACGGTTCATAAGGTTATCCGAAACAACAGCATTCAGACGAGTACGCAGAGAAATTGAACACATTTATATAGAGAAGGAAACTTGTATTTTCATTGATAATAAGTTTGATTACAGACTCGATTACAAAAGAGGCCTCTCGGGCTTACAACTAACATCGATGAGATAGTCATTCCATACATTTACATCCCTTTTTACAAACAACAAAATGACTCTCTAAGACCTGGGATCGGTGAGAGTTTGCGCTGCATGATGCAGTTGAATTGAGTCTTCAAAATGTTGCAGAGTTAGCCTTCGCGCTAGCAAGGCTTTAAAATAAAGGAGCGTCGCCTTCAGTTCCTTGGCACGTTATCCAGGTTCTGGGTACCTGTTGAGAGCGAGGGTCAGCACATTACACTTTGTGCTGGTGCGTGGCAGTTTAAATCTCGTGCTCTCATTTGTTGAAGAAGTTAAGTGAGTGTGCATACAAAAGTTTAGTGAAGTTTCTAGCCATCCTACTCAATTCAAACTTATATTTGAAGGTACAACCGTATAACGACGATAGATCTTACCCCCGGCAGAGCGCGCCGTTGTAGCGTAAACTTATCATGTTCTTCCATGTCATGTTGATAATAAGAAAACATAATATAGTACATTCGTGAAGGTCACTGGCACGACAAGCCATCCTAGATATATAGCTTGGTAGACAGAGGTCCTTCAGCGCAGGTAGCGAGCCCCATTGAAAGCCACTGCCTACCGTGGCATGCATCCGGCATAGCTATCCGTGTTTCTTCCTAGGCCGAAACAGTCCCGTAGCCTCGGGATACCGTCCGAAGAAACAATCGCCCTTGTCGACAAGTTGTCCATGACAGTGCTAAGTTAATTGTTATTTCAAGACACATCTTTATGTATTGTTGCGACATTCATTTAATCGATTTGTCTTTCCTTAGCACGGTTCTATATGATACGGTAATTGCAAGCACGATAAGGTTATATGACAAGCATCTGTATAGATCGTGTACGTGAGACGTCGTGTGATCGTTCATTGGAACATCATTCATGTCGTTGTATTACATCTAGCATAACACATGTCTAGTATCGATAATGTATTAGAGAAGAGGGTCGAGGGAAGAAGTGTCAGCTACTCACCTTAGTATTTACTTGAGGCGAGAAACTGGTTGGCCGTGCTAGACGTTGCCTACGCGATCACCTGAAATCGCACAAGCAACCGATTAGAACACTGTGTTATTCAAGGAAATTTGATACGAATGCGAAGTTCGAAACGTAAGCCATGAAAACCATTGTTAACATTCACGAAAACGCATTCAAAAAACCAAAGCCAAAGAAATAATTGCGGCATGAAAAGCAGAGCAATGGGAGGTCTCTCCCGACTCAGCCGCAGAGTCTATCCTCGAGGCGCAACCCGCTGAATATGGGACTTGGTTCCGAAGAAGCCACTCCGTACGGGGAATGGATCTTAATTCAACCGTTGCCGTTCGACCGATTCGATCGATCCCGACATATCGGTTCCGACCGAATCGATAGCGACAGTGTTCCTTTCTCGTGCACCCCGTGGACGAAAAATGGGGCACGATGTAGGGACGGGGCACTACACCATAGCCAACTAAGAAAAAGTTTCGTCCTCCAAACTTAAGAACAGAACCTACCTCTATAAAAATAATGAAGGAAACTTTTCCTTCATCTCTGACTCGAGTTCCCATGTCGACTCTTCCGCCGCATGGTTCCTCCAGAGTACGCGAACGAGAGGGATCGCTCGATTTTGCAGCAGCTTATCCTTGCATTCTAAGATTTGAACTGGCTCTTCAACATAGGATAAGTCGGACTTCAGCTCCAGCTGGCCAAAATCTACCATGTTGCTAGGGTCGTGCACGTACTTCCGCAATTGAGAGACGTGGAAGACATTGTGTACACCTTCAAGCGCCGGTGGTAGTGCAATTTTATAGGCCACTGGGGCAACCCGCTCGAGTATTTTGAACGGCCTAACGAATCTCGGACTCAACTTTCCTTTCGCGCCGAACCGAGTAACTCCTCGCATGGGCGACACTTTGAGAAATACGTGATCGCCTTCTTGAAACTCGAGGGGTCGATAATGAACGTTCGCGTAGCTTTTCTGACGACTCTGCGCGGTCTTTAATCTTTTCCGAATGAACCAAACTTTCTACACAGTCTGTTCCACCAGTTCCGGGCTGAGAATCTGTCGCTCTCCGACTTTGTCCAAGCAAATGGGTGACCGGCACTTTCGTCCGTACAAGGCTTCATACGTCGCCATTTGAATGCTGGATTGATAGCTATTGTTGTACGCAAATTAAGCCAGAGATAGATGAACATCCCAGCTTGATTTGAAGTCAATTATGCAGAGTCATTGCATGTCTTCGAGAATCTGATTGACGTGCTCTGTTTGGCCGTCGGTCTGAGGATGGTAAGCTGAACTAAACTGCAACTTGGTACCCAGTGCCGACTGAAGGCTACTCCAGAATCGTGACATGAACCGTGAATCTCGATCAGAGACGATGGATACTGGAACTCGTATAGTCGTACTATCTCATCAAGATAAATCTGCGCCAGACAATCAATGCTCCAAGTAACTTTGATGGCAATGAAGTGCGCTGACTTAGTTAGTCGATCGACGATGACCTAGATGGCGTCATTTCTCCGCGGCGACTTCGGCAGACCAACAATAAAATTCATGCACACGTGCTTCCATTTTCATTCCGGGATCGCCAGATTCTGCATCTCCCCGTCCGGTCTTTGATGCTCAGCTTTCACCTGCTGACAAGCCATGCATTGTGACACGAAGAGCGCCACATCTCTCTTTATCCTGTGCCACCAGAAGGTCGTGCGGAGGTCCTTATACATCTTGGTACTGCCTAGCTGTAAGGTATATTTCGCATAATTCGCCTTCGACAATATCTCCTTTCGTAGTTCTGAATCATCCGGAACATATAGTCGGCCATTCAATCTCAGCACGCCGGTCTTATCTTCCGCAAAGTCGGTCGTATTACCTGTTAAAATTCGTTCGTGCATTTTCTTTAGGTACGGATCATTCTTCTGTGCGGTCTTGATCTTTTCTAGCAAACTCGGCTCTAACTGTAGTTGCGCCAACCGTACATCCCTGAATCGAACCCTGAGGTCGATACCCATTTTTTCTAGATCCTGTAGTAGTCTGCGTTGATGGATAGCGAGGCAAGATATTTTTGACTCAGAGCGTCCGCCACAACATTTCCCTTGTCCGGAGTGTAGTCGATCGTCATGTCATAGTATTTGATCAGTTCGAGCCAACGCCTCTGTCGTAAGTTTAATTCCTTCTGGGTGAAGAGATACTTGAGGCTCTTATGGTCGGTATAGATCGCGCACGCCACACCATATAGATAGTGACGCCATAATTTTAACGCGAACACAATCGCAGCTAACTCCAAGTCGTGCGTAGGATAGTTCTTCTCGTACTGCTTTAACTGTCTGGAGGTGAAGGATATCATCTTATTTCGCTGCATGAGCATACATCCCAAGCCCTGGCCTGAAGCATCACTGAATATCAGAAAACTCTCTGGCCCATCCGAAAGTGCGAGTATAGGGGCCAAAATTAGTCGCTGTTTTAGCTCATGGAAAGAAGCTTCACAGTCATCCGACTACTCATACACGACTCCCTTTTGAGTGAGGCGAGTCAATGGTAATGCATTCTTCGCGAAGTCTTTCACGAAGCGTCGATAGTATCCCGCCAAACCAAGAAAGCTTCGAATCTCACTAGCAGACGCAGGCCGCTTCTAATCAGCAACATCTTCCACTTTCTTCGGATCGACTACAATACCTTCGGACGAAATGATGTGACTGAGAAAGAATACGCTGCTTAGCCAAAATTTGCACTTACTCTGCTTTGCATACAACTGATTCTCTCGAAGTGTCTGATGCACGGTCTGCTGATGTTCTGTATGCTGCGCCCTGTCCTTCGAGTATACGAGAATATCGTCAATAAAGACTACCATGAATTTATCAAGAAAGGGTCGAAATGCCCGATTCATCAGATCCATGAAGGCGGCAGGGGCGTTCGTCAGGCCGAATGGCATCACCAAGAACTCGTAGTGGCCGTACCGAGTGCGAAAGGCTGACTTTTGCACGCCGTCTGACTTGATCTTGAGTTGATGATAGCCTGAGCGGAGATCAATCTTCGAAAATACCGAGGCGCCTTGTAACTGATCGAATAAGTTGTCTATGCGGGACAATGGATACTTTTTCCGGATGGTGGCCTTGTTCAGCTCTCGATAATCGACGCACAGACGCATGGACCCATCTTTTTTCTTCACGAACAACACGGGTGCTCCCCATGGTGAAACACTAGGCCGAATAAAACCTTTGTCAAGCAACTCTTGTAACTGGACCTTGAGTTCCTTCAGCTCGACGGTGGCCTTTCTGTACGGGGCCTTGGAAATCGGTCGAGTATCGGGGAATGTATCGATGCTGAACCCGATTTCTCGGTCGAGGGCATGCCAGGTAGCTCGTCTGGGAATTTATCGAGGAATTCTGCCACAACATCGGTCTGACCCGCGTTTGCACCATCCTGTCGCGTGTCTTGAACGGACGCCAAATAGCCTTCGCACCCAGAATACAGCATCCTCCGAGCAGAAATTGCCGAGATCAGCATGCAGGTCGACGACGCCTCACCACACGAAAAGCAGAATTCAGGTACTCCTGGTATACGAAAGGTGACAGTCTTTCTGGCGCAATCGATGGTTGCGTTGTACGGCCTGAGCCAATCCTTTCTCAGAATGATATCATAGTCCTTCATGTCTAGAACTATCACGTCAAGGCTAATCTTTTGACTGCCGATACAGATAATTCCGTCGGTACAGGCTAAATTTTTGAGTTGTGGTGTGCCCGAAGGTGTACTTACGCTAAGGACAAGATCTAATGATATTATAGGAAATTTGTGCTCGACGACAAAGTTCGTCGATATAAAACTATGCGAAGCGCCTGAATCAAATTGTACACGAGTAGGCACATTATTGAAATTTATTATACCTGTCACGACCGTATCTGATGCAAGCACTTCATCCGGAGTCATAGCGTAGACGCGGTCCTAGGTATTGGGGCGACGGTCTTGGCCATTTTGCGGTACGGGTTGAGGTGCTCGAGGCACCGGAACTTGATTCCCCGGACGGTACTGTTGATGCTGAGGCATGTTCAAGTTTCTTCTATGGTTCGGGCAATCTCCATGATAGTGACCCCTTTTTTCGCAGATGAAACACCCGCCATTATGAACTTCACAGTCGACGGCAAGATGTCAGTTCCGGTTGCATTTGGTACAGTGAGGTCCCTGGTTCTGCGTCTGATGTCCGCCCTGCTGCCCATTGTTCGGACGCTTGGTCACGTTGTTTCCTCCCACATGGTTAGGGCATTTGTGATTGTATGTATGCACAGCACCGGCAGTACCTGGAGGGTATTGGCGTTCAAAGTGGAGGGCGTGGTTGAGAGACTCCCCCATCGTTTTGTATTGCGGAACAGACTCGTGGGCGTAAATAGATGGTCATAGACCCACTTCGAATTATCGAGCACGACTCACCGTGGAGGGCATGAATTCTCCAGCAAATTTGGCTAACTTGTTGAACTCTGCTGCATACTACCGCACCGTCATATTTCTTTGCCTTAGCTGCATAAATTCATTTTCCTTCTCTTGTCGAACGGCTTCAGGGAGGTACTCGATCTCGAACGCCTCTCGGAAGGTGGCCCAAGAAATTACCACTATCTCGTCGTCGTGTCTGATTGCTCGCTTTTGCATGACCCACCAGTCGTACGCGTTCAATCAGCATAGAAGTTGAGCGCATGCAACTTTCTTGGACTCAACGACGCCCAGAAGCTCGAACCGATCTTCCAACTCCTCCAACCAATCGATCGCCAAGGAAGGGTCTTCAGTACCATAGAAGGAAGTGGAAAAACTT
Organism: Iris pallida; assembly: GCA_029216955.1. Taxonomy (NCBI): domain Eukaryota; kingdom Viridiplantae; phylum Streptophyta; class Magnoliopsida; order Asparagales; family Iridaceae; genus Iris; species Iris pallida. The sequence goes on along the minus strand of JANAVB010044619.1, from coordinate 11,974,471 downwards.
TTGCTGAATTTTGACACCTCAAAGTTGGAACTTCTCGGTACTGCAGGTATAGGCTCGGGTACCTCCGGTTCGACTTTACTTTGTCTGGCCGCAGGCTCGGTTATGGCATGGGTTATCGCAGAGTTGTTGTTAGCCACAACTGTTTGAACGATCTGCTGAAGAGTATCGAGCTACTTCTGCTGCAACTTGAATTATGCATCGAATCGGGCTTCGAACTGAGTCTGGCATGCCTCCGTCTGCCGTCGATGTTGCTCATTCTGGCGTTGATTCTCCTCAGCTTGTCGTTGTTGCGCTTCCAGCATACGCAACATCCGTTCCATGGCATCGTTAGTGGGTCTGGGCCTCGTGCTACTCGAGCCGCTCGAAGCGCTTTCTTCGTTCGCCACAACATTCACCGCCGCACCTTCTGGGATTTTTGAAGGCAAAATACATTAGTCACAAAATTTATTACGGACTCACTCTTATGGAACAACATATCTCATCTATGTGGAATCAAGAGTTCGAGTCTTGGAATGGAAGGTCAAAGGATGTAAAGCCGTGCTCTGATACCATTATGTTACGCCCCGATTCGGTAGAATCGATAATTGTCCCTCCGGGGCGTGATGCCGTGCAAGCCTAAGTTGCGCTTGCACAAGGCAGTTCATAAGATTATCCGAAACAACAACATTCAGATGAGTATGCAGAGAAATTAAACACATTTATATAGAGAAGGAAACTTGTATTTTCATTGATAATAAGTTTGATTACAGATTCGATTACAAAAGAGGCCTCTCGGGCTTACAACTAACATCGATGAGATAGTCATTCCATACATTTACATCCCTTTTTACAAACAACAAAATGACTCTCTAAGACCTGGGATCGGTGAGAGTTTGCGCTGTATGATGCAGTTGAATTGAGTCTTCAAAATGTTGCAGAGTTAGCCTTCGCGCTAGTAAGGCTTCAAAAGAAAGGAGCGTCGCCTTCAGTTCCTTGGCACGCTATCCTGGTTCCGGGTACCTGTTGAGAGCGAGGGTCAGCACATTATACTTTGTGCTGTTGCATGGCAGTTTAAATCCTGTGCTCTCATTTGTTGAAGAAGTTAAGTGAGCGTGCATGTAAATATTTAGTGAAGTTTCTAGCCATCCTACTCAATTCAAACTTATATTTGAAGGCACAACCGTATAACGACGATAGATCTTACCTCCGGCAGAGCGCGCCGTTGTAGCGTAAACTTACCATGTTCTTCCCTATCATGTTGATAATAAGAAAACACAATAGAGTGCATTGGTGAAGGTCACTGGCATGACAAGCCATCCTGGACATATAGCTTGGTAGAAAGAGGTCCTTCAGCGCAGGTAGCAAGCCCCGTTGAAAGCCACTGCCTACCGTGGCATGCATCCGGCATAGCTATCCGTATTTCTTCCTAGGCCGGAACGGTCCCGTGGCCTCGGGATACCGTCCGAAGAAACAATCGTCCTTGTCGACAAGTTGTCCATGACCGTGCTAAGTTAATTGTTATTTCAAGGCACATCTTTATGTATTGTTGCGACATTCATTTAATCGATTCGTCTTTCCTTAGCACGGTTCTATATGACGGTAATTGCAAGCACGATAAGGTTACATGACAAGCATCTGTATAGATCGTGTACGTGAGACGTCGTGTGACCGTTTATTGGAACATCATTCATGTCGTTGCATTACATCTAGCATAACATATGTCTAGTATCGATAATGTATTAGAGAAGAGGGTCGAGGGAAGAAGGGTCAGCCACTCACCTTAGTATTTACTTGAGGCGAAAAACTGGTTGGCCGCGCTAGACGTTGCCTACGCGATCACCTGAAATCGCAGAAGCAACCGATTAGAACACTGTGTTATTCAAGGAAATTCGATACAAATGCGAAGTTCGAAACGCAAGCCATGAAAACCATCGAAAACATTCACGAAAACGCATTCAGAAAACCAAAGCTAAAGAAGCAATTGTGGCATAAAAAGCAGAGCAACGGGAGGTCTCTCCCGACACAGCCGCAGAGTCTATCCTCGAGGCACAACCCGCTGAATATGGGACTTAGTTCCGAAGAAGCCACTCCATAACGGGAAATGGATCTTAATTCAACCGTTTCCGTTCGTCCGATTCGATCAATCTCGACCTATCGGTCCCGACCGAATCGATAGCGACAGTATTCCTTTCTCGCGCACCCCGTGGACGAGAAACGGGACACGATGTAGGGACGGAGCACTACACTTTTGGAGGAGGTTCGAGTCTCGTCTTCATCACTAGCGTCTTCACCTAAATCCTTCTGGTGGTTCTTTTGTAACAGTCGAGATTCTGTGTAGTAAACCTCAACCCCTTTAAAGGGGTCGATATCCGCGAACTCGATTTTTACCACTCTATTGCTGTTGACATATTTGAAGCATTGGTGTAGGGTAGATGGCACAATCATGTGCTCATGAATCTAGGGTTGCCCCAACAGGATATTATAACAGACATCCGTGTCAATGACATAGCAAGTTGCTTCAATCTTCAGGTCACCAATCTGAATTTTCAAGCAGATTTTTCCTTATAGGCAACTCTTACCGTTATTGAAACCACTGATCGTGGTTTGGGTTACAGAAAGCCAATGCTTTGGGATCCCTAATGTATGTCGTAGACGGTAGGAGATAATGCTCATGGATGAACCAGGGTCGATATGCATACGGTCGACCTTGACAGTGCCAACATACCCCATATAATACAAGGATCGAACACATCTATTATTCTTTAACAACATGTCCTGCTATGAGAATGTGATATTAGGTATTGCTTCTATCACACTGTAGCACTTGGGACATGTAGCAGGGTCCTCGTCTGGCTGTCGTATCTGTCCCAAATAGGATTCGGTATTTTGTAATGCCTCGGTCAGAGCTTCTCGAGTCTTCTTGGAGAGGCAGAGAAGCTCAAATAGCGACAGTCTGGCTAGGGTGTTGGCCAATTGTGCCAAAATATCAAAATTGTAGGGTCGATCCCACCCTACAGCAGTATCCTTTCTAAGGGGTTTGTTAAAATACCCCTCATTTTGCTTTTGTTTATCTGCCGTTGAATGTTGGGATGGGCCCGGCTCGGAAGCACCGGGAACGGTTGGTGTTACGACTGGCGTTGTTTCCTTGCCTGGTACCTGGTCATAGTTACGTGAGTATTCTAGATCAGTCTTGGTTGTTTCGACCCTTTCTTTGTCTGACGAGGCAGAGACAACATTGCAAGATTTTACCTTTCTGCCTTTGGTCTTGACAGGCTGACTTACGACAGGTCTGATTAGGTAGTCGGTGAGGTCAGGGTGTACCTACGTGACCTCTCCCCGAGGCATTTTTACTAGCATCAGCTCTGAGGCTTGAGCGGTCAGGTGGTTAACAACCTCCATAGTTGACTTTAGAATCGGGATGACCCCGTCTTGCACCTCTGTAGGTGGAAACCTGCCAAATTGGAGGGTCACCATATTGGCAAAGACCACCTTTTCCTTAAAGTCCAGCGATAGCACATTCGTGCCAACTATTAATCACTGTAGACGATTCTTTAGGATGTTGGAGTCCTTAGTCGGGTGGTGGACGTACCGGTAGCAATGGTAGTACTTGGGATCATCCACCCTGTCTACTTCGTCAGGGCGTCTAGGAGGTGGGAGTGTAAATTTCTCGCCCTCAAGTAGGATGTTGAGTAATTACAGGGCATCTTCGTCTTTCGGCGAATAGTTCCCTTTTGGATCGGGGTCTCTCAGGTTTCTGAACAGAAACGATACCCCGATTGAGACTCGCGGTCATAACTTGTTTTCCTTTGGACTCTCGCTCATTGTTATTGGGTGCTCCGATAGGCCTTCTGCCCCTATCGTTTGGAAGGCCCATTCCCAATAAGTGGGCCTCATTGGCATTCCTTTCAGCATCTTCGACGTTGATAATGAATGTCGCCCAGTCTGCGTGACCGAAGGAACCGGTCCATAATTTCGTTATAGGGGACAAGCCCTTTCGGCAAGTGTCAATTAAGATTTCTTCGAAACCCTCTGGCGGTAGTCTAAGTACAGCTTGTCAAAATCGTTCTATGTAAATTCGAGCAGATTCCTTGTCCTTTTGAGTGGTGTCCAACAAAGTGGACATTGTCATGTCTATCCCTGGCTTATAGAATCGAGATAGGAACAGATGTTGGAGGTTGTCAAAGGTCGATATGCAGTTGTCTTGGAGACTACAAAAGCATTCGTAGGTAGCTCCTCTCAAGGCGTCGACAAACAGTTTAGCGAGGAGAGCATCATCCCTTGGCAAGTGCCCCATCATAGCATTAAAATGATTTAGATGTTGACGGAGAGAATCCTTTCCATCAAAAGGAGTGATGGTCACCGGCTTAAATTTGAGGGCATATATCACCATGTTCCATTCAACTGGAAAGGGTTGTTTAAGTCCCAGCTTTCGCTGAGACTCATGTCTATCTTTTGCGTCAGCTCTGGCTAGGAGATCTAGGATGGCTTCGCGGACCTGTACTGATACTGCTAGCCCAGATGCTTGTGGCAAGGTATGGTCGCTGGACGCGGGTGGTAATACTACATGATGACTCGTAGTTGGGAGATTTGGGGCATTGGACTCTCCATTATTCTCTGGCTCTGGGGCTTGCATTAGTAGTTGGGATGAGGTTTGAGATGCTTTCAGCTCTTTGACAGTCTTTGTCAGAAATGCTAAGCTGGTGTTCATGATCTGCATCATTTCTTCGATCATTTCGAAATGCTGGCTGTCTTGGGACCTATGTTCATCATTCGTCATGTATGAGGGCATGACACGAGTATGGACTGACTGTTCGCTCTTTGTTCCTGATTCCCATCTCTCGATGTCAGTAGTGTAGGCAATCATCTGGGAGAAGTTAACAGGGTCGAAGTTCGGAGTGTCCTCGGTCTCCGAGGTTTCAGCAATGTGCTGAGAATAGGTACCCCCTGCCTCTCTTTTTTCAGTTTAATAGGAATCACCGTCCCTCTGAAATATTAGATTATGGTGCAGGCCTAGGAGTTGGCTAACCTAGTTTCTTGGGTATGTAAAAGAGGGGCACCCCCAGCTATATCAGTATTTGATACAAAACACCGGCTACCCCCAGCCTTCAGTGCTTTGGACTTAGAGTGGGTGCTCTGGAATACCCCAGTGTTGGGCACAACTAACTTACAGTTCTTAGGTCAATTTCTGGGTGTACCAACCGAAGAGTTAGGGTTCTTTTCGATCAGAGAAGAACCCCTTGCAGCATGAAATGAGGCAAAGAGTGGTTCCTCTTCATCATCTGATTACACCCGTTTGATGAGACAATATCGAACGGATGAAACAGGTTGCAGCAGTTGAAACACGAACCGTCTTTCTGGAACTGTTGTGGATTTCATGCAGCAGCAGTTGTCGACTATACTAGCGTACGTATGTACACCCAATGGGGTTTCGTGCATAGTATTTGCCGTGATTGCCTCTACTTGCGTTTGTGATTGATCATATGACGCAAGTTGTGGGAAGGGAGGTTCACTTTTATGCCTCCTTGGGTAGATTGAGTGCTGTGGCATGTAAGCAGATGTACCCTCAAACCCGGTTCCTGTTCTTGTAGCACATTTGGGTATTTAGGAGATTCTGGAGTTTTGCCTGACCCTAGCGCAGAGGTGCGCGAGTAAGATCTATAAAGCTTTCCATCAGGTGCGTGCGTCACAACTAGATGCGCACATCTCGATGTGGCGTGTGTAGCTCGTACCTTCTTTTTGGTTTTAGACTTGCCACGTGCTGTGCCTTCTTCTAGGGCCACCCCACACGCTTGAGGTCTGCTGCCACCTAAGGCTCTGAGTTTGCCTTGGGTCAAATTCCTCCTGCGCCTATCGGTAGGCACGCATTTCCCTCGAACGTCGAACTTCCCAAAGTCACGCGCCTGAGAAATTACGGGAAGCGAAGTCATCGGTACGCCATCTAAGAGTTGTACCGATGCGTGCTGTTCCTCCTTAGCAGATTGTGGGTAAGTTATGCGGGCCTTAGGCACCCATGCCTTCTTCATTTTCTTAGACTTCGACAGTCTAGGAGAAGAACCCGCACTATTGCCCGAGAGCATTTCCTTAAATGCTGACTAATCGAACTTAACGACCAGCATCTGCGTAGTGGTTCCGAGTATGGCCATGTTAGATTGCATCACATCATTCCCTTTAGAGGAGAAGGATGCCCCCAGCAGAGGGCTTCTGGAAAGACTGCGAACGAGAATGCAAGATGGAACTCCTGAATAGGAATTCTTGATCATACTTTGTTTTTGATCTTGGTTGTGATGGGAGAGGATTGCTTCTTTTACTTTGTTGACGATCTGACTGTGAGGGAGGATTGTCGGGCTTAGTTTCACTGACTAAGGTAAAACGATAAGAACTCGGGCTTGCTCGGGAAAATCTTGAGGAATTCAGGAATTGGGGGCTTTGAATGGAGGAGAGCCCTCTTTTTTATAGCTGAGGGGAAGAGGGGTGTGTTGACACAAAGTCACAGTTAACCAAATATTGACAACATTGACTAAATAATACTTGTAATAATTCAGTACGACATACGACGACCGCATCCAGCTCAAGCCAGACGACAGCTCATTTTTGCAAAATACAAGTCGCTTTTGAGTCTGTACTTTTATATTCATTGAGTCTAGACTGTTGTAAGCTGAGTTGTGCTGAGCTCTTGAGACTTGACCTATAGCCTATCCAAAATCCATAGAGCTCCACATCCAAAATAAGCCCATTGGACCTTAAGACCCATTCTGTGCTCTGGAGACAGAGTTCGGGCCAAACTCTGTCCCCTAAAAATTAGCACTCTAATTTTTAGGGTTGGCTGGTTGCTAGTTGTCCAACGACCAAATTTTTGAAAATCCCTACCAGAATTCTGGCCGAATTCTGCCTGCTAAAACCCTATAAATAGGCCAAGAATTCTCTCATTTTCAATCATCCCATCTTCTCTTCTCTTCTCTCTAAAGCTCAATATAAGCCATACCCTTCTTCATCTACTAGCCACAAGCTTCCTAAGTCTCGAGTGCTCAGCATCTCTCAGTTAGGAGTCTTGTGCAAGAGTTCAAGAAGTCGCTTGGAAAATTCCAAGCATCGCCACTGCGATCCTTTGTAAGAAGTTGACGTGCTCTTCTGAAGAAAAGGCACGGGGTGTAACTACTATTTTATAAATAGTGGATTTAATCCTGAGCTAGAGTTCTCAGGCCTGGACTAGTCCTCTACGAGGAAAACCAGATTAAAATCGGCTGTGTTTGATATGCTTTCTTGCTCCTTATTTATTTCCACATTTACTCTGATTAGTTTTTCTTGTGAAAGAGTTTAAATTTTTAATTGGCTATTATCGCTATAAACTCTATTCACCCCCCTCTAGAGTTGCCATCTGTTTTTCAATTGGTATCAGAGCTCTGTTCTCTCAACAAGGACTAACATCCTAGAGCTGATCCATGGCAACCACACAATCCTTGATTTCCAATCATGGTGAAGGGCAGTCCACTCATAGGCCTCCCCTATTTGATGGAACTAACTACACATATTAGAAAATAAGGATGAGCTTTTATCTCAAGTCGCTAGACTTTGACCTGTGGACTATCGTCACTGACGGTTACAAAAAGCCTGCCAGAATAGTTGTCAATGGTGATCTCGTTGAGAAATCACATGACAAGTATTCTGACGAAGAGAAGAAACAGGCAAGTCTAGACGCGAGAGCTATTAATGCTTTATTCTGTGCTATAGACATGAATGAGTTCAACAGGGTCTCTACATGCACCACATCTCACGAAGTATGGAGACTTCTAGAAGTGACGCATGAAGGAACCACCCAAGTCAAGGAATCAAAGATAAGCCGTCTCAATCAAGAATATGAGGCTTTCAAGATGAAGCCAAATGAGACGATTACGCAAATGTTCACAAGATTCCTCGACATCATCAACCCCCTGTCTTCGCTTGGCAAACAATATTCAAATCACGAGAAGATTCGCAAGCTACTTAGGGGGCTCCTAAAGATTTGGAACCCTAAGGTGACAGCCATCATAGAAGGAAATGATCTCACAACCATGTCCATGGACACCTTGATGGGAAAGCTAATGACTCATGAGCTTGACCTCAAGGACTTCGAAGAGCCTGCTCCTAAGGCTAAGGAGATCGCACTCAAAGCTCACCGACGGAGGGCTGACCCCGAAGAGACAGATGACGACAACTCAGAAGGTGACGATCAAGCTCTCCTCGTCCGCAACTTTAAGAAATTCCTTTGCGTCAACCGAAGAAAGAAGTAACCTCAAGAAGACGACGAAGAAGAGCCAACCTGTAATGGTTGCAAGAAGACAGGACATGTTCGAAAAGATTGTCCAAACTTAAAGAAGAGCAACCGTTATGAGAAGCCATACAAGAAGACTTCCTCAAAGAAATATGCCAACACAAGCATTTGGCATGAAAGCGAAGCTAGTGACTCCGAGGAAGAAAAGGACTCTCCTCAAGATACGGCTAATGTGTGCCTAATGGCAACTTCCGACAAGGTATCAAACGAAACTCTTGATGACTTCACTTTTGATGAACTTGGCGATGCTTTCACCGATTTACTTAATGATCACAAAAAGGTTATTGGTAAATACAAACATGCCAAGGACAAAATCAAAAATCATAAAGTCGAAATTCAAAGACTTTCTCTATTACTTGATAACATTAGAGACACTTCACCCACGGATGTCACATATGAGGTATCTAAGCTTAAAATAAGCTTACATGATGCCGAAGCACGCATTGAACAACAAACACAAGAAATCACAACACTCAACACGGAGCTTGCAGAAGAAAAGAGTAGACACAAGATTTCTATTACTAAGATGCATGGTTTGAATGCTAAGATTACTGAACTGCAAGCTGTCTCTAAGAAACTAGAGACTAAATTGGGAAAACAGGTTGCTCAACCTCAAACCCAAGAGACACACACAAAGCATGATACTTTTCATACTAGTCACCCACGTCATCCACCTGCAACACGTAATCATGCTTACATATACACACACTTTCACAAAGCACACAAACCACATGCACGTAGAAATAACTATCATATGTCACAAAATCATCATGCTACACATAGATACAATCATCACCATGTTGCACAAAAATAGCATCACCATCACTCTACATATAGACATCATCACCATGCTACTCCATATAGACAATATCACCATGCCACTCCACATCACTCTACACATAGTCATCATCACCATGCTAATTCTACATATCATCATACTTTTCCTCATCACTCTACTTTTAGACATCATCAGCATGCTCCTAATATAAATAGGAATGCTACATGTGCTTATTGTGGTTTACATGGACACATTTCACCACAATGTAGAATTAGAAGATTACTAGATAGAAAGATATATGCATGGTTTCCAAAAACTAACTTTTCAGGACCCTCAAGAACTTGGGTACCAAAGGTCACATCCACTCTTGATGTAGGTGGACCTTCCCTCTTCAACTAAAAGTAAGTAGATTCTCGATAGTGGATGCTCGCGGCATATGACGGGAGACGCAAATCTTTTCGCATCACTATCGATGAAGAGAGAAAGATATGTATCCTTCGGCAACAACCTAAAAGGTTATATTATAGGTAATGGTAATATTGGTTATCCTCCCTCCCCCGTAATAAAGGATGTCTGCCTAGTGACCGAGTTAAAGCATAACCTGCTAAGCATTAGTCATCTTGCTGACCATGGATATGACATTAACTTTGGACAAAACAAATGCCTTATTTATGACAGGTCAACGGGAGACATCGCTTTTGAAGGGGTAAGAGAGGATAATATTTATATTTTCTATTTGTTTGGAAATACTAACAATACAGGTAGATGCCTATATGTTCATAAATATGAACGTTTACTATGGCACCAGCGTCTTGGTCATGCCAACATGGATACTATATCCAGGCTATCAACCAAGAAGCTAGTTAGAGGCTTGCCCGATATTACATTCAAAAAGGACACGGTATGTGCCGAATGTGAATTGAATAAGGCAACCAAGTCCTCATTTCATTCCATTAACTCTGTAAGTACTACTAGACCCCTACAACTTCTCCATATGGATTTATTTGGCCCTAGTAGAGTAGCCAGTCTTGGTGGAAAACTCTATGCCTTTGTTATTGTTGATGACTTTTCAAGATTTACTTGGGTTTTCTTTCTTACAAATAAGAGTGATGCTATTTCGGTTTTCAAGATTTTTGTTAAGAAAGTTCAAAACGAAAAAGGCTACATGATTACTCGAATCCGAAGTGATCATGGAGGCGAATTCGAAAATTCTGATTTTGAAAAGTTTTGTGATTCTAATGGTTTTGATCATGAGTTTTCTTGTCCAAGAACTCCTCAACAAAATGGTGTTATAGAGCGGAAGAATAGGACTCTTGGCGATATGGCTAGAGTCATGTTGAATAAGTTTTCACTTCCGAAATACTTTTGGGCTGAAGCTGTCAGTACAGCATGCCATATTTTAAATAGGGTACTTATTCGTCCTATTACGAAGAAAACACCCTATGAGCTTTGGTTTGGGAGAACCCTAAATGTTTCTTATTTTAGAGTTTTTGGTTGTAGATGCTTTATCCTTAACACCAAAGACAACTTAGGCAAATTTGATGCCAAAGCTAACGATGGTATTTTTCTTGGCAATGCTGCCAAGAGTAAGGGATATAAAGTTTTTAACAAACGCTCATTAATTGTGGAAGAGTCTACAAATATGACTTTTGATGAAGATAACAGTGCAGCAGCTACTCTTGATGATGATGTTGAGCCATCAACTTCTACTCCAATGAATACCACAACCGAAACCAATTCTTTGGAGAGCTTGCCAAAGAAATTCTCTTTCAAGCCATCACATCCAGAAAATTTGGTAATCGGTGAGGTTTCACGTGGAGTAACTACTAGATCATCATTAAGAGACTCTATTGCTAGCACTGCCTTTATTTCACAAATTGAGCCGAAAAACATTTTAGAAGCTTTCAATGATGAACTTTGGATTTCTGCTATGCAAGAGGAACTCAACCAATTCGAGAGGAGCCAAGTATGGGAACTCGTTCCTAGACCAGCTAATCACTCGATTATTGGTACTAAATGGGTTTTTAGAAACAAAGTAAATGAAGATGGTTCAGTCACATGCAACAAAGCTCATCTAGTAGCCCAAGGATACAACCAAGAGGAAGGTATCGACTACGATGAGACGTATGCTCCTGTTGCTAGATTGGAATCCATTCGGATGCTTTATGCATTTGCAAATTTTCAAAATTTCAAATTATTTCAAATGGATGTTAAAAGTGCTTTCTTGAATGGATTTATTAAGGAGGAAGTTTATGTGAAACAACCTCCTGGCTTTGAAAATCACAAATTTCTCGACCACGTGTTCATGCTAAAGAAAGCACTGTATGGCCTCAAACAAGCCCCTAGAGCTTGGTATGAACGGCTAAGCAATTTCTTGCTTGAGAAAGGTTTTTCAAAAGGGAAAATTGACACCACACTTTTCATAAAATCTTTTAAAGACACTATTTTTTTAGTACAAATATACGTAGATGATATTATATTTGGTTCTACTGATGAAATCCTTTGTCAAGATTTTGTCAAGTGTATGCAGACCGAGTTTGAGATGAGCATGATGGGGGAGCTCAACTACTTTCTTGGGCTGTAAGTCAAACAAATGTCAAATGGAACCTTCATCTGTCAGTCGAAGTATACAAAGGACATGCTGAAGAAATTCGACCTTGACAACGTCAAACCAATCAGCACTCCAATGGCTACTTCAACCAAACTTGAACCAGATGATAGCGGCAAACCCGTAGATCAACGTAAGTATCGAAGTATAATAGGCAGTCTACTCTACCTTACTGCTAGTCGCCCTGATATTATGTTTAGCGTTTACTTGTGTGCTAGATATCAAGCAAATCCTAAAGAATCACACATGACCGCGGTTAAGCGTATCTTTCGATACCGTAAGGGTACGGTTACAGTGGGCCTATGGTATCCCAAGTCAACGTCATTTGACCTCATTGGTTACTCTGATGCTGACTTCACCGGATGCAAGGTCGACCGTAAAAGTACGAGCGGCACGTGTCATTTATTAGGAAAAGCTTTGGTCTCTTGGTTTAGCAAGAAGCAAAATTCTGTCGCACTATCCACAACAGAAGCTGAATACATCGCAGCTGGGCGTTGTTGTACACAAATTCTATGGATGAAGCAAACCTTTGAAGACTATAACTTATCTTTCATGCATATTCCAATATTTTGTGACAACACTAGTGCTATAAATCTTACTAAGAACCCCATTTTTTACTCACGCACGAAGCACATTAAAATTCGTCATCACTTTTTGCGTGATCATCAGCAAAATGGCACGATTAACTTAGAATTTATTGACACTGATCATCAGTTAGCAGATTTCTTCACAAAGACATTATCCGAAGAGCGCTTCAATTTTCTTTATCGTGAACTTGGAATTTTAGATGAAGCTGTTGTAAATTAAAATAAACCTGTGCAAATATCGAGTATATCTTGATTCTCTTATGATGAACTTGCTATGGGTACAAGCCGAAAGGGTCCTTCTGACAACAAGGCGTAAAAGCCTAAGCGACACGGTGCACTAGTCCTCAGGACTACCACTAGCTGGAATCCGCCCCCTGCAGCTAACCTACGGCAGCTTCAAAATATTGAATTATGATATAATTCCTTGTTTATTATATGGTTCATTTTTATTTATCACATGCTGAAATACCATTTTTCAACTTCATATTGCTGCTTTGAACTCACTATCCATTATTCATTTGTTTACTTATTGGATCTTTTCTTGTATTTATATTCTTGTCTTATATTGGTCTTTCTTCTTTACCTTTTTTTTATTTTCTGCCTAATTCCTGTTCTCAGGATCCGAAATTCGGGCCGAACTCTGCCCTTACCAGAGTTCGGGCCGAATTCGGTCTGACTGTTCCAGAATCGAGAACGGTCTCAGCCGTTGATCAAATGTTAGATCCAATGGCTATTATTTGCTCCGACCAAGAGAAACCCTCACCATATTTTCGGTTTCTCTTCCCTCTCCTTCCTCATTACCACCTTTTTCACTTCTCCTACTCAATTCTCTCAAAACCCTAACCCTAATTTCTCATTTCTAGAGGTCAATTCTTCCCCAAACTCAAGGAGAAGGCTTCTTTTTCAATTCTCCTACATTGTTCATCACTAGTGTGAGGTATAATTCCATACTCTTCTATATCTCAATTTTTTTTATTATCTATTATATTATGGCTCCTCGTTTATTCAACCGCGAAAAGAGACTTCGGACCGAGGGCACATCCTCATCGAATGCTCCTCCTCCCGGTGAACCGCCCGTTGCACCACCCGTTGCACCGGCCATTGAACAACAAATCCATCCGTTGTTCAATCCTCCATGTCCACATGATCCAAACACTTTTGACGACCAAATTTTTGTATCACTAGACGCCTCAAATGATTGGTTTAGTAATTTTCGGGCACGTCCGATGTTTGCGGGACACCCCATCAACTTTACCATATTCTCACAATATGATGCACTATTTCATGACCTTTGCCTTGATGAACTAGTTACCACAAATTCGGTCATTTATCATAGTGCTATTCAAATGTTTTACTACAACTTAACCTATGATGATACTCATATTTATTCACGAGTTGCAGGAATTGATATCTCCTTTGACGATTTCGAATTGGCCGAATATCTTGAGCTTCAAGAGCCTAATTCTTGGGAAAAGCTTGTTGAAGCTAGATCATTTCAATTTCCCGAAGGGATTTCATTTGAAAGCTTTAAGGACAACTTGTGTAGCCCTAACACACGTCCTCGTAAGCTTTTGGCTAAATTCCTCAATCCCTATTTTTATGAGCTTTATCGAATCATTTTCAACACCATTCTACCCAAAGCGGGTTCTACCGATGAAGTCACTTATTTTGAAATTTCGGCCTTATACCATCTCCACTTCCATGTTCCCTTTAATCTTCTACGCACAATGATGGATTGGATGATTAACTGTAGAAAGAAACCAAGATCTTTGGTTTATACATTATACCTTCCTATGATCTTTCGTGCGTTTCATGTACCCCTTGATGAGTGTCCATTCTTACCTGCCCTTGTCTTTCTCTCTAAGGCAAGGAGGCTTCAGGCGGCCATTGGCTCACCAGTAGTGTCTGAGCATTTTGATGATGAGCCAGATGCCCCTCCTCTTGGACAGGATCCTCCTCCTCCTCCTGCCACCCTCGAGTCTCTTCAGACCATGCTCCGAGATCGCTTCACTTTGGAGGATGATCGATGGACTCAGCTGGATTATCGGACCACCTTGCAGATGAGTGCTATCAGCAACTCGCTGCATGATATTCGGTATTCCATGTCTCGCCATCCTTCCATGCCCATTCCTATGGAGCGAGATCCCAGTCATGAGGGCTATCGTATCGATGACCCTTGGGTCATTCGCTACTTGGATCCAGATGCAGCCTTCATGGACCCTCGTCGCTCCTTTACTGATCCATCGGACGACGCTGGGCCTTCATGCACTCGATGATGGATATGGACTGCTCCCTGCTACTGCTACTGAGGATCATAGATTATGGTTTATGCATTTTGTTTTTAGTTACTTTTATGTACTTGGTTTGTATTAGACTTATTATGGGCTGTGACTTTTGAGACTTTGGTAGTTCTATCAGTTTATGTCTTTATGACTCTTGAGACATTTGGTCATTATATCAGTTCATATGCAGTTTCTTCTCATATCTTTTGGTGTGTTTGCCAGTTATTACTTGTTTCATCTTAAATTGCTAAATGCCAAAAGGGGGAGATATGTATATTCTATATTCTTTTTGTCTATATATGCTTTTGGAAGAATGTTATTAACAGGCCAACAAGATTCACATCATTATTTACGGGGGAGCTAGTCTTAAGCTCGGCACTAATTATGGAGGAGCTATGCCTTTACATGTGTCCAGGTATGAATATTGAATATACAATTATTATTTTGTCAATTATCAATATGGGGGAGATTGTTGACACAAAGTCACAGTTAACCAAATATTGACAACATTGACTAAATAATACTTGTAATAATTCAGTACGACACACGACGATCGCATCCAGTTCAAGCTAGACGATAGCTCAGTTTTGCAAAATACAAGTCGCTTTTGAGTCTGTACTTTTATATTCATTGAGTCTAGACTGTTGTAAGCTGAGTTGTGCTGAGCTCTTGAGACTTGACCTATAGTCTATCCAAAATCCATAAAGCTCCACATCCAAAATAAGCCCATTGGACCTTAAGACCCATTCTGTGCTCTGGAGACATAGTTCGGGCCGAACTCTGCCTCCACACAGAGTTCGGGCCGAACTCTGTCCCCTAAAAATTAGCACCCTAATTTTTAGGGTTGGCTGGTTGCTAGTTGTCCAACGGCCAAATTTTTGAAAATTCCTACCAGAATTCTGGCCGAATTCTGCCTGCTAAAATCCTAAAAATAGGCCATGAATTCTCTTATTTTCAATCATCCCATCTTCTCTTCTCTTCTCTCTAAAGCTCAATATAAGCCATACCCTTCTTTATCTACTAGCCACAAGCTTCCTAAGTCTCGAGTGCTCAGCATCTCTCAGTTAGGAGTCTTATGCAAGAGTTCAAGAAGTCGTTTGGAAAATTCCAAGCATCGCCACTGCGATCCTTTGTAAGAAGTTGACGTGCTCTTCTGAAGAAAAGGCACGGGGTGTAACTACTATTTCACAAATAGTGGATTTAATCCTGAGCTAGAGTTCTCAGGCCTGGACTAGTCCTCCACGAGAGAAACCAGGTTAAAATCGGCTGTGTTTGCGTATGCTTTCTTGCTCCTTATTTATTTCCGCATTTACTCTGATTAGTTTTTCTTGTGAAAGAGTTTAAATTTTTAATTGGCTATTATCGCTATAAACTCTATTCACCCCCCTCTAGAGTTACCATCTGTTTTTCAGGGTGCATGTGCCTGTAGTTGGATGGGCACATAGGCCTTCTACTGCCACATGTCGCCCAAAAATAGGAGTTGGTTGCAATAAAAGCCACATAGCAGATAGGCTGTTAGAGAGAATCTTGAACTCCTTGAGACTTGTTCTGTAGTATGACTGAATCTTCAGCATGTAGCGTGCGCCTAGGCTCTTCACGGCTAAAAAGTCATATACGTGCCCAGAAATCACTGTCCTGGGTAGTGTATTGAGGAAATATGTAAGCATAAAGTTCATGCGCTCAGGAGAGAGTCTGTTGGCATACGCCTGATAAAGTAGTCTAACATGCACCTTTATGTATCTAGGCAATACGTGCCTGTTTATGTATCTAGGCAACACGCGCCTGTATTTCATTCTTCTAGGTTCATCCTTGGCACGAGAGTTGAATCATTCGATTTGACATCTCGAGAAAGATTCGACTCATTAGATGCAACCTGGGGGAATGACTAGGCGCGCCCGTATAGTTGAGGCACAAGTGGGGGGTGTGCCTGTATAAGTGAGGCATGACCAGTCGCAGAGGTGAGCCTTCATCGAAGTACGAGCAGAATGAGTAATCATGACCCCTCGATACTCATGTTGTAGCTGTCTTCGTAGCACAGGGATCGAAGTCTTTCTCCCAAATTGCAAGTTTGGGGTGTAAGTGATGTCATGCCTATAAGGACGCGCCTGTACGAGTGTGGCATGGATGGATTTATGGGTGTGCCTTACTAAGGCATGAGTATGGGGGAGGGGGTTGCACCCATATTAAAGCGCGAGCGCCTTTAATTATGACCCCTTAGCTTTCGTGTCATAGCTGTCTTTTCAGTACGGGAATCGAAGCAATCTGCTGGAGACGTAGATTTATGCTGAGGAGCGGGTTTGTATGGTACATGTTCTATGCTTCCACACCTGTACATAGCAGTTAGACGCCATTTATGCCATTTGTCCGTCGTTGACTAGTCGTTTAATCTAATGGAGAGTTGGTCGCTAGTGCGTTGCTAAGACGACGTTTGACTAATCCATTGCTGGTTGGATAACAAACTGTTGCTATTTAGTGCATCACCTTTTATTCTACATGTCGTCTAGTGTCCGACTACACGACGTTGAAAAAAATAACGAGGGGCCGTCTGCCAACGCCCTAGATCTGTCATATTTTTGTGTTCTAGACGTCGCTAATCCATTTTAACGGATCTAGGCAACGAAATCGTCTGTCACATAACACTTGTATTTTTGTAGTGGTCGTGTTGTTTGTGGATTACGTTTTTTATGTTGTAATCCATTGCTAGGTTTATTCTAACATATTTTTATGGTTTTGGGATGGATTTATCCGTTGCTAAACTTTGTAGTGTAGGCCAACGACTTAGAGTGAAGGGTTTGTGGTTGCACAAGCTTTCTTCTATAGTCGGATATAAAGCTATAACTTCCTTTCACGTTTATGTTAGAAGCTATTTATATGGCTAGCGACCCAGTTCAACAACAGTATAATTAAACCTACCGAGATCAACTAATACTTTAAGAATCTGGATACTAAGGTCATCTTCTATGGAGATTTCTAAAATTGAGTTTCTACCATACTTGGTATTGTACTTTAAGAATTTTTTTATTCTAGTTGTTAGAGTTTCTACATAGAAATTACACACAAAAATACTCTCCAATGGTTCTCCTTAAAAGGATCAATTTAATGAGATAAGACCCAATATTAATTGCTATGAGAGATAAAAAAGTTATATGAGAATTTCTACATATAGAAATCCTTATAGAAATTCTCCATCCTATATCACCACCACATCGGAGGAAAATTGAAATATATAGAACTCATGGTTGGAAGAAATTTTTTCTAGCATAACTGTTACAAATAGTTTCCTAAGCTATCTCCAATGGCATGCAAAATATGTGCGCCAGAACCGAGTGTTTGAGTCCAGTCTGGATTTCATAATAGCATATTTATAGAGTCCAAAAATCTAATTTTAATTATTTGATTTGATTTAATTTGTATGTCCATAATTGGTGCTGGGCTATTTTAGATATAATATGATTCTTATTTTAGGGTTCCTATTTATGAAATACTATTATAATCTAAAATAGGATATTGATGGAATATTTCAGGTATAATATGATTCCTATTTTATTTCTATTTAAAAAATCCTATTATGACATAAAATATGTTTTTCTTATCCAACATATATGGGATGAAGGTGGAGGCATAAAAAAAGCATAAAAGTTAAGATTCGGGGTGCTAGTCCACATGAGATTTAAGAGAAAGTCTGCACTTTGCTCTTAGGACTTTGTCATACAAGATAGAAGGAAAGAAGTGGTCTGATCTAAGAGTCGTCAACTTCGGTTAGGAAGATTGCTATGGATTGGTGAGTGATTTCAATTGTATTCTCTTTCTTTTCTTCTTGAGTGTGATGGGGGTGTTGAGTTTATTAGGGCAAAGGGTTTAACATTGCTTTTGTCAATCTTGTAATTTCATCTGAGTTATAAATATTGTGATTTGTCCAGGTGATGTAGTTACTGCTATATACTTATCTTTATCTGTGCTTGGTGTCCGTTAGACAGAGGTTGGTTATTTCAGGTGGGTTGTGTAAACCCTCTTCTCGAATTTCAAAATTATTTTATTTATTTATTTATTTATTTTATTTGCGTTTAAAAGTAAGTTATGTTGAAATTTCGTGAAAGATATTTTTGTGATTAATTTTGTATTTCAAAACTAGTTTAAAGATACTATTTTGATCTTAATAAAATATTTATTCTTGAAAATCTATTATTTTGTATTACAAAAGATTTTAATTTTGGACATTCTAAATATAGGCTTTCAAAATGGTTTCAAAAAACATAGATAATTTCTAGTAACAAAAATCGTTTTAAATAGAATTTTGGATTAATAAAGATACGTTTTAAATTATTTATTGCTTTGGTTTGAAAATATGTGATTTAATTTATTTTGATAAATACTAAATATTATTTAAAAAATATTATGTTGATTATTTATGTAGGACCTTGGGGGGGTGACTAGGGTAATAAAATGATTATCAACAATAATAACCAATTTAAAGGATAATAAAGGAAGAGAGACTCAAACACTCGATGTATCCTGGTAATCTCACACGGGCACTTCAAATCCGGAACTCTCTCCGGCTTTAATCCACTATTTGAGTAAATAGTTATACACGGTTTGGATCCGAAGAACTCGTCAACTTCTATGATGAGTTTGGATCCGAAGAGCTCGTCAACTTGTTACACCCGAGTTTTCTTCCGAAGGCTCGTCAACTTCTTACACACGAGTTTTACTTTGAAGGCTCGTCAACTTGAACTTGAGAAAGAAAGGTTTTGATCTTCTAGAACACTTTGAAGATCTAATATTACAACTCTTGAATACTCTAGCACTTTTGGTTGGATGACAAATTAAAGCTTTTTGTAGAGTAGCAATGGTAGAGCTCTTTGGTGGTTGAGAAATTTAAAGCTCAAGTGGATGCCTTCAAAGAGAAGACTCAAGAACTTTAAATAGAGCAACCAAGAGAGCTAGTCATTTAATGCTCCAAACATTCAGTAATTGGTATATCGTCGGTACCAATCGGAATTCCATCGGTATACCATTCTGTAATAGCAACGATAATAAATCAAGTTGCTGGAGCATTTAGTAAATCTAGTCATGCTATGGATTTGACCATTCAAAAATTCAAAGTATTCTTAAAATGGTATACCGCCGGTATGGACCGGTATTACGTCGATATGCCGAATTTGTAGAGAGAAACAATTATGGGAACAAAATTTGGTATACTGTCAGTATAAACCGGTATGCCGTCGGTATTCCAAATTTATAGACAGAAACTATTCTGTGAACACAATTCGGTATACCGTCGGTATGTCAAATTTGTAGACGGAGTTTTCTGTGCACAAAATTCGGTATGTAGTCGGAATAAATCGGCATAATGTCAGTATGTCGAATTCGTAGACAAAAAGTTTTCTGATCCCGAAATTTGGTAAACGTCGTTATGAACGGGTGTACCGTCGGTATTTCGTTCCTAAAAGGAAAATAGAAATTTTGGAAAGTAGGCTTTTGGTTTGTCATCCACCTTAAGTATTTCACAGTTTGTCCTAGACCTTGTATAGACTCTAGGAACTTGAATCTTTGAGTGCGAGCTATGAGTATGCTGATAACTTCTCTCCAGTCTTTTAGTCTTCTGAGAGGCTTATTGCAATGCCTTTGTTTTCACCGATCTCTTGTGGTTTGCCTAGAAAGGCTTTATTAGTGTATCTGATTCTGAAAATGATAGAGAAACTAAAACACAAAGATTCAGTTAATGTTATCAAAATCAATGTGCCAATAATTTATTTGATGTAGATTTAAATTCATATGATTTAAATTACTTGATAATATAGAGTACTAATTTAAATGGATTGTGATTAGATTAATGTTGATTTAAAAGTTTATTTGCTTTAAACCAAAGGGGAAGGGTTATCCAATCGGACTCGTAGTCCTTATCGAATTAGAAGTTCAATCCTATTTAAGGAGGCCCCTTCTTCTAATTTTATCCAAACAAATTTTATCCTACTAGCCACAAACCATCCCACAGCCATTACCACCAAGCAACCATTGTCACCAACCATCCAATCGCTCTGTCGTGCATCATGTTCGTGTCTATCACCATCCTTCCACTATTTTTATTTACTTATATTTACATTTTTTCTCATGTCGGACAACCCCGACACACCATATAATCCAAATACCACATTTTCTGTGTTGGACACACCCGACACGAACCACCAAAACCCTGATCTAACCCTCACCGTCCTGGCCGCCTCTCTGGACATGTCGTCGATGCCACGAACCGATCCAACCTACAACCCCTGACCGCCCGTGCTTTCCCGGACGACTGATCGCCACCTCCACCATTCCCAACAACGATCGACGACCACCGTCGTAACCTTACATCCTCCCTGGAAAGCAGCCATCGCCACCGCGGCCATCTCGGCCAACAACCCAAAACGATCGCCCCTATCAACCAAACCTAATTCTACAACCACACCACTTACCTGACGTCGGGCGACCATACGAACTGCCGCCACCACCGGTCTTCACTGCCGTAAACCATCAACCGTCGCGTTTGTGGTCCCCCGTGCTAGCCCGGTCTCTTCTTGTGGTCACCCCAGGCTAGGTAGCCACATCAAGCGTGCGAGCCCATATCCGTCGGACCCGTCTCCAGCCGTACCAGATTTGGCCCCAAAAACCACCGAATCCTGTCCTCTTCCCAGCCATCAACGTCTGTGCGCCAGAACAACTACTGCACCCGTGGCTAACACCGACCTCCCGTGACCACGCCACCTCCCGATCGGCCTCCAGCATGCTGCCATCGTTGCCTCATGCGACGCCCTACAGTGAGCATCTCTCGAACCTCTCCATCTCCTTCTTCTTTCTTCTTCAATTCCTCATAATATTTTCTCTCTCCGGGAAGAAGAGAACATGGGTTATATTGGATTTGGGCTAAATAATTCTATTATACTGGATTTTGGGCTTGGGCCTTGGACCTGAGCCCATTAGGAAATTGGTTTCAGTATTAGTTTTGGGCTTGATGTGGTGGGCTCAATCCAGGAAACCAAATAATAATTGTTTTTCTTTATATAGAGTGCTTTTTTTTTCCAAGTAGGCATATATAAATATTAATTATTTTGTTATATATAATGGGCTTGGGTTTTATTTATAAATACTATGTTATATATAAAGAGGCTGCAAATAGATGGGTTTTAATTGTTTGGGATTTAAAAAGTATTTTACAAAACATATATTAAATAAGTATATCTATTATCTTATATCAAGGATTTTATTTAGAGGGCATAACTATTTATGAAAAAAAGTTTTTTAAATAAACTTTGGACTAGGCCTTGATAATTATATATCTTTGGGCTTTTAATTGATTAATACTTTCCAATATTATTAATAAGGATTTATATTAATAAAATAAATATTTTCTTAAAAGATTTAATACCTATAATGCTTACAAATGTTTTCTTAATATTTATATATAAATAAAATATTTTTGGGCTTTTAAAATAGGCATAAATATTTTCTAAGACATGTTTCGACTAAAGGATTAACTTCTCCTAAGTCAAATTCTTCTAGATTAGAAATATTGATCATGGCTAATCGTGTTCATATTTTCTTTGCTACTTTGTGATTTCTGCACATCGACCCTAGCCAATTGGACTAATCTGGACTCAATGGGATTATCTATTCTGCCAGCTAAGGACCCTATGCGAGTACATTTCTTGTTTGTTTCCAGTATTGATACTTACTATATTTGCATGATTAGTGATGCATATTTGATTCTTGACATGTTCGTTACACAAATTAGAGGCATGTGGATATTAGTCATGATATTATGTTTTTATGTTTTGTCGTACCGTATTTTGTGGCCTATTATCGTAACTTAATCCATGTGTAGTAGTCTGGCAGTTAGATATGTGATTAGACCTTAGACCATAGTTTATTTTATATTTCATGCAACGTAGACATTGATGATGCAAATCCTATGCAGACCTTGCAGTGTAACTATCCAGATCGATCACATATTGAAAGGTGTAGTTCAAATCACGTAGATAGTATGTTTTTTGTTCTCATATAGCTCTTGTTAACTATTTCGCTTTACTCTCACTACAAAAAAAGTGTCTTTTGGGGACGACACTATTAGGAACACTAGTCTAAAAAGTCCTAAAAGTGTAGTTCTAGGGACGATTAAATTCTTGGTAACAAAAAGTTGAATTTTTTTGGGACAGATTGTGAAAATGGATCACTATTTGGGACTAATAAAACTTTTCGTTCCAAATAATTTACATTATCGTCCTAAATAGATCGGCAGAAATGCCAAACATTTGGCAGCTAATTGCCAAATTTTAGGGGGGGAACGTTTCCCTCCACATGTTACCATTATGACCATTTGATCAGATGACCTAAATCTAGACCGTCCATCACAAAATCATTCACAACTTATTCACCATTTGATCAAAACCAACCTAAATATCTCTCTCTCTCCGATCAAAAACTATGGCTGCTACTCTCCGACCTTTGCTCTCTCTCTCCGACCTTTCAACCCTAGGTGCTCCAAACTCTCTCTCCCCCCCTTATCGCCACTCCGACCCCGAGCCAGGCCTCCGCCACCACCGCCCTCATCTCATCGGTGCCACCACCCCAACCACCTCTCTCTCTCTTTCATTCATCGTCGCGATAGATTCTAAGAATGACCACTAGGTAAGAAGTTGTTGTTGTTGTTGTTGTTCTTCTTCTTCTATTTTTTCAATCGGATCGATCTGATGTTCATTTGGTCTAGATTTTGAATAGGAAAGGGGGTTTTGCTTAGACCATGCAAGGAAGAACTAATTAGGGCTCCATGGAATGAGAACTTACTGTTCGGTTATGTTAGGAAATTTGGCTAGGGTTCTACCGGCGATGCACTTCTTTTTTCTTCAGTTGTGACTGCAGTTTCGATTGTAAGTCTTCTTCTTCTTCTTCTTCTTTTTGTATTTTGCCCTTCAATAAAGCTTGAGTTTTGCATCAACAAACTATTAATGATACTCGAAGCGAAGGCTTCATGAACTTGTGTTAAGGTTTTTTGTACTGTATGGAGTATGGGAACTATGTAATATTGGGGTGACAAGAAACTAGTTGTAGTTTTGCTGGTTAAGATAATATTTTGGGTGGAGTATAACTCAGGTGATCTCGAGTTAGAGATCTACCAAAAATATTTGTTTACCAGTAAGAGTGGTCCCCTTCCAGATTTATCCATTAACAATGCACCTATGCAAGTCATTGGAAACTGTATCAGTATCGACCGTATCGGTATTGGATCCGGACATGCCAAACCGTATCAGTATCGGTTGTATCGGATCGGGTATCGGCCGATACTTTAAACCATGGGCCATGAATAAAAGAGTTCAGAAAAGTACCACAAAGTTATACTAAGAATAAGAAACTATTTCTGCCTTTTTTATTGGTATTTCTCTATATTCAGAAGTTGATATTAGAAAACAGAAATGGTCTAACCATCTTTTTCTATAATGTTAGATCTTTTACAGGTGAGGTGATAAACTGATTGCAACTTTGCCACAAGTATTTTTTTTTCCCATAAGTATTGATTCATTGCATCTCTAATCAACCGGGATGGTTGGGGTGGGGTAGAGATTGGTGGGGAATATATTTTAACGTGGTCTTTTGAAATCTATTTAAACCCCCTCGTTTCAGCCTGAATTCACTCACACACCTAATTGGCTATTTGCAGCATTTGAAGGTTTGTATCTCTTCCTCTCCTTTTCTGTCTTTTCAATATACTTCTTATGTTTCCTGCAAATTTATTTCTATTTTGGTACTACTTGTCTGGTCTTATGCCTTCCACCTGTGCTTTTTGGTTTGACTGAATGCACAACATATATACCTGGTTTGAATACTTTCTTGCATATGAATCTGATCCACATTTCATTGTTCACATATACAGTTCTAATCTCCCAAATTAGCAAAGAATGAAACAACTATCTTACGATCCAACAGATGAAAATTTTGGGTTTTGCTGAAATAGGAGAATCTTTATAGGAAGTACTACTCTCACATTTGCATGACACACAATGACAAATACAAATGTATGAAACAAGAATGCACCTGACAAATATATATACCTTTCTCACTTTCACACCAAAGTCGGAAGTATTGCAAGTAGTTTTAGTTTTCTGCTTGTGTTTTGTTTGTGCAATAGCAGTCTCTCTGAAGAAGACATACATATAAGGCTTCCGAGGTTCAAGAAAGGAGGAAATGATGTCAAGGTTGGTGATCAACACGGTCTATAATTTTGTGCCTTGCTCACCTTCTTCTTATTATTATTCTATTTGTGGTATGTGTCATGAACAGTCATGTGGCTTATTGGCGATGAAGTTGGGAAACTCAAATTTGTTGATTTTTTATTTGCATCTCATTAGTCAAATGGGATGACCATGACATCCAAAGTACTATTTGTAGGACCGATTGTAGGAACGAGTTGTAAAGCGCAATACTCTAGAGGGGGGTGAATAGAGTAGGCAGCGGAAATTAACTATTTAAAAATGTTAGTAACAAGATCACAGATAATATATCACAGATATGTAAATGAAAAGTAGAGAGTAGAGAGCAAACGCAAACACAAGGATGTATACTGGTTTCCCTCTGTTGAGGACTAGTCCAGTCGGTAGAACTCTTGCTACCAGTTGAATCCACTATGAAAAATCACCACAAGTTTTCATCCGAAGATCTTGCAACTTCTACAACGCGAGCTTTGATCCGAAGTACTCGACCAACTTCAATTGTGAAGTGTGTAACTTCAATCAAGCCTCCGATTACAACCACTCTGAAGCTTCTAGACCGTACCGCACTGGCAAATCGACTAGAGGATTGTAACTGGCTTGGGATTTGAAAATGAAAGCTCAGAATACTTTGGAAGAAGTAGTAGGCTGATAGAGAAGAGATATGAAAGTGAATTGGTAAGTTGAAATGATCGAAATCCTTCTCTATTTATAGTTTTTCCAAAGGCAGAATTCTGACAGAATTCGGACAGAATTCGGGCAGAACTCTATGAGCAAATCTCGGTGGGATCCGTAACTGCAGGAAGACCAAGTTCAAAAAGCAACGTTCACTAACTGAACTCTGGCCGAACTCTGGCCGAATTCGGGCCAAACTCTGGCCGAATTCTATCCGAGTTCTGTTGGAGTTCTGTCAGGGTTTTTGCAAAATGGTTTTGGGCTTTTTGAAAAAGTCAAACAGTTAGGAAGAAGTTTGGGCTTTTGTAAGTGGGCTTATTTTCAAAACGAAAGGGCATTTTGAAAACATTTCTTGGGTAGCCTATTTGCCAGTACGATGCAGTGTACATCGTATTCCTAGACTCAATAAATATACAAAATTATATTGATGAAATAGGAAAACCAAGAGCCCTTTGATGACGCCTTTCTTCAAATATTTGAGCAGACTTGAAGACGCCTTTTTCATTTGACGGCAATCGTCCAAAGATAAATAGATCTGGAAATCTGAATACCTTTCGGAGGCTTCGCCCCCGAACCCCTGACGGGGGGTGCTGCCCCCTCGACCCCTGTCCGCTGACCGGGCAGCGAAACCCCCGATGTGAGGCCCCGGATAGGTCGTTAGGCGGTTCAGAGAAATCTTCTTGTATGACGCCGTCTTTGGCCCATCAATAATTCTCTATTACATATGTCCTGGTTTGACAAAGCTTGATCATGCTTACAGCATGTCTACAAATACATGTTAGACAAACAAAACCAATATGATACAAGCATAGCAATATTGATATTAGGACAATGCTAAGATTAGAACAATGCTAAGTTAAGTAGCAACATGATAGTGATTACATGAATATTAGTGACGTTATTACGTTAAACTTAATTGATTAGCCATATTCAAAAACATGATATAATCATTGGGCTAACAATCTCCTCCTTTTTGATTATGGCAAATCCTTTAAGTTTAATATATATACAATAGATGCATGTATCACTAATAAACACATAATACTAGAATATTGTGTGCTGACTTAAACTTATTTCTCCAACTTAAACTTATTTCTCCCCCTTTGACATGATCAAAAAGAAGCTCCCCCGTAATTAAAGCTAAAATGAAATCAAGCATAAGTAAATGAGGAAAGCAAAAATAATCATGATCAAGGATTAGGAGAACAGTGTAACGGCAAGTTTAGAAATGAAATGCATAACTAAGAAATAAAAACTTGTCAACACAGTATATAAAAAAAAAATCAATCAAAACGCAATATAGTTGGTTGAACTTAAAAAAAATTGAAATCAATCAATACATAGTTTACCAACTAGAAAACCAAAAATGAAAAATGTTTTGAATGTCATTTGACCAAAAAAAATCAATATAGTAGGAATCAATCATTGGTCATAACTAAATCATGAGGAATAGAAATTCGCAGATCTAGTATATGTAAAAGAATCAAAAAATATAATGAGACTTTCAACAATGATCACAAAAAAAATATGATTCATAATTTGCCCATACAAATTAGTGAATCAATTCCATAAAGAGTATAATCATCGAAAAGAAATCAAAATATGTATACTAGAATCTATGCAAAATCTATACCAAAATTCATGCATTTGAATTCAATTACCTTAGCATGATATATATCCATCAGATAAATATGAAGGTAATGAAGACAAAATACTTGAGAAGGAGAAATTCAGTCGACTTGAATGCTCCCCCGCAAAGTATGATCAGTCTAAATATAGATAATCATGAACTTTGAGATAAAATCTCAATAAGAAATGCCAAACCAGTTTAAACTCAAAAGGATTATCAATAAATTAAATATATATTTGGCAAGATAACTTTTAGAAACTCAAATGAGAGAATTAAAAGTAAATAATAATAATAATAATCATATATTCTCTCATAAACTCAATACAAATCCAAATATCATGAACAACTCAACACGATATTAGGTAAAAATATATATATATATATGTCCATGATGAACTAGGTATATCACATATTAAGGGCATAAAAGAATTGAAACAATTAATTTGCGCCCCCTTAAAATATGCGTATATAGTTCAAAAATAATTTATATGCATGAAATAGATATAATAAATAATCATAAGATCCAAGGAAAATCCAAGATATGTATCTTTTCTTTCCTTCGATCAAATGCATATAAAATTCCAAAAACAAATAAATATCATCTTTAGGCAAAAGAAAATATCCAATAAATAAATGCTTAAAGATGAACAAACAAAATATATCTCCAATATATATATATAAGAATATTTCAAGACATTAAAGATTTTGAAAACTGTCATTAATAATAACATTTGAGTACCAAACAGATTCAATAAATCAAAAATCAAAAATACTTTTCAAAAAAAATGGAATTTATTACGAAAAACTGTCATAATAAATGTTCGAATGCGTCCATTTAGTCCTTAGACTGAAAGCTGGCGATTCGAATCACAAAAAATTTCAATAATAGAATCCATAAATCATAAATAAATCCATTTGAACAAATAAACATAACTAGTTAAATGTCCAACAAAAAGTGTATTCTAGATATATGGCATGTCAAGGGGATAATTGATTTGAAACAATTAACTACTCCACCTTTACATGGCTATATCCAAGAAATAATAGTATTGACAAAAATTAAAAAAATTCAGAGACATATTTTCAGAAGTAGAAAATTAATTCAAAAATATTAGGACTTCTTATCAAAGTTCATTTCTTCTCTTTTAAAGGCCTTAACACGGTGTTTACCTGACAACCGTAAGGTTTAAAGAAAAGAAACGCTTTGAGAGAGAGACATTCAATATGATGACTTCTCCTTCACAAAGAGTTACTGCTATAAACAGTAAGTAACTTGAATAAAAAGATAATAATATAAAGCTCAAAAACATGAATATTACGAATATTACACAAGCTAAAGATGAAATCACAATACCATAATATTCAATGAGTAGTCATGAATACAAAAAATAATCATCTTTAGACAAAAGAAGAAATATCCATTAAATGAACATTAATATCCATTAAATGAACATTAAATGAACATTAAACTAAAAATAAAACAATCAAAGGATATTTCAAATTTGCATGATGAATAATCGTATAAGTCAAAAGATGACATAAATTGATCTATGCTATAGAATCTCATAATCGACAAGATAGATCAACATATGCTACCTTTTGTGAAAATATAAAGAGAGAATATTATTCATCAAATCTAAAATTCAAAATCCATCAGATAATAATTGCAACTAGATCTCAATAAATCTTTAGTTTAAAAAGCGTCGATCAATCTTGGGTTAGCTGTAGAGGTACTGTCCCAGCTAACGGAGGTTCACCGGAGAACACTTAAGTACCGCTTCGCTTCGACCGTAGTCGTGGTGACAGACAGACCTTTTGTAGGCTTGTACCCAAAACAAATCTCTTCTTTAATAACCAAGGATTTAAGAAAAATTAGTGCAATATGAAATACAATATAGTCTATGGACTTGAAAAAAATCTAGAACAATATAGCATACTGTATAAGATGTATAAATTACATTTATCCATATGTGCTACTAAATCATTGGGTAACAATATAAAAACATTTGTAAAACAAAATGTAGAACCTAGATACGTTGATGTATTCTGGAACCTAGAGGACTGGGTTCAGTACCTTGGATCCAGAACTAGACGATAGTTACAAGTACACCTTAATAAATCTTAAGTCTATAAAGTATTGATCACTTCGGGTTAGCTGTAGGGGCCGGTTCCCAGCTAGCGGTAGTCTGAAGACTAGTGCACCGTGTCGCTTCAGGCTATTTACAGCTGTATGACAGAAGGACCCTTTCGGCTTGTTCCCAAAATGATTTCTACTCTTAAGAACTTAGATTCAAAGGAATATATGCAGTATCATCGAACATCATCGAAATCCAGAATCACTAAAAGTAAATATCCAAGGAATGGTTTATCAAGATCAAGATATTAAAAATATCACGTACCCAAAATGTCAACCAAAAAGCCAAGAAAATAAAAACATCATTAAAAGAGGCTTTGAGAAGAAACTAATAAAGAGAAGTACATGAATTTGTTCAAAAAGAATCAATAGCTAAAGTATGAGATAAGCACAAGTTTAAAAACTACTTTTAAAAATAATATAGAACTTGTACTTAACTCATATATCCCTATAAAGATATTTATACAGTATAAGAAACATGAGCAATATATAAATGAAAATGAATTATTCATGTATCATTAACAATCATAAAAAAAATCACAAGATCAAAAACATGCATAAATAAACTTTATCAGACAAAGATGTAATTGATTCATAAGAAATTAATCAAAATAAAATATGAGAATCAATAATGAATATATTATGCAAGCACAAGGTTAACATAAAAATATATGTATATACTTTTCAAGTAAATAGAATACTTGTGCTAAACATACATACTCACAAAATATCGATCAAAGTAAATATGACATGTTAAAGACAAATCGGTAAGAAGTGACCATTAAAAAAAAATATTAAAGACGAAGAGTCAAAGCCAAAACAAAATTAAGCACTTATGCATCTTCAAGAATAAAGATTAAAAGTAAATAGCTTACATAGACAAATGTGTCACACTAGTAAAAAAAAAATATACTATATAGTGTGAGCTGATCATTTAAGCTAGACAATAGTCATGCTAAGATTATATCTCACATTGATTCAAATAATAAACAATTTAAAAGATATCAATGAAAGCTAATAGCAAGACATCAAAAAGAACATGCTAGATATTAGAAACTATTTAGTAAGCATGTTACCGAAGTGGTTCTAGTGACCACACTTCTGTTGGTGCAATTGCATGGAAGATGACCTTTGTAGCTTTGCAATCACCAACATGTTCCATGGTTCTATTTGATATGAGAAGCTTCACCTGCAATATTAGGTGAAGACTTTGGTATCCAATACTTGGATCCACATTTGTTAGCTTTGGGAACCCATTTGCACAAGTTCATATCAACTAGTTTTCTAATCTGACAATGATTAGAAACATGTCCATTCATACCACAATAATGACAGAAAGAATTAACATTAGTACTATGTACAGCAATATGAGAATGTGCAGTAGTGTGATATGATGTACGTGGATACTTGTAATAGAAAGCATGGTTGTGTGAAGCTTTAGCTTTGCTTGCTTCCTTTCTAAAAGATCTGACATGTGTGACTTTGTGATGTGCTAAGTGTCCTGTGTTAGACTGAGTCGTAGGTTGTATTACCTGCTTCCCAAGTCTAATCTCTAACTTTTTAGAGTTAGCACAGATCTCATCATACTTAGCAGAAAGAGCATCAATTCTATATGAAGCAATAGAATACTTCTTCTTTTCTGATTCTAATTCCTCCTTAAGTTTAGCATTTTCTTGAGTGCTTTTCTCAATGCAATCAAGTGCCTCATGCAATCTAAACTTCAGTGTGGAAATCTCAGTAGAATTATCAGAAGTAGAAGTATCTCTAGCATCATTCAATAAGCAAGTAAGCTTTTCAATCTCACGCTTATAGGATCGAATATCCTTTCTAGCTTGCTTATATTTATCTAATACTTTCTTGTGTTCTTCTAACAGATCACTGAAAGCATCAGATAAATCATCATAAGAAAATTCACTCTCTCCAGAAAAAGAAATATTTTGTACCTCGTTAGATAATGCCATTGAGCATAAATTTGCAGCTTGATGAGGTCTCTTTTCTTCTTCATCATCTTCTTCTTCTTCTTCTTCAGAAACGCTTGCTTCGCTTTCACACCATATGCCCGATGATCTTCCTTCATTTAATTGTTCACAGTGACTCTCCTTTCTTGTAGTAGTACAATCTTCTTGGATGTGGTCTATCTTCTTGTAGTTTTCACATACAAGCTCTTCTTCGTATAAGGGATGATGCTGTACTTTAAATCTAAATTTCGTCATGCAAATATTTGCATCATTATGAAGATTATCCTTCTCTCTGGAGTTACTAGCTTTGCTTTCATACCTGTACTCATAAGTAGCTTCAAGAACTTTCCAAATTTTATGAGATGTTGTGCAAGTAGAAATAAGATTGAATACATTTGTGTCTACAGCACAATAAAACATTTGCATAGCTTTTGCATCAAGGCTAGCTAACTTCTTCTCTTCATCCGTGTAACTATAATAAGGCTTATTGATTATGGAGGAAGTAAGAATAGAAGTGATAGTAGGCTTTTTATAGCCGGTGACAACAATTGACCATAAGTCAAAATCTAGAGACTTTAAGTAGAAGCTCATCCGTGTCTTCCAATAGCTATAGTTTGTTCCATCAAATAGTGGGAGTCTATTTGAGGATTGCTCTTCAGTTGTGAAGTACATACTTGCCATATGTGATATAGTGATCTATGTAACAGCAGTTATAAAATAACAATATTACCTCGCTTTACCTGTATAACCCGATCTGATAATGAGGATTTGCTCCAAGGATGTTAAGCCAAAATATCTATATACGGAGCACCACTAGATGGAGAGCCTGCTCTCTAGTTGCAGAACCTGCTTTGATACCAATTGTAGGACCGATTGTAGGAACGAGTTGTAAAGCGCAATACTCTAGAGTGGGGATGAATAGAGTAGGCAGCGGAAATTAACTATTTAAAAATGTTAGTAACAAGATCACAGATAATATATCACAGATATGTACATGAAAAGTAGAGAGTAGAGAGCAAACGCAAACACAAGGATGTATACTGGTTTCCCTCTGTTGAGGACTAGTCCAGTCGGTAGAACTCTTGCTACCAGTTGAATCCACTATGGAAAATCAGCACAAGTTTTCATCCGAAGATCTTGCAACTTCTACAACACGAGCTTTGATCCGAAGTACTCGACCAACTTCAATTGTGAAGTGTGTAACTTCAATCAAGCCTCCGATTACAACCACTCTGAAGCTTCTAGACCGTACCGTACTGGCAAATCGACTAGAGGATTGTAACTGGCTTGGGATTTGAAAATGAAAGCTCAGAATACTTTGGAAGAAGTAGTAGGCTGATAGAGAAGAGATATGAAAGTGAATTGGTAAGTTAAAATGATCGAAATCCTTCTCTATTTATAGTTTTTCCAAAGACAGAATTTTGACAGAATTCGGACAGAATTCGGGCAGAACTCTATGAGCAAATCTCGGTGGGATCCGTAACTGCAGGAAGACCAAGTTCAAAAAGCAACGTTCACTAACTGAACTCTGGCCGAACTCTGGCCGAATTCGGGCCGAACTCTGGCCGAATTCTGTCCGAGTTCTGTTGGAGTTCTGTCAGGGTTTTTGCAAAATGGTTTTGGGCTTTTTGAAAAAGTCAAACAGTTAGGAAGAAGTTTGGGCTTATTTTTAAAACGAAAGGGTATTTTGAAAACGTTTCTTGGGTAGCCTATTTGCCAGTACGATGCAGTGTACATCGTATTCCTAGACTCAATAAATATACAAAATTACATTGATGAAATAGGAAAACCAAGAGCCCTTTGATGACGCCTTTCTTCAAATATTTGAGCAGACTTGAAGACGCCTTTTTCATTTGACGGCAATCGTCCAAAGATAAATAGATCTGGAAATCTGAATACCTTTCGGGGACTTCGCCCCCGAACCCCTGACGGGGGGCGCTGCCCCCTCGACCCCTGTCCGCTGACCGGGCAGCGGAACCCCCGATGTGAGGCCCCGGATAGGTCATTAGGCGGTTCAGAGAAATCTTCTTGTATGACGCCGTCTTTGGCCCATCAATAATTCTCTATTACATATGTCCTGGTTTGACAAAGCTTGATCATGCTTACAGCATGTCTACAAATACATGTTAGACAAACAAAACCAATATGATACAAGCATAGCAACATTGATATTAGGACAATGCTAAGATTAGAACAATGCTAAGTTAAGTAGCAATATGATAGTGATTACATGAATATTAGTGACGTCATTACGTTAAACTTAATTGATTAGCCATATTCAAAAACATGATATAATCATTGGGCTAACACTATTTGGTACTTATGTCTTATATTTGGTCTGTTGAACTTTGAGTTAGCTAGTTTGAGATCATTTCACAATGACATAGCTTGAACAAGTTGATTAAGCAGAGTCAGGCTTGTTGAACATCAATATTAGCTTAATCAAGCAGGCTCGATCAAACTGCATTATTTATTGGCTAACAATCCAAGGTTGGACTTTGCCATGTTCGAAGCTTGAACAAGTCGATTCTGTTGGTTCCATAACCGACTAGTGATCGGTTCGACACTCTGCATCTTCTATGTAACTAACATTGGCATCTTAATTACTGCATTTGCAAACTTATATTTGACCGGTGAGGTTGTCACCATCGCCTTGTGATTGCCAGCCATACTGGAGTAATTCCTTCTGAATATATAGTTGCATGCTTCAACTTGTCTATAACACGTTAGATAAATACCATGTTAATAAATATGAACTTTCTTATGCAAGAAAGTTTATGGTGAATTTTTTTTACTGCATCATAAGACTACTGGCTATTACCTGTTTGACAACAATAAGGTTACTGCTACAATTGGAAAGAGTTCAAATTTTGATTATAGTGGATGGACTACTTCCGATATATTAATGATACCCTTGATATATTTATAATATGTTCAGGATGATCAAAATTATTAAACACATGGAAATAAATCTCAGTAAACAAATATCCTTGGATAATAGACTTTGTATCCTGGGATAATAGACTTTGTATTCAGTTACAAACATTTTTATTTGTATTCGATATCATGAAGATCCATAAACATTTTATTTGTATTTTTTATTTGTATTTCTCTTTTGACAAACACCAGACTTTTTCTATGTGGTATTTACTGATGTGTTGCTAGTCATATTTTTTGTGTAATTATTACTTTATAGCTACACCTTGTTCAATGTGGTATTTACTGATGTGTTGCTAGTCATATTTTTTTCTAATTCTTGTTTTATTTTCACTATGATTTTGTCTGGAAGGTTCACATAAAGAAAATATGCTGAATGATGGTCTTGAGCTGTTAGGTAACAAATAGGAAACTTGTCTCAATTTTTTTAATGGATAACTATTTGTGGAAAATTATTATTTTTTAAAAAAATTCAATTACATGTACTAGTTGTCCTACCTTCTCCACCAGGGTTGATATAAAGCTACTCTGCCAAGGTTGTAGTGACGTACGCTCTAGCTGACAAACTAAGGAACTAAAGATACAAAATATGATACATGGGTACTGACTTTATCTTGCTATTCAAAAGACATGCAAATATTGGCTATGCTTGAGGTACTTGCAACCCCAAAGACTGTAGAATGAAACAATGTCTATTCATGAGAATATGTTCTTAGCACTTGTTTTTTCTTAGGACATGAAATAATGTCTATTCAATTAACTAGAGTTAGTTTCTAATAGCAGCAGTTGCGTATAAAATGAATTAACTTAACCATTTATTGTGGGTAACAATATTTCAATTCGAAGACCAGCTGGAAATTATTTACATGGTGATATGGACACTAATAGTACACCTTCGTGTAGCTTTTTTGAGGAAATACACTGTTTGTCAATTAGATTTCTGTTATGGTAGTTTGAGCAATCTATGAACTGGCAAAACCATTATACGACCTGGCCTACTTTCTATATGCCAACAGGACCATGAAAAGTTTTACATGTCATCTCCTCTGGTTTGCCAGATCTTTCTTCTTAATACCCCTCAGCATTTTATAGCTTCTGCTTGACTATTTAAGGAATTTGTTTAGTCGTGATTCCTTTTGTACATTTCTGTCATACTGCCCTAACCTTGGTATATAAGGCTTGTCTAACGTAATACTCTCTTAATATCACCAGGCTCGGCCCAGGCGCAGGACAGCCTGGGCCACAACCCAGGGCCCCAAAGGAAAAGGGGGAACCATTTATATTTGTAGTTTTTTTTATGTTTGGCCACAGGCTTGCAGCTTAGACCCAAATGCTGCTGCTATTAATATCCAGAGCATTAAATATGGACCATGTGGTCCAGGTTTCAAAGCCTAACGGTGGGTTATTTTTTTCAATGCAGGTGCAGGAGAAGAAGAATTGACAGGAGTTTACAAATTACACGCGGGGCGGCGGGAGAAGAAGAATCGACTGGGGACAGTTGAATGATAGTTCTAGAGAGAAGCAAAATCGATTCATCTTTCCATTCTTTTTTATGTTTTCTATATTAAGACATTAGTTACTGGGAGATTTTTCTATCTTCTGATCTTCTTATATTTTTATATTCTAGACAGAAAATCCAAGGAGGAAAGAAGCGCTGGTGGTGGTGGAGATAGTTGGCGTTGAGAAATACATGAGAATTGTTGATTTATGGATGGGGCACTGTAGGCTCAAGGTTATTGACTTCTTTCTTTCTCTACTTCTTTCGGCAACTTATATGTTTGATGAAATGTTATAGAGATTGGATTCATACTAATGGGGTCACTATATTAGAACTTATAGAACACATATATAGTGACATATTCTTTGCACCACTCGTGGCCTTTCTTCAAATATTTGGAGAGTTTCTATTTCTGCCTAGGTCTCTTCATTTGGTGAAGAATAGCCCGTCCTAATTTTCTAGTTTCTGTGCATAGCTGTTATGTAACTACTAACTAGATTAGGAACATAATTGTTCTTAAGTGTTATTTTTTACTTTGCTGCTTTTGCATTGTAGTAAGCTCTTCTTGTGAGAAAATAGTTTTATATGAATTTTAATAGTCTTTTCTGAGAAAGGAATATCTATCTTACTGCAATGCAACTGGAAGAAGTTTTTCCTCTTATTTGCATATTTCTTAAATGTTTAGTTTGTCTGCAAAGGTAACTATAATTTAGTATGTGTGTTCTTGTATTTAGTGTTCCATAACTCTTTTGATTTGTCAATTTTGTATGTTGCCAATTGAGCCCTTAATGTTAATACCGCATCCCATTTGCCATTAATATTCTTTTATTGTTCAATCTGGGTATTGCAAATTTTTTTCTGAATTCAAAATGTAGTGATTTATTAGCTCTAGATTTTTTTGTATTGATTATATCTCATGCGATTAGTAATTACAGGCAAGTTCTGTATGGGTCGTCTCAAGTTCTGTATGATGTTTGGTGGCTACATCTTTTAAAAAAAATAGAACAAGAAACTAGTGAATGACTGGCAAACCTCATCTAGATCTTACAATTTATATATTGAGATGAACAAAGTACTTTGTTTGATACACTTAATACCATTCAATTTAAAAGCTGTATTATGTTCCCTGATGGGACCATGTTTTTTTTAATATTTTCATGTACCTTTTTTGAGTACTATTGTTATTAATAAAATTTATTCATGAAAAAATAATTGGCGTGTATAAAAAAAAGGGCACAAAATTATTTTCCTGCCCTGGGCCTACTACACCTCAGGACCGGCCCTGAATATCACTATAACAGAACAATATGATGTAAATGTGTGGATTGGCATATAAGGCGGGCAAGTGTCAGTAGTATAGATCACATATGTCTTACTTAACTTCTATTAACTTAACCAATTAGTGTGTGGATTGGCATTTGGTGAAGGAATAAGTAAAATGAGGTATTGAGCTTGTCTTTGCTTTGGTTCATTCCTATGCATGTCCTGGGTGTCATGGGGTTATGACAACCATCAAACATTGGGACAAAACCTCAAGGGATGTCATGGGGTTAATAGAATGGGGTTAATGACAACCATCAGATATTTGGTTCCTTGCCATGCTTTGGTTCCTTCCCATGCATGTCCTGGGTGTCACGGGGTTAATAGAATTCTCTGTTTTCTCTTTTTCTGGCCTGATTTTTTGACTGAACTTTTTATATTGTTTGTACAGATTTTAACTTTTACATTGGTTTTTTTTCCAGCTTGTTACTGTAATTCTTGCTAGAATAATTGTAGTTCCCATTTAAAATGTTTCTCATTTTTTTTCGTCTTCACTTAAAGCTTCCTTTTTTACTTGAAGTTTTCTTTGTCACTTGAAGCTTGTTTTTGTACATTATTTTTTTTCTATTTTTTTTGTACGCAGGACTGTACAATTTTTTTAAACATTCACAAACTAATGTAGTCTAGTTTGTACAGTTTGGAAGAACTTGTCTTTCTTTCTGGTTGTTCGTGTACAGTTAGCAAGTTGCTAATACATTGACATATCTTCATTTGCAGGTCCTTCAAAAGCATTCTGGATATGCTAAAATGATGGACGACGATCATGTGATGGAAAAAAATTTGGGTTAATTTTCTGGGTTCATGTGGGATATACTAATGTTCAAAAACATGGTGTTGTGCTTAATAGGTTCAGAATTTTGTATGTAATGGTGGAGTCAATGGGTTCATTTTATAACTGATGGTGTGGGTGATGTATTGTGTTTTGGATTTATTTTGGAGATGGTGGTTTAGGATGCTTAATGTTAAGCTTTTTGTTGTTTATCAATTGATCATATATAATTATATATAGATTTTGTTGTCTTCTACTTAATGGTAAAGAATGTTTGATGTTGTTAAGCTTTTTTGTATTGGAGCTCTGATACCTGGAGATATATTTGAGGACAAACTTGACAACGGCCATGATCATATGAATTATGTTATTTGTATTTAAATTGTATGTTTTATAGCTGAAAAATACAAACAATAATTTCATAAGTATTACTTTTGGGACGGTTATGTAATTGTCCTAGATATAAACGACATCCTTTTGTAACGCTGGCAAATTTGTTTAGGACGGATGTTATTCGTCACAAACTCTTTTATTTTGGGACAGTTTTGTAAACCGTCGTAAACATATAATAACTCAAACTCTTTTGGTACGGCTAGATTTTTCGACCCTAAAACCAAATTAGGAGGCATTTTCCGTCTTAAAACTTTTTGCCACGCCACCCTAATCGCACCGTCACTTACCGTCATAAAATTCGTCCCAAATTACAATTTAGGACTGATATGGATCTTTTTAAGACGGATTTTTGGCGTCCCAGAAATACACTTTTTTTGTAGTGTCTCCATGCCATGATGTACTGTCACGACCCGTACCCTAGAGTAAGGGCACGAGAAGTGGGTACGTCCATCCTACGCCGCAGTGTCGACGGTAGAACGCTGTCCTAGGTCAATCATCTAACAATATAAGGTACCTGTACAGTATATACACTCCGAATGGAGGTGATATAACAAATACAGTCTCAATCACATCTAAGGTAGAATACGATAAAAGATAGATAGATAAAACTGAAATCCACAAGAGATACAGCAGATAGAAGTCCAAGTGTCTAAGATATCACAAATCCAGAAACATCTCAAATCTCAAATACAGTAATCCATAGAGTAAATACAACTCAAGATAACTGAAACTAAAATAAGAAAAACTCTAGCTATCTACTCCAACCTCTACTGTGTCTCCTCTAGGCTAGCAGGTAACCTCCAAGCTATCTATAAAATTTATCAACAGGTCCAGTCAGGACGGGAGTGAGCACAATCCATCTCACGCAGTTCATAATATGACAGGATATATAAATATGCAATAGAGTAAGATACATGAAACGCTGCAGAATATACATGAAGCAAAAGAGAGAGCTGTAATGTAAATAGATACTATAAATAGAGAACTAACAGTGAACTAGTGATTTAGAGTACAAGACGAACATGTGAATGGCTTGAATTTGCACACGAGTAATCTAAGAATTTGCACATGAGTATACTACTTTGGAATTGTTCACATGACCATTTATACTCTCCCGTACCCCAATCAATACACAAGGATCCATACAGGTTATGTTATTGCACATGATATCACATGAAGGCCCATAATAGGGTGCACATGATTATATACATGAGGGCTCCGTGAACATGAGAGTACATGAATCACGAGAGTGGACATGAATGGTGAAAGCACCGGAGTACATGATAAAAGTGAAACGCACATGACATACTGTAACCCGATGCTCTCGAAGGGGATAACATCTCATGAAGGGATCCATATAGTACCAATCAGTGTTAACATCGTGACAGCATCAAGTAAAGTAATCTAGAGCGTAAATGTAAATCCTATCAAGTATGAAACGGTCAGAGAATGTACTCGCCTGGTATCTGAATGTCTGAAGTGAATATACTGTCCGGGATAAGATATCTGACTCCTATTTAGAACAATACAAGTTACAAGGTGTTCAAGTTGTAATAAATGAATTTCTACAAGCAATCTATATTATTCTAGGCTCTTCTAAGTCAAGTCAACTCTAGGTCAACTCTGGTCAACAACTAGTCAAACTAGGTCAAGTGTTGACTTACAGCTGGATTTTGGTCAACTGCTCAACTCTGGTCAAACATGGTCAATTCTAGTCTAATTATTTAGATATAATGTGTACTTTGTTATTCGTACATCGAAACTTACGACATTCAAATCGAGGAAAGATGATCAATGGTAAGGTTAATAATCTTATTATAGTGATCTACGTGTTCATCTTGTCAATTTCAGCGATGTGAGATCACTGGAATCGACCGATCTCAGTTTCATTGTACTAATCCCGAAATACGAACATTATAAGAATTAATTATAATAAAAGGTGATACGGAGAGAAAGTATCTACAAACATTGTCGGATGATGAATTAAACATTGCCAACGTTTCCAGAACTGTCAAATTAGCTAGGATAGCCTAAACATCGGTCCAGTTTGGACACAGGGGTAAAAAGGTAATTTCGGGTCAAAAACGGTATCCGTATCGGAGCCGTTTTGCACCGAAAAATGTGCAAGAAAACATGTCTACAAAATATAACAAATTATATGTCCACGAGTCCAAAATGGCAATACGAACCCAACGATATATCCGAAATTGGATTCTGTTGACCCGATCTCAATTTGGTCCGTTGACCAGAACATTAAAATTCTGGTTTACACGGAAATCCGTGCCGGAGCCAATGTTCTCAAAACTCAGCAACTATATGTCATCGAGTCCAGAATGACGATACGAACTCAATGGTCTATCCAAAATTGGATTCCGATGAGCCGACGTTAAAAAGTACCGTTTACCCTGACTGTGGGGCCCGCTTTGCATCGAAATGCGTATCAAGGCCCACGTCCTCCAAAACTAAAAAATTATATATGAATCCATGCCAGAACGATGCCACGAGTCTACTGATGGTGTCAAAAATAAAATCTGGAGTCCCGAGTTCAAAAATGGAATTTTACAAGTTGGAAATTACGAATTTGGACGACCAACTTTGGCGTCAAATTCAACCAATAAAATAAGCTCACAATGAAATGAAACTGGAGGAGTAAGAAGAGGGTTATACCAGATGTGCACCAAAACTAGTAGCACGCTAAACGGAGCTGCAATGGAGGAGGTACGATCCGACGAAGTTGGCTCTGCAAAACTGTCCAAAATTTATACAATTTAAACGGTCAACTTAACGGCCGATTTTGATGTATTAAACGATAAAATTAACGGACGAAAATTGAGGAGAGTGAAGATAGATATACCGATATTGTGACGGAGCAAAGAGTTTACCGATCCAACGGTCGAATTTCTCAAAAAATGCGCGCAAAGTCGCTGCTACCAAACGCGATTTTTGAGTTGATTCCGAGCTCGCGCCGACGAAATTTAGTGCGAAATGCACGAATAGGCTATGCATCACACCGGGGAGGAAGGCGGCGCACCCGGGGGTTCGCCGGAGTTCCCTCAGTTGGAGGGGGGGCGGCCACGGCAACGCGCGGCCGGCGACGGCGGCGCGCGGCCGACGATGACGCCTGAACTGCACGACCTACGGTGCCATTTCCGGCTGCTGCTGCTCGCTGTTGTTGCTGCCATTTGCGGTGGCCGTGGCTGTGGCGGTGGCGGCACAACGGAGGGGGTACGACAGCGGTCGTGGTAGTGCTGGATGAGAAGTGAGAGGAGAGGTGTTGGTGGTTGAAGTGGCGGTGGTGGTAGTGATGGTTGAAGTGGTGGTGTTAATGGTGATGAAGAATGGAGAAGGAGGAGGGGGAGTCCAGCTGTGCTGGGCCAGGGATGGTGGCGGCACTTGGCGAGGGAGGAGGAGGAGGTGATGAAGAATAGGGTCAGCCATTGGGCTGTCGAGATGGAGGCGCTACTGTTGTATATTGAGAGTTGGAGAGAGAGAGAGAGAGAGGTGAGGAAATTAAATGAATGAAGAGAGAAGGAAGTATAGAGAGAAAGAGAATAGAAATTCTCCACATAGATTTTAGGGCCGGCCACATAGAGGAGGTTGAGTGTGTGAGTTGTCATGTAGGAATGGAGGGCTAGGATTAAATAGGAGTGGAATCAAGGGTGGAAATTAAATATGGGATTACATTTTATTTTAGGGATTTAAATCAATGGAATATACATTAAATATTTGAAGTGGAAAAACTAGGTATTTAATATTTTTCAAGGGCAAGGAGAGTGAGGGTGTCATGAAAGAGGGTAACATGAAGCTTGGACTGGGTTAGGTTGAGCCGGGTCGGGTCAAAATCGTACATGGTGCAATAATTGAATTCAAATAAGTATTTATGGTCATGGGTAAATAAGTAACATGTGGGGATTCAAATAAATGGGACACAAGTGTCATGTGGGTAGTAGGCTTCATGTGGGCCATGTCCATATTTTGGGTCGAGTAGGTTGGATCGATGTCGGGTCCCGAAATTAAATTGGAAGTCAGGTCACAAATTACGGTGGATAATTAATTGGCCTAAATTGACCCAAAAGTTGTGCGAAGTAAATGAAGCACAAGATGGTGTGTCTGAGTGGGACACGAAGGTCATGGGTGAAGAGTGTCTCGAGTAGATCATGTATGAGGAGTTGGTTTTGAGAAACGACTGGTCTTATGCTCCCAAATTAAAAGTCACGAAAACGTGGTTATGATGATCAAAGAAAAGAGTGGGAAATTAATTAATGATCAAATGGTCTAAATTGACCCGAAGTTGTACGAAGCAAAAAGAATACAAGGGAACAAGTTTGAGTGGGACATTATATACCAAAATGAAGGTAATCCTGTCCACTACAAAACTCATGAAGAAGGTTTTCAGAGATGAACATCCATGACACTCCAAATATCAAAGGCACAGAAAGTACATTTAAAGATAAAATAAACAGAATAAATTATTTATTGAAACTAATTCAATCAGAAAAATTAACCCGGAATTCAGGGTGCTCACATCCTACCCACCTTATAAGAATTTCGTCCTCGAAATTAAAATATCCATACTCCTTCTAGGTCAAACCCCTACAATTAAAGTCTCAGAACTTAAACAAATCATACAATTTTAAAGGACGACATACAGGGTCATGGCATACGGTGGTAGTGGAAGTCTCATCTAGGTATACTAAACAATCATAGAGTATCAAAATATACAAGCAATCTAGCGTGCTAAACTAGAAAAGTTACTGAACAACAAATCATCAAGGCTGTAAGGCAGTCTACCATCCTATATGAAAACTGGTAATTATCAAAAATAAAATAAAGATAACTAGTAATTATCTATAAAGGGGTACTATTCAAAGAAAAGTCAAAATCAAAAGTTTAAAGAACGAAAGTCAATAGCATTGAAATCCAATTACAATATATATTAAGAAAATTTAGTCTCGATACGATCTAAGCTGATCAATTCTAGGTAATCAAGATTTGGGCAATATGGAGGATAAGGTCATCGAAGTCTGAGCACGAGCATACAAGTATGGAGATTTAGGTCACAACTAAAATTTAATTCAATTGAGTAGGACCCAAGATATTAATATGATAAGGAAAGATGATCAAAGTCGATTGGTCGTGATTAAGGGAGCTAGGATTCAATGATATTGAAAACTTTTAAAGGGTGATTCAAATATATGGAACAAGTCAAATTCCTCCTTTTGATAGGAAAACAAGAGGCAAGATTTCGTAGGGAAGTCAAGTTAATCATCTGTCTCTGATTTTATTATGTTCATCTGGTCATAATTTGCCAATCGTATCTTTATCTCACAAGTTCTGATATGAAAATTTAACCTTTATATGCCCACCACCAAGATTTTATAACTT
The DNA here is from genome assembly GCA_029216955.1 of Iris pallida. Taxonomy (NCBI): domain Eukaryota; kingdom Viridiplantae; phylum Streptophyta; class Magnoliopsida; order Asparagales; family Iridaceae; genus Iris; species Iris pallida. The sequence goes on along the minus strand of JANAVB010044619.1, from coordinate 11,930,992 downwards.
TCAGTCATCTAAACCTTTACCATGATCACCATAGACAAAATTCCAAACTTCTAAAACATTTTCCATGAAGCATACCCCTCTTATTTAAGAATCAACAGTTATTCATGTAATCAAATTTCCAAATTCTTTCACCTCGTCCTAATTTAGATCTGAAACCTCTAAATCCAGTTTATGAAATCCTTCAACTTTTTAAAATCAAGTCTCGTATTTACTCAACTCTAGTACCACTAAGTCATACACAATTTATTCTTATTTATAAATCAACCTTCATATTTTCTTCAACGTTCACCTTCAAATATTATTCTTTTTGAATTCTATAATTTTCCCCCAATCATCTAAAAATAATTCCTATAACTTAAAATCCTTGTGTTCTCTCTGTCTCTAGTCACCCTCTTACAATATCTAGTTCAATTTCGTATAATCATTGAATACAATTAAATTCTCTTTTCTATTACTAAATTTCTACATAGCCTTAGAGTAAAAGTTTCCAAGAATCAATAACCAAGATTTTCCAAGTTCTCAAAACTAGGTTGACCTTGAATATCCTCATTAGTTTTTTTTTGAAATACATCTAGGAATTATTCATAACCAAAATTTTCTGTGTTTGTTTCTAAATTGATAACATTTATCTCTCGATTTCATTCTAAACCTTTACCACATCTCCATCTCAACATTTTCATATTTGACATCCAACATTTTGATTCCTACAAAATCATCATATGACAACCAATTACGTCATTTTTGAACTAGATGATTTACGTCACTTCCTCAACATTTCTCAGGCAAAATGATATGAAGATTCAAGGGTTTCAAAGTATAGCTGACAGAATTAGATACGAGACAGGGGATTGATGTAATCAGGACAGTTATATAAGGCAAAGAATGATGGTAATAAAATATTGGCAGGAAGAGAAATGATAATTGAATCTGTTCTGCTTATCTGTTTAAAAGAAGGAACCATTTTGAAACCAGAACTATAATATCAAATCCAAGATAAGGTCTAGCAAAAATCATCGATTCATTGTATTATGAAGAAATTCATAGCAAGAAGTTACACAAAGGTTTATAATAACAGCTAAAGCTACTCCTACTCCTACTCTACTCCTAAGTTAATAATGAGAAGCAAACAAAACAAAACAATAAATTTTTTTGGAAGGACTGAAACAGAAGTAGAGAAAACATGTTCAAAAGCATTTAAGGTACAATCTGATAATCATACGCGTCTATCCAAAATCATGGTACTCTAAATCCTCGTCATACTAGTAAGCAAGGCTACGATAATCATAGAGTCCTCGACTAAGGCACATACCTCTAGAATCATGGTATTTAAAATTTTTACGATGCCACTAGCTTGGCTGCAAAAACCTTAAATTCTCACACCCGAGAAATATATCCAAAATCAGACTATATATCCTCACCATGCTGGCTAATGTGACTGTAGAAGACTAGATTCCATAACTGAGATGACCTACCCATATAATTTCATCTTGACAAAAAAAAATTTCAACAATGGATACCAAAAATCAAATTCATTAACTAACAAAGAAAGGTAAATATAAACTGTTAGAATCAAATTTCGAGATATTTTATAATGAGATTCTCAAGGGTCATCCCAGGAATCTCTCAAGGAATCCTAACTGTGATTGAGTACCTTCAAAAATACATCCCAATCCTACTGCAGCCTGTAGTGATACTCTAGTTCGAATACCACTACACAAACTCGACCTGCATGGGCTACCACTAAAAACGTGTCACGACCCGCACCCTAGAGTAAGGGCACGAAAAGTGGGTACGTCCACCCTACGCCGCAGTGTCGACGGTAGAACGCTGTCCTAGGTCAAGCATCTAACAATATAAGGTATCTGTACAGTATATACACTCCGAATGGAGGTGACATAGCAAATACAGTCTTAATCACATCTAAGGTAGAATACGATAAAAGATAGATAGATAAAACTGAAATCCATAAGAGATACAACAGATAGAAGTCCAAGTGTCTAAGATATCACAAATCCAGAAACATCTCAAATCTCAAATACAGTAATCCATAGAGTAAATACAACTCAAGACAACTGAAAATAAAATAAGAAAAACTCAAGCTATCTACTCCAACCTCTATTGTGTCTCCTCTACGCTAGCAGGTAACCTCTAAGCTATCTGTAAAATTTATCAACAGGTCCAGTCAGGACGGGAGCGAGCACAATACATCTCACGCAGTTCATAATATGACAGGATATATAAATATGTAATAGAGTAAGATACATGAAACACTACAAAATATACATGATGTAAAAGAGAGAGCTGTAATGTAAATAGATACTATAAATAGAGAACTAACAGTGAACTAGTGATTTAGAGTACAAGGCGAACATGTGAATGGCTTGAATTTGCACATGAGTAATCTAGGAATTTGCACATGAGTATACTACTTTGGAATTGTTCATATGACCATTTATACTCCCCAGTACCCCAATCAATACACAAGGATCCAGACAGGTTATGTTATTGCACATGATATCACATGAAGGCCCATAATTGGGTACACATGATTGTATACATGAGGGCTCCGTGAACATGAGAGTACATGAATCACGAGAGTGCACATGAATGGTGAAAGCATCGGAGTACATGATGAAAGTAAAACGCATATGACATACTGTAACCCGATGCTCCCGAGGGGGATAACATCTCATGAAGGGATCCATATAGTACCAATCTGTGTTAACATCGTGACAACATCAAGTAAAGTAATCTAGAGCGTAAATGTAAATCCTATCAAGTATGAAACGGTCAGAGAATGTATTCGCCTGTTATCTGAATGTCTGAAGTGAATATACTGTCCGGGATGAGATATCTGACTTCTATTTAGAGCAATACAAGTTACAAGGTGTTCAAGTTGTAATAAATGAATTTCTACAAGCAATCTATATTATTCTAGGCTCTTCTAAGTCAACTCAACTCTAGGTCAACTTTGGTCAACAACTAGTCAAACTAGGTCAAGTGTTGACTTACAGCTGTATTTTGGTCAACTGCTCAACTCTGGTCAAACATGGTCAATTCTAGTCTAATTATTTAGATATAAAGTGTACTTCGTTATTCGTACATCGAAACTTACGATACGTAAATCGAGGTAAGATGATCAACGATAAGGTTAATAATCTTATTATAGTGATCCATGTGTTCATCTTGTCAATTTCAGCGATGTAAGATCACTGGAATCGACCGATCTCAGTTTCATTGTACTAATCCCGAAATACGAACATTATAAGAATTATTTATAATAAAAGGTGATACATAGAGAAAATATCTACAAACATTGTCGGATGATGAATTAAACATCGCCAACGTGTCCAGAATGGTCAAATTAGCTAGGATAGCCTACCCATCGGTCCAGTTTGGATACAGGGGAAAAAGATAATTTTGGGTCAAAAACGGTATCCGTGTCGGAGCCGTTTTGCACCAAAAAAATGTGCAAGAAAACAAGTCTACAAAATATAACAAATTATATGTCTACGAGTCCAAAATGGCAATACAAACCCAACGGTATATCCGGAATTGGATTCCGTTGACCCGATCTCAATTTGGTCCGTTGACCAGAACATTAAAATTCTGGTTTGCATAAAAATACGTGCCGTAGCCAATATTCTCAAAACTCAGCAACTATATGTCAACGAGTCCAGAATGATGATAAAAACTCAACGGTATATCCAGAATTAGATTCCGATGAGCCGACGTCAAAAAGTACCGTTGACCCGGACTGTGGGGCCCGCTTTGCACCAAAATGCATACCAGGACCCACGTCCTCTAAAACTAAAAAATTATATATGAATCCGTGCCAGAACGATGCCACGAGTCTACTGGTGTTGTCGAAAATGAAATCTGGAGTCCCGAGTTCAAAAATAGAATTTTACAAGTTAAAAATTAAGAATTTAGACGGCCAACTTTGGCGTCAAATTGAACCAATCAAACAAGCTCACAATGAAACAAAATTGGAGGAGTAGGGAGAGGGTTATACCATCTATGCACCGAAACTGGTAGCATGCCAAACGGAGCTGCGATGGAGGAGGTACGAGCCGACGAAGTTGGCTCCGCAAAACTGTCCAAAATTTATACAATTTAAACGGTCAACTTGGCGGCCGGTTTTGATGTATCAAACAATAAAATTAATGGACAAAAATTAAGGAGAGTGAAGATGGATATACCGAGATTGTGATGGAGCAATGAGTTTGCCGATCCAACGGTCGGATTTCTCGAAAAATGTACGCAAAGTCACTGGTACCAAACACGATTTCTGAGTTGATTCCGAGCTCGCGTCGACGGAATTTACTGTGAAATGCACGAGTAGGCTATGCATCGTACCGGGGAGGAAGACGGCGCACCCGGGGTTCGTCGGAGTTTGCCCAGCCAGGGGGCCCGGCCACGGTGGTGCGCGGTCGGCGGCGGCGCCTGAACCGCACGACCTGTTGTGCCATTTTCGGCTGCTGCTGCTCGCTGCTGTTGCTGCCATTTGCGGTGGCCGTGGCTACCGCGGTGACGTCGCAATGACGGGGGCACGACGGTGGTCGTAGTAGTGTTGGATGAGAGGTGAGAGGAGAGGTGGTGGTGGTTGAAGTGGCGGTGGTGGTTGAAGTGGTGGTGGTGATGGTAGAAGTGGTGGTGTTAATGGTAATAAAGAATGGAGAAGGAGGAGGGGGAGTCCAGCTGTGCTCGGCCAGGGATGGTGGCAGGGCTCGGCCAGGGAGGAGGAGGAGGTGATGAAGAATGGGGTCGGCCATAGGGCTGTCGGGATGGAGGAGCTGTTGTTGTGTATTGAGAGTTGGAGAGAGAAAGAGGTGACGAAAATAAATGAATGAAGAGAGAAGGAAGTAGAGAGAGAAAGAGAATATAAATTTCTCCATATTGATTTCAGGGTCGGGCACATAGAGGAGGTTGAGTGTGTGAGTTGTCATGTAGGAATGGAGGGCTAGGATTAAATAGGAGTGGAATCAAGTGTGGAAATTAAATAAGGGATTACATTTTATTTTAGGAATTTAAATCAATAGAATGTACATTAAATATTTGAAGTGGAAAAACTAGGTATTTAATATTTTTCAAGGGCAAGGAAAGTGAGGGTGTCATGAGAGAGGGTAACATGAAGCTTGGACTGGGTTCGGTTGAGCCGGGTCGGGTCAAAATCGGACTTGGTGCAATAATTGAATTCAAATAAGTGTTTATGATCATGGGTAAATAAGTAACATGTGGGGACTCAAATAAATGGGACACAAGTATCATTTGGGTAGTAGGCTTCATGTGGGCCATGTCCATATTTTGGATCGAGTAGGTTGGATCGATGTCGGGTCTCGAAATTAAATTGGAAGTCAGGTCATAAATTACGGTGGATAATTAATTGGCCTAAATTGACCCAAAAGTTGTGCGAAGCAAATAAAGCACAAGATGGTGTATCTGAGTGGGACACGAAGGTCATGGGTGAAGAGTGTCTCGAGTAGATTATGCATGAGGAGTTAGTTTTGAGAAACGACTGGCCTTGTGCTCCCAAATTAAAAGTCACGGCAACGTGCTTATAATGATCAAGGAAAAGGGTGGGAAATTAATTAATGATCAAATGGTCTAAATTGACCCGAAGTTGTGCGAAGCAAAAAGACTACAAAGGAACAAGTTTGAGTGGGATATTATATACCAAAATTAAGGTAATCCTGTCCACTATAAAACTCATGAAGAATGTTTCCAAAGATGAACATCCCTGACACTCCAAATATCAAAGGCACAGAAAGTACATTTAAAGATAAAATAAACAGAATAAATTATTTATTGAAACTAATTCAATCAGAAAAATTAAAAAAAATTAACCCGAAATTCAGGGTGCTCACATGTACTGTTTATTCTTTTCATCATGTATGCCATTTCTATTCATGATTTTATAGTCGTTATCATATATTTGAAACTGCATGCTTGAATTGTCTTCATTCTAGGCCGACCATAGAAGACTAGTTATATAGATGAGTTGATCACATGGTTTATTAGTTTTTTCAATTCTGTGAGACATTGTATTTTTTTCAAATGTTATACTTGTGAATATTGTAATTTGATTTAGTATTGTGAATGTACAAAAGAAAGAAATTAATTTTGAGCAAACATTGTGACTTTGATCATTGAGGTCTTGACAACTTTCTACAGTCGATATCGCGGCGTAGGCTGGATTTGCCCAAGCACTCGTATCTCAAAAATCGGATACGGATCGTGACAAGTTTTTTTGGTGGCCCATGCAGGTCTGTCTTCACAAATTGTGCGAACTCGTGGTAGTACCATATTAGTCGTACTGTTGCGAGCCTGCGATTAGGAATTACTCATTCACAATTAGGTTGATTGGATTCAAAAAAATGACTAGGCCTAGGACTAGTTATCCCGTGGGCAACCCATATAATTATTTTGAATTTATTACTTGGGTAGTTAAGTTTGTTGCATAGGCTACATGATATAGAGATATACGTTGAATATTGAGATAACCCTTGTAACGCTCCAATCCCAAAATACGTAGGACTAGGTACGTAGATATGCCAGCTGTATAATAAATACACGTAAGCTGTAAAATGAGTATAACCATGACAATTAATCTCATCCACGAAAAAAAAAATCATAAATCAACTTTGAATTGTCATTTGTACAAGTCATTGGACGGAGACAGATCCACTACCAACCAATTTAAATGAGAAGAAATACATATAAAGGAAATAACTTGTAAAAGGGAAGACCACGATCTTTGCTAGAGCACCAGCAAAAATTCATAAAAGCACACACCTGGAGAAATCACCAGGTCCTCAGAGGGACATAACAAGATACATAAAAATATGCCATAAAAATTGAATATAAAATATGTCACAAAGTCACAAGTAAAAGTAAATAGTACAAATCATAGCATGACCTAATATCCCATCATCGAAATAGTGGACTACTCCTACAACCAAATAAGGACAAGAAATAGCATACTATTCCGTGATGCGATATTGTCCTATGCCACTATTGGAACGGGGGTGACATGACATCAACTAAGGTCACCTAACCATTCTACTGTGTTCATGTAGTTAACAACAAACCCAATCGCATGGGAACTTCTGGCTATAAATGGGATCCGGTATAGTCCCCACTTGGGGACCAGGGACCAAGCGCATAACGTTCCAAATAACGTCAGTGGCCAACCTGAGGGGGTAATCTTTCCCGTATCTTCAGCGGAGCTTCCGGGTTACAAAAAGAAAGTATAATAGTGGCCCATACGAGAAGGAAATATTCTTCCCACCATATGCACCTATCTAAGTCGCATCTGTGGCCATGTACTTCTACCAACTGCAAAGTCTCATAATATGCCTCTATTAGCAGTTAGACCTAACGCACGCGCAAGGTGATCAGCTAACACGTAAGTACCTCTATATGCTACTTATGTCTCACACAAATCTCGTGACACAGTCGTGACAAAGTTTATGATAATACACTAACAAATGGTAGTCCCTTAACTCTAGGTCCATATGCAAATTAAAGGACAAGAAGGAAAATATGACTAGTATTTGCATCATCTATACTGAAAACAAGTAAATCATGAACTGTAACAAGGATGCAACTGGAAGAACTGGAAATAAACAAGAATTACTATGAAATTACTAAATAATAACGATGCAGACTAAATATAAGCAGTAAATATGGCAAGGTATCTTGTCGGAGGTGATGTACAAATGACCGTATCCAGTAGCTTGAACCGGAAAGTCAGTGAAGCAAAGAAATCAAACATCCGTAAATGTTCTCATATGCTGAAATAAAAATCACCAATATTTTTGGTATAAAAGAAATGTCTAATATCGCCTACCCATAAGTCCAATTCTGGACACAGAGGCAAAATTATAATTTCGGGTTAAAACGATATCCACTGTTGGACCCACTTTGCACCGAAAAGCATGCCAAGTCCTACAGTTTCTAAAGTCATCAAATTATATGTCTACAAGTCCGGTTTGATGATACAAACTCAACCATATATCCAAAGTTGGATTCCGATGAGCCGTGCATAATTTTGTCCGTTGGATCGGATCGCGGGCCCGCCAAAGTAACATTCCGGTCGACCTTCTTAGCCTCAGACCAAACTTGGCTTACAGGACCAAAAAGAAGACATGGATCCAGTGGCGCAAGTTTCGTCTCAAGATGACGAACGTGCAAGAAGTTATGGGCTAGTTTGCAAAGAGGTCGATACATGGTATCTCGACCGATACGTCTCGATTTCAACGTGCACACACAATAAAATCGAGTTTCGTCAAATCCTACAACTCCATAAAGTCAATACGCACCTTTCGATACTTTCGGTTCGTGACCACGTCATCCGGTTTGTCGGGACGCATGCCGTAACGGTGAAAATTTCTAAAATTTACTATTTTTGAAAACTTTTTTTGTCGAATTTGGGAATCGGTTTTCTCGACGCATAGTCGATCAAATCGCAATCCAAGAAAAGGATGGTGAAGCCCTATATGTTCATTACTACTATCTTCAATTTGTTTTGGAAAATTTAAAGTGACCTAGTCAGAATCTGTCTTCCAAAATAGCATCGAAACTGTTATAAACAGGGCGTATCAATGTTGGTTTTTGCCTTGATTTCGACCCGTTTTCCTTAGGTTTTAGGGCGGCTAAAATTAAACTGTTTTTTTGGTCTTGTAGGTGTATATGTTGGGTTTATGACTAACTAATTGGTTTGGGATTTGATCACTAAATAAAGAAGAAAAAGAATGATGAACAGAGGTACCTGGCTATTTCCTCTGAACAGGGGTTCCTCTGTTCTCCGGCGGTGCAATTGTTGTTTTCCGGCGGTTGCGATAGTGCCCGGCCGGAGGCAGGCGGACATGGGGTTGAGCGGGTGCGCCCAAGACTGGGGTTCACTTAGGTGGGATCTCGAGAGGTTTTCGTAAGGCTGAAAGAATTTTTTTCAAGAATCGTATACATATATATATGTATATGTATTTGAATTAATTATATAATAGAACTGTGACAAGATTTGATTAATCTCTAGTTTAAATGAAGGGGAATCTAATCTAGGAATTGAACAAAAAAAATCCTGAAGGATTCGGTTTAAATTTGAGCTATCCTCAAATTTACGAACAAAAGGAAATTCCAAGGTTGGTTCAGCCATCGCATGGAAGGGAAGAAATTAGTCTCGTGAGATTTTGAAAATATCACGAGATTTTTATCTCTCTCGAGAAATTTCAAAACCCTTTTACCCATATATACTTGTGTATATAAATAACATCTAAAATAGGAGAAGAATAATAATAATAATATTGATAACAATGATAATAAAATTTTAAAAAATACGTATTCCTATCTAGTACCCCTATTCGCCATTTATGCAAATTATTCATATACCAATATATATATATATATATATTATATATATATATATATATATATATATATATATTTTTTATTATATATATATATATATATATATATTTATATATATATATAATATATATATATATATATATATATATATATATATATATATATATATATATATATATATAAAATATATATATATATATATATATATATTTTATATATATATATATATATATATATATATATATATATATATATATATATATATATATATATATATATATATATATATATATATTACTAATTTCTAACTTCTTATTAATTTAGAAATCTCAAAACTTATTCTAATAAAATTCATAAAGATACTTTAACAAATATACAAAATATTTTCATGTATATCAAAATATTGAGTACATATAGAAATTCTATAATTTACTTATATATTTATATCCACACATATATACGTATATATACAGGTATGTTGTTTATCCACTTTATAAATTTTCACATACATACAATAAGTGACAAGGGCTACTAATATACGAATAAAGTCTATGTATAAGCATATATACCAACTACAAGGAAAGTAAAATAGAATTAAAGAAAAAATAAAAAAATATTTGAAAATTTTTAGGGGTTTACATCCTACCCAACTTGCAAGAATTTCGTCCTCGAAATTAAAAATAATCTTAATATCAACGAATAACGAGATTTTATACAAAGGGAGAGTAGTTATGTCAAGACATAACTCGATTTCCAAAACGATGGCGGAGGTGGTTATCACTTGAATCCAAATTGTCGTCATATTCTACAAGATGGGGTATTCTTCATTCAAGACTCTACCCAACTTAAAGAAGTTGGCTAACCGTAAAAATCTTCGTCACAAGACTTCTGAAAAGGACAATTTATAGAGAGAGGCACGAGAATATTGGACACTTCTAACCACAGTCACAGATTCTAAGTCAGTCTAGATATTACCGTGGCTTCGCGGTCAATAACTTCTATAAGAGAATTATAACATCGTTCCTATAGGGGTCCTGCTTCAACAAGATAGTAGGAATCTCTTGTCCGAATATAAATAAAACGTGTCGGTTCAAGGGATTTCAGTTTTCGTCTGACACGGATAACTAAAAGATGAAATTAAAGAACTTAGGAAAAATAGAATTCATGGGCCGAGAGTTAAGAATCCATGGTAAGTGCAGAAACCTTTCTATAAATATGATTTGGTAGGTGTTTGGAGTCTTTAAGTCATAATGACTAGCGTGTGCGGGTTGGTGTTTGGTGTTGTATAGGTGGCATATACTTGCTTGGGTGGATTGCATAATTCATAGGTGTGCTGCATCTTGCATGGATCCTGGTTATTCAGTTGGTTAAAGGAATGGGTCGATATTTGAATGGTTAAAATTAAATGGAACAAAAAGAGGCATCTATGGTTTGTTATAAGAAAAATATGTCATACTGTGGTATAATTGAAATAGAGCACATGAAGTGTGTTTGTATGGGACATATATGTCATGTGTGTAGCTTGACTGGTCTAGTTCATGAATGCGACATTTGTTGGAAGGAAAATGCTAGTATCGTGCTCCAAATATGAGAGTCACGGTAGAGGGTATCAAATGATACGGATAGAAGTTGATTTTATAAACCACTATTTATTAGTTCAATTGGAACCATTCTCTCCCAATCGTTTACTCTTGCCTATTCACTTTAGGAATTTCGTTCTCAAAATTGAAACTAAGATATTATTCTATGTTAGAATAGAATTTGAAGAATTAAGGTTGCGATCTTTTACAGCGGTTATCTAAACGCACGAGCAAAGGGGTATAAGATGCAATATAAAGATCTTATCGCAACTTTCAAACAGATGGAAGAACAGTTACAAATGGCATCTCATTCTAAGAGATAGAGTACCCTAAGTTCGAGGTTCTACCAAACTTACATAAATTGGTTAATCATAGAAAGCACAATAATAGGACTTCTAAGAAGATCAAATTTCAAGGAGATGTTGAAGATATAAGGTACTTCTGATCGTAGTCATGGACTCTATAGGAAGCCTAGGTATTACTAGGAAGCCTAGGTATTACTTATTTAACATTGCTCTTATATTGACCATGTTTCATCAAGGCAATAGGAGAGGTCTTGGTCAAGCATAACCGAAAACAAGTTGGTACAACGAAATTCTATTCATCGCATAACATAGGCTACGAAGGAATACAGTTAAGGAATTTATGGAAGGAGGATCAGTGTGCCATAAGATGGGGACTAATAATAGGTGTAAGGACCTATTTCATTAAGTTTGGTTTTATAGTCTAAATATGACGATCGACATGGATGGGTTTAACTAGGTTTTAATGGGTTCACTCATTGGACATCAATCTTTGATTGAATGAATTTGGGTTTTAATCTATATTGGCTGGACAAGATCCTATAAAATCAATCTGAACTATTCCTATTAGGTTAGGGCAACCTAGAATAGGTTCTAACTCAAATGGTTAGGCTAATTGCCAGTCGGGTTGGTTAACTGGGTTCCTTAAACCAAAATTGTGCCTTCTGTGACTTTTGTGTTTACGTAGCACACGGGAACTCTATTGAGTGGCACACTAGTGGCATGTTCATAGTAGATCACAATCATATATTGGGTCGAAAGATTGGAGTCAAGTTTGGATCTCTAATTGAAGTCGAAAAGTACATCCGTGTTATAGTAAGAGTTATAGTTAGCCTTTTTTTTCTTCTGAAAGTCGCATCATAAAAATAGAGTACAAGGGGACGTATTTGAGTGGGACATGATATGCCTAGATGAAGGTGGACTCGTCTAGGTCTTGCATATAAAATTTGTTGGAAGGTAACATCTAGTATTGCGCTCTGAATATCAATATCAAGGTAGGGGACACCAAATGATCTAAACGGAAAGTGGGTGTTCATGAGGTACTATTTTATCATCCTAGTGGGAAACAATTTATCCTAATCAACCGGTAATCCTAGTAATCCTAAAATTTAGAGGGCTTACACCTATATATTTCAGAAATTTCTTTCCCAAAATTAAACTAAGATACGACATTATGATTAATTAAGTTAGAAAAATTCAAGTCGTGATATCGTACCTTGACTTTTGATTATAAAAGAATACTATGCGATATAATAGATAACATGTATGGTAGATATGAATCAAGTTTGAAGATCGTTCTCTGATTTTGAATAGATAAAAAATGATTGTGTATATATAGCTTTCATGGCCATAGGTGGTGTAGCGGACTAAGGGAGACATTCTGTTTCTATCTTCCCTCAAATATGAGCATTTGTTTTTCCGAAAAAGTAAAGGTAAAAAATAATAAAGAGTTCAAGGAGAGGGGATAGAATGCGAATACAGGATTCCAAAGGCGATTGAATAATTTAAAGAGAGTTGTCAAGGCTGTTGCGGATGAGATCCTATAGGGCAAGTATATTTGTCAACTATATCTCAATCCATGTGTCATAATCATATGAAGAGCGAACCAAGTGTACTAAGGTTGATCAGATCATAATACATCGATTCTAATTAGACAATATGTTAGTGGACGTTCCGATAAAAATATCCTGAACAAGCTCGATAAAGAATAAGCTTGCAAAACTTGGCTATAGTAACAACATCAGTCAAGATAGTCCAAAAATATAAGTACGTGAGATTGTGATGAAAGGAACTATAAATAGTTCAAGTTTCTTAAGAATCTAAGTTGTGTCCGGTGTTTGTGCCTCTTCAGTTTTCCTACTGTCTCTTATCCAAGGCTTTGCTCGACCAAATAGGATATGGACCTCTAAGCTCTATAGTCTAGGTAATCCTCTTAGTATCCTTTTTAATGGCTCATAAGAACAAAGAGAATGCTAGATGGTGAGGCATTCTACCCTACTTACAAGAGTTTGAATAATAATGCAATTTGAACAATATAACATATATACCTTATTACGAGTCATCTTCCTAACCTCTATTAAGTACGAAGGAGAAGATAAGATTAACGGTAGGAAAAGATCAAAGAAGATACAAATCAAAAAAGTCAAGCGAGAGTTCAAAAATAGAATCAAGGGCGGAGATCAAGCATGTGGATGAGATCCTAGACACTAGTCCTATATGCAGGCCCACTCGGTATACTAACGTAACCTAAACGGCAGACTCGACCTGCATGGACTACCACAAAAATATGTAACATCCTAGTCCTAAAATAAGCAGGACTAGTTGCGTAGGCATGCCAGCCGTATAATAAATATACGTAAGATGTAAATTGCAGTATAACCATGACAACTAATCTCATCCATAAAATAAAAGAATAATGATATCAGAAATCAACTTTGAATTGTCATTTGTACAAGTCATTGGACGGAGATAAATCCACTACCAGCCATTTTAAATGAGATGAAATACATATAAAGGAAATAATTTGTAAAAGTAACAAAGGATGATCCAAGAGCAATCATCCTCGATAGAACTGGGAAGGCCACGATCTTGGCTAGAGCACCTGCGAAAAGTCATAAAAGCAAACACTCGAAGAAATCACTAGGTCCTCAGATGGACGTAACAAGATACATAAAAACATGCATAAAAAATGAATAAGAAATATGTCACAAGTCATAAGTAAAAGTAAATAGTCCAAATCATAGCATGGTCCAATATCCCATCATCGAAACAGTGGACTACCCCTACAACCAAATAAGGATAAGGGATAGCACACTATTCCGTGATGCGACATTATCCCATGCCACTATTAAAACGGGGGTGACATGACATCAACTAAGGTCATCTAACCATTCTACTATGTTCATGTAGTTAATAACAAACCTCCTATCGCGTGGGCACTTCTGGCTATAAATGGAGTCCAATATGGTCCCCACCTGGGTTCCGATAATGTCCGTGGTCAACTGAGAGGGTAATCTTTCCCGTATCTCCAGCGGAGCTTCCGAGTTACAAATGAAAAGTATAATAGTGGTCCATACGAGAATGAAATATTCTCCCAACCCTATGAACCAATATAGTCGCATCCACGACCATGTACTTCTACTAACTGCCAAGTCTCCTAGCATGCCTCTATTAGCAGTTAGACCTAAAGCATGCGCACGGGTGATCAGCCAACATGCAAGTACCTCTATATGTGTCACGACCCGCATCCAGTGAAAGGGCACGAGACCGTGGGTACGTCCAGCCTACGCTGTATTGTCGGTAATAGAATGCTATCCTAGGTCTCAACAACATCTAACACAAGTTAATAAACTAGTCTAACATATAAATATACTCTCCCAACGGAGGACAATCTCAGAAGGATACAACTCAATCATAAAATAACTAAGATGGATATCAGCACAAAATGAGATAGATAGAAGGGTAAGTTTAATACAAAACCAGATTTGAAGAAGTTTAATTGTTATCATCACTACACACAAAGTATGAAATAAGTACATCTTATGAAATAACTGAAAACTACAACTAGACAAGAACCTAACAATCTACTCCAAGCTCTACTGGTGTGTCCTCTAGGCTAGCTGGAATCCTCCAAGTTATCTGTAAAATTTTTAACGTTATCCTGTCGGGACGGGAACAAGCACATATCTCTGAAAGCAGTTTCAAAACATGGTAGGAAATATATAGCTAACAGTAGAGTAAAATACATGACGTGATGTAGGAGAAGTATAGGAATATAAGAGATATGGATAAGTATATCGAGTACATGAAATATAATAAAGAAACTATGAACTATAATAAATATAAGTGTTTTAGAGCACAAGATGATTATGTTATTTGTTTAGGTTTGTACGCGATGTATTCTACAGGGTCTCTATTATACATGAGGGTATAATGGACATGCACACACTTCTACTTCCCGCCCCGATCAATACACAAGGATCCGACCAAGTTATATTACGTACACGATGGTTAGTTTTGCACAATAAGCACATGTGAGCACACGAGAATATATGAGAGCACACGAGTTGTACACGAATACAAGGAGTACACAATGCACATGGTAAAGTACATGAACATGAAATACTCGATGTATCCGCCGAGGGGATAACATCGCATGACAAAATCCATAGAATATTGGTCCATGATAACAATGTGTCAGCATCAAGTAAAGTAGTCTAAAGCAGGCAATATAGATACTATCATGAATAAAAACTAACAGAGAATGTAATCGCCTGATACCCTGAGCAAATGATGTGAATAAATGTCTGAACTGGAGTCACAAAGTCCTATTTAGAGCAATACAGGTTATGATGAGTTCAATATTGAATAATTGAAGTTTACAATGCAATCTACATGATACTAGGCCCTTCTAGGTCAAAGTCAACTCTAAGTCAACTCTGGTCAAACTAGGTCAAAATCTAAGCTAACTTGGTCAACTGTTAGGATTTGGTCAAACTCTAGTCAACAAGGTTACAAAGGCCTAGTAGGTCCATTTCTAGGTCATTCTATTGGGTATCTCATAACATAGACTAGGATACCAATCACACACACACATTTACCCTATATAAAATGCATACCATACGTCTCACATATCTATATATACACTTACAAAAATATATCATATATATACACTCACACAGGTATTTTTATAAACCCATAGCCAAACATCAATCATAGGCATAAAACCTCAACACATAACCTTCCACCAAACTGGACTGAACCCACATATAGGGCATCAAAATTCTGAACATACAAATGAGTATCAACCTTATCTCCTCAACCTAATGCATATACATAAACCCATCTATATCAGATATCTTATGATATCAAATGTGTTACAACAAGGTGAAAGAGTGAAATAAGTGTCAAGTGTACAGAGTGTACAATGCCAACAAGTATTTAATGGAGTATCAGACAAGTGTCCAATGGTGCAAAGGGTGTGTCAAATATGTGTCCATGTGTGCACAGCAGTGAATGTATCAGAACATGTGTCTGTCAAGAGTGTCAATATGTGTGCAGTGATAATGAAGTGTACAAGTCTCAAAGAGTGAGTGCATGAAGAGTATTGTGGAGTGTTAAATCTTGTAAGGTAGTAAGTGAACAAGGTGTCATAGTAGTGTAATGTGTCAAGAGTGTTTCAGAGCAGTGTCAAATGAAATGCAAAAGAGTGAAATGGCAGGATATTGGTCTAAGCAGTGAACTAATCTGATATACATGTAATACAAGTGGACAGTGTATCCAATTACAGTAATACAATATATATGACATGTCGTCTGGCAATGATATGTAGGGGTGAGCTAATATGGGTGAAATCCAAATGGGGGCAGGATAGTTGATGCAGAACATGCAATTGTAGTATGCAAACATGCAGGACAAGGTATTATGAGTGTTACAGACTTCCTATATACATGAATTATGAATGTAGGAATGATATGGGTTCCACAAGGCTCAGTTGGTTGATACTCTTCAAGTATCAACCATCTGATACTCTTCAAGTATCAACATCTGATACCCTAATGAACCCATATGCATACATGTGTACGATGGGAGTATGACTGAACTATTTAGGAATAAGGACCAAACATGTGAACAAAGCTAGAGGGGGTTTCTCAGATCCAGAATAACACCTCAAAGATACTGACCTCGCCAAATTGATCCCTCAAATACTAACTCATCGCTCACAAGCCCACCACATCTCCTATACTGCTATTGATCAAACAAGATCCTACCCACTCTTCTCATCTAACCCAGGTATCATGGTTGGAATGTTGGTATTAATGGAAGCAGTGGTTAATCAGCTAAATGCATGATTACTTGGGCAGATGCAGTAGAATGCAAGGTTATGCAAGTGAAAGGGGTGTTGCTCATCAAGGGTAGTGATTAACAAACATGTATATGTATGGCAAATGTGTGAAATAAGGTGGCAGATAATATAATGTAGAGGTTTGAAGGGCATGCAGAGTGATGTGTCAATGAATATACCAGTGAATATGAAGTGTCAAGGCATAAGTGTCATGTAGATGGTAGTGTCAAGTGGTGTCAGATGTGCTATGGAATGTACATGTGAGTGTACAATTAGTATCAATAGGGTGTATGTGTAGGTAGTGAAGTTGTGTGTCAGACATGTGTTCGAGTGTCACAGCAGTGTCAAAACAGTATCCAGTGTGCATCATGTTTAGTGTCTTATAAGTGTCCAGGGATGTGTCAAAGAAGTGTCAACTGTAAAATGGTGTCAAAACACAATAGAGCATATGTGTCAGCAGTCGACCACACAGACATTAGATTTGTGGGTCGTGCCACAACTCAAAGGAGCCATGGTTCGAAGCCCAACTCTCATGGTCGAGGATCAGTCATTGCCCCTACTCAGAAACGTGCCTTGGTTATGACACCAAGGTGTCTCGAGCGAGGACAGGGGCTGTGGTTGCATGGCTTGCTACTGCGTAGTGCAACAACCCAGTCGAGCATCCCCGTGTCCAAAAACACCAATCAATCCACACTAATTTCAACTCAATCACATACCAATGTAATCTACATATAATATACTACCCAAATATATAATTTATTTAGAAATTGAAGAACAAAACATTCTATGGGGCATTTCATCGAACACTTGAGATACCCTTCCGAAACAGAGCGATACGCCCATGATACGGACCTCAAATGGACACGAATTGAACCCAAATCAGTGCTAGGGCCGGGGGACCCTAAATGAATGTATCTACAATAATAAAACTAAAATCTAATAGGTTTAGAGGCTCTTACCAATTGGGAGTTGGAATCCCAATGAAAATCCTCTTGCGAAGTTTTCCCACCAAATCTAATAGTCAAATTGCTCCAAATTCTTCCTAGCTAGCCAATAGAGACCTCCTCTACTCAAGGGGAGTTGTTTGCAATTGGTTTAGTTGAATTTGGAGTTGATTTAAGGAATGGAAAAATTTGGGGAAGAACACCAAAGCTAGGGTTAGGGTTTCTTTGTAAGAGGGAAAAAAGGGGCTAATGATGATCTATATAGAGGAGAAAACCCTAGGTGGCCGGCCATGGGTCTTGGGCTTGGGTTTGGTCAAGTTGCAATGGCCCAAAGCCCTTCTAAGTTGTAAAATCTAGTCCCTTTGCTAAAGGCCCAAACTAGCACCTTGTTTCCATTCATTAATTAGGTTCTAAGTGATTCCTAGCTAGATTAGTGCCTAATTACTAATCCCAATCCATTAGCTAGGTCTCCATGGTCATGGTTAGTCTCAAGGCTAAGTAGTTCTATGGTTTCACTAACAAATGATAAAATCAAAATACATCAAATTAAATAATATTAAAATAATCAAAAATTCACTAATTTATTACTAACATGATTTAAATCCATTATTTAATAACGAATATGATCAATTTTATAAAAGTATAAAATTATCCTCATTTTAGTAAAGTGGTAGTTACAATCCTTTCTCCCTTAGAAAAATTTCTTCCTCGAAACTTAGGTTGGTCGTACTCCTCTTAGGGTCGCGCCCCCAACAATCATGGTCTTAGAAAACTTATCTAAATCACAACAATATTGAAGAATAACATTCGGGGTCATGACATACAATATCAGTCTGGGGTCTCATCTAGCTACGCTAACCATACTATAGCACACGGCAAAACATAAGGTATCAAAACACACAACAACGGTAGGGTGCAACAAATCATCTCGAAAGGCATGCTAGGGTCTACGTCAAAAGTCACCTCCAGCTAGGTCTGGTGGCTGGAACTCCCTCATGAAGGCGGGGTCTTGACTAGGGTAGGTACAGTAGGACAGTCTTGCATCACATGTGCAGCTAACCCACAGAACAGGCACAACTTTCTTCTCTTTCTACAGTCGTCCCATACATGCCCAAAGATCCTACAGTAAGCACAGGTAGGTACTCGCTTGACTGGTCTCTGCTGGGAAGGAATCTGCACTGGAAAGGATGGCCTAGGCTGAAGGTATGGGTACTCCTGAGGCTCTGGGTAGAACATGATACTGCTTCTCACTCTCTTGGAACTAGGTTCTCCTCTTGAATGCACTAAGTCGCACAGATGTTGAATCCTCTGGCTCTGTTCCCTCAGGTTCTCGTCCTGAATCCTCTGTCTCTCTAATATATCTCGAAGAAGTCCAAGTATTTGAGCTCCATCAGGAGCTAAACCTTCCGAGAATAGGGTATGGGGTACCACTCCAGAAGGCAGAGGAAGACTCTCGGTCTTAGGCGAAACTACAGCTTTATCCTAAATGGCAGGAGATGGAGAAAAACTCTATGGTGAGGCTGCTACCACCTCCTCAACGACAGGAGGTGCCACTACCCTCTGGTCAGCCGGAGGGGTCACTACCTCTTGAGCAACAGAAGGTGGAAGCATGCTCTCAGTCATATCCGAAACTGCAGCTATGCTCAGGGGACAGGCTCTGGTCATGGGTGCCATACTGGAAATAAATGAAAAACATAAAATCATCAAAAGGCTGTAAGACAGACTAATATCATATATGAAAATTGGTAAGTATTATAAATAACATAGGAATCATGTACAATGGGTTACTATTCTAATACCAATGCTAACTATCATCTCTAGGATACAAACACTCTACAAGTCATCAAATCATTACACTATGAATGAACTACATATGAATAAGCTCTACAAGAACTAAATTATCCCTACTCCTAAGTTAATTGATGATGGAATACAATATTATAACAACAGAATGGTACGATAGAGATGATATATTTAAAAACATTTTCAAGATACAATCTGATAATCATATGCGTTTGTCCAAAATTATGTTACTCAGGATCCTTTCCATGCCAGTAAGAAAGGCTGCGATAAACGGTAAATTCTATAACGGGGGTATGCACCTCTATAATCATGTCGTCCAAAATTCTCGCTATGCCGACTAGTATAGCTGCAAAAAATTCCAAATTTCATAACCAAGATATGTACATCCGAAGTCAGGTCTCTACGTTTTTGCCACGCCGGCTAATATGGCTACGATAAACTCCAGGTTCCATGACCAAGTAGACATTTTACCTTCCCTGTTATTCCTGTCAACATATGTTATCAGAAGATATCGTAACTCAAGCCAAAAATTTATCTTGATAGAAAAATCAAAATCAACAACGAACCATCAAAAATCAAATTCAATAATAAGGAGAAAAGGTGAACAAAACAAGAGGAAATTTTTTTAAATTGTAGTTCAAAATAAGATTCTCAAAGGTCGTCCCAGAAATCTCTCATGGAATTTCTAACTGTGATTGAGTATCCTCTCATTCTAACACCTTACTTTTTATATTCTATCGCAGGATCGTAGTAGTACAACTGAGTCGTTGCGGTGCCACGACATCGTACTAATGCGAATCTCGATCTGCATGGGCCACCACTAAAATGTGTCACGACCCATACCCAGTGAAAGGGCACGAGATCGTGGGTACGTCCAGCCTACGCCGCAGTGTCGGTAGTAGAACGCTGTCCTAGGTCTCAACAACATCTAACACAAGTCAATGAACCAGTCTAATATATAAATATACTCTTCCAACGGAGGACAATCTCAGAAGGATACAACTCAATCATAAAGTAGCTAAGATGGATATCAACACGAAATAAGATAGATAGAAGGGTCACAAAGTTAAATACAAAACCAGATTTGAAGAAGTTTAAGTGTTATCATCACTACACACACATAGTATAAATTAAGTATATCTTATGAAATAACTGGAAACTACAAGTAGACAAGAACATAACAATCTACTCTAAGCTCTACTGGTGTCTCCTGTAGGCTAGCTGGAATCCTTCAAGTTATCTGTAAATTTTTTAACGTTATCCTGTCAGGACGGGAACGAGCACATATCTCTGAAAGCAGTTCCAAAATATTGTAGGAAATATAGAGCTAACAGTAGAATAAAATACATGACGTGCTGTAAGAGAAGTACAAAAATACAGAAGATATGGATAAGTAAACTGAGTACATAAGATATAATAAAGAAACTATGAACTATAAATATAGGTACTTTAGAGCACAATATGACTATGTGATTGGTTTAGGTTTGTACACGATGTATTCTACAGAGTCTCCATTATACGTGAGGGTATAATGGACATGTACACGAGTTATACTAAGGGGTTTAATCACATGACCACTTCTACTCCCATGTCCTGATCAATACACAAGGATCTGACCAAGTTATGTTACGTACACGATGGTTAGTTTTGCACAATAAGCACATTAAGCACACGGGAGTACATAAGAGCACATGATTTGTATACGAATACAAGGAGTATACGATGCATATGGTAAAGTACATGAACATGAAATATCTGATGTATCCGCTGAGGGGATAACATCGTATGACAAGATCCATAGATTACTGGTCTATGATAACAATGTGTCAGCATCAAGTAAAGCAGTCTAAAGCAGGCAATATAGATACTATCATGAATGAAAACTAACAGAGAATGTACTCACCTGATATCCTGAGCAAATAATGTGAATAGATGTCTGAACTGGAGTCACAAAGTCCTACTTAGAGTAATATAGGCTATGATGAGTTCAATATTGAATAATTGAAGTTTACAATGCAGTCTATCTGATACTAGGCTCTTCTAGGTCAAAGTCAACTCTAAGTCAACTCTGGTCAACTCTGGCCAAACTAGGTCAACATCTAAGCTAACTTGGTCAACTGTCTAGGGTTTGCTCAAACTCTAGTCAACAAGGTTACAAAGGCCTAGTGGGTCCATTTCTAGGTCATCTTATAGGGTATCTCATAACATAGACTAGGATACCAATCATATATACATTTACCCTATATAACATATATGCCATACCTCTCACATATCTATATATACACTCACAAATATATATCATATATATACACTCACACAGGTATTCTCATAAACCCATAACCAAACATGAATCATAGGAATAAAACCTCAACACATAACCTTCTACCTAACTGAACTGAACCCACATATAGGGCATCAGAATTCTGAACATATAAATGAGTATCAACCTCATCTCCTCAACCTAATGCATATACATAAACCTATATATATATCAGATATCATATGATACCAAATGTATCACAGCAAGGTGAAAGAATAAAATGAGTGTCAAGTGTACAGAGTGTACAATGCCAACATGTGTTTAATGGAGTGTCATGACAAGTGTCTAATAGTGCAAAGGGTGTGTCAAATATGTGTCCATGTGTGCACAACAATGAATGTATCAAAACATATGTGTTAAGTGTGTTAATATGTGTGCAATGATAATGAAGTGTACAAGTCTCAAAGAGTGAGTACATGAAGAGTAGTGTGGAGTGTTAAATGTTGCAAGATAGTAAGTGAACAAGGTGTCATAGTAGTGTAATGTGTCAAGAGTGTTTCAGAGCAGTGTCAAATGAAATGCAAGAGAGTGAAATGGAAGGATATTGGTCTAAGTAGTGAACTAATCTGATATGCAGGTAATGCAAGTGGGCAATATATCCAATTACAGTAATACAATGTATAGGACATGTCATTTGGCAATGATATGTAGGGGTAAGCTAATATGGGTGAAATGCAAATGGGGGCAGGACATGTGATGTAGAACATGCAATTGTAGTATGCAAACATGCAGGACAAGGTATTATGAGTGTTACAGACTTCCTATATGCAGGAATTGTGAATATAGGAATGATATGGGTTCCACAAGGCTCAGTTGGTTGATACTCTTCAATTATCAGCATCTGCTACCCTAATGAACCCATATGTAGACATGTGCACG
This sequence comes from Iris pallida, assembly GCA_029216955.1. NCBI lineage: Eukaryota > Viridiplantae > Streptophyta > Magnoliopsida > Asparagales > Iridaceae > Iris > Iris pallida. The sequence goes on along the minus strand of JANAVB010044619.1, from coordinate 11,907,950 downwards.
ATGGGAGTATGACTGAACTATTTAGGGATAAGGACCAAACATGTGAACAAAGCTAGTGGGGGTTTCTTAGATGCATGAAAACACACCAAAGACACTGACCTCGCAAAATTGATCACTCAAAAACTAACTCATCACTCACATGCCCACCATATCTCTTATACTGCTATTGATCAAACAAGATCCTACCCACTCTTTTCATCTAATCCAGGTATCATGGTTGGAATATTGGTATTAATGGAGGCAGTAGTTAATTAGCTAAATGTAGGATTGCTTGGACAGATGCAAATTCAAGGTTATGCAAGTGAAGGGGGTGTTGCTCATCAAGGGTAGTGATTAACAGACATGTACATGTGTGGCAGATGTATGAAATGAGGTGGCAGATAATATAATACAGAGGTTTGAAGGACATGCAAAGTGATGTATTAATGAATGTACCAGTAAATATGGAGTGTCAAGGCATGATTGTCATGCAGATGGTAGTGTTAAGTGGTGTTAGATGTGCTATAGAGTATACATGTGAGTGTACAGATAGTGTCAATAGGGTGTATGTGTAGTCAGTGAAGTGGTGTGTCAGACTTGTGTTCGAGTATCACAGCATTGTCAGAACAGTGTCCAACGTGTATCATGTATAGTGTCCAATGAGTGTCCACGGATGTGTCAAGTGTCAAATGGTGTCAAAACACAATAAAGCATGTATGTCAGCAGTCGACTGCACAGACATAAGATTTGTGGGTCATGCTACAACTCAAAGGAGCCATGGTTCGAAGCACAACTCTCATGGTCGAAGGTCAGTCATTGCCCCTACTCAGAAACGTGCCTTGGTGATGAAACCAAGGTGTCTCGAGCGAGGACAGAGGCTGTAGTAGTAGGGCATGTTACTGCGTAGTGTAACTGCACAGTCGAGTATCCTCGTGTCCAAAAACACCAATCAATCCACACTAATTTCAACTCAATCATATACCAATGTAATCTCTATATAATAAGCTACCCAAATATGTAATTTATTTAGAAATTGAAGAAAAAACATCCTATGGGGGTATTTCGTCGAACACTTGAGATATCCTTCCGAAACAGAGCGATACGCCCATGATACAGACCTCAAATGGACACAAATTGAACCCAAATCATTCCTAGGGCTAGGGGGACCCTAAATGAATGCATCTACAACAATAAAACTGAAATCTAATAGGTTTAGAGGCTCTTACCAATTGGGAGTTGGAATTCCAATAAAAATCCTCTTGTAACGTTCTTCCACCAAATCCAATAGTCAAATTACTCCAAATCCTTCCTAGCTAGCAAATAGAGACCTCCTCTACTCAAGGGAAGTGGTTTGCAATTGATTTGGTTGAATTTGGAGTTGATTTGAGGAATGGGGGAAATTTGGAGAAGAACACCAAAACTAAGGTTAGGGTTTCTTTGTAAAAAGGAAGAAATGGGGCTAATGATGATATATATAGAGGCGGAAACCCTAGGTGGCTAGCTATGGGTCTTCGTCTTGGGTTCGGTCAAGTTACAATGGCCCAAAGCCCTTTCTAAGTTGTAAAATCTAGCCCATTTGCTAAAGGCCCAAACTAGCACCTTGTTTCTATTTTTTAATTAGCTTTTAAGTGATTCCTAGCTAGAATAGAGCCTAATTACTAATCTCAATCCATTAGCTAGGTCTCCATGGTCATGGTTAGTCTCTAGGCAAAATAGTTCTACGGTTTTACTAGTAAATAACAAAATTACAATACATCAAATTAAATAATATTAAAATAATCAAAAATTCACTAATTTATTACTAACATGATTTAAATCCATTATTTAATAACTAACATGATCAATTTTGCAAAAGTTCAAAATTATTCTCATTTTAGAAAAGTGGTAGTTACAATATGCTACTCATATCTCATAAATATCTCGTGGCACAGACGTGACAAAGTTTAAACTAATACACTAACAAACGGTTGTCCCTTAACTTTAGGTCCATATGCAAATCAAAAGACAAGAAGGAAAATATGACTAGCAGTTGTATCATGTATAACTGAAAACATATAAGTAAATCATGAACTGTGACAAGGATGCGACTGGAAGAATTGAAAATAAAGAGGAAGTAGTATGCAATAACTAACAATAAAGATGCAGACTAAATATAAGTAGTAAATATGGCAGGGTATCTTGCCTGAGGTGAGGTGCAAATGACGGTATCCATTAGCTCGAACCGGAAGATCAGTGAAGCAAAGGAGGAAAACTTCCACAAACGTCCTCGGATACTGAAACAAACATCACCAACATTTTTGGTATAAAAGAAACGTCTAAGATCGTCTACCCATAAGTCCAATTCTGGACACATGAGTAAAATCATAATTTTGGATCAAAACGATGTTCGTCGTTGGACCCGCTTTGCATCGAAAAGTATGCCAAGACCTAAAGTCTCTAAAATTATCAAATATGTCTACAGATCCGATTTGATGATATAAACTCAACCGTATATTCAAAGTTGGATTCCAGTGAGCTGTGTACAATTTTGCTTGTTGAATCGGATTACGGGCCCTCCAAAATAGTATTCCAGTCGACCTTCTCAGGCTCGGACGAAACTTGGCTCACAGGACCAAAAAATGACCTGGAACCAGTGGCACAAGTTTCGTTTCAAGATGACGGACGTGCACGAAGTTATGGACTAGTTTATAAAGAGGATGATACGGGGTAACTCGACCGATACGCCTTGATTTCGTCGCACACATACAATAAAATCAAGTTCCATCGAATCCCACAAGTCCGTAAAGTCGATACGCATCTTTCGATGCTTTCAGTTTGTGACCACGTCTTTCGGTTTGTCGGGGCGCTAGCCGTAACAGTGAACATTTCTAAAATTTAATATTTTTTAAAACTATTTTTTTTAATTTGGTAATCAATTTTCTCGATGCGTAGTCGATCAAATTGCAATCCACGAAAAGGGTGGTGAAGCCCTATAAGTTGACTACCATTGTCTTCAATTAGTTTTGGAGAATTTATAGTGACCTAGTCAGAATATGTCTTCCAAAACAGTATCAAAACTGTTATAAACAAAGCATATCAACGTTATTTTTCGTCGAGATTTCGACTCATTTTCCCTAGGTTTTAGGGTGGCTAAAATTAAACTGTTTGTTATGTCTTGTAGTCGTATATGTTTGGTCTACGACGAACTAATTTGTTTTAGATTTGATCACCAAGTAAGAAGAAAAAGAATAATGAACAAAGGTACCTGGCCATTTCCTCTCTTCTCTGGCGGTGTAGTGTTGTCTACGACGAACTAGTTGGTTGCGGCAGTGCCCGATCGGAGGCAGTCGGACAGAGAGTCGAGTGGGTGTGCCCAAGACTAGGGTTCGCTTAGGTGGGTTCTCAAGAGATTTTTGTAAGGTTGAAAGAAAAAAATTCAAGAACCGTATATATATATATATATATATATATATATATATATATATATATATATATATATATATATATATATATATATATATATATATATATATATATATATCTGAATTAAATACTTAATAGAACTGTGACAAGATTTGATTAATCTCTGGTTTAAATGAAGGAGAATTTATCCAGGAATTGAACAAAAAAATCTCGAAGGATTTGGTTTAAATTTGAGCTATCCTCAAATTTATGAACAAGAGAAAATTTCAAGGCTGGTTCAGCAATCGCAGGGAAGGGAAGAAATTAGTCTCGCAAGATTTTGAAAATTTCAAAACCCTTTAACCCATATATACTTGTGTATGTAAATAACATCTAAAATAGGAGAATAATAATAATAATAATAATAATAATAATAATAATAATAATAATAATAATAAGAATAAGAATAAGAATAATAATGATAATAATAATAATAATAATAATGATGATAATAATAATAATAGTAATAATAATAATAATAATAATAATAATAATAATAATAATAACAATGATAATAAAATTTTAAAAATTATGTATTCCTATCTAGTACCCTTGTTCGCCAATTTTATATATATATATATATATATATATATAAATATAAATATAAATGTAAATATAAATATATATATTATATCACGGCGATGCGGCCAGGCCCCCCATAGTGGGAGCTTCAACGATCTCCTTGTAATCTGGGGCTCCTCTCACGGGCATCGGATCGTCGCAGCCGCTGGCATAACCGAAACATATTTTGGTACGAAGGTCACCAATACACCACTCAATACCTTTTCAGGAAAGTTCTCCGGCAGTGTCTCTGCATTAGCAGAAGATGTTCCCACGCATCGGAATGTTTTTGGCAGGAGCTGTACTAGTCCGACAAGCACTTTTTGTTGTTTTCGGTCTATTTTGGTTTCAGTTTTAGGTTTCCTTTTGCGCTTGGTGCGCTTACTTGTATAGGCTTTGATATTTTACGTCTGATACATCAATAAAGTCCCTCTGTTCTATTTTTTTCTTTTCTGTTCTATATATATATATATATATATATATATATATATATATATATATTATATATATATATATATTTTACGTATGATAAAAAATATATATATTTTATATATATATATATATTTTATATATATATATATATATATATATATATTTTTATATATATATATATATATATATATATATATATATATATATATATATATATATATATATATATATATATATATATATATAAAAGAAAATATATATATATATATATATATATATATATATATATATATATATATATATATATATATATATATTCTTTTATATATATATATATAATTTCTAACTTCCTATTATTTTAGAAATCTTAAAAATTATTCTAACAAAATTCCTAAAAATACTTTACAAATATAGAAAATATTTTCATGTAAATCAAATATTGAATACCTATAGAAATTCTATAATTTAATTATATATTTATATCCACACATATATACGTATATATACAGGTATGTTGTTATCAACTTTATAAATTTTCACATACATACAATAAATGGAAATGGCTACTAATATACTAATAAAGTCTATGTATACACATATATACCAACTACAAGAAAAGTAAAATAAAATTAAAAATACTTGGAAATTTTTAGGGGGTTTACTGATGGTTTTGAAATATTTTTGCGATAATATTATGTTTGGATATAATGACTCTAATTAAAGTTGGTAGAGTACCCGGTTGACAATGGAGTCATTGAGGTTAATAAATTATTGAAGATGAAAAATTGTTAACTTCTGGTGTCCTTGAGGCTTAAGTTTCTATATGGTTCGATGAATTTATTGCTATGCTAAGGTGGAATTTTATTTTTAAAGGAAGTGATTTTGATTTAATTAATGATAAATAAGATCATGAAGATTTATTGAATTTGAAATTTTGAAAAGATTGTGACAGAGTAGATTTACGTTTAAAATTTGAGGTGTTTACATATTTAAAGATTTTTAATTTTTGGATTCGGATTTTGAATTTGAAATTTGAGGAAGTTATGCAAAAGTAGATTTATATTTAAAATATTTTTTCAGAATTTAAAATTTGTGGAGTTTAAATTTTGAAGATAAGTACCAATTTGGACTAATAGTTGAATATTCGATAAGTCAATGTTGACCACTTTGCTAGATCACATACTTAAAGATTATGACAAGAGTTGAGTTACTTGAGTAATGATTAAGGTATGAAGATGTGGAGTTATGGATTTAAAATTTGATATTTAAAATTGGAGAGATTTTCTTGAGGTTAAATTTATGTATGATAAGTATTAAACAGTGACTTAAATTTTTGATTGAGAATTTTTGAAATATTCTTGAGGATACGGCTTTATTGAATTGGTAGGTGATTAGTTAGACGTCATGTGGGTAATACTCTCCCGAACCAAATTTGTTGACCATATAAATATATTTATGTATTCTTTCATTCTTGTAACACCCAGTTTTCTGAAATTGGGGTATTTTTGAAAATTTATTATTTTTATTATTTATTAATAGTGTTTTAGGCATGATATGATTTTTGGTGATCTCTAGTGTAATTGAAACTATTTCTAAGTCATGACTTATGACTTTGTGATTTTATTAGTATAACCCTAGTGTAAACCCTAGTTATTCCTTAACCTGGAAGTTGCCATGACCATGTGAGCCTAGCCATAGGCTTAGAACATCAAGTTAGTGATTTTAGCCAAAAAGGGTATTTTGGTAATTTACTAGATTTTATTTGAGATTATGTGTTTTTAATATTATTTAATTATTGTTAAGTACCATGATTGTTCCTAACCTAGTTTACCCTAATCTAGAAGTTAGCCACTAACCTAGAAGCTAGAGGATAGATATTAGTCATTGGTTAAAGTAGGGAAAATATCTAGATATTCACATATGTGATAATTTGCTTAAAACCCTCAAAATATCCTTGCTTGGCACCAAAAGTCTTTGCCTTCACCTTGAAGAAAGGCCAAGGACACCCCCCCTTGCCATGGCCGGCCATAGGACACCCCTACACTACCCCCCTTCCTATATAATCCCATCATATTCATTCATGATCATTTTACATGAATTAAAACCTAGAAAATTCCCTTTCCTTCAAACCACCATAACTTGATCATTTTTGATCCAAATCACCTCTAGTCTTTTGCATTGGGACCCTACAACATCAAGGGTGCTAAGGGAGGCTAGCAATCCAGAATTCACAAGCTTTGGGCATCACCAAGTGGAAGGACAAACACCCCCCTCTTATTGATTTTCCATTGGATTTGCATTAATAGGTAAATACCCATAAACATAGTTAATATTCTGTTTTTTCTTCATAAATGCATGCATATAGGTCTACCCTAGCTGTGGGTCAAGTTTGGTGAAATTTAGGGTTGGTTTGGTGTCCGTATCGGACACGTATCCTAGGTTATAAAACCATGTTCGATAAAATGCCACAAAGAATTTAACTTTGTTAATTTGCAAAACAAATTACATATTCTTGTAGCCCTAGACTATTAGATCATGTACCTACTTGACTGAACACGACACTGTGTCATCTTTGTGTCAAAAATCGACACGGACACGCTGTGACAGGTGCACGCACAGTGCCCTGCTACCACGCTGTTCGTGCTCACTGCACAGAACACTAGGACACGTGAAATTTGACATGGACACGGGGGCAATGTCGGCGAACATGCCTCCAAAGTCTCATGACTTCTCGTGTCGTGTCGAGTGAGAAAACTCACTCGTACTGGACACGCACTGCGCTACACGCGCACGTTTCAGCCGAAAAATCGGCTCTGATACGAGCCTCGTGTCCCTCGTGGACACGTCGTGGTGTCGTGTCAGGGTGACACGTGTGTAGCCCATCACTGGGCGAACACTAGGACACGAGCACGAGATGTGTCGTGTCTTGTGTCTCGAGCACGAGACGCTCGACCGCATGCACGACGCAGTGTACGTGTGTGTGTCAGTGTTTACCCGATTGGGTTTTTGTGAGAATTGACACATCAAATCGTGTCGTGGTGTCGTGTCAGGCACCTAGGACACTAGAGGACACTAGGGGCTAGTGTTACCAACCTTGGGTTTCGAGCCTTAGCTCGGTTTGGGTCGTGTATTTGGGTTTACCCATTTTCCTGTGCACAGTGCCATTTTTCCAGAAATTGGGATGTTTTTCCAGTTTTCAAAATCGAATTTCAAAACGATTTTTGTTATGTTTTATACATATAATTGTATGTTTTCAGTGTATGTATACGTAGTGTATATATGTGTGTGTGTGTAGGAGGAATTTAGGGGTATATACATGTGTGTACATGTGTATATACATATATGTATATATATAGGTGTGTGTGTGTATCTGTGTGGTGTGGGTGTGTTGATTTCTGTTTCCAGAAATCTGGAAACACACCCCCCCTCCTGTGTCCAGTTCTCTATCTCTCTCACTCTAATTCACTCTCTCTCATTTTCCTCTCTCTCTCTATATATGTATTATATATAAGTTTTGTATATATATATATATATATATATATATATATATATATATATATATATATATATATATATATATATATATATATATGATATATATATATGTTTGTATTAGATTATGTATTGTGTCTATATATATATACTATATATGAGTATTACATAGTCTATAGGCCTATGGAGAATGTTGTATATATATATATGTAAAGTTATATATATGTGTATATATATATTGTATAGAGATAGATACCAATAAGTTATTAGCCTATGGCCATTACGGGCTAACCCTAATTGACCTAATGACCCTTGTTGACTAGAGTTGACCAAAGTCAACCTTAGGTCAAACTTGACCTATTTAACCTAGAATTGACTAGGATTAACCTAAAATGACTAGTTTAACTAGTTTGACTAAACCCTAACTAGTTTGACCATGGTTGACCTAACTTTGACTAGTTTGGCTTTAGAGTTGACCAGAGTTGACCAAGAGTTGACTTTTGACCAGATTGACCTAGAATCATGTAGTATGCATAGTAAACTTTATTTTTACTATTTAGAATACATTGTGACTTGTGTTGCTCTGATCAGGAGCCAGACACCTCTCCTCAGACAGCATATTCTCTACAGACATTCATACATCAGGCGAGTATATTCTCTGACCGTTTTATACTTGTTCATGCTTTACTTTCTCGCTTTAGATTACTTACTTGATGCTGTCACGTTGGTAGCACGGATTGGTACTATATGGATCTTTACATGAGATATTATTTCCCTCGGGAGCATCGGGTACTTCATGTTACGTGTGTTTCACTTTCATCATGTACTCCTATGCTTCCATCATGCATGTGCACTCATGTGATCATGTACTCTCATGTTCACTGAGCCCTCATGTATAACTTCACGTATACTCATTTATGAGCCTCATGTGAAGTAATGTATAATAACGTAACTTGTCTAGATCCTTGTGTATTGATTGGGGAAACGGGGGAGTAGAAGTAGACATGTGAATAATTCCAAAGTAGTGTAATCATGTATAAACTCAGTAGTATAATCATGTATAAATTCTAGCCATTCACATGCCTATCTTGTACTCTATATTACTAGCCACTTACAGTTCTCTATATACAGTAGATATTTCCTTTACAAGCTATCTCTTTTACAGCGTATATTTCCTTTCAGCACTTCCTGTATTTTACTCTATTGCCTGTATCGTATTTTCTAACCTGATATGAACTGTGTGAGATGTATTGTGCTCGTTCCTGTCCTGACTGGACCTGTTGAAAATATTACAGAGGACGAGGATGAGGCATGGGTGACTACGTATTATGGAGCAGGACTAGATGACACTTGTGTTGAGGACCCTCAGCAGGATCCACCTGCAGCTGAGGATGTTGCCCCAGTAGTCTAGGCTAGTTTAGCTAGACAGTCATTTTCTACTTTATTATCTTGTCTCACATTCTGAGTTGTATTTTGAGATGTTGAGATGTATAGACCCTTAGACTTATTTTGTATATTGGGTTGATATTCTGGATGTTATGTTATCCTAGACACTTAGACTTATTTCATCTATTGTACTGTTCTCTTTGAGTTACTATCTATCTATCTGTCTTTCATTCTTCTACCTTATATGTGATTGAGACTGTATATTGTTATGTCACCTCCATTCGGAGAGTATAAACTGTACAGGTACCTTTATATTGTTAGATGATTGACCTAGGACAGCGTTCTACCACCGACACTGTGGCGTAGGCTGGACGTACCCACGTCTCGTGCCCTTACTCTAGGGTGCGGGTCGTGATAATTCCTTACCCCATTTTTGATCCATTTTTCTTATGAAGAAATTTTTATTATCTTTTCATTTTATTTAGAGGATTTATTGTCTTTTCTTTTCGCTTCATAAGTCATTCCTTCTGATCATTCTTCTTACTAAATTCTTCTTTTTTCCACCTGACCAATCGAGCATAATTGTCCTAGACATACCCTAATTTTTGAGGATGATTATGAACTAAGAATATGACCTCTAGATGGTTACTAGCAAGTGGTTTAAGTTATAATGAATGACAGTAGAAGTTTTAAATAAAATAGGGGATGATTTTTTAAAATATATGGCTTTATAGGTGAAACATTATTTCAAAATAATAGATTTTATAAATGGAAGACCACAATTAATTTATGGAATCACAGATATGCAAAATAAAGTGTTTGAGACATGATTTAGAGACACAACTTATTTTGGTGATAATAAAGGAAGTTTCGAGACATGATTTAAAAGCTTTAAGGATAATGCTGATTTGGAATTTTGAGATTATAAATTATCGAGGTTAATGAAAGTATTTTAAATGAGGATAAGTCAATGACTTGAGAAATTTTAAAAATATGAATTAGAAGTTATCGCATTATGTGATGATTGTTTTGAAAGTGTAGAGTATCAAATTGGTTCTTCAAGTTGAAGTAACTTTCGAAGACAAGAATTGATAGTATTGCATTCCTCCGAGGTTTAAATTTTATTCTTCTACGATAAGATTAAAATTTTGAGCTTAGAGAATACTTTGTAGAACCTTAGAGGGGGGTGGGGTAGGGTTGCATAGGGTAATAAAATAATTACCAATAATTATTAGCAATTTAAAGGATAATAAAAGAAAGAGAGGGAGAGAGAGATTCTTTTATTATAGGCTTGTGAACTTCAATAAGAAAGAAAGAAGGCTTTCGATCTTCTACAACACATTGAAGATCGAAGGTTACAACTCTTGAATACTATCGTACTTTTGGTTGGATGACAAAATAAAGTTTTGGATAGAGTAGTAATGGTGAGGCTCTTGGTAGTTGAGAAAATTTAAGGCTCAAATGGATGGTCTTAAAAAAGAAGACACAACCACCTTAAATAGAGCACCAAGAGAGCTAGTCATTTAATGCTCCAAACATACAGCTGACAAAATTCCGTCAGTATGGAACGACATTCCGTCGGTGTACCGTTCTGAATAGTAACGGTAATAAATCTAGCCGTTGGAGCATTTAATGCTAAGTTCTGTCCATTCAAAAATAAAAAAAGAAAGAAGACGGAATTTCGACGGTACAGATCGGTATACCGTCGGTATACCGTCGGTATACCGCTTATCTTCACAGAAATATTTCTGTACATAGATATCGGTGTACTGTCGGTATATATGGTATTTTAATTATCTTCACAGAACTATTTCTGTGCTTGATATCGGTGTACCATCGGTATACGTCGGTATGCCGATTATCTTCACAGAACTGTTTCTGTGTAAGAATTTGGTATACCATCAGTATACGTTAGTATGACGGCGGTATGCCGATTATCTTCACAGAACTATTTTCTGTGTAAGAATTCGGTATATCGTTGGTATACGTCAGTATGCTGTCGGTATGCTGATTATCTTCACAGAACTATTTCTCTGTAAGAAATCGGTATATCGTAGGTATACTACGGTATGCCGATTATCTTCACAGAACCGTTTCTGTGTAAGAAATCGGTATACCGTCGGTACCTTTCGGTACACCGTCGGTCTTTCATTAAAAATATAGCAAGTAATTTTGAAAAATATTTTGTAAGGGCTTTTGGTTTGTCATCCACCTTAAGCGTTTCATAGTATGTCCTAGACCTTGTACAGACTCTAGGACCATGAATCTTTGAGTGCAGTCTTTGAGTATGCGGTGGCTTATCTTCAATCTTGCTTTAGGTCAATCCAAAAGTCTTCCTTGTGGCTTAATGAGTGGCTTTGATAAAATGATCTTTTTGTAGCAGTCTTTGGGAAGCTTGATGGTATATCTGTTTGCTGAGAAAAAAAGAAAACTAAAACATGAAGATGCAGTTAATGTTATCAAAGTCAATGTGCCAACAATCTTTCCCATTTTGATAATTGACAAAAAGAAGGTAGCATCATGTTTTTAGAGAATATCTCCCCGTAGGTAGACTACTCCCCCACAACACGTTTTCTTCCCCTTTGTCACTTAATCAAAGATGGTGGAATGCATATATATGTAACACAAAGGGCATATATTATAACAATAGGATAAACCAAGTCATGCATATGTTGGATGAAGGTTTGATAGTACATGCTTGTAACAGACTGAAATTAGATAGAGACTAAAACAAGTATCCCTATTGGGAGTACTCAAACCAACAATAAAACTCCCTATCGGGAGTATACCAACCGACATTAAAACAGAAGGTCCCCGAAGGACTGCACACGACAATCAAACAACAAACAAAGACATGCACTGGTCCTCGAAGGACCTCAAAGGACATACTAGGACACTACACCACTGCTTATTAGACCATCACCAAAGGAGAGCGGAGTTTACTGATCGGCTGGCTCACCACCATCATTTCCTAGGTTCCCCTGGAAAGCTCCAAACGGTTCAATGCCATCGGGATACATGAATCCGTAGGCAATAGGATCAGAGAAAAGCGAGGCTTGGAAGTTGCGATCCTAAAGGTCGGGATCAAGATAAGCATTGCGGTCCTGGAGAGTTTGCTGAATGAATTAGCACTGGTCATGGAAGCGACTCTGAATAAGGTTGTTAAGGCCTCTGGTGTTGGTTCGCATCTGTTCCTCAGCCTGGGTCATACGCATGTCAAAATAATGCTGAGTGAGAGACATGAATTGGGCAGAGGAAGGAGGGTCAGAAGGAGCATCAGCAGAGATCTGAAAACTGGATGGACGGGCTGAGCGAGATGATTGGCCGGTAGCAGAATAGCGTGAGACAGCCAAGTAGGAAGGAGCACCATCCGTGTGGCAAAGACTAAGGTTCACACCTTTGTCTTCCAGGATAAGCATGATGAATATATCGTAATTTAGGGCACGCCATCCCACAGAGTGAATCGAGGAAAATACATTCAATAGAGTACACTACCAAAATTTAACGTTTTAGCGACGGCCATATCCGTCGCCAACCCATCGGTAAATCAGATTACCGACGGTTTGCTGACGGATTTGGGTCTAATACATCCGTCGGGATATGACTCGTCACTAAAAACAATCCGTCGCAAAGTTGTCGCCAAGCGACGACTGAGCGACGAATTTCCGGCAGCCATATTCGTGCAATTAGTGACGACTGGCCGACGAGTTTTTGTCAAATCAAGTATCAGGAAGTTAGTAATATATCGTCTTACCAACGGGGTCAATCTGTCAGCAATCCATCGGCAACTTGTCCGTGAAAGCGTATCAGAGAGTTTCTGATAAGCAACCTCCGTCGCTATTCCGTCATGCGTTGTCGCAAATAAGCGACGGATTGGTGACTACTTATCCATCGCTAAGGCTCTAGAAATCTTTCGTATTTCCAGAACCTAATCGACGGATTATTCGTCGCTTGGTTGTCGCCATCCGTCGCTAAATTGAAATTTTCCAGTTAGCGACGGATAATCCGTCGCTTGGTTGTCGCTAGCTGGAAAATTTTTAAATTTTTTTCCATAAAATAGAGAATTCCCTGTTCACAAAACATTCGAAACATCGGAACATCATAATATGTATCACACATCGCACAAACCAATATACATCACACACCAAAAAACAAATATCCATCACAAATACATCACACAAACCAACATACAACACACACCAATATAAAAATCATATATATATATATATATATATATAATAAAAAAAAATATATATTATATATATATATATACATACATATATATATATTTTTTTATTTTATATATATATATATATATATATATATATATATATAAAATATATATATATATATATTTTTTTTATTATATATATATATATATATATATATATATATATATATATATATATATAAAATATATATATATATATATATATATATATATATATATATATATATATATATATATATATATATATATATATATATATATATATATATAATATATATGTATATACACTAAGTCTAGATAATAGCATCTAAAAACATCAAAGTCTAGATAAAACCATGTTTAGAAAATAAGAAACATGAAGAGTTGTAAAACCATACAACTCGGTTGTCAAAATTAATAAGTCTACTGGAAACAAATCCAGTAAAAAATATATCATATATATATCTATGGTCGTCTATGCTGGGGCAGATAGAACTCCCTCAGCCAGCTCACATAAGTAGGACCACGCCAGCAAGATCAATATCTAGAGGAGATGGATGACTGGAAATTCCGGTACAACTGCCCTCTGGTGCCACCTCCTCCTTCACGGCTATCTCGACATTAGGAATCACTTCCTCCTTGTAGGAACGAAATAGTAAAGCGTAATACTCTAGAGGGGGGTGAATAGAGTTGGCAGCGGAATAATGCTAATTAGAAATGTTAGCAGCACAATCACAGAATATTAATCACAAAAATAATGTAAAGGCAAAGTTAAGAGAGCAAACACAAAGACAGCGATGTATACTGGTATCCCTCTGTTGAGGACTAATCCAGTCGGTAGAACTCTTGCTACCAGTTGAATCCACTATTGGAAAACCGCAAGTTTTCTTACGAAGTCCTTGTAACTTCTACAACGCGAGCTTTGATACGAAAAACTCGTCCAACTTCAAATGTGAAGAGGTATTTTTCAATCAAGCCTTCTGATTACAATCTCTCAAGAACTTCTAGACCGTACCGTACTGGCAAATTGACTAGAGGATTGTAACTGGCTTGGAATCTGAAATTGAAAGCTCTAGAAAACTCTTTGGAAGACTGAAAGCTTTAGATAGAGAGAAGATTGAAAGTGAATGAGTGAATTGAAATGATCGAAATTCTTCTCTATTTATAGGAGTTCCAAAGGCAGACTTCTGATAGAATTCGGGCAGAATTCGGGCAGAACTCTATGAGCAAATCTCGGTCAAATTCGCAACTGCAGGAGGACCAAGTTTCAAGGATTCAAAATCACAACGGCCACCAACCGAACTCTGGCCGAACTCGGTCCGAGTTCTGTCAGGGTTAAGTCAGGGTTTAGTTTAGGGTTTTTGAAAAAGCTTTTGGTGATTTTTGAAAACCTTTTTGAAAACCTTTTTGTAAACCTTTTTGAGAGGTCATTTTAAAAACATTTTGAACTCATTTAAGGGATAGCCTATTTGCCAGTACGACTCGGTGTACAACATATTCCTAGACTCAAATAAAATGAAAAATACATTGCATAAGGAATTTACAGACTCGAGTAGGCAAACAGATCTTCGGTCTTGAATTCAGTGGATAGCCAATCTTGATCATGTTCAAGAATCCGAGATGTTCCGACTAGCTTCATATATCCAGACAGAGTTTGATCAATTATTAAAATCAGGTTGACCATATGACCAATGGGCCAATAATCTCCCCCATTTTGATAATTGACAAACTATGAATGATATAACATTAAGCTTGTTCAAAAATATCAAAAAGTAGAAGTAGAATTGTTCATATCCTGTATTCTCAAAAAAAAATGTTAGATCTTTAATTTTCTCCCCCTTTGTCACTTAGCAAAATAATTGCAAAAGAAAAGGCTCCCGCAATCAATGCATAAGTAACAAATAGTGAGAAAACATATAAAAGAAATAAGGCATAAAAATTAGAGAAATATCATTACAGGCATGTATTGTTTCAAAAACATAAAAAAAATCTCAGGCATGCTATTTCACAGACAGTTTGTAATGAAGAAGCAGTATAAAGAGATAGTGCTAAAACTGAAACAAAGTGCTGAAATAAACTGAAATGCCATAACTGAAATACCATAAACATGTCCATAAATGAAAATAGTACTGAAGCAAACTAGAAAGTACTGCTAAAAAAAATCAAATAGTACAGATAAAAACTTGGAATGTTGGAGCATTTCCAAGTGTACAATAAAATGTCACTAAAAAATCAAATCACATCTCCTCATCACTATCCTCGTCATCATCAACATCAGCTCGACCAGCATGTCCTGAAGGACCAGCACCAGAAGTACCAGCGCCAGAAGGATGAGTAGGGGCGCCAGCATAGAACTCACCAACGTAATCACGAGGTGCACGATACCAATCATAGGCGTTACCTGGCTGGAAGTAGGTATGGACAGCCTCATCCTCACAACGTTAACCCGAAAAAGCTGGATCTCGAGGGATGGAATCGGCTGAATGACCAGTCTGAGCGAAACGAAGATCAGCCAAGGAGTTTGCCATCGCCTGATAACGGGTGACGTCGCGGAACTCACGCTCGCGAGCCATGTCCGTCATCGAGACGTACAAAGCAGATAAATGCTGATGTATGCCCTCAAATATCATGGCATACTGATGAGGTGGTGGAGGAGGTACAGTAGGAGTAGCACGAGGTAGAGCTGTAGCAGTCATGCTACGACGAGATAACTGAAGAAACTTAGGCTCAGGGTCCTGAGTACAAGTCGACGGATCGATATCGAAGCGTTGAAAGATGCGTGGGAGAATCATCGCGTAAGAGAGATTTTTATATCTTGCACGACAACGACCCATCATCTGAATCATGGTCTTAGGGGCAAAAAATAGAATCTTCTGAAGAATGTGGTACATGGCGGACAGCTCAAGAGATGTCACATCATCCTTGGAAGTGGATTTTGGAAGAATAGTGGAATAGATGATGCGATGCAATTCATAGTTAAACAAGTTCAGGTTGTTAGCCTTGAACTTTCCAGAGCGTACTCTATCAGGTGCACAGAGTTTCGCTTTGAAACTTCCGAGTGTTGTGCCTTCGAGAAAATCAAAATCAGTGATATCGACTAGCGGTTCACCTTCGTTAGGGATACCAAGGATCTCCGCTAAGAGGCTATCATCAAAATTGATATCAATACCTCCAACACGAGTGCTCACATCAAAAGTGTCTAATATGAGATTGCAATAAAATAATCTAATGGCATTAGTTGCTATAGGGAAGCAGATTTTAACAAAAAGATGTAACCCTAATGCCTCAAATAAATGACGATGATCAGGAAATACAGTCCATTTGACTGGAGCGCCTGTGCATATGGATCGCATAGAAAAATTACCATACCACAGTAGGGCTTGGTCGAGGGTTTGAAAGAAAAACCAGTCGAACGCACCGTCGCTCGTTTGGGCCGGCGAGAAGAGGGAATCCGTATGTGGATGCGAAGATGCCCCTTCCTCACTAGGAGTCGTCTTCTTCCTCTTAGATGGATTGAATTTGGGTGCCATTTGTGCAAATTGAAATAAAAATGCACTAATTGAAAAGTGGAGAAAGATGGAGTCATACCTCCCGAAATCAAGATATGTCGTAGAGAACGACGATCTCCGCACGATTCTAAATTTTGGAGAGATTTCACTACTTGGATTGGATGGAATAGGGTGGTAAAGAACTAGGGTTTTGGTGCTCGGGTCGGCTGCTGCTGCTGTTATGAATAGTTTGGAAGCAATGAAGAAGAAGGGCTTCTCGGGTTCTGTATATATAACCAGACACCCTCAACCGAACTCGGGCCAAATTCGGTCAGAGCTCTGGCCGAATTCGCCTAGGGTTCTTCATAGTTGATTTTTGCCATTCTTTTTCATTGTCTCATTTCAAATATTTAATTCAAAGATTAGTTATTTTAGCCTTCAATTAACATAATTAATATTATTTTATGAATTAAATGTCGTTACACAGCGACTGTCTCAGATTAGCTGTAGGAGTACTGTCCCAGCAGGCGGAGGTTCACCGGGAAACTCTTAAGTACCGCTTCGCTTTAACCGTAGTTGTGGTGACAGACACTCTTTATTGGCTTGTTTCTAACACAATTTTTGCATAATGATATATAATCATAAAATAAAATTAATTAATATTATTGACGTCCAAAATTCCTAATTCTCGACGTAAATAATTGAAACGATCTTCCGCTAGAGGTTTAGTGAAGATGTCAGCTAGTTGATTTTCAGTATCTATGTACACAAGGTTTATATCTCCATTTTGATGATGATCTCTAAGAAAATGATGTCTAATCTCGATATGTTTAGTACGAGAATGACATACTAGATTCTTAGTCAAATTAATAGTGCTCGTGTTATCACAGAAAATGGGAATATGTGTGTAAAATAAATTATAGTCTTCTAGGGTTTGTTTCATCCACAAAATCTGAGCACAACAACGTCCTGCGGCGATGTACTCAGCCTCTGTTGTTGATAGGGCTACAGAATTTTGCTTTTTACTAAACCATGAGACTAAAGCCTTGCCTAAGAAATGACAAGTGCCGCTGGTACTTTTTCTATCAACTTTGCATCCAGCAAAATCTGTATCCGAATAACCAATAAGGTCAAAGGACTTAGTTTTGGGATACCACAAGCCAATAGAAGAAGTGCCTTTAAGGTATCGAAAGATACGCTTAACTGCAGACAAATGTGATTCCTTTAGGTTAGCTTAAAAACGTGCACACAGGCAAACACTAAACATTATATCTGGACGACTAGCAGTTAAATAAAGTAAACTACCAATCATACCTCGATACTTACGTGTGTCGACTGGCTTGCCTTGTTCATCTGAATCAAGCTTTGTTGAAGTTGCCATTGGAGTGCCAATAGGTTTGACATTGTCCAGATCGAACTTCTTTAGCAAGTCTTTTGTATACTTGGCTTGATTTATGAATGTCCCATTATCAGTTTGTTTGATTTGCAATCCGAAAAAGAATTTCAGCTCTCCCATCATGCTCATCTCAAACTCATTCTGTATACACTTAGAAAATTCTTGACACAGAGATTCATCAGTAGATCCAAATATAATATCATTAACATAGATTTGAATTAAAAGAAGTTTGCCATTGAATGACTTAATAAATAGTGTAGTGTCAACCTTGCCTTTTGAAAAGTCGTTGTCAAGTAGAAAAGAGCTTAGACGATCATACCAAGCACGAGGGGCTTGTTTTAAACCGTATAGAGCTTTCTTCAACTTGAAAACATGATCAGGGTTTTTGAAATCTGTGAAACCTGGAGGTTGTGCTACAAAAACTTCTTCTTTTATAAAGCCATTTAGAAAAGCACTCTTGACATCCATTTGAAAAAGTTTGAAATCATGAAAACATGCAAATGCACGTAACATACGAATGGATTCTAATCTCGCAACTGGGGCATAAGTTTTATCGTAGTCGATACCTTCTTCTTGATTGTATCCTTGAGGTACGAGTCGAGCCTTGTTACGAGTCACTAAACCATTCTCATTTAGTTTATTTCGGAATACCCAACGGGTGCCAATGACCAGATGATCAATAGGCTTGGGAACAAGTTCCCAAACTTGATTCCGTTCAAATTGGTTTAATTCCTCTTGCATAGCATCTATCCAAAAACTATCACTACATGCTTCATCAATAGTTTTGGGTTCTAGCTATGAAATAAATGCAACACTAGAAACAATACCTTTACAGGATGTAAGAGTACTTACTCCTTTGGTAATATCACCAATTACCAAATCTTTTGGATGATCAGCTGTAAATTTCAACCTTTTCGGTAGATTCTGAAGGTAGCTGGTTCCTGGATCTTCTCTAGGATGTTCAGCTAGTACAGAGCTTGGTTAAGAATCAGCTGGAGTTGAGCTTGGTACAGATGTATCTTCGTCATTGTCATCAATAGTCATTTGATTCAATTCATCAAAAGTGACATTGATTGACTCTTCGATGATCATGGTACGCTTGTTGAAGACTCTGTATCCTTTGCTCTTGGCCGCATAACCTAAAAATATACCTTCGTCGGCCTTTTCATCAAATTTTCCCAAATTGTCTTTTGTATTAAGAATAAAAAATTTACAGCCAAAAATTCTAAAGTATGAAACTGAAGGAATTCTATCAAACCATAACTCAAATGGAGTCTTCTTCGATTTGGGTCGAATTAGAACTCTATTGAGTACAAAGCAAGCTGTGTTGACAGCTTCAGCCTAGAAATATTTGGGTAGGCTAAACTGGTTTAACATCACTCTGGCCATTTCGGTTAGAGTTCTGTTCCTACGTTCCACAACTCCATTTTGTTGTGGAGTCCTAGGGCAGGAGAACTCGTGTACAAAACCGTGTGTGTCACAAAATTGCTCAAAATCAGCATTCTCAAATTCGCCTCCATAATCGCTTCTTATGCGAGTGATCATGTAACCTTTTTCATTTTGTACCTTCTTGCAAAAGGCGACAAATTTGGATAATACATCATTCTTGCGTGTCAAAAAATATACCCACGTGTATCTAGAGAAATTATCTACAATTACGAAAGCATAAAGTTTACCTCGGAGGCTAGCAACTCTGCTAGGACCAAATAAGTCCATATGAAGCAATTGTAGAGGTCTAGTAGTACATACTACGTTTACTGTCTTGAATGTGGATCTGGTAGCTTTGTTTCTTTCATATTGGCTGCATACCGAATCCTTCTTGAATGTAATGTCCGGTAAACCGCGTACTAGCTTCTTTGTGGATAATCTTGATATTGTATCCATATTAGCGTGACCGAGTCTCATATGCCATAGATGACTCTCATCACTTTTGGCCATTAAGCATCTACCTGAAATGTTAGTTTCTTCTGACAAATAGAAAACATATATATATTGTCTTCCCTGATACCTTCAAAGATAGTACTACCAGTTGAGCTATCAACTATAGTACATTTGTCTTTGCCAAAGTTGATGCCATAACCATGATCAGCTAGATGACTTATGCTGAGTAGATTATGTTTCAACTCGGTAACCAGACAGACATTCTTAATTACAGGATAGAGAGACTTACCAACATCACCGATACCAATAATATACCCTTTCAAGTTATTACCGAAGGAGACATAACCTTCCATCTTTTTCTTCAACAGTGTTGTAAATAGGGTAGCGTCACCGGTCATATGCCGTGAGCAACCGCTGTCGAGGATCCATTTGCTTCTAGCATGTGAATGGTGTTTTACCTGATCGGATGCCATAAAGTATACGTTTGCAGCGTCTTCTGATTGTTCGTCTTCTGAGTCGCTGGCTTCACTTTCATGCCATATGCTAGTGTTGGCATACTTCCGTGATGTTGATCTTTTCAGGTTTCTTTTTTATACCTGTTGCTCTTCTTGCTTGATGATGAGTTTGTGGGACAATCCTTCTTCATGTGTCCCTTCTTCTTGTAACCATAGCAGACAGCATCTTCTTGGTACCAGTTGTTGCTGTTGTTCTCTTTGACTCTCTTCTTATGTCTCATGAATCTTTTGAACTTCCTTGCTAGGAGTGCTTGATCTTCAGTGTCAGATCCACTGCTGTCTGAGTCATCTTCAGCAGCTTTTTTCTGCCGAGCCTTGAGGGCGATCGTCTTCTCCTTTGGTACAGGCTCTTCAAAATCTTGTAGTTCCAGTTCATGAGTGAGTAGCTTACCCATGAGTACTTCGAGGGACATAGTTGTGAGGTCGTTTCCTTCAATGATTGTAGTAGCCTTTGGAATCCAGTTCTTGGTGAGAGCTCGCAGGAGTTTGTGAATCTTTTTATGGTTACTGTAATCTTTGCCTAAGGAGGACAAAGGATTTACAATATCCAAGAACCTCTCGAATATTTGTGTAACTGTTTCGTTGGGCTTCATCTTGAACGCCTCGTACTCTTGAGTAAGTCTGCTGACTTTAGATTCTTTGACTTGAGTCGTGCCTTCATGTGTGACTTCAAGTAGCTTCTACACTTCATTAGCCGTTGTGCAGATAGACACCCTGTTAAATTTAGTTCTGTCTAAAGCACAAAAAAGAGCATTAATGGCACGTGCGTCAAGACTGGCCCTTTTCTTTTCTTCCTCTGTATATCTGCTATGGGGTTTTTCAACTAAAACTCCATCAACATTTATACGAGGTGGCTTTTGATAGCCATCAAGAACAATGGACCATAAATCAAAGTCAAGAGATTTCAAGAAGAAACTCATCCGTGTTTTCCAATATGTATAATTCGTACCATCAAACAGTGGGGGTCTGTTTGTGGCCTGGCCTTCACTTGTGAATTTCACAGTTGCCATGTGTTGTGCTGTGATCTATATAACAGTTAATTAAAATGAATAAATAATTGTACTGTTACCTTTGCTTTACCTGTAACACCAGCTCTGATACTAATTGTAGGAACAAAATAGTAAAGCGTAATACTCTATAGGGGGGGGGGGTGAATAGAGTTGGCAGAGGAATAATGCTAATTAAAAATGTTAGCAGCACAATCACAGAATATTAATCACAAAAATAATGTAAAGGCAAAGTTAAAAGAGCAAACGCAAAGACAGTGATGTATACTGGTATCCCTCTGTTGAGGACTAATCCAGTCGGTAGAACTCTTGCTACCAGTTGAATCCACTATTGGAAAAACCGCAAGTTTTCTTACGAAGTCCTTGCAACTTCTACAATGCGAGCTTTGATACGAAGAACTCGTCCAACTTCAAATGTGAAGAGGTATTCTTCAATCAAGCCTTCTGATTACAATCTCTCAGAAACTTTTAGACCGTACCGTACTGGCAAATTGACTAGAGGATTGTAACTGGCTTGGGATCTGAAATTGAAAGCTCTAGAAAACTCTTTGGAAGACTGAAAGCTTTAGATAGAGAGAAGATTGAAAGTGAATGAGTGAATTGAAATGATCGAAATCCTTCTCTATTTATAGGAGTTCCAAAGGCAGACTTTTGACAGAATTCGGGCAGAATTCGGGCAGAACTCTATGAGCAAATCTCGGTCAAATCTGCAACTGCAGGAGGACCAAGTTCCAAGGATTCAAAATCACAACGGCCACCAACCGAACTCTGGTCGAACTCTGGCCGAACTCGGTCCGAGTTCTGTCAGGGTTAAGTCAGGGTTTAGTTTAGGGTTTTTGAAAAAGCTTTTGGTGATTTTTGAAAACCTTTTTGTAAACCTTTTTGAGAGGTCATTTTAAAAAAAATTGAACTCATTTAAGGGATAGCCTATTTGCCAATACGACTCGGTGTACAACATATTCCTAGACTCAAATAAAATGAAAAATACATTGCATAAAGAATTTACAGACTCGAGTAGGCAAACAGATCTTCGGTCTTGAATTCAGTGGATAGCCAATCTTGATCATGTCCAAGAATCCGAGATGTTTCGACTAGCTTCGTATATCCAGACAGAGTTTGATCAATTATTAAAATCAGGTTGACCATATGACCAATGGGCCAACACTCCTTAATAGTAAGAGGAAATTCTTCCTTAATCTCCTCAGCAGCAGGAGGTCCCACTATCTCCTCAGTAGCAAGAGGTACCAATACGTCCTCAGCAGCTATCTGTGCCTCTCTCAAGCGAGATCCTCGGGTCTTGGGTGCCATCTGGTAAGACTATTAAATATCAATGAGACCACGTATATACAAAATTCAACTCAGCTTCGTTTGACGATTTAATTTTGCACAGTCTCGAGTATTAAATTATCCATAAAAACACACTTTAGAAACAGTTCAGATTCGGGAACACAAGAAGAATCTTAATCCAGACCATAAACATAAAATTTGTACCTATCACGTAAAAACCTACTTCCAATCACTCTCGTAACTGGCCAATCACTCTCGTAAACATAGAAACCATTGCAAGAGAGTCACGAGAGAGTAAACAATCTCCTAAATATTGATGTTTATAAGAGTGATTGGCCAGTTAAATCTGTTGTAACTGGCCAATCACTCTCGTAAACATCAATAATATTTTTTGGACCCATATGCTCCTCCATACTTTCCTTCTTCTCGCTCCTCACTCTCAGTCAACCAAAGCCTAGCCCAGACCAACATATACTATAGCCTTCCTCCACTTCGTACCCATCAGTTTGTTCTCCTCGGGTACTTAGGTAGATCATCCGAACGCAATACTAGAGAATGAGGAGGTGAATCCACTACGATCGATACTAAGTACATACGGTCGAGGAGGTGGATCCGCTATCGATACCGATACCGATTCTGATACAGATACAGATACCAATACCGATTCTGATACAGATACTGTTTTCCATAAAATATAAAAGAACATAATAATTATCGGAGGACTGGACTTTTACTTCACGTTACAAACTCGCTTGTACAAAGAAAGCCTAGGGACGAAAGCCTAGGTACAGCAGTCTAAGTACAATTATTTATTTTAGATTCTGGGGGGTGACGATAGAGGCTCGGGAAAGCTACGGCAGCTCTGCCTTACTCCTTGGACGATCGGTATGCAGCCTTGGCTCCAGAAGATTGCTTGGCGTTGAAGAAATGCTCTCTTTGCTCTCTCTCTGCTTTTTTTCTCCAAGTATATGGTGCTCTCTCTGATCTCGAAAAGTGGTCCTTTTTACAAGAAAATGGCACCTTGCTATTTATAAGAAAGGAATGCAATCATTAGGATTTGTAATGATTGCCCCTTAGAGTGGCGGCGGCCTATTGATTGATCAATCTGGGCCATTAATCTTGAGTGTGATGAATCTGGGCTATTTAGTGTAGATTGCACCAAATCCTATCAGTAATTAATGCTGATTGGAATAAATCTCCGTGATGATGATTTGCTGATGTCTGCGAATCTGAATGAATAAATTTAATTCATTCTCATGCCACGTGTCCCAGATTATTGGGATTTGACCCAATCTTTGATTGCAATAAATCTAGAAAATTGATTGGCTTTATGACACGTGTCCCGGGAGTCACTGAGCCGCATAAGGATTGAGCCACATAAGGGTTGAGCCGCATACGCCTAGCCACGTGTCAGGGCTGCCTGGGGAGTGGCCTCCGAATCTTCGAACCGTATGATAATCTGGATCATACAATAGGGTAGTGAGCCGCATGGAGATGATCCTTGTGAGCCGCATAGGGACTGCGTCTGCTTGAGTCGCATAAGGCTGTTTCGATCTGGGCCGCACAGGACAACTTCAGCCTGAGCCGCATAGGGTTGTTTCGATCTGGGCCGTATAGGACAACTTCAGCCTGAGCTGCATGGGGGGTATCCGCTCGAGCCACATATGGATGTCCACGTGTCTAGGCTGCGTGGCATTTTCTGGATCTCGGGGAGTTGTGCCAGATATTTTTTTTGATTTCTTAGGATTCTGTCATTATGACAGAGTCATAATTGCCTCTTTGTGTCAGGCCTGTCGTTTCGTCAGAGCGGATCAACCGTCAAAGTAATTAATGCAGTATAGGGCGGAGGGGAGAACTGTTTGCAAGCCATGTGTCTTCCCTTCTGAGCCGCATGGAATGTTTTGAGCCGCTATAGTCTCTCGTACCGTATGAATATTTGAGCCACATGGGCTATCTGAGCCGCATGGGGTTCCCTGGCCGCATGGCTCTTTCTTTATTATTTTCCATGCTTCTACAAGACCCCCTTCAAAGTTTTTAATTTGCAAAATTGAAATACTTTGAATAAGAAGCATAGCTGTGTGCAAGCTCTTCTAGCCGTATATGAGGTCCTAGTCGCATAGATGTCTTGGCCGTATGGAAGTTTCAGCCGTATGAACTTTCGAGCCGCAGAGTTGTTTCAGCCGCATATTTCTTTGCCACGTCATTATGTCATACGTGCAAATCTTTTCGGGGCAGGATCCCAAGAGTTTCTGATCTTTACTTAGCTAGTTTGTCTCGATAGCCGAAGAGTCGACTACGTTGTATGAGGCGTCGGTCTGTGGTCCTCCTTTCTCTATAAATAGAAGGGTATTTGGGGGGATTTCTCTCTTAGACTCTTCTTGACTAAGATTTCTATCTTGTTTTCTTCTTCTGACCGACAGACAACGATGGCACCTAGGGCTTTTAAGGCGGTGAAGAAGGCTGTGGCGAAGAGTTGGAAATCGGCTTCGTCTTCGACTGCCGCACCCCCCGTTCGTCTTGACGTTCATGTTGCCATCGAAGGTAAGGACTGCGTAGAAGATTGGGTACTTTGAAACCATAACAGAGGCTGCTCTGCTGCATGCTTTGTGCACAATCATTTGATACGAGCTTTTCAAATTACATGGTCCGTATACACGTCCCATGAGCCGCATGGGGGTATATTCCATGTTTGAGCCGCATAAAAGTTGTCTTTAAACGGGCCGCATGAACATCTCTGAATATCTTCTGACTGTTTTCATCATTCATCATCATTTTTTTCGTCTTTGGTTCTTGTAGTGTCTCCACCGAATGCTGAAATTAGCAGTGATAGAGGAGCCGCCGCCTCCTGTCATCAATCAGGGGCCTTCCTCTGTTAAGGAGGAGGTGATGAAAGACGAACCGACGCCTGAGAGGGATGACATCCTCCTAACTATCGAGACTTTTGAGGGTGGCAGCACGGGGAATTCTGATTCTCCTATTCTGGACGAGGATCTTTTTTAATTGCATCCTTCATATGTAAGGTGGTTGAGGGAGTGGTATGCGCGCTTCTGCAACTAGGGTTTAGAGGCTTCTCATAGGTGTCTATCTGTAGTCTTTGTTTTGTTTTGCTTTTCTTCTTGTCTGCATGAAGAACTTTTTTGACTTGCTTGTAGTCGTGTGGATGTAACCGATTTCTGAATGAATGGAATATTTTTTTTCACTCTTTTGCCTTGTAATAATCATCTTATTGGGACATTTTGCATGGACCCATTGCCCCTAACGTACCCTGGTTTTGGATACGGGCAACAAGTTAAAAGGAATGAACATACTTACTCAGAGGTACTAAGGACATGGTGAGCATGAGAGTTTCTTTGACGGGGTCTTCCTGCTCAGAGGTAATGAGGACATGGCAGGAGTGGGCTCAATAAGAGGGGGTACATAGAACGACTCAGAGATAATGAGGATATGGAAGTTCTATGTAGGGGGGTGATTTGTTTTTTGCAGAACTGAAACGACTCAGAGGTAATGAGGACATGGCCGTTTTGGAAATTTGTGGATCGGTTACCCTTTTTTGTGCACTAGGAGTGCGGGTAGTGGATTATGAGGAGGATCTCTTCCGATAAGAAAGTTCAGGGGTATGATCATACATGACTTACTATCTGAGAGAGTGACCGGGATGTGAGTTCAGAGGCACCAGTGGGTACATGACTCAATATTGTGAAAGTGTGAGTTCAGTGGCACCAGCGGGTACATGACTCGATAATCTGGAAAAGTTGTGAGGGTGAGTTCAGCGGTACCAGCGGGCACAGTGACTCGAAAATCTAGAGAATTGTGAGGGTGAGTTCAGCGGTACCAGCTGGGCACGTGACTCAAAAATCTGTAGAATGGTGAGTGTGAGTTCAACGGTACCAGCGGGTACGTGACTCGAAAATCTAGAAAATTATGGGGGCGAGTTCAGCGGTACTAGCGGGTACGTGACTCAATGATCTGGAAAATGTCGTTTAGACATAATATTTCTTCAGAAACTTGCCGTTGATGGGAAACATGAGCAAATCCCTATTTGTTTTGCGAGGCGATAGGTACCATTGGAGAATACGGCCTCAATGATAAATGGGCCTTTCCATTTTGGCTGGAACTTGCCGGCGGTCTTGTGAGTCATGACCATCGGTCTCCGGACTGCCAGAATGAGATCGCCCACCTTGGAATGTTCTGACTTTAACCTTCTTGTTGAAGGCTCCAGAGATGCGTGCTTGGTATAGCTCGATTCTTTGCTGAGCTAGGAGGCGCTTTTCATCTAAGGCCTCTAACTCTTGTAGTCAGGCGTCGGTAGTTATCATCCGTCGTCAATTGATAAGTGAGGGCGACGCAGAGTGAGGGTATTTGAGTCTCCAATGGGAGAACTGCTTCACTCCCGTACACCAGGGATAATGGTGTGTTCCCAGTAGATGTTCGGACTGTAGTACGGTATGCCCATAAACATTCATCGAGCTTCTCGTTCCAGTCACATTTGTTGGAGGAAACAAACTTCTTGAGGAGCTTGATGATTGTTTTGTTGAATGCCTCTGCCAAGCCGTTCGCTGCTGGATTGTATGGTGTCAAAGCAAAATTCTGGATGCGGTGCTTATCGCAAAACCGATAGAAGGCATGGCTTACAAACTGCGGACCATTGTCGTGGATGATCCTTCGGGGTAGTCCAAAGCGATAGATGACGTGATGCTTGAGGAAGCTGATCACGTTCGAAGTTTTGACTTCTGTAAGCGGGACAGCTTTCGTCCATTTGGAGAAGTAATCTGTGATTGCGAGTATGAAGCGATGTCCTCGGGAGGAAGGTGGAGTAATTGGACCAATGATATCCATCCCCCATGCTTCGAAGGGCCAGGATGCCACTGTCGGATATCAAAATTCGGATGGCTGGTGAATGAAGTCCGCGTGGACTTGGCAGGCTTTGCACCTTCTTGCATAGTCTATCGTATCTGCTACCATCGTGGACCAGTAGTAGCCCATTCGACGAAGACGGTCTTACAATTTAGGGCCAGGCTGATGGGCCCCACAGATACCGTCATGAGCTTCTCGTACGGCTTCTTTGGCCTCTGCATTTGACAGACACCGAAGCAATAATCCATCATAGGATCGGCGATACAGCATTTTCGTCCCTGTATCGTAAAAGATTCTGAGGGAGCGCCGTCTGATGGAGGTGGCTTCCTTTGGGTTCTCGGGCAGGATGTCGTAGACGACGAAGTCGATGAATGGTTGTCTCCAGTCTGGGGCATCATCAATCGCCTGAGCGGAATAACTTGCCACGAATTGAACGTTGTTCTTGGGGCAGACTAGTTCGTAGCCTATCACATCTACCGATTGATAGGTATGATTCAGCACTGATAGGGAAGCGGCCAGGCCTGCTAAGGCATCGGCTTTGATGTTTCGAAATCTGGGGACGTGCTCGATGAAGAATCCCTCGAATGACGAGATGATGTCGATTGCTATTTGGTGGTAGGAGATCATGTCTTCGTGGCGAACTTCGTATGAGCCGCGGATCTGATTGACGATTAACTGGAAATCGCCGTATGCTTCAAGATATTCTACCCCTAGCTCTCTTGCAAGTTGGAGGCCAATGACCAGAGCGTTATACTCGGCCACATTGTTAGAACAGGGTTCCGTGAAGGAGTAAGCACGGTTGATCACCAATCCGGAAGGGGAGACTAGCACCACCCCAACTCCGACGATGATGTTGCCCTTGGGTCCCATTCTTGAAGCACCGTCGAAGAACTGTTTGCAAAAACAAAAGTGTAGAACTTTATTGATACAAACTTTGTAAAAGATTACAATTTGAATTCTGGGAATGGTACAACTTTAGGAATCCAATCTAGATGACGATTGCTTTATCCCTTGGACGATGTGAACTTTGAAGACGAAGCCTTTTGAAGTTGAAGACAACTCTGGAAACTGAAGGCAAAAGCCTCGGATGTTGAAGGCAAAAGCCTCGGAAGAATACAGCAGCACTTGGGCAATAACTCCTGGACTCTCTGATCTCTGATTTATACTGATACTTGATACTTGATTCTTGATACTTGATACTTGATACTTGATCCTTGTGAAGGGAGACTTGAAACTCTATTTATAGAGTTCTGAGAAATAACTAACTTTTAGTTATTCTGGACTGCGCATGATGGATTGCGCAGCAATTGGTTTGTGCAGCAATGGACTGCGCAGACAGTTGTTGGATCATGGGCTAACTGTCTTGGACACATGGCATCATTTGATTGAAATGCGCATGATCATGCACAGGCAGTTGCCACGAAATAACAATTGATGGCATGAATGCCACGTGTATTTTACCATTTGTACTGATAGAACGGCACATTGAATTGTGCAGGTTTTTTGGATTGCGCCAACTTGAATTGCGCAGGAAATAGATTACGCCAACATAGATTGTGCCAACATGGATTGTGCTGCCAGCTGTCCTCGAGCGCCATGCTGCACGATTAAACGAACGGCCGCCTCGATCTTCGCACTGTCAGTTGTCAGAAGATTTGATTTGTGTCAGGTAATGATGGTGATTTGCCACGTCAGCCTGCACACTTGAAAGTGTGCACAATCTATCCTGTACAATCTGAAGGATGCGCAATCTGATGTCTGTGCAGTTCATCTGAAAGTTGTATTTCTTGATTTTCTGACTTTGTTGATGTGTGCAACTTGATTTTTTAGGACCTACAAGACCCCCTTCAAAGTTTTGAAAGTTGAACTTATTCAAAATTTCGAAATACTTTGAATTTTGAATATGAAACCAATTTGCGCACATAATGAGCTGTCTGCACAATCTGAGGATTTAGCCCATTTTAGGCGCAATCTAAGGCGGCCGTTTCGACCTTGAAAAACTATAAATAGTTCCTCAATGCATTCGAAGTGTTCTTTACTTGCTTTCTTCTTGATCTTGAGAGAAAAAACTTTTGAGCTCTTCCTTTCTTTCCTCTTCGACGATTGCAATGGCTCCCCGACGATCCTCTGCCGCCGCTAAGGGCAAGGCCCCCGCCGAATCATCAACTCGGGCTGCGCGCCGAGCTTCGCGCCATGAAACCGCTCACCCAGAAATGATAGGTAGAGAACCCAAATCAAAAACTCTTTTTAGAGTTTTGATTTCACTGTTCCTTTCAGAATCCATCTCTTTTTAGAGATAGGATCATATTGCGCCACCCTTTTTAGGGTTTTGGTTGCATAAATCAGTCCACCCTTCATTTTTATGAAGAACGACTCTCTGCACGATCGGTTGAATTACGTTGATAAAAGTCAGCACAATTTGCTGATTTGCGCGAATCTGTCAGCGCAAACTGATGTTTATTTGTTTGCGCAAACTGATTATGCGCAATCTGATGTTTGCGCAATTTGATTTTTGTGCAAACTGAATCTTTGATTTTGACTTTGTACTGAAGATTTATGTTTTCTCTGTCTGATGCAGTTAATACCAGAGAAGACCCAGAATATGAGAACTTCGTGGGGACCCTTTCAGAATCAGAGTATAAAGAGGACTTGTCACATGTACATTATCCTCAGTATGATCTGCCGACCTCCCGTCAAGCCATTTTGGTATCCCAGGACAATGAAACACTACAATGTTTAATGAACGGACAACCTCTGGAAACAGCAGATGCTGTAACAAGAAACCATTATTCTTGTTTGTTGAAGCTTTCGAGAAAAGTTCTCAACCAAGACCGAGGATGGAAGAGGCCAGAAGGAGGGTGATATCCACTCATGAAGAAGAGCTGCAGACTCTGAAGCAGCAGATTGACAATTTGATAGTACCTCCTTCTTAATGGAACTTTTTGTACCTTTGTGTCTTTTTATGGCTCATGTACTTTTGTAATGCCTCATATTCTGGTTAATAAAAGACATTTTGCTGTGGCTCCATTATTTGTTGCATATCTTGGTTAGATATAA
Source organism: Iris pallida (assembly GCA_029216955.1). Lineage (NCBI taxonomy): Eukaryota > Viridiplantae > Streptophyta > Magnoliopsida > Asparagales > Iridaceae > Iris > Iris pallida. Next base: position 11,876,964 of record JANAVB010044619.1, on the reverse strand, counting down.
ATAATTGAGATAGAAAATATATTCAGAGGTACGATATATTTCTTGATGATTTTGTAGAAAATAATTATATTCATTATATCTGCTCAGAGGTAATATGGACATGGCAGAATATATTGAATATTATTATTTCAAATTGACAACTTAATCGAAAATGACAAGTTGCTGATATGGATGATCAACGATGATGAATCGTCAATGCATGTGAGATGAACGGGAAAATCATCAAATGATGGAATGAACGGACAAACCGTTAACGAACGGATAAACCGTCAAGTGATGATGAATGAACGGATGAACCGTCAGATGAAATGAACGGGTGGACCGTCAAGTGGTAATGAACGGATAAACCGTCAAGTGGTAATAAATGAACGGATGAACCATCGGGGAGTAATGAATGGACGAACCGTCAAGTGATAATGAACGGGCGAACCGTCGAATGAATGTGATAAATGAACGGATGAACCGTCGGATGAATGTAATAAATGAACGGATGAACCGTCGGGTATTAATGAACAGGCGAACTGTCGGATGAATGTGTCGCTTCGTTGTTTGAGGAGTCTCTGCCTATAAATATAACAGAAATCTGACAGGAACGAGCACTTCTACTCTTCAACATAAAAATATCGTCAGGAGAAGCATCCAAGAAGGCTGAAATCGCCCCGAAGGCTCAGAAGGGCACTGAAGAACGCCCTGCCGATCCAGTTCAGCCGAAGGAGGCAAAAGCAGGCGAAGGTTCGTCTGCACCCAAGCCACCACGAGACATTCTGGACTTTCTGCTTGATCCAGGAAGGACTGAAGAAGAGAAAGCCATGAGGATGGCTGCTTGCAAATTCCTCGTGGGTTCCAGCAAGGAAGTTCTCAGTTCTTTTGCTGATCGTGTTTTCGAGAAGGATGACAGTGGTCCGTGTCCAAATGTAGAGAAGGATGATAGTGACCTTCCTTAATATCATGTACTATCATATGATGAAATAAAATTTGCATTTTATTTATGAACTTGAACTTTGTCTGATGATTTACAAATATTTACATTCATACATAATACTTTTTAAGGAACTTGCCATTGATAGGCATCATGGTAATTCGACCATTAAGTTCTGAAAGTTGATAAGCTCCATTTGAGAAGACTTTGCTTACAACATAGGGACCTTCCCACTTCGCATCAAATTTGCCTTTGCTCATATGAGTCATAGTCATAGGACGTCTGACCGTTAGAACAAGTTCTCCTTGTTGGAATATTCTGACTTTAACTTTGCGGTTGAAAGTCTTCGAGATGCGGGCTTGGTATAACTCAATATGCTGCTGAGCCATTAATCGCTTCTCATCAAGTGCTTCTAACTCTTGAAGTCGAAGAAGAGCAATGACAATCCTTAAAGAAGGAATTTGCAGTTCCAGAGGAAGAACAGCCTCACAGCCATACACCAGAGAAAAGGGTGTAAAGCCTGTAGGATTGTGGACCGTAGTTCGGTAGGCCCAAAGACATTCCCCAAGCTTTTTGCTCCAGTTCCGTTTGTTAGTGGATACAAACTTCTTGAGGAGCTTGATAATGGTTTTGTTGAAAGCTTCAGCTAATCCATTAGCAGCAGGATTGTAGGCTGTTGAAGCGATGTTGTCAATCCGGTGATCGTCGCAGAATCTGGTGAACTTCTGGCTGATGAATTGAGGTCCATTATCATGGATGATTCTTCGAGGTACACCAAATCTGTATATGACGTGGTGTTTAACAAAGTTGATGACGCTACTAGTCTTGACTTCAGCCAAGGGTATAGCTTCAGCCCACTTGGAGAAGTAGTCCGTTATTGCCAGTATGAACCGATGTCCTCTAGAAGAAGGAGGATTGATGGGACCTATGACATCCATGCCCCAAGCTTCGAAAGGCCAGGAAGCAGCAGTCGGGTGTAGGAATTCCGATGGTTGATGAATAAAGTCTGCATGGATTTGACAAGTACGATATTTTTTTGCATATTCAATGGCATCTGATACCATAGAGGGCCAGTAGTAACCTATTCTTCGGATGCGATCCTGTAGTTTAGGACCAGGTTGATGTGCTCCACAGACACCATCGTGAGCTTCACGCAAAACCTGTTTTGCTTCCTCACCAGCTAGACAGCGTAGAAGGAGACCATCATAAGTCCGCCGATAGAGAGTCTTGGTGGTTTGATTATAGTAGAATCGGAAAGATCGTCGTCGAATACTTGTAGCCTCCTTAGGATCTTCGGAGAGTATGTCATGAACCACGAAGTCGATGAAAGAAGTTCTCCAATCTTCATTGATAACATTAATTTTAGCAAAACTGCTGAATTCAATATTACGATTGTTTTCAACACAAAACAATTCTCGATTAGAGATAACCACCACTTGTTGTCTTTTGATGGGGACATCTAAGACTGCTACAAGATTGGCTAAGGCATCTGCTTCAGTATTGCAAGCTCGACGTACATATTCAATAAAGAAAGCTTTGAATGATGTAGCCATGTTGATTGCTGCTTCATGATAAGGTACCAGATCTTGATGACGAACTTTATAGGTTCCTCTAACCTGATTAACAACCAGCTTAGAATCACCGTAGACTTCGAGATATTTGACATCCAATTGTTTGGCTAACTGAAGGCCGATGAGTAGGGCATTGTACTCCGCTACATTGTTGGAACAGGGTTCATCTAAAGAGTAAGCTCTTTGGATGGTCAATCCATCTGGAGAAACGAGAACCACTCCAACTCCTGCTACAATGGCACCATTTGGTCCGATTCTTGATGCACCGTCAAAGAATAGACGCCAGGTTGGACATTCTTCAGAGATCAGGTTGACTTCCAGCGTCTCGTCCGGAATTTCATTATATAGCTTGGATGTTTCTGGTACAGGATGAGCTGCTAAGAAATCTGCCAGCGCTTGACCTTTGACAGACTTTTGAGGAACATACACCATGTCATATTGGGCTAGCAGAATGGCCTATGTAGCCAGCCAAAAATTGAGTGTACTGGGCTTTTTCATGAGTACCCGAAGAGGATTAACCCGGGATATGACATGAATAGTTTGTCCAATGATGTAATGCCTTGTCTTCTGCACAGCGAACATAAGAGCTAGGCATTCTTTCTCGACCGGATTATAACGGTGTTCAGCACCAATCATAGTACGACTGAGATAATATATGGCCTGTTCATGACCTTCTTTGTTCTTTTGGGCAAGTAAAGCACCCAAGGAATGATCCATAGCACGGACATACATCAAGAATAGAATGCCAGAGATTGGTGGCACCAAAACTGGTGGGTTCATAAGATATCTTTTGATATCGTCGAATGCTCGTTGACATTCTTCAGTACAAATAGAAGATACACCCTTCTTCATTAGTTGAGTAAATGGTCTACAGCGTCCAGACAAGTTCGAAATGAATCTCCTGATGTACGCAAGTCGACCTTGGAATCCTCGTAGCTCTTTTAGGTTGCGTGGAGGACGCATCTCTTGAATGGCTTTAATCTTCTCGGGATCCACGTGTATACCTTTAGAGGTAATGACGAAGCCGAGAAACTTGCCACTAGAGACACCCAAGAATGACTTGGTGGGATTCATCTTGAGTTGATGTTGGCGCATGAGATTGAAGATTGTTCTCAAATCTTGGATGTGATCTTTTTTTAGACGACTTTTGACGGCGATATCGTCAACATAACATTCGACAGTCTTGCGGAGATGATCTTTGAAGATAGTACTCATAGCCCGTTGGTAGGTTGCACCAGCATTCTTAAGACCAAATGGCATCACAGTGTAGCAATAGACACCACGTGGAGTGCGGAAAGAAGTATGTTTTTCATCTTCGAGATTCATCTTGATCTGATTATATCCAGAGAATCCATCCATGAAAGATATTCGCTCGAATCCACAAGTATTGTCGATCATGACATCCGTAATAGGGAAAGGAAATTTATCTTTTGGACATGCTTCATTAAGATCCCGGAAGTCGATGCAGACTCGAACTTTGCCAATTTTCTTTAGAACTGGAACAACGTTGGCCACCCAGTCAGGATGTTGTTCTTCTCGAATAAAGCCACAAGCAATGAGCTTCTTGACTTCATCATCGATCGCGTCCATCATTTCTGGTTTAAAACGCCGTTCTTGCTGCTTAACTGGTTTTGCATTAGGCAAAATGTTCAGTTTGTGTGTAGCAATCTTGGGATCAAAACCTGGTATGTCCTCATAACTCCAAGCAAAGACATCAATATTTTCTTTTATAAGAAGAATCAACTCTTGTTTGTCTGCTTCTGGAAGATTCTTGCTGATGAAGATTGGACGAGGTGATCCGCTTTCCCCTACATCAACTTGAACTAATTGATCTTCAGTAGGAGGTTCTCTTTGTTTGAATTGGAGTACCCACTGATTGTCTATCTGTTGAGCCCAAGGATCTGTTTCAGAACTTTCTTCAATGTCCTCATCATATCCTTTCGGAAGTTCAGCAGAAACCATATTGGAAGATACGATTACACGATGGACTTCGCCGATGCTAGTGTCAGAATCCTATGATCTGGAATCGGAAGAATTAGAACGTTCTTCGCTATCAGAATCAGAAACTGCTGGGGATAACATTGGAGGGGAAGCGTATTCGAGACCTCTTTTGGTCCTGTTATAATACATTTCTGACATTCCTTGTGGAACAGCGGTACGGAGAGGAGTTTTTCTTCCCTTACTGTAGTTGAGGCCACTTTTGAAGTCGTAACCCATTTTTCGGACGATGTCTTTTGATTGTTGACTATAACGACGAAATTGAAGATGTCCCGTGTCGTTAACTTTGCTATCATCCGTATAGCTAAATTTTTGTTCCGGTCTTTTACTAAAAAGTATTGGACGTTCACCTTTCTTGCGAGCAGGAACAATACGATATGAGTCTTTTGGATGTTCAAATGATACTTCTGTTTGAAGAGATTGTACAACTCCCATTGTAATTGACTGGAAGCTATATAACATATCCAAATAGCATTTAGTATGATAAATAACATCAGTATACTGGAAAGTAGATGCTTTTTCATTGATATATACATCTGTATTTACAGCAGGACCTTTAGCCTTAGCAGGCTTGGTCAGATTGATTACAAGAGGGGGAGAAGAAGAACGTGGGGGAGGCTTGTTACGACGAAGGTCAATAACAAGTGGCTCAGAGGAGGTGAGCTCCCTTTTTTCCTTGTTGTGAGTGAGATCAACAACAAGTGGCTCAGAAGAAGTGAGCTGCTTTTTGTCCTTGTTACGACACAAGTTGATAACAAGTGACTCAGAAGAGGTGAGCTCCCTTTGATTTTGATCATCATCAACTGGTTTCTTTTGGACTGGCAAGTGAATAACCAGTGGTTTAGAAGACTGAGGATGAGAAATACGCCCTTTAACAGGTATAATAAGAGTGTCTTTGGGCACTGCTTCTTGATCTTCTTCAGTATCCATGGCTAACACAACCTTCATGAATTTATCCTTGTACATACGAGCATCGTTGCAGTATGCTTCAACGCCTTTGAAGCGATAGAGATCAGCAACCTCTTTTTGGACCTCTCCTTTGTCATCAACGTACTTGAAACATTGATGAAGAGTTGATGGGACAATATTGTGCTCGTGTAGGAATGGCCTCCCCAATAGAGCATTGTAAGAACAACCATGATTATCAATAATGTAGAAGGTAACCTTTGTGCGAAGATTGTCTATTTGGAGTTTTAAGCGAATCTTGTCCAAGGGTTCACTTCTCTCTTGATTGAATCCAAGGATGGTGGTGATTGTACTGGAGAGGCTATGTTCAGGGATTTTCAAAGCATCGAGCATTGTCTTTGGCATGATGCTGAGAGCAGATCCTGGATCTATCAGGATACGATCAACTTTCATCGAGTCGACATATCCTGTATAGTAGAGAGGACGATCGTGTCTATTATCTTCCAGTAGCATATCATCTTGTGTGAAAGTAATGTTCGGAATCAACTCCAGAACACTATGACAGTGGAGACAAGAGACATGCTCTGCTTCCAGCTTCTTGAGAAATGCTAGACAAGTCTCAGCTTGCATGAGAGCTTCACTTAGAGTTTCTTGTATTTCTCTGGAAAGATGCAAGAGCTCAAAGATAGACAGTCTTGCTGGTGTATTAGCTAATTGAGCCAATATATCAAAATTATAAGGCTTCTCAAGCCCAGTAGGAAATGATTTCTTCAAAGGTTTATCAAACCGGACTTGTTGCTTGCCTTTATCAGCAGCCACTGGCTTGGGAGGAATAGGTACGACAACCGGTGAGGATGTAGAAGGGATCTCTTCAATAGAAATAGGTTGTGCTGGAGCAGGCTCAGAAGAAGAGGCAGGATTCTCTTGAGCTTCAGGGTAATCTTTCAAGTAGGCTTTTCCCGATCTGGTGCCCAATAGTATTTTTTCCATCAACTATGGGGTCAAAAGACACCATATTGCAAATCTTTGTCTTGCCTTTGGAGCGATCTTTCTTCTTAGAAGAAGAGGGAATCTCAAACTCTGAAGCAAGATCGGGATGGATCCACATAACCTCGCCATTGTCAAGGGACAAAGGAACGAGACCTTCATTTGGTGGAGAAGGGAGATTTTCAATCTCAAGAGTAGCTTTCGGAATGGGAATGACACCATGCTGTATCATCTGCGGGGGAAAATTATCGAACTGGATCGAGACCATGTTGGCGGTAACAGTCTTCTCATCTTGCTGTAGAGTAACGACGCCAGCATTGACAAGCTCTTGAATCTTACCTTTGAGCACATAACACGCTCGAGTAGGATGTCCAATGAATCGGTGGTAGACACAATACTTAGGATGATCGGTCTTACCGACTTCATCAGGCTTCTTTGGGTCTGGGAGCTGGATCTTGTTACTTTTGAGTAAGCAATCGAAGATGCTTGCAGTGTCATTTTCGTCAAAAGAATACTCTACCTTAGGACGAGGTTCCCTCGGTGGAGGTGCAGAAGGAGTAGGAGTGGAAGTCGACGGAGCCACATTGACGGCCAAAGATTCTTTATTCTTGTTCAAATTGATGTTAAAAGTCTCCTTGCTTTGCAGTTGTTTTGGCGGTTGCCACCACCTGACGTCTGATGTTCATCTCGATCGGGGTTAGACATCTGTACCCCCAATTGTTTGAACTTCTCGGCACTCACTTTCGCAGCTTTGGCGTTGACGATGAATGAAGGCCAATCTTGGAATTGAGTAGATCCTGTCCACATACTGATGATAGGCAAAAGATTTACCTTACAAGTATCAATAGTGACAGTAGCTGGAGTTCCGGGAGGCATTTTTAAAGCTTCACGGCTGAACCGTTCGATAAAGCTCTCAGCAGTTTCATTATGTTTCTGTTTGATTTTGTTGAGAGCTGACATAGTCATGTCGTTAAATCCTTCATAGAATCATTCCAGAAAGATTTGTTTGAGACCTGAAAAGGAAGTGATACAACCATCGGGCAAACTTCTATACCAGTCATATGCTACGCCGGCTAAACAACCGACGAACACTCTGGTAAGAAGAGCGTCATTTGGCTGGAGTTGAACAGTCATTACCTCAAAATGATTGATGAATTGACTAGGAGAAGTACTGCCATCGAACAAAAAGATTGTTGGGATCTTGTACTTCGGTGGAAACGTAACTTCCTTCCATTCAACTGGATAAGGCTGCTTGATCCCCAATCTTTGCAAGTTGTCTTTCTCTTTGAAAGCTTCGAACTGGGTTCGCAAGAGTTTGACAGCTTCATTGGGGTCTTCTGATGATGAAGAAGGAGCCGGTTGGGTCAGAGTGGTAAGAGGAGGAACAGCGTTATAAGCACTACCTCCAGCCCCTGACTGACTGGGTGTAGTTTGAACTTGTACTTGTACAGGAGGTATTTGAGGAGATACTACTCCCAGCCCTGCATTGACAGGTACCGATGATGCTATGATCTCGGGACTTGCAGCCGGTACAGTTGGTAGTGTGGCATGTTGTGCCACAATGATAGAATGCATACTGGCGACAGCCATGGTCTTTAGCTTGTCTTCTAGAGAGGCAATTCGCTGTTCTTGATTTACAGAAGTTGAAGCATCTGGATCTTCATTGACAACATAAGATGTCACTTCTCTTGGTACAGTAGATGACACTGTCTATTCAGAACTTTCGTTGTATGCATCATAGTCGGAGAAAGAGTCATCTCCTGACTGAGAAAGAGGGAAATGACCAGAAGGATCTTGAGGAAAATTCCTTTGACCGATTGTATCTCGATTTCACGAACGGGTATGTTGGAATACTCCCTCGGAAGATTCTTGAAGTAGATCCAAATATCGCTGGCTTGACTTGCGAGGTTTGCCGTACTTAGAGCACTTTCTACCCCCAGTGTTTCGAGAAGTCATGTCGACAGAAGCGTACAGGACTTCATCTTCATCCTCTGATATCGGTTCGGTTTTAGCAAAAGTTAAATGATCGAAGACATATCGTTTTGTTGTTTGACAACAACATTGGATGATGACTTTATGATTACAATGATGATCAGATGATTGAACTGAAGGTATTGAGGCATTATCTCGTTTTTGCCTGAGATGTTCTCGAAGATCGGAAACCATACCGGGGCGGAAAAAGGTTCGAGGAATGTGTTCTTTAACAACATTCGGAACATGGTTCCGATTCTTCAAATGTTTTGTCCCCTGTGTGTACAAGGAAGTACTCACCTCATTGGCATAGGTGTTTGGATCTTTAGCCTTGGAAGTTTGTCTTTGAGTTTTGACCTTCGGCATTGGCTGTTTGCATTTTACCGAAGTTGGCCTGTTAAGATATGTTCTTAGGTCTGCAAATTCACCCCCGGAGGTTTCTGTTTGAGAAACCAATAGTTTTCCCTGTTTGGAACGGGATATCTTGAAAGTTGGAAGGTCATGGAATTCTGCTACCGGGGTAGACAGAATACCTCTTTGATCAGTATAAGTTCCCTTGTCATTTGAAGGAATTCTTGTACTGACTGGTACCGAAGCACGTTCAGATTGATCTTCTACGGTAAAGATCGAAGAAGATTGAGAAAAGACCAAAGGGCCTTTTCCTTTATTTTGTGAAGAAGGGTTAGCTAAAGAGCTTTTCCCTCTGTTGTCTTCCAAGTCATGAGACAAGGAAGTTTGAGAAAAGACCAACGGACCTTTTCCTTTGCTTTGAGGAGGAAGAGGAATAGCCAAAGGACTACCTCCAATGGATTGCGCAAGAGCAACAGAGTGCTTAGGGAGAGGAGCAGAGGTTTTCCCTTTGTTGTGAAAAGAGGAGAGTCTAGCCAAAGGGTTGTTACTCTTGGATTGCGCAGGAATAGTTTACGCATGAGTAGATGGTGCACTGACCACTTGCGCATGAGAAACTTTGGCAGAGGGTGTACTGGTTCTAGCCACAGAAACTGTGGTTTGCGCATCAGGAGTTCTTGCCTCAGAGTGCTTAGGATGTACTTTAGTTGCTGGAGGCTGGATTGCGCATGAAAACTTGCTGTCAACTGCGCCAGGGACATAGGAGTCTTGTATTTTGACAAGGCAGCATATAAAGTGGCCTGTGCGACAGTTGCAACAGATTGCACAGCAATGGTTGGGACAGACTGTGCAACAGTTGTTAAGACAGACTGTGCAACAGTTGGCACAGCAGATTGCGTACTAGTCTGGCTAGCAGACTGTACAACAGAGTGCGCAGCAGTCTTTGTAGCAACACTGCTAGATTGTGCAGCAGTCTTGGAGACCCATACTGGGCGCACTTTGCTCTTGGCCGAAGTGGTTGCAGTAAGGGGAGTGGTCTTGGAGTTGAGTATCGCCTCGCAGGCTGTCTGGTTGACTTTAACAACCAGTGTCTTCTGCGTCTTCCCGATAGACGCTACGTCACATTGAGTTGCTACTTTCTCGTCGGAGGAGAAAGTCGTCCCCAGCAGAGTCGCCATTTTGTTTGCAAAAACAAAAGTGTAGAACTTTATTGATACAAACTTTGTAAAAGATTACAATTTGAATTCTGGGAATGGTACAACTTTAGGAATCCAATCTAGATGACGATTGCTTTATCCCTTGGACGATGTGAACTTTGAAGACGAAGCCTTTTGAAGTTGAAGACAACTCTGGAAACTGAAGGCAAAAGCCTCGGATGTTGAAGGCAAAAGCCTCGAAAGAATGCAGCAGTACTTGGGCAAGAACTCCTGGACTCTCTGATCTCTGATTTCTGATACTTGATACTTGATTCTTGATACTTGATACTTGATACTTGATCCTTGTGAAGGGAGACTTAAAACTCTATTTATAGAGTTCTGAGAAATAACTAACTTTTAGTTATTCTGGACTGCGCATGATGGATTGTGCAGCAATTGGTTTGCACAGCAATGGACTGCGCAGGCAGTTGTTGGATCATGGGCTAACTGTCTTGGACACATGGCATCATTTGATTGAAATGCGCATGATCATGCACAGGCAGTTGCCACGAAATGAGCAATTGATGGCATGAATGCCACGTATATTTTACCATTTGTACTGATAGAACGCGCACATTGAATTACGCAGGTTTTTTGGATTGCGCCAACTTGAATTGCGCAGGAAATGGATTGTGCCAACATAGATTGTGCCAATATAGATTGTGCTGCCAGCTGTCCTCGAGCGCCGTACTGTACGATTAAACGAACGGCCGCCTCGATCTCCGCGCTGTCAGTTGTCAGAAGATTTGATTTGTGTCAGGTAATGATGGTGATTTGCCATGTCAGCCTGCGCATTGAAAGTGTGCACAATCTATCCTGCGCAATCTGAAGGATGCACAATCTGATATCTGCGCAGTTCATCTGAAAGTTGTATTTCTTGATTTTCTGACTTTGTTGATGTGTGCAACTTGATTTTTTAGGACCTACAAGAACATTCGCCATATATCATCGTGAGAGGTTGTATGCGAGTCGGCGACCTCATCTGGGATTTCTTTATATATTCTGGATGACTCTGAGCCCGGGTGGGATTCCAAAAAGTCTGCCAGGGCTTGACCTTTGACAACTTTTTACGGGACGAAAATCATATGATAGGGGGACAGCAATATTGCCCATGTAGTGAGGCGAGAGCTGAGTGCCCCTGGTTTAGTCATGAGGACCCTGAGAGGGTTGACTCGCGAGATCACATATATTGTTTCTCCGGTGACATAGTGCTGCGTCTTCTGAATGGTGACACCAGGGCAAGGCATTCATTCTCCACAGCGGTGTATCGGTGCTCTGGCCCAATCATCATTCGGCTGAGGTAATATATAGCTTATTCATGGCCTGTATTGTTGTTTTGTGCCAATAGAGCTCCGAGGGAATGCTCCATTGCTCGTACGTAGAGCAGGAATGGTTTTCCAGCAACCGGGGCCACCAGAACTGGAGGGTTCGATAAATATTCTTTGATGCTGTCGAAGGCCCGCTGATATTCTTCATCCCACACGAACGAGACGCCTTTCTTCATGAGGTGGGTGAATGGTCGACATCGCCCGGAGAGGTTAGAAATGAACCTCCTGATGTAAGCTAGCCTCCCTTGAAGGCCTCTGAGTTCGCAGAGATTCCTCGGGGGACCCATCTCCATAATTGCTTTTGTCTTCTCAGGGTCTACATGGATACCCTGGGCGGTGATGATGAAACCCGAGAACTTCCCGCTAGATATGCACAGGAAGGACTTCGTAGGGTTCATTTTCAAATTATGCGCTCGCATTAGGTCGAATACCGTCCTCAGTTCCTGCAGATGGTCTCCCTTACAGCGACTCTTGATGGTGATGTCATCAACATAGCACTCCACCGTCTTGCGTAAGTGGTCTCTGAAGATGATACTCATGGCTCTTTGATATGTGGTGCCGGCATTCTTCGAACCGAAAGGCATGCCTGTGTAGCAGTATGTGCCAATCGGTGTTCGGAATGATATATGCTTTTCGTCGTCCGGAGACATCTTGATTTGGTTGTACCCCGAGAAGCCATCCATGAATGACATACGTTCGAAGCTGCAGGTGTTGTCAATCATGATGTCTGTGATAGGGAGGAGAAATTCATCTTTGGGGCGTGCCTCGTTCAGATTGTGGAAGTCGATACAGATTCGAATCTTCCTATTCTTCTTGAGGACGGGTACTATGTTGGCGACCCAGTCAGGATATTGCTCCTCACGAATGAAGCTGCTGGCTATCAGTTTATTGACTTCGTGTTCGATCGCGTCCATGATGCCTGGGCGGAAGCGTCACTGTTGTTGCTTGACTGGCTTTGCATCCGGCCGGATGTTGAGTTTATAAATAGCAATATCAGGATTTAACCCCGGCATGTCTTCATAGCTCCAGGCGAACACATCAATATATTCTTTGACAAGTTCCAGCAACGATTCCCGCTCTTCGTCTGTTAGGCTTTTACTGACGAAGATCGGTTTTGGATAAGATTTACTGCCGAGATCTACTTGTATGACCTCATCTTCAGTGGGAGGTTCTCTCTGTTCGAACCGCTTTTTCCATTGTACATCCAGCTGTTGGGCCCACGGCTCTAGCTCGAGGATTTCAGGGATGTCTTCATCTTCTTCGTAAGCGTCGACGAATGCCATATTGACTGACAGGACTTGTCTGAATACATATCCGATGCTGGTATCTGAGTCAGAAGTTGGTGACCCGGTCGAATGTGAATACCAGTCACATTATTCATCTGAACTCTCAGGGGTCGTCGTGGGTGTTACATACCCTAATCCACATCGAGTTTTACTATAGTAGTCCCGTGGTTTGCCTGCCGGGACCGGTGGCTTCAAAGGTAATTGTCGTCCAGTGCCGTAGTTCAAGCCTGGCGTGGTCTCTAGATCATACCCCTATTTTTGCATAAGATATTTAGATTGGGGGCTATAAAGATACAGAGGTAGTCTTCCGGCATCTGATCCAAGGTCGACTTCTTCTACGGTGAAGGGATGCGGATCGTCCTTCCGGCCGAAGATGATTGGATGGTCCCCTCCCTCGATTATGCGGTAAGCGTCTTCCGCTGGAATAAGCTGGATTACGGTGTGTGCATTTGTCACCTGTGTGTGGTGGTGAGTGCCTATATCGTGTTTCATAGCATACATTGTACAGAGCTTATTAAGCTCGAGGTAGTTCAAAGATAGCCCTTTATTGATGAAGTAAGATATCTTTTCTAGGGGAATTACATCATCTGCGGAGGAAACATCAGTGTGGGCAGCCACATACTTGGCTAACTCCGGTTTCCCTTCGGTTACCCTTTGTATAAACGAAGACTGAGAGGACGACCTAGGCAGCTTGATCGTCAGCGGTTCAGCTGGTGGAGCAGAGCGTGGATTTGTTGGCAAACTAGCGACCCCCAGCTTGGTACTTGATGCTGGGCGGGGAGTGGTTGGTTCGTTAGAAGTTCTAGGCCTTGCATCGAGGTGACGACCCTTCTTGGGAAGGCGTATCGTCATTGGCTTGTCGGAGGGATTGAGCTTCTCCGTTTGCGGCTGGCCGGCTCTTGGCAGCCTGATTGTCAGTGGCTCCGTTGTGGGTCTTGGGACTTGGCCAGACCTTGGCAGCCGAATTATCATCTGCTCTTCTTGTGCCGAAAGGCTGATCGCGTCCTTACGTAGAGTGGCGGTAAGGTGTGCAGACTTGCCAGGTTTGCGAGCTTGGAGGTAGATCGTCAGAGGCTCTTCTGATCCTGTGGCTATCTCGGTACGTGCTTGCACATCTCCTTCACCAAGATGCTTCTTCGATTTTTTGTACAGATAGGAGTCTGAGTAGTAGGATTCGACCCCTTTGAAGGGATCGATATTAGCAAACTCCGTCCTCACGAAGCCATGTTTGTCGACATATTTGAAGCACTGGTACAACATGGAAGGCACGATCATACAATTGTGTATCCAAGGGCGCCCCAAGAGGATGTTGTAAGAGGTGTCTGCATCTATGACGTAGCAGGTGACTTCTGATTGGAGATCGCCAATCTGACACTTCAGACGAATCTTTCCAATTGGGTAGGTCCTGCCCGAATTGAAACCACTGATGGTGGTGCTTGTAGGTGTCAGACGATACATTGGGATGCGAAGATAATGTAACAGACCCTTCGGGATAATGCTTATGGAAGAGCCAGGATCAATGTGCATCCGATCCACCTTTACGTCGTCGATGTATCCAGTGTAGTATAGCGGGCGATCATGCAGGTTGGTTTTGATGAGCATGTCTTGCGGAGTGAAGACAATGTTGGACATCGCTCTCGTACAGGCGCTGTCTTGGAGATCATCAGGCGGGTTCTCTCCTGTGAGGTTGACCTGAGTGAGGTACGCATTGGCATTTTGGAGAGTCTCAGAAGCTCGTATAATGACAACTTGGCCGGTGTGTTGGCCAATTGCGCTAAGATATCGAAGTTGTAGGGCTTCTCCAGCCCTTGTGATGCCTCTTTTCGGAGGGATTTGTCAAAGCGAGCCTCCCTCAGCCTAGGCTTGTCGGTCGTCGGAGGCTGCGCCGGTCCGGAGCGTCGGTTGTAGCGGGCTGATGATCTTCAGCCGGGTTGTCAGCCACAGGTTGGGATTGTGCCCCGGGCCGCGTGACTACGGCTGTAGCTTCTTCGATATCTACCGAGATTGTGCGGCAGGACCTGACTCTTCCACTCTTCTTCTTGCAGGTGGAAGACGATGTGGGCCGAGTTACTTTCGATACCAAGTCTGGATGGATCCATATAACCTTCCCTCGCGATGTGGTGAGGGGCACTAGACCAGCAGCCTGATCTCGGAGAGATAGAAGATTAGCAATCTCCATTGTTGCCAGAGGGATGGGGACCACGCCGTCTTGAGTTTCCGTTGGAGGGAAGCTGCCGAATTATACTGACACCATATTGGCTGCCACCGTTACCTCTTCGAAATCGATGGCCAGTGCGTTCGAATCGATAAGATTTTTGATGTACCGTTTTAGTTGGTAGCAGTCGTGTGTGGCATGGTGGACGTAGCAATGGTAATGGCAGTACTTTGGGTTCTCCATGTCTGCCTGCCGTGGTTCCCGTCTTGGTAGAGGAAGCTGAATTCTGTCTCCTTGTATGAGCATGTCCAAGATGGGCTTGACGTGGCCGTCTTCGAAGGAGTAAGTGATTTACGGCCATTGTTTGTCTGCCGGCTTTGGCTCAGGTCTCTGCGCGGTGTCGGCCACCATAGCCTGCTTACCCCTGCTATCCCGATTGTTGGAGGGGTTACCCCCATTGTCGTTGTTAGGAAGCTTGCCCTTGTTCTCTCCGTCCGAGATGTGCAATCCCAATTGGCGAGCCTTCTTCAATCGTTCTTCGGCGCTTGTGGCACTGATGATGAACGTCTTCCAGTCCTTGAATTGACTTTCGCCCATCCAGAGACTGATTGTTGGGAGCAATCTTTTTTGGCAAATTTTGATCAAGGAGGAATCGAGATTTCCACATGGCAGCTTCATTACGGTTTGGCGAAACCGCTCGATATAGTTTTTTGTCAGCCCTTTCTCCCCTTGGACGACGTCCATGAGGGTGGATATTGTGATGTCCTGCCCTACTTCGTAAAATCTCTCCAAGAACATGCGCTTGAAGACGGCGAAGGAGTGGATGCAGTTGTCCGACAGATTGTGGTACCAGTCGAAGGCGACCCCTTCCAATGCCGCGATGAATAATCGTATGAGAATGGCATCGTCATGGGGTAGATGGTCGGTGGTGACCTCGAAGTAGGTGATGTACTGACTTGCTGAGGTCTTGCCATCATAAGGATTGATATTGAATGGCTTATATCTTAGTGGGAATGGAACGACCCTCCAGGCAGCAGGGTACGGTTGCCGTATTCTGAGGTCTTGAGAGTTTTTTCGAGCGTAAAACATGGCTCGGAGCTCCTGGACCTCTCTTCTCGCTTCGCGGGCCTCGTCCACGGCGGTGGAGGCCGTTGTTTCAGAAGGATCGTTGCTCGGGTTTGGTGCCACCGAATTCGAGTCCGCATTGACCGCGGGACCCGTGCTTGTTTGGCCAGGCGTCCCTCCTTGCAGAGTTGGAAGGGCTGCTTTAATCTCGTCTACAGATTTGACCAAAGCAAACAATATGGCTTCGAGACTGTCGATGTGTTGGCGATCACTGGAACCTCCTTGGCTGCTATCTGTCATGAATACCGTCTTTACGTGAGGAGAGATGGACGGAGCGGTGGAGGAAGCGCCCTCCGAATCGTACCCCTGTAGTGAGAAGTCATCGGGATATGTGGGTATGTTCTCTTCTGGCTCAAACTCGAAAGGAACAGTACCCCCAGTCTCCGAGTTTGCCTCGTCTTGGAAATTGTGGACGTTCTCGGGGACGTCAGGGTTTGCTGAATCTGGTGGAAGAGTTGCCTCCCCTGACTCGTCTTCTTAGAACATCGGGTTGTTGTGGAGGCTCGGAGGGGTGCTACCTCCAATCCCAGCAACCTCCTGTGTTGTGGACGACGAATCTCCCTTTGTAGCAGATTTCGTCTTAGAGCGAGTACCTTAGAAAACTCCGGTGGTGGGCACCCGCTTAGACGACAGTCTTTTAGTCGAAGTGGTTGAAATCTTCGGGCTGGGAACATTTGTCTTCTTCCCTCTTCCATCAGCGGGGACTTTCCGAGCAGAGTTGCAGGAGATGACGGGAAGTACCTCGTCTTCTAAAGACGGCTGCTGCAGTCTTGAAAGACGGACTGCCGGTCTTCTTGCACCGTCGCGTTATTGCAGCAGCAGTTGACGATGACTTGGGTGCAGTGACGTCCGTGGGAGGATTTTTTTCACCCCGATACATCTTCTCTTTCCTTGCGTTTGTGGAGGATGGCCTCACGCAAGACAGATGGGTCTGGATCGACCATGTTTGCTCCCTGGATTTTGGGAGACTTTTGTGAACCTCTCTGTCCTTTTGCTGCCCGGGGCTGGACTCGAGTGGTTCTGTACAACTTTCCATCCGAGGCCCGCATAACGGTATGCGGGACACTCAGATGATCAGAGGGAGGATCAGCGGACCGAGCGTGCCAAGCTCGCGCTGCCCTAGACTTCTTCGCTCTAGTACGTTAAGGCACATAGTAGGAAGAGTCTAGGTGATGCTGGAGAGAGTCAGACATGTCTTCTTGGGAGCATAAGAGATCAGGACCATAGGACAGGCGGTCGAAGACAGAGTCGTGCGGGGTAGACGTCATGCTGTCGTCCTCAACAATCTTCACGCGGCTGGCAGACATAGCCGCATAGGCTTTCTTCATGCGGCTGGGAGTCTCAGCCGCATGAGTTTTCCTCATGCGGCTGGATGATCTGGCCGCATAGATTTTCTTCATGCGGCTGGTAGATCTACCCGCATGAGCCTCCTGCATGTGGTTGCCAGATTTGGCCACATGAGTGCTCGGCTTCTTCTTGGGGCGCATAGAGTCGCTCTTTGTCCCTGCAAGTCCAGCATTGTAGTGCTTTCCTCTGCCGAACTTGGGGACAACAGAGTTCTCTACGGCTCGAAGTGGAGCCGTATGAGAGTCGCCTTCGCCGTCTTGGGTAGCAGAGAGGACCCCGTCCAGAGCTTGTAGAGGAGCAAATGATTTTGGCCTCCACTCGCAGAGAGCTTTCTTTGTGCGGGTTCGCTTCTGGATCGGGTCGGCACTTCCTTCAGAGAACATCTCTTCAAACGCCTGTTGGTCGAAACGGATGACCATCTTCTGTTGCGTGGAGCCAAGCTTGGCTGCATCTGACTGCGTTACCAACTCCTCAGCCGTAGAGAAGTTTGTCCCCAGCAGAGTCGCCATCGTGTTTGCCATGAAATATAAAAGAACAGAACAATTATCGGATGAATGGACTTTTACTTTTCGTTACAAATCGCTTGTACAAAGAAAGCCTAGGGACGAAAGCCTAGGTACAACAGTGTAAGTACAATTATTTATTTTAGATTCTGGGGGTGACGATAGAGGCTCGGGAAAGCTATGACAGCTCTGCCTTACTCCTTGGACGATCGGTATGCAGCCTTGGCTCCAGAAGATTGCTTGGCGTTGAAGAAATGCTCTGTTTGCGCTCTCTCTGCTTTTTCTTTCCAAGTATGTGGTGCTCTCTCTGATCTCGAAAAGTGGTCCTTTTTGCAAGGGAATGGCACCTTACTATTTATAAGGAAGGAATGCAATCATTAGGATTTGCAATGATTGCCCCTTAGAGTGGCGGCGGCCTATTGATTGATCAATCTGGGCCATTAATCTTGAGTGTGATGAATCTAGGCCATTTAATGTAGATTGCACCAAATCCTATCAGTAATTAATACTGATTGGAATAAATCTCCGTGATGATGATTTGCTGATGTCTGCGAATCTGAATGAATAAATTTAATTCATTCTCCTGCCACGTGTCCCAGATTATTGGGATTTGACCCAATCTTTGATTGCAATAAATCTGGAAAATTGATTGGCTTTATGACACGTGTCTCGGGAGTCACTGAGCCGCATAGGGATTGAGCCGCATAAGGGTTGAGCCGCATAAGGGTTGAGCCGCGTGTCAGGGCTGCCTGGGGAGTGGCCTCCGAATCTCCGAACCGCATGATAATCTGGATCATACAATGGGTAGTGAGCTGCATAGAGATGATCCTTGTGAGCCGCATAGGGCTGCATCTGCTTGAGCCGCATAAGGCTGTTTCGATCTGGGCCGCATAGGACAACTTCAGCCTGAGCCGCATAGGGTTGTTTCGATCTGGGCCGCATAGGACAACTTCAGCCTGAGCCGCATGGGGGGGTATCCGCTCGAGCCGCATATGGCTGGCCACGTGTCTAGGCTGCGTGGCATTTTCTGGATCTCGGAGAGTTGTGCCAGAGATTTTTTTTGATTTCCTAGGATTCTGTCATTATGACAGAGTCATAATTGCCTCTTTGTGTCAGGTCTGTCGTTTCGTCAGAGCGGTCAGCCGTCAAAGTAATTAATGCAGTATAGGGCGGAGGGGAGAACTGTTTGCAAGCCACGTGTCTTCTCTTCTGAGCCGTATGGAACGTTTTGAGCCGCATAGTCTCTCGTATTGCATGAATCTTTGAGCCGCATGGGCTATCTGAGCCGCATGGGGTTTCCTGGCCGCGTGGCACTTTTTTATTATTTTCCATACTTCTACAGATACCTATACCGATACCGATTATGTTCCGATCATCCGTATAGGATAAAAAAAGAAACTCCAGATATTTGCTATCTTTCTCTTTGAATGAGATCTCAATTCCAGCTACGGTTTTATTAGATATCTTACAACTAGAATTCCTTACAGATACCGATACCGATACTGATACAGATACCGATAGTCCGATACCGATACCGATAGTCCGATACCGATACCGATTCTGATACTCATAGGAATAGTCCGATACCGATACCGATACTCAAAGAAATAATCTGATACCGATATCGATACTCATAGAAATAGTCTGATACCGATACACATAAACCTATCTATCACTAGTAGCCATACTCCTCTACATACTCCTCTACACTTGGATACACTAGTAACCATACTCCTCTACACACTAGCTAGTAGTCATACTCCACTACATACTCCTCTACACTAGGATACACTAGTAGCCACCAACGATCGAAATCTTTTTACTAGGTTTATATATATATATATATATATATATATATATATATATATATATATATATATATATATATATACACACACTAAGAGATTCGGTTCGATTTTAAAAAAATTCATTTCGGTGTGTGTGTTTTACTATCGCCGACCCCCAACTCCCCACTCCCACCATCGCCGATCCCCACCCCTACCACCGTCGACCCCAATCCCCATCCCCGCCCCACATTTACCGACCCCAATTCCCACCCCGGCCCCCACCCCCACCCCCACCACCGCCGACCGCCATCCCCCCACCGCTACCCCACCCATGGCCCCCCTTCGCCCTCCCGACCCCCGTCCGGTGCCCTACACCCCCCCGACCCCCACCCCTACCACCGCCGACCACCCCCACCCCAGCCCCCCTCCGCTGCCCTACCCCCCCACCGTCGACCCCCAACAACCCCACCCCGAAACCCCCCTCTACTACCCGACCCCCCGCTGCCCTACCCCCCTCCCCCGCGAACCCCACCCCTACCACTGTCGACCTCCACCACCCCCACCCTGAAACCCCCCTCCGCTTCCCTACCCCCAGCGACCCCTACCCCTACTACTGCGACCCCCACCCCTACCACCTCCGATCCCCACCCCCACCGGCCCCCGCCGCCCCGACCACCGAGAGAGAGACGTGAGAAAATTTGGGGGGAGGAATGAAAAGTTTCCCCCCGTCGGTTAAATTTAAGTTAGGGCTGGACATATAGCGACGGACTAGCGACGGATAGATGGCCGACGCTAGTCCGTCGCTATATCCCCTTAGATGGCCGACGGAGTATCCGTCGCTATATGGTCGATAAATTTTGTGACAATTTTTTTAATATTTCCCGCCAACTTTTGACAACTAAGTGACGGCATAGCGACGGCTTCATGATCCGTCGCTATATCTCGGACGACTTAACGATGGATTGGCGACCTTTGCTCGCCTTTAAAAAAAATTTGTCAGCTTTTCGACGGCAATCAGTCTGTACTTAGTCAGTAGTCCGTCGCTATTAGCGACGGACGTTATCCATCGCTAATGGTCCGTCGCCAAATGGTTGTATTTTTGTAGTAGTTTTTTTGAAGGACCAAGTCTTCTTGGCATAGAGATAATACATACAAACAAGGGCATCACATGTGATGCATCGTAGTTACCAGACTTAGGAGTCAAGGAGTAGCAGATGATGCGATGCAGTTCATAATAAAATGGCTCTAGTTGCTTGGAAAGTACAGGAATGGCAGGAGCGTCAGGCCCTTTGCAAATAATGCCAAAGAATTCTTCAAATGATACATTGGTGGTAGGATTCAGACCGGCGAGCGCAGGCAGAGCGTCCCTTCGATTTAGAATATCAAAAATCTCAGCAAGATCACGAGCGGTGATGCGAAAGTGGCGATTGTTGATAAGAGTTTCGATCGCATTGTTGGCCAAGTCAGGGACTAGATTACAGTAGAAAAGGCGAACTGTAGCATGATACACTAGAATTTGACGACTCAGAAGTTTTGACAGTCCTGCAAAACTGGAACAACGGGAGATGGCCAAAAAAGATATTCCAGTTGATCGGCCTTCCCTCGAACACTTGGTGGTGTTCAAAGGATTAGAACCAAGCGTCAGCAGTAATACTGGATTAAAAAATTTTACGGTCGTAGGCGCCATTCGGAAGGGGCACCGACATGAAGGGATTGGAAGAGGAGGAAGAACGCGGGCGATTGGCATAGGCCACGGTGAAAAGCAAGTGCTTTAGTTGGAAGAGACTTCGTAGAAGCAAGAGTTGTATGTGTGTGGAAGGAGGAGAAAGAAGGAAGAAAGATAAATAAGGGAAGAGATGGAAACGTTGGGAAGAGGAAAAGATGGAGGAGAGTTAAATAGAGGAGTTTTGAAGTTGGTGATGATTGTATTGATGGAGAGGGTTTTAAGGAAGATTTGATGTGTGAAGAGATGTGATATGATGTGTAATAAATGAAAGGGATATGAAAAGGATTGAAGAGAATTAATGTAGAGGATTTGAAAGGATGGGTGATAGGAAAGAAAAGGATTTGGTGGGACCTACTGACTGAAAAATGAGGCTATTTGAAAAGGTCGCCGAATACGGTTCACCGTCGAAATTCTGATGGGTTCTGTCGGTATGCCGATTATGTTAACATAACTATTCTATTGAACAGAAATTGTTAAATCGACGGTGTTCCGCAGAATGCCTTCGGCATTCCGTTGAACAGAGAAACTAAAAGTCAATATTAAGAATGCCTAATTCTTGGCAAAAAAATACAAACCGATCCTCCGGGAGAGGCTTTGTGAAGATATCCGCCAATTGATAAGTGGTTTCAATAAATTCAAGATGGTTGTCCCCCTTTTGTTGATGGTCATGAAGAAAGTGGTGTCTAATCTCAATATGTTTGGTGCGTGAGTGATAAATTAGATTTTTTATGAGATTATAGAACTAGTGTTGGCACATTTAATGGAGATACTAGTAGAAGAAATGCCATAGTCTACAAGTGTTTGTGTCATCCAAAGAATTTGTGCACAACAACATCCAGCTGTAATGTATTCTGCTTCAGTGGTGGAAAGAGCTACATAATTTTATTTCTTACTAAACCAAGAGACCAAAGATTTCCCAAGGAATTGACAAGTGCCGCTAGTGCCTTTCCGATCAATCTTGCATCCGGCAAAATCTGCCTCCGAGTAGCCTATAAGCTCAAAAGATGGAGATTTCGGATACCAAAGCCCCATGTTTATGGTGCCTTTGAGATATCGAAAAATGTCCTTGATGACACATAAGTATGATTCATTGGGGTTTGCTTGGTATCATGCACAAAGACAAACACTAAAAATAATGTTAAGACGACTAGCAGTTAAGTAAAGTAAGCTTCTAATCATATCTCGATACTTATGAATGACAACGAAAATACCATTCTCATCATGATCAAGCTTTATTGTTGTGGCCATAGGAGTTCTCATTGATTTGGATGTGTCGAGCTCAAAGCGTTTGAGAAGATCCTTTGTGTATTTAGCTTGATTGATAAAAGTGCTGTTTGGTTCTTGCTTGATTTGTAATCAAGAAAGAATGATAATTCTCCCATCATACTTATTTCAAATTCATCCTACATAATTTTGGAAAATTCTTCACATAGTGTCTTGTTAGTGGAGCCAAAAATAATATCATCAACATAAATTTGCACTAATAGAAGTGTGTCATTAAGTGATTAAATAAAAAGGGTTGTGTCAACTTTACCCTTGGAAAAGTTATGAGAAATAAGAAAAGAGTTAAGGCGCTCATACCAAGCATGCGGAGCTTGCTTGAGGCCATAGAGGGCTTTGTGTAGTTTAAAAACATGATCAAAAAATTAAAAATTCTCAAAACTGGGAGGTTGCTTGACATAAGCCTCTTCTTTGATAAATCTATTTAAAAAGGCGCCTTTGACATCCATTTGGAAAAGTTTAAAATTGTTAAAACAAGCAAAAGCGTAAAGCATTTGAATGGATTCAAGACGAGCAACCAGAGCGTTGGTCTCTTCGTAGTCAATGCATTCCTCTTGGTTATAGCCTTGAGCAACCAATCGAGCTTTGTTACGAGTGACAAAACCATCTCCATTAAGCTTATTTCGAAACACCCACTTTGTCCCAATAATGGGATAGTTGTGAGACTTAGGAACATGTTCCCAAACATTATTTCGTACAAATTGATTTAGCCCTTCTTGCATGGCAATCATCCAAAATTCATCATTGAAAGCATCATTAATATTTTTAGGCTCTATTTGGGAAATAAAACCCACATTTGCACAATGATCCCGCATAGCGGATCTAGTGCTAACCCGTGAGGAGGGGTCACCAATAATAAGCTCCTTTGGATGATGAGGAACAAATCTCCATTCTTTAGGAAGATCCCCTTGAGGAGGCTCTATTGGTGGAGAGTTTTCGGGTGGAGTAGTCTCAACTTCATTGCTAGATGAAGGAGTACTGGTATCTCCAAGAGAAGAGTTTTTCAATCCAAAAAAGATGTCATCAACATCATTGGGCGAGGAGGATATAGAAGAGTTAAGTTCGTCGAAAGAGATATTTATTGACTCTTCGACAACAATACTTCTTTTGTTGAAAATACGAAAACCTTTACTATGCATAGAATAGCCAAGAAAGATGCCTTCATAGGCTTTTTCTTCAAATTTGCCAAGGTTATCCTTGGTGTTCAAAATAAAATATTTGTATCCAAAAACTTTGAAATATTCAATAGAAAGAATTTTGTCAAACCAAAGCTCATAAGGAGTTTTCTTAGAAATAGGTCGAATTAAGGCCCTATTTATAATATAACATGCCATGTTAACGGCTTCCGGCCAAAAGTATTGGAAAAGCTTGTATTGGTTCAACATGACCCTTGCCATATCGCCAAGGGTTCTATTCTTTCTCTCCACAACTCAATTTTGTTGTGGAGTACTAGGACAAGCAAAATTATGACCCAAACCACATTTTTTTAGAAAATCTTTTAAAATCAGCATTATCAAATTCTCTCCCATGATCACTTCTAATTTTGTTGATCATAATACCTTTCTCATTTTGAACACGTTTACAAAAAGCAATAAATTCATGAAAGGTATTACTTTTATTTGCAAGAAAAATAATCCAAGTTAATCTCGAGAAATCATCAACTAAAACAAAATCAGAGTTTACCACCAAGACTAGCCACTCTACTGGGACTGAAGAGGTCCATATGAGTAAGTTAAAGTGGTCTAGTAGTACTTACCGAGTTGATGGATTTGAAGGAAGATTTTGTCAATTTACTTTTCTCACATTCTCCATATACCATTTCTTTCTTGAAAGGAATGCTTGGAAGTCCTCTAACTAGATTATTAGTGGCAAGTCGAGAGATGGTGTCCATGTTGGCTTGTCCAAGTCTCATATGCCAAAGCCAACTTTCATCATTCTTTGCTACTAGACACCTGTCATTGTTAGTACTTTCGACAAGATAAAGAATATATATATTATTTTCTCTAATACCTTCATATACGGTAGATCCACTAGTGCTATCGGTGATGAAGCACTTGTGTTTAACAAAGTTAATATTATATCCATTATCCGTAAGATGGATAATGCTAAAAAGTTTATGCTTTAGATTAGTAACAAGACAAACATTTTTAATGCATGGATAAGGAGGGGAGCCGATATTACAATTTCCTATGATGTACCCCCTTTAGATTGTTGCCAAAGGATATATGTCCTTCTTTCTTCATCGATAGCATTGCAAATAGTGAAGCATCACTGGTCATGTGCCGTGAGCACCCGCTATCGAGAATCCATTTGCTCCTAGCATGCGAAGGAAGACTCACCTACAACACAAGTTGAAGATGAAGACTTTGGTACCCAAGAATATTTGGGTCCTTGATTGTTAGTTTTAGGAACCCATTTAAATATTTTCATGACAACATGTTTTCTTATATGACAATAATAAGAAGTGTGTCCAAGGAGACCACAATAGTGGCACATCTTAGGTAGCATAGGTCTAGAAGGAAGTAAGTGAGAGTTATGTGTATGTGGAATTCTAGTATGATAAGTTTTGACATGAATGTTTTTGTGGTGATAGTAGAAAGCATGATGAGAAACATTGTCCTTTATGGAGGGTCCTTTTTGTGTATGCATATGATTAGGATAGGACCTATGTGAAGTGTTCTTATGAGTGATATGCCTTTGTGCTTTAGTGTGAACTATATCTCTATCCACTTGTTTCTTGCCATTTGCAAGAAGGTCATTGTATTTGATAGAGGTGGCATATTCTCTTTGATTTGCAGCAAGTATCTTGTGCATGGCAAATTCATATCCTTCTTTGAGGGATTAAATTTCGACGTCCTTTTTCTTACTGATATCTTGTGATTCTTGGAGTTTTAGTCGTAGAGACTCTATCTCATTCGGGTCAGAAATATGAGATTTTCCTTTTACATCAAAGATGACGTTGGAAAGTCGTTCTATTTCTTGTTTGTGACCATCAATCTCTTTGAAAGACTTCTTATATTTATTTCTAATGACCTTGTGTTCATCGTGTAATTCAAGAATGGCATTTTCTAATCTATTATATAAAAGAGCATTCATTGAGAAGTCATCGAGTACCTCAGTTGTCATGAGACAAATGTTTACGTTATGCCAGCATTCTTTGTCATTGTTTGAGTCGCTAGTATCACTCTCACACCAGATACTAGTGTTGGCATATTTCATGGAAGATGAGCTCCCTTTGTTGGACTTCTCGCACTTGTTTGATTCTTTTCTTGCAATTGGACAGTCTCTCTTGATGTGTCCAATTTTTCTACAGTTGTAGCATGAGGGCTCTTCATCGTTGTCCCATCTTGTATGGTTTGCTTTGTTGAGCTTGGAGAACTTTCGAAAGTGTTTGACGGTGAGAGCTGTTTCTTCATCGTCCGATTCATCATCATTAGAGCTATTTTTGAAAAGGACTTCGTAGTCTTGAGAGCCTGAGACTTTTCCTTTTCCTTCGTCTTGTCCTTCTTATTTTTTTGAATGGAAGATTCCTCTTGGTCCTTCATGTCCAGCTCGTGAGTTATAAGCTTTCCCATAAGGATTTCAAGGTTCATAGTTGTTAGATTGTTCCCCTCAATGATGGCGGTAGCTTTAGGATTCCACCCTTTGGTTAATCCTCGAAGAAATTTTCTAATCTTTTCATGAGTGGGATATTCCATGCCAAGAGAAGAGAGAGGGTTAACACTATCACAGAATCGAGTAAACATAATAGTAATAGACTCATCTTATTTTATTTTAAAAGATTCATATCCTTGCGTCAGTCTACTAATCTTGGATTCCTTCACTTGAGAAGTTCCCTCGTGAGTGACTTCCAAAAGTCTCCAGATTTTATTGGAGTTTTTGCAGATGGATATCTAATATCCTATTGAATTCATTACTATTGAGGGCATAGTAGAGAGCATTCATAGCCTTAGCATCCCGACTAGCAATCTTCTTACCGTTCTCGGTAAGTTTATCTCTAAGAGTTTCTGAGACTGCTTCCTCAGTAACCATGGAAGATGTAGGAATGCTATTAACGACACAATCCCATAGATCGTAGTCTAGGGATTTCAAATAAATGTCCATCCTAATCTTCCAATAGTTATAGTTAGTTCCATCAAATAGCTAGGTCTATTTGTGGACTGTCCTTCATTATGGAATGAATTGGTACTAGGGTTAGTGGCCATGGATCTCTCTAAGGATGTAAATTCAAATCAAAAGACAAGGCTCTGATACCAATTATAGAACCCTAGGGGGGTGACTAGGCTAATAAAATAAATACCAACAATTATTAGCAATTTAAAGGATAATAAAAGAGAGAGAGATTCAAACACTCGATGTATCCTGGTATCCTCCCAAGGGGCACTCCAGTCCCGGAACTCTCTCCGGTTTTAATCCACTTTTTGAGTAAATAGTTACACACGAGTTTGGATCCGAAGAACTCATCAACTTTTTACATACGAGTTTTCTTCCGAAGGCTCGTCAACTTCAATTAGAAAGAAAGAAGCCTTTTGATCTTCTACAATACTTTGAAGATCGATGGTTATAGCTCTTGAATACTCTAGCACTTTTGGTTGGATGACAAACTAAAGCTTTGGATAGAGTAGTAATGGTGAGGCTCTTGGTAGTTGAGAAAATTTAAGGCTCAAGTGGATGGTCTTAAAAAAGAAGACACAACCTCCTTAAATAGAGCACCAAGATAGCTGGTCATTTAGTGCTCCAAACATACAGCTGACAAAATTTCGCCGGTATGGAACGACATTTCGTCAGTGTACCATTCTGAATAGTAATGGTAAAAAAATTTAGCCGTTGGAGCATTTAATGCTAAGATCCGTCCATTCAAAAATAAAAAAGAAAGCATTCGAAATTTCGACGGTACAGATCGGTATACCATCGGTATACCGCTTATCTTCACAGAACTATTTCTGTGCATAGATATCAGTGTACCGTCGGTATACACGGTATGCCGATTATCTTCATAGAACTATTTTTGTGCTTGATATCGGTGTACCGTCGGTATGACATCGGTATGCCGATTACCTTCACAGAACTTTTTCTGTGTAAGAATTTGCTATACCGTCGGTATATATCGGTATGCTGATTATCTTCACAGAACTGTTTGTGTAAGAATTCGGTATACCATCGATGTACGTCGGAATGCCGTCGGTATGCCGATTATCTTCACAGAACTATTTCTGTGTAAGAAATCGGTATACCGTCGGTATACTACGGTATGTCGATTATCTTCACAGAACCATTTCTGTGTAAGTAATCGGTATACCGTCCGTACCTACCGGTATATCGTCGGCCTTCCGTTAAAAATATAGCTAGTGATTTTCGAAAGATATTTTTTAAGGGCTTTTGGTTTGTCATCCACCTTAGGTGTTTCATAGTATGTCCTATACCTTGTGCAGACTCTAGGACCTTGAATCTTTGAGTGCAGTCTTTGAGTATGCGGTGGCTTCTCTTCAGTCTTGCTTTAAGTCAATCCGTAAGTCTTCCATGTGGCTTAATGAGTGGCTTTGATAAAATATTCTTTTTGTAGCAGCCTTTGGGAAGCTTTATGGTATATTTGTTTGCTGAGAAGAAGAGAAATCTAAAACACGAAGACACAGTTAATGTTATCAAAATCAATGTGCCAACATACTTTTGATGATAAAAAAAATAAGACTTTTGAAATTTGGACAAGAAATAAATGTTGACCTAGTTTGAGTGTAAACATTATAAGAATTTTGAGTACTTGAGTTTGTATCTTGATAAGTATGTGTGACTAAAGGTGGGTAGAAGCTCAAGAAATTGTGTAAAGACAGTTTAATATGTTGACGATAAAGATTTAAATTTTAGAAGATTATGATGGTGTATTTAGAACTTAAATATTAAAATGTCTTGGAAGATTCAAATCCTTATGAAATTTATGTTTTGTGGTCGAGCACCAATATGGATGATGAGTTAAATTTGAAAGACAATAATTAGAATTTTGTTGATTTTGAGTCATAATCTTACAGATTATGATAAGTTTTGAGTTTTGATCTAAAGATTAATGAAAGAAATTGGGGAAAGTTTTATATTATTCTTAAGGTTAAAATTTTATAAATTGGGAATGTTAACTGTGATGATAAGGGCAAGGTGTTGAGAAAAAAGTTACAAGTCATTTATGGGATATTTTCTAGGCTATACTCGTTGGTCATATTTTTCTAGATATCTAAATTCTGTCTCTTAACTTCTGTGAGAACTTTCTAGAATTTAGGACACGATCTTAATTCAAACATCAAGCTATATCTATTTATTTTTTTAATTTCCATCATTCCTTGGTCAATGCTTTGATCAATATTTCTTATTAAGAAAATTCTGCTATTATCAATCAATTTTATCTTATTGATTGATGCCTTTCTTATAATTTTTTTCCTTTTATTTTATTCCTTCTGACCTATCGAGCCTATCTATTATAGACATTCCTTAAATTTCGAGGACAAAATTTTTCTACGGTGGGTAGATTTGTAAACCCTGTTCCAGAATTTTCAAATTTTACTTTATTTTATTTATTTGCGTTTAAAAGTAAATTTCGTCGAAACTTAGTGAAAGATATTTTAGTTATTAATTTTGTATTTCAAAACTAGTTTAAAGTTTATGATTTGGAAAATACTATTTTGATCTTAATAAAATATTTGTTCTTGAAAATCTATTATTTTGTAGTACAAAAGATTTTAATTTTGGACATTCTAAATATAGGCTTCGGAAATGGTTTCCAAAAACATAAATAATTTCAAGTAACAAAAAGATTTGATAAAAATCATTTTAAATTGAATTTTGGATTATTAAGAATACGTTTTAAATTATTTATTGCTTTAGTTTGAAAATATGTGATTTAATTTATTTTGATAAATACTAAATAGTATTTTTAAAAATATTATGTTGATCATTTATTCGATGTAGATTTAAATTCATATGATTTAAATTACTTGATAATATCTAGTATTAATTTAAATGGATTGTGATTAGGTTAATGTTGATTTAAAAGTTTATTTGCTTTAAACTAAAGGGGAAGGGTTATCCAATCAGACTCGTAGTCCTTATTGAATTAGAAGTTCAACTCCTTTTTAAGGAGTCCCCTTCTTCTAATTTTTTTTCCAAATAAATTATATCCTACTAGCCACAAACCATACCACAGCCATTACTACCAAGCAACTATTGTCACCAACCATCCAATTGCTGTGTCGTGCATCGTGTCCGTATCTATTACCACCCCTTCCACTATTTTTATTTATTTGCATTTCCATTTTTCTCTCGTGTCGGATAACCCTGACACACCATTCAATCCAAATCCCATAATTATTTATGTCAGACACACCCGATACGAACTACCAAAACTGTGACCTAACCTTAACTGCCCTGGACGCCTCCCTGGCCGTGGAGTCGATGTCTCGAACCGAGCCAACCCACGACCCTTGACCGCCCGAGCTTTTCCAGACGACTGATCGCCACCTCCACGTTCCCAACAACCACTGACGGCCACCGTCGTAACCCTACATCCTCCTTGGCAAGCAGCCACCACCACCGTGGCCATTTCGGCCAACGACCCAAAATGACCACTGTAGAAGCATGGAAAATATGGGATCCATGCGGATCACAACTGGCCGTATGAGTACTTTGGGACAAGTTGGTCCGCATAAAGAAGAGCCGCATGACAGATATGGCACGCCCCTGCGGCCCATCTTCACTACCTCGGATTGCATATCAAAAGCAACCAGACTGATTTGAGCCGTAGAATGAAGAAGTTACTTATGCGACCAGGCAGATTAGTCGTTCTGATAAAGCTGACAAACTCTGCCAAATTGATAAAACTGACAGCTGACACTTTGACAAAAAGAAGATAAAACATGACACAAGGTCCACGTGCCTGGACATGGCCATGCGGCCAGAGGGACTGCGACCTGAGCCGCATGAGCCTTATGCGGCTCAATCTACATGCTTCATGCGGCCAAGGGTGACTGCAATCTGGGTCGCATGAGCTTTATGCGGCCCAATATACAGAACCTATATGGCTAAAAAGTCCCCAAGTTACATGCGGACTAAGGAAGGCTGTGACTTAAGCCGCATGAGTCTTATACGGCCCAGCATGGCCGAACAATGAAAGACTTATGTGGCTCAAAATGACTCAAGCAGATTGATCCTATCCTACGATAGAAAATATGGCGGGCTGACCAAGTCTCAACCACCCAGATTTGCGGCAACAAAATCTTAACAAATTACCAGCTGACGGCCAAGGAGCAGGTCTTTGTGTGCTGCTGTAGCCACGTGGCCATGCGACCATCCATGCCGCTCAAGATATCTATTACTATAAATAACAGGGTACCACACCCATGCAAAAGGCAGGCAACCTACGAGGAGCAATTTCTTCAAGAGCAAGGATCGCGTCAGATAGTCCAAGGAGTAAGGCAGAGTTGCTACACTTTCTCGAGCCTCTATCGTCACCCCCAGAATCAAAACTAAACAATTGTACTTAGATTGTTTCCTAGGATTTCTTTCTAGGCTTTCTTCTGTACAAGCGAGTTTACAATCAAGTTCAATTTCTCTGTAATTTTTTTGTTCTTGATATTAAATGGCAAACACGATGGCGACTCTGCTGGGGATATCCTTCTCTTCTGATGAGAAGTTGGTGACGCAAATCTTAGACCTTGCTTTATTTTATATTTCAACCCAGAAGGTTCTTTCCGACAGGAGAGGAAAGAAGACAGGCTCTTCCAGCCCGGCAATCTCCGCCAACATTGCAAAGAAACTCCCGTCTGGAAGGTTACCACCGATGACCACAGGGGGTGTCTACTTAGGCACTCAATCCAGAAAGAAGCTTCAAACACCTAGGGGTGCATCCTCGACCCCCCTGGGGGTAGATGAGGTCGGGGGTTGCAGTCCCCAAAATATATGCGACAACTCGGTGTTCCAAGAGCAAACACAGGGGGTAGCGATCCACTGGAATTACACAACAGACGTGGATGTCCTTGAGGATGATCGCCCTTGCCAAGACGATGCGGCTTCCTGCACAAGGGATAGCACCCCTTCCGATCTGAAGAGAAAGACATTTCGATATTCCCCGATGATTTTGCGGTACGGGGGTACAACACAGAGAGCACCTCTGCTACGATCCCTTCCACCACTACCCACGTGCAGACAATCTTTATGGCTGACGAGGATCATGAAGCGCCTACTGACCGGCAACGTCTAGACGAAATCAAAGCTACGTTGTCGACTCAACCAGCAAGGACGCCTGGACAAACAAGCTCGGGACCCGCAGTCAACGCGAACTCTAACACGACCGCTCCTTCTTTGGGTGACAATCCTCTAGGAGCCTCCTCTCCTTCAGCTGCAGATAAAGCAAGGGAGGTAAGAAGGGAAGTCCAGGAGCTTCAAAAAATGTTCAATGCCCGAGACTCCTCTCAGGACCTCAGAATACGACAACCGTATCCCGTTGCATGGAGAGATATGCCTTTTCTACCACGGTACAAGCTGTTTAATATCGATTCATATGACGGAAAGACCTCTGCTAGTCGGTACATGACTTATTTCGAGGTCACAACCGACCACTTGCCGTATAGTGACGCAAT
This sequence comes from Iris pallida, assembly GCA_029216955.1. Taxonomy (NCBI): domain Eukaryota; kingdom Viridiplantae; phylum Streptophyta; class Magnoliopsida; order Asparagales; family Iridaceae; genus Iris; species Iris pallida. The sequence continues at coordinate 11,844,913 of JANAVB010044619.1, read as the reverse complement.
TCTCACACGATTATTTATCGGAGCATTGGAGGGGATCGCGTTCGACTGGTATCACAACCTTCCTGATAACTGTATCTATTCTTTTGACGGCTTCAAACATATGCTTCTAGAGAGATTCTACGAAGTGGGGCATAATGTGACAATATCGTCTCTCATGGATGTCGTTCAGGGAGAGAGGGAGCTAACAAGGAACTATATCGAGCGGTTCTGCCAAACCGCGATGAGATTGTCCCAAGGCAATCCCGAACGCTCCTTGATCGAAATCTGCCAGAAGAAGTTGCTTCCAGCAATCAGCCTCTGGATGGGTGATGTCACTACCACATTTCTAGCTTGAGGATATTTTGGTAATTTCTAAAATTTTGGAATTATTTGGCATTTATTAGTATTAATTGTAATTATTAGAATTTTCAGTGATTTTAGTATTATTGATTTAGTGCTATAGTTGACCTTGACTAGTGTTGACTTAGAAGACTGTCCTAGAAGCTAACCTAGGTCATGACTATTTGGTTAGGTTATGGAACCCTAGCTTGACCTAAGTTAGTGATATTTAACTCATTAGAAATTATTAGGAGGAATTAGGATTTGATTTGAATAGAAAATGGCTTGTGGTTTCACAAGTCATGACTTGTGACTTAAGCCTTAGAGGCCCAAAGCCCAACACCTAGTGAACACTATCCCAATCCAGCCATGGCCGGCGACATAGGGATTCCCCCACCTATTTAATCCCCTCCTAGAATTTAGGGCTAGCCTCCGTTAGAAATATTTGCAAGTTTGAGAAAGAGGTGAACCTCCAACTTCAATAATCCCTAGAAAATCCCATTTAATTCTTTTTCCATCCAAACAAATTGCATTAGGTTCTAATTCACCTGTTCTTACTATTTATGGAAGATTATTTCAGCTTGGAAGAAATTTGGAGAAGTTTGGCTATCAAGAGGAACACCCCTCTTTGGATTTTTTTGAGGATTTGACACCTATAGGTAACTCCTTCAAAACCTATCGTAATTGCTGTTATTATTGCATTTTAGCCTAGATCTAGGTGTCCTCTAGCTAACCCAAGATTTCTGTAGGATTTTGTGTCCTATTCGTGCCCCATTTGGATACGTATCAGTCCATGTATATATGTGTTTGATGAAATGCCCCAAAGGGCATTTCGATTTATTTTTAGGAAATTATTTGAATAGAAAATTAGGTTGTGACCTTGCTTATGGATTTCCAGTGTCCTGATGTGGTTTTCGTGTCGTGTCGGGTCACGGCGGACACGGGAACACGCATTTGCACTCGCGTGCGCGCAGATTTCCTTGTCCTGCTGCTCGGGGCCATTTGCGAGCAGCATACGCCACTAGGACACGTGATACTTGACATACACGATGGGGCATGGACTGACACCACGTGTGTCAAGTTACACGACCTTTCGTGTCGTGTCAGACACGATATCGTACGTGCATGGGGAATGCACTGTGCGTATCAGTACACTGTTTTGGGTTCTCTGTCTAATTTCAGTTTTAATGTTTTAATTAGTGATTTTAATTGTTAATTTGATCCTAAATATAATGTATGATATATGTTAGATTAGATTTACATATTTTGATGTGGAAATATGGATTTGAACACACATTCGGCAGACTCACTGATACATGTAGCTGATACTGGTTTTTCCCATTTCCTAAACTTTCTAATTCCCAGTTTTATGTAATATTTTGCACTGTTAATTACTCGTTCATGATTGTTGATTCATGTTAATGAAGTATATTCATTCAAATTGAGGCTTTTGATTTGGGAATGAGATTTGAACATTGTGTTGGATTCAAAATTTTTGCAGGAAACTGGGAATTGTTTCCTTTCCTATTTTAACTGAATTGAATGACTTATTCTTAAATACCTGAGTTGTTAGCTACTATTTTTCCATGCACTTTTCATTCCAGGTTACTGCTATGCCCTGTTTTCCTTAACATTTCAGTATTATTCCCTGGACACTGTTTCACTCACTCACTGTTTCATAGAACATCACTATTTTGAAAATGAACTGATTTCCAAATTTCATAAGCTGTGATTGTTTTCATGTAACTTCAACTGTTAAAACTGAGTAAATTCCCATTCATTGTATTGTTGTTTTTTGATTAAATGGTAGGATGGGGGAAATGGTTACATAGTTAACTGGAATTGAATTTATGAATACTGTTTTGCATTGACACTGTCAGGATTCACTAACAGTTTCCAGGTTATGCACTTGCCTAATACTCCATTGAAACCTGAACACTACTCACTGCCATGCCACACTTTCCTGTACACATACATGTTATTAACCTTTCCTGTTTTCCTATTGCCTCACTTACTGTACACAGGTGCACACAATATATGCAGTATTTTCCAGAATTTCTCATTTACTGATTCAGGATTCCTACACTATTCTGAATTCAGGATATTTATATCAATGTACTCACTGGTTTTTGCCTAATATGCTCACTGGATTTTAGGATAATGATCATTTTACTGATTTTCCCATTGACACATGTACACTGATCACTGTTTCCAGATTTTGTTTCCTGTTTTTCCCATTACCCTCATGTCTCACACTCTCTTGACACTTCACTAACACACACACACTCTCATGTCTTCATTCAAACATACACACACATGTACACCACCACATTTTCTTTCCTTTCCTTATCCTCTATATATATGTGAATGTATATATATATATGTAATTGAGATGTATACATATATGTATCCTATATCTATGTGTGTGTACTATTATATATTAGATATACATGTATGTGTAGTATACATATAGGTAGCTTATATGGTATATGTATTTCTATATTAGATTATGTAAATATATCAATATGTATTACTATATTATATTGTCATGTGTATATGTGAATATGGTTGGTTTAGGCATGATAACTTATAGCCTAGGCTCTTAGCCTATGGGTGTATCTGTTTGTCAGTATAGAGTCTAGATAGACTTGTATAGCCTTGTTAGACTTAGAATAGACTAGTTAGACTAGTATAGACTTGTTTGACTTAGGTTTGACTTGGTTGACCTAGTTTGACTTCTAGGGTTGACCAGAGTTGACCAAGAGTTGACTTTGGTCTAGATTGACCTAGATTCATGTAGAATGTATTGTAGTGCATCTTATTACCATTCTGGACTTGTTGTGACTTGTGCTGTTCTAATAGGAGCCAGACACCACTCCTCGGACAGTACTTTCATCTTGGACATTCAGATAGCAGGCGAGTACATTCTTTGATCTTTTCATACCTGTCTGGAACTATATTCTTGCTCTAGATTACTTTACTTGATGCTGACATGTATCTTCACGGATTAGTACTATATGGATCCTTTCCTGAGATGTTATCCCTCTACTGGTGCATCGGGTATTTCATGTTCATATACTTTATCATGTGCATCAGGTACTCCTTGTACTCGTATTAGTTCATGTATTTACATGTTCTCATGTGCCTTCATGTACTATCATATGCCTCATATACTACTCATTACATGAGTTCACGTATCTTTAGCGGTATTCATGTGCCAATAACGTAACTTGAATAGATCCTTATGTATTGATTGGGGCAGGGTGACTAGAATTGGTTATGTGAACATTATCCCCAGTAGGTATTCATGTGCTTCTTAGTTGTATTCATGTGCCCCTAAGCCGTTTATGTAACCATATTATACTCTAAATCATTTAGCCACTTACAGTCTTTACTTATCATTTACGTACTTTTAGCTACAAAATATCTTCTGTTTTCCTGTACTTTCTTTCCAGCATTTCCTGTATTTTACTCTATTGCATGCTCTATACTCCTAACCTGTTATGAACTGTTTTGAGAGATATGTGCTTGTTCCCGTCCTGATTGGACCTGTTGAAAATTTTACAGAGGTCGAGGAGGAGGCCTGCTTAGATACTTTCTATAGGATAGCCTTAGAGGACACTTGCGATCCTAACTTCCAGTCGGATCCCTTAGCTGTAGAGACTGTTGCTCTATAGATATCTTTATCATATTTCTTGTATTAGAGATTTGAGTTATTATTTGGATCTGTATTATTTCTGGCTGTCAGTGGAGTTTATCATAGACACTTAGCTTTCTCTCTATTTGTATTCCTGTGGATTTGGATCTTGCATCTTTTATATCATTCTATCTTATCGTATTCTACCTTAGATGTGATTGAGATATATTCTGTTATGTCACCCCCATTCGGAAAGTATAACTGATATTACCTTTAACTGTTAGATGTTGTAACCTAGGACATCGTTCTACCGCCGATACTGCGACGTAGGCTGGACGTACCCACGTCTCGTGCCCTTACTCTAGGGTGCGGGTCGTGACACGTGAAGATCAGTTCAAGGATTGGACGACCTTTTATCATAAGCGGCACCAATACGGAGGCAAAGTTAAAGAAGGCTCGCCAGCTGGGATTACACATCCCGGATGGAGAGGTCAAAGGCAAACGTCCTAGTACCACCCCCAATAACAACAGCCCTGACGGCACCTCCAATAACCGGGACAATAAGGGTAAACAGGCCCTGGTCGCTGATTCGACCAAGAAGCCTGAACAAAAGAAGGCAGAAGTGTGAGCACCCTGAATTTCGGGCTGATTATTTTTATTTTATTTTTCTGATTGTTTAGTTTCAATAAATAATTTATTCTGTTTATTTATCTGTAAATGTGCTTTTTCGTGCCTTTGATATTTGGAGTGTCAGGGATGTTCAACTCTGGAAATCTTCTTCATGAGTTTTGTAGTGGACATGATTGCCTTCATGACGGTATATAGTGTCCCATCCAAACTTCTTCCCTTGTACTCTTTTTGCTTCGCACAACTTTGAGTCGATTTAGACCATTTGATTATTAATTATTTTTTCACTCTTTTCCTTGATCATTTTTAGCACGTTACCGTGACTTTTCATTTGAGAGCACAAGACCAGTTATTTTCTTGAAACCAACTCATCATGCATGATCTACTCGAGACACTCTTCACCCTTGACCTTCGTGTCCCACTCAGACACGCCATTTTGTGCTCCATTTGCTTCACACAACTTTCCTGACACGTGACCCAATTTTATTTCACCCCACGGTGTCACATTTATTTTCCAACTTGATTTGTGGGTACCTTGTCGACCAAAACTTGTTAGCCCCAAATATGGACATGGCCTACATTGAGCCTACTATCCGCATGCCACTTGTGTCCCATTTATTGGAATCCCCATGTGCTATTTATTTACCCATGATCATCAATTCCTATTTTAATTCGATTATTTTGCCATGTCCGATTTTGATCCAACCCGGCTCCACTGAACCCAACCCCATTTTTATTTTTCCCTCTCTCATGACGCCCTCATTTTTCTTGCCAAAAAAATAATATTGAATACCTGTCTACCTATTTTTATATTAATGGAAAATTTTCCATTGATTTTGATTCCCTTGGAATAACCTATTTTCTCCATTTAATCCTAGCCATAGGTTCCTCCCATTTAATCCTACCCATTAATTCCTACATGTAAACTTTTTCCCACACCCCCTCCATATTGACCGGCCCTAACAATGAGGAATCATTTTTTTTTCCTCTCTCTCTCTCTCCTCCATTGATTGCTCAACCATTAATTTTCCCACACAAATAATTCTTCTCTCTCTCTCCCACACTTATTTTTTTTTTCCACACCAACAACACCACCAACAGCAACACACACACACCCGACCACCTCACACCCCAGCCGAGCCCCTAGCCAGAGCTCCGCCGTGGCCGAGCTCGGCCGGCCGTCGTACCACTCTCCTCTCCTCCTTTTTCTTCACATCAACTTCCCTCTTCCCTCCACCTTTAAACCATCATAACCACCACCCGCACCACCTTAGCCACCTCCACCGTAGCCCGTGCGCCACCCCGACCGCCATGCTGTGCCGCTCGCCGCCGCCGCCGCGCCCCCGTACGGCCAGCAGCAGCAGCTAGCGCGGCCAGCAACAGCAGCTGCACTGCCACGGACGGCCGTGCGCACTTGCCGCACGCGTTCGGGCGCCCCGCCGTCGGCGTGGCCGTCGGGGTCGGCGTGGCCAACCCCCACATGGCCGGGCGCACCCCCAGGGTAGGTCCTATGGCGGCCATCGTCCTTCGGGACGCGCCGTCGAGGCGATTCGTGCGTTTCGCACGAAGTTCCATCGTGACGCGCGCGGGATTGATCCAGAATTCGCGTTCCGTCGCAGCGACTTCGTGCGCATTTTTCAGGGAATCCGACCTTTGTATCGACGATTTCTTCGCTCCGTCACAATCTCGGTATATCCACCTTCACTCCTGTCAATTTTCATCTGTTGATTTTATCGTTTGATACATCAAAACTGGCCACCAAGTTGACCGTTTAAATTGTATTAATTTTGGACAGTTTCGCGGGGCCAACTTCGTCAGCTTGTACCTCCTCCACCGTAGCTCCGTTTGGCGTGCTACCAGTTCCTGTGCGAAGCTGGTATAACCCTCTTACTAGTTCTCCAGTTTTGTTTCATTGTGAGCTTGTTTGATTGGTTGAATTCGACGCCAAAGTTAGCCGTCCGAATTCGTAATTTCCAACTTGTAAAATTCTATTTTTGAACACGGGACTCCAGATTTTATTTATGACACCTCGAGTAGACTCGTGGCGTCGTTCTGGCATGTTTTTATATAAAATTTGTTAGATTTGGAGGACGTGGGCCTTGACACATTTTTCGGTGCAAAGTGGGTCCCACAGTCCGGGTCAACGGGACTTTTTGACGTCGGCTCATCGAAATCCAATTCCGGATATACTGTTGAGTTCGTATCGTCATTCTAGACTCGTTGACATATAATTTGCTAGGTTTTGGTGGACATTGGATCCGACACGCATTTCGGTGCAAGTCGGATACCAATATCCGGGTCAACGGATCATTTTGAGATCGGCTCATCGGAATCCAATTCCTGATATACCGTTGAGTTTGTATCATCATTCTGGACTCGTTGACATGTAGTTTGCTAAATTTTGAGAACATTAGCTCCGGCACGTATTTCCGTGCAAACCGAAATTCCAAGTTCTGGTCAACGGAACAAATTGAGATCGGATCAACGGAATCCAATTCTGGAGATACCGTTGGGTTCGTATCGTCATTCTGGTTTCGTGGACATATAATTTGTTATATTTTATAGACTTATTTTTTTTGTACGTTTTTCGGTGCAAAACGGCTCCGACACGGATACCGTTTTGACCCGAAATTACCTTTTTGCCCTTGTGTCCAAATTGGACCGATGGGTAGGCTATCCTAGCTAATTTGACCATTCTGGACACGTTGGCGATGTTTATTTCATCGTCCGACAATATTTGTTGATAATTTCTCTGAGTTAACCTTTTTAGAATTTATTACTAATTAATTCTTTTAATGTTCGTATTTCGGGATTAGTACAACGAAACTGAGCTCAGTCAATTCCAGTGATCTCACATCGCTGAAATTGACAAGATGGACACGTGGATCACTATAATAAGATTATCAACTCTACTGTTGATCTTCTTATCTCGATTTTGTGTGTCGTAAGTTTCGACGTACGAATAACGAAGTACACTTTATATCTTTAATAATTAGACTAGAATTGACCCTGTTTGACCAGAGTTGACCAGTTGACCAAATTCAACTGTAAGTCAACACTTGACCTAGTTTGACTAGATTGTTGACCGGAGCTGACCTAGAGTTGTTTTGACTTAGAAGAACCTATGATAATATAGATTGCTTGTAGAGATTCATTTATTACAACTTGAATACCTTGTAACCTGTGTTGCTTTAAATAGGACTCTGTGGCTTCAGTTGGACCCCTATACTTATCAGCTATTCAGGTTATCAGGCGAGTACATTCTCTGATCATTTCATATCCTGCTTAGAAATATTTCCTACATTAAATTACTTTACTTGTTACTGTCACGTTGGTCACACGGATTGGTACTATATGGATCCCTTCTTGAGATGTTATCCTTAGGGTGCATCGGGTACTACATGTTCTGTGCGTTTCACTTACATAGCGTATCACTATGCTTCATTGGTTCTTTGATCACTTGTGACATATACTCTTATGATCACAGATTCTCCTAGAATCCTTATCCCATTTACTGGGTATCCTAGAATCTCCTAGAATCCCCATTTATGGGATATCCATGTATCACCCTTCGGGGGCCTTTGTATGGAATCATAACATAACCTGGTTGGATCCTTGTGTATTGATTGGGGGTACGGGGGAGTAGAAGTAGACATGTGAATAATACCCAAGTAGTATCTTATCAGAATCTTTCCATAGTGTCTCATCAGAATCTCCTATGCCATTTACATGTCTATATTGTACTCTGACTCACTAGCCACTGTTAGTCTCTATTTATAGTAGATATTTCTATTACAGCTCTCTCTCTCTGTTTATATACTGCTTTTCCTTCAGTACCTGTATCTTACTTTACTGCATGATTATATTTTCTAACCTGCTATGAATTGTTGAGATGTACTGTGCTCGCTCCTGTCCTGACTGGACCTGTTGATAAATTTTATAGATATCCTGGAGGTTGCCTGCTAGCCTAGAGGAGACACAGTAGAGGTTGTATAGGTAGCTAGGGTTTTGCTCAGTTTATTTTCAGTTGTCTTGAGTTGTATTTATGGATTTCTGTATTTGAGCTTTGAGATGTATTTCTGGGTTGTGTATCTTAGACACTTAGACTTCTATCTGCTGTATCTCTTTTGGATTTCATGTTTTATCTATCTTCCATTATGCTCTATCTTAGATGTGATTGAGTTTACATTTTGCTATGTCACCCCCATTCGGGGAGTATATAGCCTTATACTGTTAGATGCTTGAGACCTAGGACAGCGTTCTACCATCGACACTACGGCGTAGGCTGGGCGTTGTTACGTATTCGTACCCTCACGGTGGGTGCGGGTTGTGACAAGAAGCTCAGTGGCCCAAAGTAAATTACTCATTCGAAGATAGCCATGTCAAGCCTATCTTCGACATGCTCTTGCAAGGGAACATGATCTTACTCCCTCCACCAAGGCGCGAGCCACGAGCGGCAGAGATGGAGGACCCAATATACTGCCATTTCTGTCACGACCCGCACCCTAGAGTAAGGGCACGAGACGTGGGTACGTCCAGCCTACGCCACAATGTCGGCGGTAGAACGTTGTCCTAGGTCAACATCTAATAATATAAAAGGTACTTGTACAGTATATACACTCCGAATGGAGGTGACATAGCAAATACAGTCTCAATCACATCTAAGGTAGAGCATGATAAAAGATAGATAGATAGAACAGAATGAAATCAACAGAGATACAATCCAGATAAAGTCTAAGTGTTTAAGATAATACATATCCCAAATAACATCTCAGAATCTCAATACAGTAATCCATAATAAGTACAATGAAAGACATTCGAATCTAAGGGAGTGTCATCCACTGCTAATGGGTCCTACTTGTTGGCCCATTCCATGGTCACACCCGATTTCGATAATCAACATGAACTTAAGTCAATACACAAAATATACAAAATGCTGCTATTCATTTCAGGATATATGAAATCAATTTCAACAGACGTTGTACTGCATCAACGAAGCATCAACATCATCAAATCTGGAGATGACTCATTTTATATTTTATTCTTTATTTTACATTTTATTGAGTCTAGGATTTATTTTGTAAAATCAGTTTTGGTAATACTGGCTTAGGGTTATTTCAGTCCACTTTCTAAAAAGCCTACCCATTATCACTCATATTTCTTGTTACACTCATTTTACAAAATATTCCAAAATACTTTCGAAAACAATTTCTGTTAAAATATTTCAAAAATATCCTGACAGAACTCCTAACCGAGTTCGGCCCGAGTTCGGCCCGAACTCTGTTCGAGTTCGGTCAGTTTGTATTCAAACTTCTGTTGCCTCCAAATCTGCGAGCAACATCTCTTTGCGAGATATATGCATCCGAACTCTGCCCGAACTCTGTCCGAGTTCGGTTTCAGAAAACACCTATAAATAGAGAAGAACTTTTCATTTCAAATCATTCATTCACTCTTCATCTTCTCTTCTCTACTATTCAAGTATTTTCAAACGATCCAAGATTTTCAAATCATACCTATACACCTCTTAGCCAAAAGCCAGTACTATCAGAGTTGATTTAGAGTCTTTTGGTATTCAAAGAGTTATAAAGAGGTCGTTCCAAGTTCAACAACTTTTCTTGTTGTGGAGCTGGTCGTGCGCTCGTCACCAAGCATGGTGTTGTGAAGCTGGTCGTACGCTTGTCACCAAGCATGATTTTGTAAGAGACTGCAAGCTATCAGTTAAAGCTTGTGCCATAGTGGATTAACATCGAGCAAGAGTACTCGAGACTGGATTAGTCCTCTCAGAGGGATACCAGTATATATCGCTGTGTCGCTGAGTTTGAATTCTCTATCTCTTGCTGTATTATATTTACTGTCTCTTATTTCACTGCCATAGTTTTAAAGTTTAGTTTTAATTGGTGATTATTTTCTGCTGCACACACACACTCTATTCACCCCCCTCTAGAGGTGCTCAACGGTCCTACAATTAGTATCAGAGCAGGTTATATTCAAATATAACATACCTCAGAGAGTATATATGACAGCCGTTGAATCAATATTCAACGGTGAAGGACAATCCACAAATAGACCTCCCCTATTTGATGGAACAAATTATACCTATTGGAAAACATGAATGACTTTTTTTTCTAAAATCTCTTGACTTTGATCTTTGGTCAATAGTCATTGATGGTTATAAGAAACCAGCACCCACAGTGGTTGAAGGTATTCTTATAAAAAAGCCTCATGACAAATACACCAAAGCTGAAAAAGCTAAGGCTAGTCTTGATGCTCGTGCCATCAATGCACTATTTTGTGCAATTGACAAAACGGAGTTCAACAGAGTTTCAACCTGTAAGACGTCTCACGAAATTTGGAAACTTCTTGAGGTAACTCATGAAGGTACTTCCCAAGTGAAGGAATCCAAAATTAGTTGACTGACTCAGGAATATAAATCTTTCAAGATGAAACCCGGTGAGTCAATTACACAGATGTTTACTCGTTTCCTTGATATAACTAATCCTTTGCAATCTCTTGGTAAGGATTACAGCAATCATGAGAAGATCAGAAAAGTGCTGCGGGCTCTAACAAAGAACTGGAATCCAAAAGCCACAGCAATTATTGAAGGAAACGATCTCACCACTATATCCTTGGAAACACTGATGGGGAAGCTGATGACCCATGAACTTGATTTACAAGAGTTTGAGGAAGCAACACCAAAAGAAAAATCTATTGCCTTCAAAGCTCAAGCAAGAAAATCAACATGCAATGACTCTGATGAAGAATCATCAAGTGGTGATGAACATGCCCTACTTGTGAAGAACTTCAGGAAGTACCTAAAGTTTACAAACAGAAAGAAGAAAGATATCTAAGAAAGCAATAAAGATGAAACAATATGCTTTGGATGCAAGAAGTTAGGGCACATGAAGAAGGACTGTCCAACCACCAAGAAAAGCAGTCCATATGACAGATCAAGATCAAGCAGAAAAGCAACAACTGGTCGAAAGTATGCCAACACAAGTATCTGGCATGAAAGTGATGCCAGTGATTCAGAAGAAGATGATAGACCCTGCGACAATACAAATGTCTGTCTTATGGCATTTGATAAGGTATCTTCAAATCCTCTATATGATGACTTTACTTTTGATGAGTTAGAAGATGCCTTTAGCGATTTACTTGAAGAACACAAAAATGTGCTTGACAAGTATAAGCAATCTCGAAAAGAGATTAAGGCATACACAACCGAGTTAGATAGACTGTCCAATCTTATTGAAGATATTAAAGAGACGTCTACTACCGGTAACACGGAAGAGATAGCCAAACTCAAGGTAGACTATCATGAGGCTATCCTCAAAATTGAAAAGAAAGAAAGAGACTATGTCAAGATGCAAGAACTATATGACATAGAGAAGAAGAAGCACCTAGTAACAGAACAAAGACTCTCAGATATGACTGCTAGATATGAAGAGTCTATTGCGATTTCTAAAAATTTAGAAATCAAATTAGGCAAACAGGCAATACCTGTAACACAGCCTAAAATTAGTCCTAATGCCATGCATACACCTAAGAGGACTAAAAACAAGAAATCACAGAAGAAACACGTATATAATCATGGTTTCACTTATAGGTTCTCCAAACCAAACAAGCATGTAAACACAGTGGTGACCACATCTAGTTCTAAACTAACTTGCACTTATTGTGGTACGCACGGTCACATATCACAGTATTGTTTAGCAAGAAAGCTTGTTGACAATCACACTTTAATTTGGAGACCTAAAGCTAATCAGAATGGACCCTTCAGAAAATGGGTACCAAAGGATTCATCTACTTGTCTTGTAGGTGGACCCTCAACCCTCTCATGCTAGAAGCAAATGGATCCTCGATAGCGGATGTTCGCGAAACATGACTGGTTATGCATCTTTATTCGCTACGCTATCGATGAAGAAAGAAGGATATGTCTCCTTCGGAAATAACTTGAGAGGTGATATAATTGGTAATGGTACTGTAGGTATTTCTCTCTATCCAGTAATAAAGGATGTTTGTCTAGTAACAAAATTGAAACATAACCTATTAAGCATAAGTTATTTGGCAGATAATGGTTATGGTATCAATTTTGTGAAAGATAAATGTACCATATATGATTTGTCATCTGGTGATCCCATATATAAAGGGATCAGAGAAGACAATATTTATGTTTTCTTTTTAGAGAATACTAATAATGCAGGTAGGTGCCTAGTAGCCAATCAAGATGAAAGCTTGCTATGGAACATGAGACTGGGACATGCAAACATGGATACTATCTCACGACTAAGTACAAAGAAGTTGGTAAGAGGACTCCCTGAGATTCCATTCAAGAGAGATATGGTATGTGCTGACTGTGAAAAGAACAAAGCACATAGGTCTACTTTTAAATCCATCAATGCTGTAAGTACTTCTAGACCTTTGCAGTTGATTCACATAGATTTATTTGGTCCTAGTAGAGTCGCTAGTCTTGGCGTTAAGCTCTACGCTTTTGTTATTGTTGATGATTTCTCTCGATTTACTTGGGTTTACTTTTTATCAAACAAAAGTGATGCAATTTTTGAATTTCAGATATTTTGCAAAAAGGTACAAAACGAAAAAGGCTTCATGATTACTCGTATTCGAAGTGATTATATGGTGGCGAATTCGAAAATTCTAATTTCAAAAAGTTTTATGATGATAGTGGATACTACCACGAATTTTCTTGTCCTAGAACTCCCCAACAGAATGGTGTTGTGGAGCGGAAGAATCGTACTCTAAACGAAATGGCTAGAGTCATGCTGAATCAGTATAATCTTCCTAAATATTTTTGGGCAGAAGCTGTTAGTACAGCCTGTCATGTTTTGAATAGGGTGTTAATTCGACCAATCTCGAAGAAAACACCATATGAGCTTTGGTTTGGAAGGATTCCAAACATTTCTTACTTTAAAGTTTTTGGATGTCGCTGTTTTATCCTGAACACCAAGGATAACTTAGGAAAGTTCGACTCCAAAGCAGATGACGGGATATTTCTCGGATATGCTGCTAAGAGTAAGGAATATAGAATTTTCAATAAAAGATCTATGATTGTTGAAGAAACTATTAATGTTACTTTTGATGAGTTAAATAGTCACAGATCTAGCGACAGTGATGATGAAGATACACACGCAAGGACTGAGAAGAATTCTGTGAAAGATCTGACCCAAGATGCAAGAACTGAGAAAAGTTTTGTGAAAGATATGACCCAACAGTTCGAATCATTAAAATTTAAGCCAGATCATCCAGAAACACTCATCATAGGTGATGTATCTAAAGGTGTAAGTACACGTTTATCTCTTAAAAATTTTGATATAGCAGCAAATATAGCATTCATTTCTCAAATAGAACCTAAGAATGTAGATGATGCTTTTACTGATGAGTTTTGGATTTCTGCCATACAAGAGGAACTTAATCAATTTGAGAGAAACCAAGTTTGGGAACTCGTTCCTAAACCTATTGGTCAATCGATAATTGGTACCAAATGGGTGTTCCGAAATAAACTCAGTGAAGATAGACAGGTTCTACGCAACAAAGCACGTCTAGTGGCACAAGGCTATAATCAAGAAGTAGGAATTGATTATGATGAGACCTATGCTCCTGTTGCTAGACTAGAAGCCATCCGCATGTTTTGTGCATTTGTATGCTTTAATGATTTTAAATTATTTCAAATAGACGTGAAAAGCGCATTTTTAAATGGATTTTTAAAAGAGGAAGTTTTTGTTAAACAACCCCCTGGTTATTGAAGATTTTCAAAAACCTGATCACGTCTTCAAGCTTAAGAAAGCTCTTTATGGACTCAAACAAGCACCTCGTGCTTGGTATGAGCGCCTAAGTGCCTTCTTACTTGATAATGGATTTCCAAAAAGAAAAGTTGATACTACTTTATTTATCAAATCCTTGAATGATGATATCCTTCTTGTGCAAATTTATGTAGATGACATAATATTCGGTTCTACTAACGAAAAACTCTGTCAAGATTTTGCTAAGTGTATGCAGAGTGAATTTGAGATGAGTATGATGGGAGAGCTAAACTTCTTGCTAGGACTTCAAATCAAACAGCACTCAAATAGAACATTCATCAATCAAGCTAAGTACACGAAGGACATACTGAAAAAGTACGACCTCGAGAATGTAAAGCCAATCGGGACTCTTATGGCTACATCTACAAAGCTTGATGCTAATGAAAGTGGCAAACCTGTCGATCAGCGTAAGTATCGAGGTATGATTGGTAGTTTATTATATTTAACTGCTAGTCGTCCTGATATTATGTTTAGTGTTTGTATTTGTGCACGTTATCAGGCAAATCCTAAGGAATCACATCTTTGTGCCGTTAAGCGTATCTTCCGATACCTTAAAGGAACTTCTACAGTCGGCTTATGGTATCCTAAAACCAAATCCTTTGACCTGATAGGTTACTCGGATACGTATTTTGCAGGATGCAAAATGGACCGTAAAAGTACCAGCGGCACATGTCATTTCCTAGGAAAGGCCTTAGTCTCTTGGTTTAGCAAGAAACAAAATTCAGTAGCATTATCAACAACTGAGGCTGAGTATATCGCCGCAGGACGTTGTTGTGCTCAGATTTTGTGGATGAAGCAAACCTTAGAAGACTACAATCTGCACTACACTAATGTTCCTATTTATTGTGACAACACTAGCACTATTAATTTGACTAAGAACCCTATCTGTCATTCACGCACAAAGCACATAGAGATAAGACATCATTTTCTTCGTGATCATCAACAACACGGGGATATCTGCTTAGAATTTATTGACACAGATCATCAACTAGAAGACATATTCACAAAAACATTGGCTGAAGACCGTTTTAACATAATAAGGCGTGAGCTCGGTATACTTGAATTTTCAGATTCATAATGCCATATGGTAATTAAAATTAATTTCATGACTTGCAACTTTGGAATTTATTTAACAAAAATTATTTTTGGGTACAAACCTAAAAAGGGTATGTCTGTCACCACGACTACGGTCGAAGCGAAGCGGTACTTAAGAGTTCCCCGGTGAACCTCCATTAGCAGGGACAACCCCTACAGTTAACCCATAAATAACGTAGGTTATTAAATACTAGAGTCAAAAGTCATAAAGTTACTTTTTAACCAACCAGAACTGTATTTACTGTCTCGAAAATACAAGTGACCGAACTCGGGCAGAACTCTGACCGAGTTCGGACCGAGTTCGGTCGGCACTGTTATGGTTCCAGAAACGAACAGCCGACCCTAGCCCCTTTATGAACCCCTCTTTCTCCACTCTTTTTCACTCACCAACTCGAGTTTACTCCTCCTTTCTCCTAGAAAGTTCTTCCTCCTCCATCCTAGCAAGGAATCCAAGAGATCTGGTGGGCGTTTCGAATTCTCATCTTCCTCCTTTTTTTTTCTCAAAAAGGTAATCTACTTCCTTTCCTTCAACTTCTTTCAATGGCTCCTAAGCGTCATAGATCATCTTCCCAAGGGGCCTCCTCCTCTTCGGATTATATACCTGCTAGCCTTTTTAGTCCAGCACGACCAATGGATGCAAAAGACTATGACTCTACTTTGTTTCCGGACAAAGAGTTTTCTGATCTTTGGTTCGATTCTTTTTCTGGTCGTAGGATTTGCAATGGAGCTTTTGTAAATTTTACAATATTTTCTGAATACGCTCATACTTTTGACCACTTAGGATACCGAGATTTCTTCGAGGTATCAGAAAACATTTTTGACAATGCCGTCCGAATGTTTTACTGCAATTTGCAAGTAAAACCTAACGAAAATTTCTATTCTTGCGTTGCTGGGCAAGAACTAGAATTCTCTGCTACCGATATCAGTAAATTTTTCCATGTTCCTGATCTTGGTGATGCTTTGGTTGACATTACCCATGTCCAGTTCCCTGCTGATGTTACCCTAGCCTCTTTTAGGGAACTCATTTGTCAACCAAACCCAGTTCCTCGTAGGGTTTATTCCAAGAACTTGAACCAATCCTTTTATGAACTTCATCGAATGATTTTCTTTGTCCTTCTTCCAAAGAAAGGATCCACAGATGAAGTGACCTTCTTGGAACTCTCTGCTCTATATCACATTCATTTTGGCATTCCATTCTCTATCCCTAAGACCATGATGTCCTGGATGCTGAACTACAGAAATACAGGAAGGAATCTGGTATATCCAATGCACTTGGCATCTATCTTTCGTCATTTTGAGATTGACCTTCAGACTTGTGCATTCTCCTCTACTCCTATCGAGCTTACCAGATCTCGACGGTTTCCTGCTCCACGTCTGCCACCTGGAGCTCAGCCTGCTCCAGCTGCTGATGCTGAGGTTCCTGATGCTCCTGCTCCTGCTCCAGCCCCTGCCCCGGGATTTGATCCGACTTTCTACCAGCGCTTTGATGATTTTGTTGCTTTATCTGCGCAACTTCATCAAAGTTATCTGGATTCGGAGTTCCGACACATTTTTCAGGCCCAGGTGCTGAGGAATGGGATAGCTGATCTCCACTACAGCCTAGCCCATGATCCGGTCCATCCAGTAACCATCCAGCCTCACCCAGGCTTTCCGGGTCCTCGGTTCACAGATGAGGTTTCCTTCCAGCACTTCGACCCCACTGCAGCCTACTTTCCTCCAGAGGCTCCTGGTGCTGACGACCCCACTATGTGACGTGGATTCAGCTTTTGGATAGTGGATATTTGTTAGATGATAATCTTTTATGCTTTGATGTAGTTTTTCTTTTTATGTCTAAACTCACTAGTTAGACATTTTCTGATGATTGTACTCAGCACTTATTAGTATGACATTTCTTTATTTCCAGCATTAGTATTACTAAAGTAGTTGTTTTATGCTGTGATTATGTCTCTTTTACTTCACTTTGTCTTTTGTTTCCTATTGTTGGCTTCACACATTACGGGGGAGCCAAGTCATTTTACTATTTGACAAAGGGGAAGAAAAAGAGTACCATACCAAAAAGCATACAAATCGAAAAATAAACTCTACCATTTTTTTCAGGTATACTTGTATTGTTCTATTTTATCAAGATATATTTTGGCATAGACTCAAGTTTGTCAATTATCAAAATGGGGGAGATTGTTGGCCCATTCCATGGTCACACCCGATTTCGATAATCAACATGAACTTAAGTCAACACACAAAATATACAAAATGCTGCTAATCATTTCAGGATATATGAAATCAATTTCAACGGACGCTGTACTGCATCAACGAAGCATCAACATCATCAAATCTGGAGATGACTCATTTTATATTTTATTCTGTATTTTACATTTTATTGAGTCAAGGATTTATTTTGTAAAATCAGTTTTGGTAATACTGGCTTAGGGTTATTTCAGTCCACTTTCTAAAAAGCCTACCCATTATCACTCATATTTCTTGTTACACTCATTTTACAAAGTATTCCAAAATACTTTCGAAAACAATTTCTGTTAAAATATTTCGAAAATCTCCTGACAGAACTCCTAACCGAGTTCGGCCCGAGTTCGGCCCGAACTCTGTCCGAGTTCGGTCAGTTTGTATTCAAACTTCTGTTACCTCCAAATCCGCGAGCAACGTCTCTTTGCGAGATATATGCATCCGAACTCTGCCCGAACTCTGTCCGAGTTCGGTTTCAGAAAACACCTATAAATAGAGAAGAACTTTTCATTTCAAATCATTCATTCACTCTTCATCTTCTCTTCTCTACTATTCAAGTGTTTTCAAACGATCCATGATTTTCAAATCATACCTATACACCTCTTAGCCAAAAGCCAGTACTATCAGAGTTGATTTAGAGTCTTTTGGTATTCAAAGAGTTGTAAAGAGGTCGTTCCAAGTTTAACAACTTTTCTTGTTGTGGAGCTGGTCGTGCGCTCGTCACTAAGCACGGTGTTGTGAAGCTGGTCCTGCGCTTGTCACCAAGCACGGTGTTGTAAGAGACTGCAAGCTCTCAGTTAAAGCTTGTGCCATAGTGGATTAACATCGAGCAAGAGTACTCGAGACTGGATTAGTCCTCTAAGAGGGATACCAGTATATATCGCTGTGTCGCTGAGTTTGAATTCTCTATCTCTTGCTGCATTATATTTACTGTCTCTTATTTCACTGCCATGGTTTTAAAGTTTAGTTTTAATTGGTGATTATTTTTCGCTGCACACACACACTCTATTCACCCCCCTCTAGAGGTGCTCAATGGTCCTACACTACTGCTGGTCTAGGTCACAACAGTCCTCTAGGGTCGCACCATAATAGGTAGGACAGAACGCCTCAGCCTCGTCCTCTGTAATATTTTCAACAGGTCCAGTCATGAAAGGAACGAGTACAATACATCTCAACAAATCATAACGGGTTAGGAAATATAAACATGCTAGAGAGTAAGATACATGAAACTGAAAGAACAACATAATATAAAAAGGGAAGACTGTAAGTAAACAGATACAATATATATGAGAACTATCAGTGCTAGTGATTCAGAGTACAAGACGGTTATGTAAACGACATAATGTTGTACACGAGTAATCTTAAGAGGTTGCACACGAGTAATCTACTGGATTGAATACATAACCACTTCTACTCTCCCGCCCCAATCAATACACAATGATCTAGCCAAGTCATGTTATTACACACGAAGTATAGTCGTACACGAAGATCATGTGAGCACATGAGTATACACGATATCATACGATTTGCACACGAAAGGCACGAACACAAGGAGTACGCGATGCTCATGATAAAGTACACGAACATGAAATACCCGATATATCCGCTAAGGGGATAACATCGCATGACAAGATCCATATAGTACTAATCCGTGTTTCCAACGTGTCAGCATCAAGTAAAGTAATCTAAAGCAGGAAATATACTCCTAAACAGGATATGAAATGATCAGAGAATGTACTCACCTGGTATCCTGAATATCCGAAGCGAATCTACTGTCCGAGGAGTAGTGTCTGTCTCCTATAGAACAGTACAAGTCACTATAAGTCTAAAATAATATATTAGACTGCTATAATGCATCTACATGATGTTTGGGGTCAATCTAGGCTAAAGTTAACCCTCGGTCAACTCTAGTCAAACTACACTAGTCAAACTAGGTCAACTAGGTCAAGCCTAATCCAAACATGTCTCACTAAGCCTAACCAGCCTATTCTAGCAAGCACACACACTATCTAGGCTATACAAGCCAACTGCACACCTTTACTGGCATTCAAACCATATACACAGGCTATGAGCCATAGGTATACACCCATAGGCTATGTGCCCTGTATATAGGCCATTGGCCATATAGCTATATCACACATAGACCATTCTATACATTCACACATATCAACTATATCTAATTAAATATAATTAACACACATTTATATAAATATAGGCTACATGATAATAGCACATATAGGTATACATATATATACATAGGGTGATAGGGAGAGAGACATGTGAGGGTGTTTGTGTACATGTGTGTGTGTGATACAATGGGTGGGTGTGTATCATATAAAAATAGTGTATGTGGGAACATGTGGGTGTAAGTGTCAAGTGACAATGTGGCATGGTGTGTGTGTAGAGTGTGTATGTGTGAGTAGAGTGTGTGACAGTAGAAAACAGTGTGTAAGTGTCAATATGGTATGCTAACAGTGAACTAACATATGTTCAGGAATCAACATGGCAATATAAGCACCAATTCAGTTTTTTAAGAAGGGATTCAAATGACAGTTTATATACATCCAATCCACATACATCAATTGCCAATCCTAAACTATAATCAATCCAATTCAAATCAGTTAAGAACAGGATTGTTAAAATCAGGATTTAAAAATCAGGATTTACAAGCTGGGGCTTGTGTATCAGTCCATTCATGGTACATCCCCAAACCACTTTTCAAAACCCCATTCGAATCCAAAAACCCTACACTAGTGATACCTAATCATAGCAGTAATCTAATACACTTGTGTGTGTGATTTAACATGGTAATCAATCATTAAAAATCAGTTTAAAAACTGGAATTAAGTTAGAAATCAATTTCAGGAAGATATGAAATCAAGTTCAGTTTTCAAGAGGAAATCAATGACAGTTTATAAGGATTAACAGTTAACTCCTACTCGAAATTCCTAACAGTAATCAATCCAAAACAAATCTCATATGTAACCATCATTAGAATAACTAACACACAAGTGATTGATATGGCAATTAACTCATCAAGTTAGTTTTAGAAAGGGGATGAGAATTCAGAAGCCTAATTACCAGGACTGTGTATCAGTCCACATTAGTAGCCCAAACCCAATGTTCGAAAGTTGTAATCTCAAGTGAAAAAACCTGTCTAACCTGCCAATCCTATCCAGCAGGAACTAATAAACATGTTTAAGTGATCAAACATGAAATTAATCATTAAAATCAGTTAAAACAGGAATTAAAAGTTCAGGATAAGTGAAACAAGAACTACGTATCAGTCGAGTATGGGAAACCCATATTTCGAATTCAAAACACATTAATAATCCAATCAAATGGTTGGTAACACATAAGACAAGTGTACACGTGTCAAATAGTGCCTTCGTGTCCAACCAAGTGGACACGAACGTGTCCAAACACTCACAGACACGCACACGTGCACTGGACTGCACGCAGCATCGTGCACTCATGCACGCATGCACACGTGTCCCGTGCGAGACACAGGCCACGTGGTGACACGTGGCCATGTATACATGTGCACCAGGGGTAGGGATACCCCTAGGACCGCCTGCATAGTGTCCATGACACGTGTCGTGTCCGATACAATCGCGTATCAGTTGCGTTCCAGCGCACGCAACGACAGGCCGCACGGCCAGTGCGGGGAGGATTTCTCCTCGCACACGCAACAATATGCTCCCAAATTTTGGGAGGATGGTGGCAGACAATGCCCCGTCACTCTCACCAAATTTGGCGTGTCCACGGGTCCTGTATCGGGAGTTATCAGCCCCGTGATGCAGGACACAGTGTACATGCATGCACAGCGTGTCCAACTCGAAAATCTGATACAACAGGACACTAAAATACCAAACACCCTTCACAAAAATTAACATACACACCTAGATCTAGGATTCTATTCAAATTGATTTGCAAAAACAACAAATCGAAATGGTTCGGTCATTTCGTCGAACACCTAGCCTATAGGTTCGATGCGTGTCCGATACGGACACGTAACCTAATGCAAATGACACAAAATTTCTACAGTAGCTAGGGGACACCTATACCTAAGCTATCATGCACTAAAATTAGGATTAAATCACAATTTGAGGGTTTTTACCTATGAGTGTAAATCCTCCAAGAAAGTCCCAATGGAAAGATTCCAATACCAACTCCCAAGCTCCAAATGAACCAAAAACTGAGATGATCCTCCAAAAACAGTAAAAAACTAGAAGTTAGAATCCAATGCGAAAGACTAGGGTTAAAAAGGAATTAAAATGAATTTATGAGGATTTTTGGAAGGGGAGAAAATACATTTTCTTCAATTTCTAGGTCAAGCTCTAAAAGAGGCAAGAACACCTCAACATGACATTAAATAGGGGGGGTTCTCCTATGGCTAATCACGGGTTGCATAATTAGGGTTAGGGTTTCCTAAATTGGCCCATGGACTTAAGTCATGATTATTTAAGTCATGAAGTCATAAGCCATTTCATAAAACCATAAGTCATGACTTAATTCCACTAAACTTAATCCTCTCATTCTAAAACTAACCTCAAATGACTAAAATGAGTTAACTTAAGTTAGACTAGGGTTACCATAGCTAGGGTTAGGTTCTAGGCTAGTCTACTAGTCTCAACAAGTCAAAGTCAAACTAGAATTCACCAATTCAATAAATTAATTAAAATTCAAAATTCACTGAAAATGACAAAAACACCCTCAAGCTAGAAATGTGGTAGTGACAAATAAAATAATTTCGTCCTCGAAATTAAAAGGTGAAACTAATCTGATGAGAAGGATAGATAATCATACCTCACGGTGCAAACAGATATGGGTATCGCTCGCGTATCTCATCCGCCCGCTCCCAGGTAGATTCTCCTGGAGAATGATGCCTCCATGCGACGCGAATCAACGGTATCACCTGGTTTCTCAGCACCTTCTCTCAGCGATCCAGAATCCTACAGGATGCTCTCGATAACTGAGAGTAGGTCCCACCTCAATCTCCGAGTGATCAAGCACATGGCCAGGGTCAGCCACGTATCGTCTCAACTATGATACGTGGAATACATTGTGGATACCCACTAGTGCAGGTGGCAAGTCTAGCCTGTAAGACACATCACCGACCCTCCTGCTGATCACGAAAGGTCCATTGACGCGCGGGCTAAGCTTCCCACCTCCACCAAAATATATAGTACCATGAGTTGGTGATATCCGCAGAAAAACTATGTCTCCAACCTATTCACAAGCAAGGTCTCAAGTTTACTAAATAATCAAACATGATCAACAAACACAACAACAACCTATTTCTAATTCTATCTCCAGTAAACTAAGTCAAACATAGACAATGGTCAACAACTAGTAAATTTGTTAACAGCCAAGCATTTGGTCAACAAATGGTCAACTTTTTAGGATTTTACCTATGCTTGCTATCTAGGTATTGGCAACTAGAATTTAGCAAAAAAAAAAAACTCTATAATAGACTAACTCTTAACTTCCCAAATCCTATCAAGTCACCCATAACTAAATACCCATAATCTAAACACACAAATCCCAAATACCACATATACATAAGCTCAAGAACAACAACCCATCACATATATCCTAAGTATATCATATATATATATATATATATATATATATATATATATATATATATATATATATATATATATATAAAACTCTATAATAGACTAACTCTTAACTTTCCAAATCCTATCAAGTCACCCATAACTAAATACCCATAATCTAAACACACAAATCCCAAATACCACATATACATAAGCTCAAGAACAACAACCCATCACATATATCCTAAGTATATTTTATATATATATATATATATATATATATATATATATATATAAAATATATATATATATATATATATATATATATATATATATATATATATATATATATATATATATATATATATATATAGGAATAAATGGAGATATGAGTCCTACAAGTACTCGGCTGATCAACTGGTTGGGGAGATTCGTAGGCAAATCTTGAAAGCCCTACTCAAATGCAGGCATCTGAAGTCTCTTCCTTCCTTTTTGCAGTAATTGTAACAAGTTATTCCCCTGTAATTTGTTTTGAGAAGTGAATAAAATAGTTGGTTGATTAAAAAAGAAAAAGAAAAATATATATATATATATATATATATATATATATATATATATATATATATATATAAAACTGATCATATATATATATATATATATATATATATAAAATATATATATATATATATATATATATATATATATATATATATATATATAAAACTGATCATCAAAGGGTTAAAGTAGACTAAACTTATAAGGGACTGAAACAAATGCTTAGAATTTAGGCTAAGGATGAATGGTCTGAAACATCAATATAGGCAAAAGGGAATGATGCTAAGGAGACTGAATTTATAAGCTAAAGGACAGGACATTTGGGTCTACTTATAAAGTCAAAGTGAAAGGAAACCTACATGGTGACTGAAACATGCCTCTAGATCAACCTGGGCTCTCCTCTCTATCTGGCTAAACTAACTACATGCAGGACAGTGGTCTGAAAGAAGTGAACCAAACTGGTGTACAGGGAATACAATAGACAGTATACTGTAAATGAGTGCAGGCTACATACCAAATCAAAATACATTACATATATACAAGCTATATATATATATGCTTTACCCTCATCACCTCAACTCTACTTAAAGTCTAATAATACCAACTCCCTACTGTAGAAGCATGTAAAAGAATAAAGAAAGATCCAGGCGGCCAGAGAGCCCCATGCGGCTCAAAAAATTCATGCGGCTCAAGGATCCATGCGGATCAAGGATCCATGCGGATCAAGGATCTATGCAGCTCAAACAAGTCCTATGCGGCTCAAAGAGAAGCCACGTGGCCTACAAACAGCTCTTTCGATCACTACATTAAATGTCTTGACGACTGACAGCTCTGACAAGGTGACAGTTCTGACACAAAGATATCATTATGACTCCCTCATAATGACGGACTCCTAGGGAAGTGAAGAAAATCTCTGACACGATCCCCCGAGATTCAGAAACTGTCATGTAGACGTGACACATGGACAGTCGTATGCGGCTTAAGTAGAGACCATCCTATGCAGCCCAAACGGAGGCTCTCCCATGCGGCCCAAGCGGAGGCTCCCCCATGCGGCTCATGAAGACTATCTTCATGCGGCTCATGAAGACTAGCCCCATGCGGCTCACTAAGACAATCTTCATGCGGTTCACAAAGAAGGCACTCATCATGTGGTCATCCACCCTCATGTGGCTCAAGTCATTACCATGCGGTCCAAATGCTCAGGGGCCATCCTCAGGCAGCCTTGACACGTGGCCAGCCTTATGCGGCCCAATGAGGAGCAACTTTCCTGCGGCTCAGATTTCTGCTGTCGCCTGCGGTTACGACACGTGGCATGATAGTAGGGCACGTGGCATCAAATTGATCAAAATCCCTCAACAAATCCTAATAAAATATTGGGATCAAATCAGATCATTTGCAAATAAGCAAATTAATGACACGTGTCAAGAAATTCGAGGTTGGCATGATAAATCAGGAGGATTTATGTTAATTAGCATTAATTACCCACAAAAGATTTGATGCAATCACATTTATTGCTCAAATCTCGATGAACGGCCCAGATCCTGTCATCCTTAGCCGCCGACTTTCAAGAATGGGCAATCATTGTAAACCCTAATGAGGCCTCCCACTCTTATAAATAGTAGGGTGCCATTCCCTTGCGAAAGGAGAGACATACACACACATAGAGACAGAGTCATATACACATACAGAGAGAGACAGAGAGAGCCAGAAAGCCAAAAAGAGAGCCTGAAAAGAGAGCATTTCTTCAGCAACGCCAAGCAGTTCTTCTACAGAGCCAAGGCTACACCCGATCGTCCAAGAAGTAAGGCAGAACTGCCATCGCTTTCCCGAGCCTCTATCGTCACTCCCAGAATCTAAAATAAACAAGTATACTTAGATTGCTGTACCTAGGTTTTCGTCCCTAGGCTTTCTTTGTACAAGCGAGTTTGTATTATGAAGTAAAAGTCCAATCCTCTGATAATTGTTCTGTTCTTTTATATTTCATGGCAAACACGATGGCGACTCTGCTGGGGACGAACTTCTCCATGGCTGAGGAGTTGGTGACGCAATCGGATGCAGCCAAACTTGGCTCCACGCAACAGAAGATGGTCGTCCGCTTCGACCAACAGGCGTTTGAAGAAATGCTCTCTGAAGGAAGTGCTGGCCCGGTCCAAAAGCGAACCCGCACAAAGAAAGCTCACAGCGAGTGGAGGCCAAAATCATTTGCTCCTCTTCAAGCTCTGGACGGAGTACTCTCTGCTACCTAAGACGGCGAAGGCGACTCTCAAACGGCTCCACCTCGAGCCGTAGAGGACTCTGCTGTCCCCAAGTCCGGCAAAGAAAAGCACTACGATACTGGACTTAAAGGGATAAAGAGTGATTCTATGCGCCCCAAGAAGAAGCCGAATACTCATGTGGCCAAGTCTGCCAACCACATGCAGGATGCTCATGCGGCTGAAACTGTCAGCCGCATGAAGGAGGTCTATGCGGCCAGATCATCTAGCCGCATGAAGAAAACTCATGCGACCGAGACTCCCAGCCGCATAAAGAAAGCCTATACGTCCACAACTTCCAGCCGCATGAAGATTATTGATGACAGCCGCATGGCGCCTACTCCGCGTGTCTCTGTCTTCGATCGCCTCTCCTATGGTCCTGATCTCTTGTGCTCCCAAGAAGATATGTCTGACTCTCTCCAGTAGCACTTAGACTCTTCCTACTATGTGCCCTCATGCACTAGAGTGAAGAAGTCTAAGGCAGCACGAGCTTGGCAAGTTCGGTCTGCTGATCCGATCTCTGACCATCCGAGCATCCCACATACTGTTATGCAGGCCTTAGATGGAAAATTGTACAGAACCACTCGAGTCTAGCCCCGGCAGCAAACAGATAGAGAGGTTCGCAAAAGTCGCCCAAAATCCAGGGAGCGAACATGGTCGATCCAGACCCATCTGACTTGCGTGAGGCCATCCTCCACAAACGCAAGGAAAGAGAAGGCGCATCGGGGTGCAAGGAGTCCTCACACGGACGTCACTGCACCCAAGTTATCGTCAACTGTTGTTACAACAACGCGACGATACGAAAAGACCGGCGGTCCGTCTTTCAAAGACTGAAATAGCCGTCTTCAGAAGACGAGGCACTTTCCGTCGTCTCCTACAACTCTGCTCAGAAAATCCTTGCCGATGGGAGAGGGAAGAAGGCGAATGTTCCTAGCCCGAAGATTTCAACCACTATGACTAAGAGACTGTCGTCTAAGTGGGTGCCCACCACCGGAGTTTTCCAAGGTACCCGTTCTAAGACGAAATCTGCTACAGTGGGAGATTCGTCGTCCACACCACTAGGGGTTGCTGGGACTGGGGGTAGCACTCCTCCGAACCTCTACGACAATCCAATGTTCCAAGAAGACGAGCCGGAGGAAACAACTCTCCCATCAGATGCAGTAAACCCCGACATCTCCGAGGACGTCCACAAATCCCTAGATGAGGCGAACTCGGAAACTGGGGGGGCTATTCCTTCTGAGTCCAAAATGGAGGAAGACATTCCTACATACCCCGATGATTTCTCATTACAAAGGTATGACTCGGAAGACACGTCCTCCACTGTGCCATCCATCTCTCCTCACACAAGGACGATATTTATGACGGACAGCAACCAAGGTGGTTCCAGTGATCGCCAATGCATCGACACTCTGGAGGCCATACTGCTTGCCTTAGTCAAGTCTGTGGACGAGATCAAAACGGCCCTTCCAACCCTGCAAGGAGGGACGCCTGGCCAAACAAGCGCGGGTCCCGCGGTCAATTCGGACTCGAATTCAGCGACACCGAATCCGGGCAACAATCCTCCTGAAGTAACGGCTCCCACCGCTGTGGATGAGGCTCGAGAAGCGAGAAGAGAGGTCCAGGAGCTCCGAGCCATGTTTCACGCTCGAGAAAACTCCCAAGACCTCAGAATACGGCAATAATACCCTGCTGCATGGAGGGATGTCCCCTTTCCGCCAAGATATAAGCCGTTCAACATCAACCCGTATGATGGCAAGACCTCCGCAAGTCGGTACATCACTTACTTTGTGGTCACCACCGACCATCTGCCCCATGACGATGCCATCCTCACACGATTATTTGTCGGGGCATTGGAAGGAGTCGCCTTCGACTGGTATCGTAATCTGCCAGATAACTGCATCCAATCCTTTGCCGGCTTCAAGCGCATGTTCTTGGAGAGATTCTACGAAGTAGGACATGACGTCACGATGTCCACCCTCATGGACGTCGTTCAAGGGAAGAAAAAGCTGACGAGGAACTATATTGAGCGGTTTCGCCAAACCGCAATGAAGCTGCCCTCTGGAAACCCGGATTCCTCCTTAATTAAAATCTGCCAAAAGAGACTGCTTCCAACAATCAGTCTCTGGATGGGCGAAAGTCAATTCAAGGACTGGAAGACGTTTATCATCAGTGCCACAAGTGCCAAAGAACGATTGAAGAAGGCTCGCCAACTGGGATTCCACATCTCAGAGGAGATGACAAGGGCAGGCATCCCAACGCCAACACCAACAATGGGGGTAGCTCCACCAACAATCGAGACAACAAGGGCAAGCAGGCTATGGTGGCCGACACAGCCCAAAAACCTGAGTCAAAATCGACAGACAAATAATGGCCACAAATCACCTACTCCTTCGAAGACGGCCACGTCAAGCCCATCTTGGACATGCTTATACAAGGAGACGGAATTCAGCTTCCTCCACCAAGACGAGAACCTCGGCCGACAGAGATGGAGAACCCAAAGTACTGCCATTACCACTGCTACATCCACCATGCTACACACGACTGCTACTAGCTAAAACGGTACATCCAAAATCTCATCGATTCGAACGCTCTGGCCATCAATTTTGAAGAGGTAACCGTGACGGCCAATATGGTATCAGTACAATTTGGCAGCTTCCCTACAATAGAAACTCAAGACTGTGTGGTTCCCATCCCTCTGACGACAATGGAGATTGCTAATCTTTCACCTCCCCGAGATCAGGCTGCTGGTCTAGTGTCCCCTCACCACATCACGAGGGAGGTCATGTGGGTCCATCCAGACATGGTATCAGAAGTGACTCAGCCCACACCATCTTTCATCTACAAGAACAAGAGTAGAAAAGTCAGGTCCTGCCGCACAATCTCGACAGATATCGAAGAAGCCACAGCCGTGGTCACTCGGTCTGGGGCACAATCCCAACCTGTGGCTGATAACTCGGCTGAAGATCATCAGCCCGCTACAACTGACGCTCCGGGACTGGCTCAGCCTCCAACGACCGACAAGCCTAGGCCGAAGGAGACTCGCTTTGACAAATCCCTCCGAAAAGAGGCACCGCAGGGGCTGGAGAAGCCCTATAACTTTGACATTTTGGCACACTTGGCTAACACACCGGCCAAGTTGTCATTATACGAGTTTCTAAGACTCTCAAAGGATGTTCGCACGGCTTTGAGCGATGCACTCCAAAATGCCGACGCGTACCTGGCTCAGGTCAACCTCACGGGAGAGAATCCGCCTGCAGATCTCCAAGACAGCGCTTGCACGGGAGCAATGCCCAACATTGTCTTCACTCCACAGGACATGCTCATCAAAACCAACCTGCACGATCGCCCATTATACTACACTGGATACATCGGCAACGTAAAGGTGGATCGGATGCACATTGATCCTGGCTCTTCCATAAGCATTATCCCGAAGGGTCTGTTACATCATCTCCGCATCCCTATGCATCGCCTGATGCCTACAAGTACCGCCATCAGCGGTTTCAATTCGGGCAGGAGCTACTCAATTGGAAAGATTCGTCTGAAGTGCCAGATTGGCGATCTCCAGTCGGAAGTCACCTGTTACGTCATAGATGCAGACACTTCCTACAACATCCTCTTGGGGCGCCCTTGGATACACGATTATATGATCGTGCCTTCCACGCTGCACCAGTACTTCAAGTATGATGACAAACACGGCTTCGTGAGGACAGAGTTTGCCGACATCGATCCCTTCAAAGGGGTCGAATCCAACTACTCAGACTCCTGCCTGTACGAAAAGTCGAAAAGGCACCTTGGTGAAGGAGATGGACAAGCTCGTACCGAGACAGCCACAGGATCAGAAGAACCTCTGACGATCCACCTCCAAGCTCACAAACCTGGCAAGTCCGCACCCCTTACCGCCACCCTGCGTAAGGACGCAATCAGCCTCTCGGCACAAGAAGAGAAGATGATAATCCGGCTACCAAGGTCTGGCCAAGTGCCAAGACCCACAACGGAGCCACTGACAATCAGGCTGCCAAGAGTCGGCCAGCCGCAAACGGAGAAGCTCAATCCCTCCGACAAGCCAATGACGATAGGCCTTCCCAAGAAGACTCGTCACCCAGATGCAAGGCCTGGAACTTCTAACGAACCAACCACTCCCCGCCCAGCATCAAGCACCAAACTGGGGGTCGCTAGTCTGCCAACAACTCGACGCTCTGCTCCATCAGCTGAACCTCTGACGATCAAGCTGCCCAGGTCATCCTCTCAATCTTCGTTTATACAGGGGGTAGCCGAAGAGGAACCGGAGCTAGCCAAGTATATGGCTGCCCACACTGATCTGATGTTCCCTCCGCAGATGATGCAATCCCCCTAGAAGAGATACCTTACTTTATCAACCAGTCCCGGCTGGCAAACCACGAGACTACTATAGCAAAACTCGATGTGGATTAAGGTATGTTACACCCACGACGACCCCTGAGAGTTCAGATGAAGAATATGACTGGCATTCACATTCAACCGGGTCACCAACTTCTGACTCGGATACCAGCATCGGAGACGTATTCAGACGAGTACTGTCAGTCAACATGGCATTCGCCGACGCTTACGAAGAAGATGAAGACATTCCGAAAATCTTCGAGTTAGAACCGTGGGCCCAACAGTTGGATACACAATAGAAAAAGTGGTTCGAACAGAGAGAACCCCCTACTGAAGATGAAGTTATACAAGTGGATCTCGGTAGCGAATCTTCTCCAAAACTAATCTTCGTCAGTAAAAGCCTAACAGACGAAGAGAGAGAATCGCTGCTGGAACTTGTCAAAGAATATATTGATGTGTTCCTATGGAGCTATGAATACATGCCGGGGTTAAATCTCGATATTGCTCTTCACAAACTCAACATTCGATCAGATGCAAAGCCAGTCAAGCAACAACAGTGACGCTTTCGCCCAGGCATCATGGACGCGATCGAAGCCGAAGTCAACAAACTAATAGCCAGCGGCTTCATTCGTGAGGAACAACATCCGGATTGGGTCGCCAACTTAGTACCAGTCCTCAAGAAGAATAGGAAGATTCGAATCTGCATCGAGTTCCGCAATCTGAACGAGGCATGTCCCAAAGATGAATTCTCCCTCCCTATCACAGACATCATGATTGACAACACCTGCGGCTTCGAACGTATGTCATTCATGGATGGCTTCTCGAGGTACAACCAAATCAAGATATCTCTTGACGATGAAAAGCATACATCATTCCGAACACCGATTGGCACATACTGCTACATAGTCATGCCTTTCGGTTTGAAGAATGTCGGCGCCACATATCAAAGAGCCATGAGTATCATCTTCAGAGACCACTTACGCAAGACGGTGGAGTGCTATATTGATGACATCGTCGTCAAGAGTCACTGTAAGGGAGACCATCTGCAGGATCTGAGGACGGTATTCGACCTGATGCGAACGCACAATTTGAAAATGAACCCTACGAAGTCCTTCCTGGACATATCCAGCAGAAAGTTCTTGGGTTTCATCATCATCGCCCAGGGTATTCATGTAGACCCTGAGAAGACAAAGGCAATTATGGAGATGGGTCCCCCGAAAAATCTTCGCGAACTCAGAGGCCTTCAAGGGAGGCTAGCTTACATCAGGAGGTTCATCTCTAACCTCTCCGGGCGATGTCGACCATTCACCCATCTCATAAAAAAAGGCGTCTCATTCGTATGGGATGAAGAATGTCAGCGGGCCTTCGACAGCATCAAAGAATATTTGTCGAACCCTCAAGTCTTGGTTGCCCCGGTTGCTGGAAAACCATTCCTGCTCTAAGTACGTGCATTGGAGCATTCCCTTGGTTCCCTGCTAGCAAAAAAAATGATGCAGGCCATGAGCAAGCCATATATTACCTCAGTCGAATGATGATTGGGCCAGAGCACCGATACACCGCCGTGGAAAAGGAATGCCTAAAGGAATGCCTTGCCCTGGTGTTCGCCATTCAGAAGATACGACACTATGTCACCGGACAAACCATACATGTGATCTCGTGAGTCAACCCTCTCAGAGTCCTCATGACTAAACCAGGTGCACTCAGCTCTCGCCTCGCTACATGGGAAATATTGCTGTCCCCTTATCATATGATCTTCGTCCCACAAAAAGCTGTTAAAGGTCAAGCCCTGGCAGACTTTTTGGCAGCCCACCCAGGCTCAGACTCGTCCAGAATATATGAAGAAATCCCAGATGAGGTCGCCGACTAGCATGCAACCTCTTACGATGGTATATGGAGAATGTTCTTCGATGGTGCTTCGAGAACTGTACCCAAGGGCAACATCATCGTCAGAGTCGGGGTGGTATTGGTTTCTCCTTCCGGATTGGTGATCAATCGCGCTTACTCTCTCATAGAACCCTGCTCTAACAATGTGGCCGAGTACAACGCTTTGGTCATTGGCCTCCAACTTGCAAGAGGGCTGGGAGTAGAATATATTGAAGCATACGACGATTCTCAGTTAATCGTTAATCAGATCCGGGACTCATACGAAGTTCGCCATGAAGACATGATCCCCTATCACCAAATAGCGATCAACATCATCTCATCGTTCGAGGGGTTCTTTATTGAACATGTTCCCAGACTCCAAAATATTGAAGTCGATGCCTTAGCAGGCCTGACCGCTTCCCTAGCAGTGCCAAATCATAATCACCAATCGGTAGATGTGACAGGCCACGAACTGGTCTGCACCAAGAACAACATTTAATTCGTGGTGAGTTATTCTGCTCAGACAATCGACGAAGTCCCAGATTGGAGACAACCATTCATTGACTTCGTAGTCTACGACATCCTGCCCGAGAACCCAAAGGAAGCCACTTCCATCAGAAGGCGTTCTCTCAGATTCTTCTACGATACAGAAACGAAAATACTGTATCGGCGATCCTACGATGGGTTATTGCTTCGGTGTCTGTCAAACGCAGAAGTCAAAGAAGCCGTACGAGAAGCTCATGATGGTGTCTGCGGGGCCCATCAGCCTGGCCCTAAATTGCAAGACCGTCTTCGTAATGGGCTACTACTGGCCCACGATGGTAGCAGATCCGATAGACTATGCTAGAAAGTGAAAAGCTTGCCAAGTCCAAACGGACTTCATCCACCAGCCATCCGAATTTCTACATCCGACAGTGGCGTCCTGGCCGTTCGAAGCATGGGGAATGGATATCATCGGTCCGATTACTCCACCTTCCTCCCGAGGACACCGCTTCATACTCGGAATCACAGATTATTTCTCCAAATGGGAGGAAGCTGTCCCGTTTGCAAAAGTAAAGACTTCAAACGTAATCAGCTTCCTTAAGCATCACGTCATCTATCGCTTCGGACTGCCCCGAAGGATCATCCACGATAATGGTCCGCAGTTTGCAAGCCACGCCTTCTATCGGTTCTGCGACAAGCATCACATCCAGAATATTACTTCGACATCATACAATCCAGCAGCGAATGGGTTGGCAGAAGCATTCAACAAAACTATCATCAAGTTACTCAAGAAGTTCGTATCGTCCAACAAACGCGACTGGAACGAGAAGCTTGGTGAATGCTTATGGGCGTACCGTACCACAGTCCGAACAGCCATAGGGAACACACCATTCTCCCTGGTGTACGGGAGTGAGGCGGTCCTCCCATTGGAGACTCAAATACGCTCACTCCGCGTCCCCCTCACTTATCAATTGACGACGGACGATAACTACCATCGCCGGCTACAAGAGTTAGAGGCCTTAGATGAAAAGCACCTCTTAGCTCAGCAACGAATCGAGCTTTATCAAGCACGCATCTCTGGAGCCTTCAACAAGAAGGTTAAAATCAGAACATTCCAGGCGGGCGATCTCGTTCTGGCAGTCCGAAGGCCGATGGTCATGACTCACAAGACCACCGACAAGTTCCAGCCAAACTGGGAAGGTCCATTTATCATTGAGGCTGTATTCTCCAACGGTGCTTACTGCCTCGCAAAACAAAATGGAGACTTGCTCATGTCGCCCGTCAACGGCAAGTTCCTGAAGAAATATTATGTCCAAACGACACATTCCAGATTATCGAATCATGTACCCGCTGGTGCCACTGAACTCACATCCACAACATTCCAGATCATTGAGTTATGTACCCGCTGGTGCCGCTGAACTCACATCCAAAACATTCCAGATCATCGAGTCATGTACCCGCTGGTGCCGCTGAACTCACTTTTACCACATTCCAGATTATCGAGTTATGTACCCGCTGGTGCCGCTGAACTCACTTCCACTATATCCCAGATTATCGAGTCATGTACCCGCTGGTGCCGCTGAACTCACACCCCTAATATTCCAGATTATCGAGCCATGTACCCGCTGGTGTCGCTGAACTCATATCCACAACATTCCAGATTATCGAGTCATGTACCTGCAGTTGCCTCTGAACTCACATTCCGGTCACTCTTTCAGATAGTAAGTCATGTATGACCATACCTCTGAACTTTCTTCCTGGAAGAGATCCTCCCTAATGATCCACTACCCGCACTTCCAGTGCACAAAAAGGGTAACCGATCCCAAATTTCCAAAACGGCCATGTCCTCATTACCTCTGAGTCGTTTTACTTCCGCCAAAAACAAATCACCCCTTTACACAAAACCTTCATGTCCTCATTACCTCTGAGTCGTTCTATGTACCCTCCTTCATTGAGCCTACTCCTGTCATGTCCTCATTACCTCTTAATGGGAAGGCTCCGTCGAAGAAACTTTTATGCTTGCCATGTCCTCATTACCTCTAAGTAAGTATGATGATTCCCTTTCGACTTATTATACGTACCCACAACCGGAGTACGCCAAGGATAATAAGTCCACAAATGTTCTCCGCTGAGTCCACTCCTGCCATGTCCTCATTACCTCTGAGTAGGAAGACTCTACGGTAAAACCTCCGTACTTACCATGTCCTCATTACCTCTGAGTAAGTATGTTGGCCCTCTCTCGCCTTGTTACCCGTACACTGAACCAGGGTACGCCAAGGGTAATCGGCCCACAAATGTCCTCTGTTGACCACGAATATCCTCCGTTAAGTCCACTCCTGCCATGTCCTCATTACCTCTGAGTAGGAAGACTCCACGATAAAACCCTCACATTTGCCATCTTCTCATTACCTCTGAGTAAGTATGTTGGTTCTCCCTCATCCTATTATCCGTATCCTAAGACGGGATACGCCAAGGATAATAGGCCCATAAATGTCCTTTGCTAACTCTCTTAGTACAGGCCCACCATTCCTCATCATGCCCTGGGAGCCCAGCTACTCCATGGCATTCTATCTCCCAATACTTGGAACGTCCACAACAACATGACCATGGAACCGTTCTAAATATCCCCAATCAAACTTGTTACCCGTACCTAAAACCAAGGTATGCCAGGGGTAACAGGTCCACAAATAAGTCCCCCATACGGGGTCCACATCACCACAATACCACAGGCACAAACAAGCAATACAAATAAAGGGTAGAATGGAAAGTACTCTTTATTTGAAAGACGAAAAAGCATTACATGTTTAGGGACCACGTCCCTCTCAAAAAGAAAAAAAAAGAAAAAAAAATAGAAACAAAAGAAGAAAAGGCCGATTATAGCTCGGCATTACATAACTCCAAGAGGCGGTTTCTTACCAAGGCAGTACCCCGCTCAAGCCTCTGTCTAGTCCTGCGCTCAGCCTCCTGGGTCCCCATTATCTAGGTCCATGAGTGTCTCAGTTATTGTTCAACCTCTTCAGAGCCACTTCCAAGTCAGCCGAAGCTTTATTGACGTTATCAGCCTCCTGGATAATCAGCCCTCTGTCGATCCGGGCAGCCTCAAGCTCAGACTCAAAGAAAGTTAACTTCCTTTGGAGCTCAAAGATCTGTTCCCATGTTTAAGTAATCCTACGGGAGGCAATCGCTTCCCGAGCTGTAACATCTTTGCTCTCATGGCTCAATTGATCATATCGGTCAGACAGAGTGCAGAGATCCTCCAGTATGGCCGGTCTGGTTTTATCCTGAGCAGCCCTTGCCTTCTCTATAGCAGTTGTGAGGGAGCCACGCTCCTGATCTATAGCAGCAGATAGATCAACCTGTCGCAGTACCTGAAACTGGGCCACCAGCTGATCGATCTCCAGTAACTTCGTCTCCAGAAGTGCAGCCACCCCTGCTCCACCGAAAAGGGCCTTAAGGATATCAATTTGACCCTGGGCACATTGTCGGGCCAAGACGAAAGAGGTCCCTCTCTCCACAGCTGCTTCTATCCCCCTTTTTAAGTGACGATAAAAGCTGTCGACCATGTCCTGTAACGCTTCGTCCAGTACCTCTGTAGAGGACGGCGTCAGAGGAAGCGTGGCCGGCAGCACCAAAGGAGTGGTACTAGAACTTGCCACCAGGGGGCAAGTTCCGAGCAGAACGATGCACGGATGGCGGCTAACTCTTCCTCTGCCACCCGAAGAGCCTGGATACTTGGCAGGGCGGAGAGGTCGACTCTCGAGGCCGCTCGAGCAGAGGAAGGCACAAGGACCATCGTCCCCTGCCCCGATTGCCCCATCACCGGACTTGCCGAACTCGAGCCCGTAGGAGGACCATCATGACAAACCGGAAGGGGAGGAGGTACGCTCCTCTCCGCCAGTGCCCCTTCGGCAGAGTCTGTCTCAACAATGTCCATCCTCGGCACTGGAGAGGCAGGACCTGCATGTCCATGACAATGATCAATCGACGTAACCCGAAGGATGTGATCATAGAGCAGATAGGCCTCCTCGCAAGTTAAGATTCGGCTTATCTTACCGGGAGAGGAGCATCGAGGCTGTAGCTCGTTCGTAGCTGGCAGGGTCTCCTCACCCGCGATCTCCAAATTAAATTTGGCCAGGTCCTCTGACCCAGCCACCTCAGAGGGAGAGGCAACTCGATCAGCATCATCTGGACAGAATTCAAAAATTTCAGGGGCAGGCTCACCAGAGCCCCCGTCATTCCGAGTCACGATCTCGACGACTCAAGAATCCTCTTCTTCTGACGCCTACAAGAGGAAAAGAAGATGATTAAAATCAAAGCTAGAAGAAAGGAAGGACCGGTAGTAACTTATTTACCTCTGATGCGGGGTCAATTTCTTTGCCTCTTTCCTTTATAGTTAGCCCGCGGTGTTTGGTCGCAGCCAGTTTCCGAGAGCGAGGAATGCCGCCAATAGGAGAAAGTTGCCTGCTACGCTTTCATGCAAGGCCGGATGCAACGGATGGCCGATCTACCACCATCTCATCTGGCAAAACAGGCGGCTGATCCGCTCCTACATCTGCCACCGAAAAGGAAGAGTCATCTTCGTCATGCTCGTCGCCTTCATCTTCTGCAGCAGCAGAATCCGAATCTGGCACTTCGACTTTGTTCTTCCTCTTCCTTGTCTTGGCCTCCTGGGAACCCTCATCCAGGCCGGTACCAATGATGAAACTGGTACTCGGGTTAAAACCGATAGGGGGCTTGTTCACCATGACGTGATACAGAGCCGCCATATACAAGATCTCTACCGACGCCTTGATAGCGGAAATTAAGAAAATGGTATGGGTATGGAATGTGTCATAGTAATGCCAGGTCCGGATGCCGTCAAGAAGACTACCTTCAAAGCCCAGACAAGAGCTGGAGCTGTCTAAAAAAAGCTGACTATATCCAAATTGCCGGGCGAACCTACTAGGCAGATAAGGCTCCAGAAAGACAGTGTTACGGTTGCGATACACCAGATGAGCGGGGCGGATATTTTGCAGCCACACAAGCATATGGCCGTCCAGAAGTTGAGGGGGCCCAATACCGTCAAGATGGACAGCCGCTATTTCCTCATCAGTAAAACGAGGGACAGATACGAAAATGTTGTACATGTCTACCCTCACCAGTGCCATCTGGCAAGCACGCATGGTCTCAAATTCCCAAGACTCATTATGATAGCGAAAGATAAAAGCGTCGTCATCAGTTACGCCGTCTTCAGAGCCCGGTCTCATCAAAGACGGATAATGCATCAATAGCCACCCCATCAAATAATGATAGGGCAGCTCGGTCCATTCAAAATCTTTCATCACATCGTGGGCAATGACCTTGGATGTGAAAGTGCAAAGGCCACGGTGTATGCTGTACACCATGGCCGGGAGGAGAGCTAGTCGGACTCACAAAACTAACTTCACAGCCGGAAGGATGAAATTGCGGCTGATCCTCTCGATGGAACCTGCTCTGCCCGAGACTACACAGTTTCGCAGCCATATCATCAAGAATCCCGCCAGGAGCGCCTTCTTTGACAACTCTTGGGTGTCCTGATAAAAATAACCGAAAGAGTCGGTCTGACTCCCGAATCTGTCACTAAAGGTGGCCACCCTCTTAGCTGACGACACTAAGGCTTTTACCGCCTCCCGGGATTGAGGACGGCGGGGAATAACTTGACCTGAGGCATCCGTCGTGAAGAGATAGCGCACCCAGTCCTTGGTATGAGGGGCATTCCCTTCCGAGCTGTTCTTCTTTTTGGCTATTTGATGACATGTGCTATAATGGCACAATATCTCTCGATAAAGGGCCACGAAGCCTGGATACCGTCTTTCCAACTCTTCGAACTCCTCATTCGTGGGAGTATACGCCTCAAAAGCTTCGTCCCCCAAGGAAGCTTGGAGATCGCATGCATTTCGTGGAGCGCAAGCCCCATTTCACCTACGGGCGTATAGAAGGTTC
The DNA here is from genome assembly GCA_029216955.1 of Iris pallida. Lineage (NCBI taxonomy): Eukaryota > Viridiplantae > Streptophyta > Magnoliopsida > Asparagales > Iridaceae > Iris > Iris pallida. Next base: position 11,806,149 of record JANAVB010044619.1, on the reverse strand, counting down.
CCGTACGACGATTATACATCTCCAGCAGAGATATAAACAATCTCTTGTTTATAGGCAAGCCATGGCTGGTGCCCCGAATAGCATGGTAAAGACCAATCTCGCACAGAAAGGCCTCGTACTTTCGCAAAATCCACATAGACAGGTTGGTCCACGAGGGAATTGGATGTATCCAGCTAGGGAGCATCAACCGACCGATGGGATAGGAGCCCTTCCGAGCAAGTTGGTTTATAAAAGTGTCAGCTGTAGAAAATATGAAATTGGGACCCGGCACATTCAAGAACATACCCGGGGCCAATCCCATTACAGAACGGCTGGTGTGCACCTTGCCCGTACACACCAACTTCAGGCTGTTGTTGTAATAGATGTCTCCCACAAACATCCCACTTTGGGTAGGAGTTAAAGAATCTTCCATCTTTCGGTCCAGTGGGAGCATATTAAACCAAGATAAAGGGAAGTGATGCTCCATCTGGGGGATGCGGATCGCCATCCCGTTAGAAACAAAACTCCAGTTTTCTGACACCTCTAGAATCTGACTATTCTTCACAGTCAAGGCGTCTCCAAAAAGAATACGGGCTTCAAGTATTCCCCTTCTAATTTCTCCGAGTTCATCATAACGTTAAGAAAATAGAAAGGCTGATTCTTGAGGGCATTCAATCTCACCGGAGGCTCGTCACTCGGAAACTGGTCTGCCATATGCTGGACTATATGGTTGTACCTATAGCCCAGAGCAGCTTGGGCACTACTTACCAGGAGCTCTCCAGCAGCATTAACCGGCAAATTTACTGAGAAGAAGACAAAAAAAGATAAGTTAAAAAGATGGACAAAAAGGAACTAATGGGTGCTTTCGAGCTTATGCGGCTCCAACTCGACAAGGCCTCATACGTCTCAAGCTCAGGAGAACACTTATGCGGCTCCATCTTACTGAAGTCTCATGTGGCTCAAGCTCAGAACATTCATGCGGCTCCATTTAATGAAGGGTCATGCGGCAGTACTTACATAGGGCCCGCAGGGATCGGAGAAGTTCGTGCGGACCACGTGACAGACAAACGTGTGCGAATCTATGCGGCTCAGTGTAGCTTATGCGGCTTCGTTGGCGAAGCTCGTATGCGGCCACAGTGGCCATTCTTATGCGGCTCGTGGCTCGGCTATAGGACGAACATACAGCTCACATGAAAATAAAGGCTCGTGCATAAAGCATGCGACGTAGCCATAGCAGTTCGGGTTCTTTAAACCCACATAAAGTCCTTACCAGCAATAGGGGGATGAACGTCAGGATGAGCTGCGGGCATGACGGTCGGCGGAGGAGCAGCCGCGGTCGAAGTAGAGGCAGTTGTTTTGACCTTCGTCGTCGCAGACGATGAAGACGCCGCCTTCTTGCCCTTTGCCGCAACGGTCTTCTTGGGAGCCATTGGTGATTGAAAAAAAGATGACAACGGGGCAGGGAAAGTTCGAAGTAAAGGAGAAGTTAAAGAAGTTTTCTCTCTCAAACCCCTCTTATTTATAGGAGGACAAGAGAGGGAGGGACACATAGAATGATAACCACCTCGGAAAAGACGAAACCGACTCCTCGGATTTCGTCCCCTCTCTCGTAAAGGAGATTCACCCAGGGCATAAAATTCAAAGATTTAAAGAGCCGGCCCTTGGGATTTCCACTAAAGGCGACACTAAAACGAATTTGAGGCAATTAAATGACGCGCACACGTGGCAAGGAGCTATGCGGCCCGAATGTCCCTGCGGCTGATTGACTCAATGCGGCTGAGATATCCATGCGGTCGAGACATCCATGCGGCCGAGACATCCATGCGGCCAGGACATCATATGTGGCCAAAAGAATTTATACATGGCCATGCTTCTTATTCAAAGTATTTTAATTTTGCAAATTGAAAACTTTGAAGGGGGTCTTGTAGAAGCATGGAAAAGAATAAAAAAAGATCCAGGCGGCCAGAGAGCCCCATACGGCTCAGAGAATTCATACGGCTCAAGGATCCATGCGGATCAAGGATCTATGCGGCTCAAACAAGTCCTATGCGGCTCAAAGAGGAGCCACGTGGCCTGCAAATAGCTCTTCCGATCACTACATTAAATGCCTTGACGGCTGACAGCTCTGACAAGGTGATAGTTCTGACACAAAGATATCATTATGACGCCCTCATAATTACGGACTCCTAGGGAAGCGAAGAAAATCTCTGACACGATCCCCCGAGATTCAGAAACTGTCATGCGGACGTGACACGTGGACAGTCGTATGGGGCTCAAGTAGAGACCATCCTATGCGGCCCAAGCGGAGGCTCCCCCATACGGCTCATGAAGACTATCTTCATGAGGCTCATGAAGACTAGCCCCATATGGCTCACTAAGACTATCTTCATGCGGTTCACAAAGAAGACACCCATTATGTGGTCATCCATCCTCATGCGGCTCAAGTCATTACCATACGGTCGAAATGCTCAGGGGGCCACCCTTAGGCAGCCTTGACACGTGGCCAGCCTTATGAGGCCCAATGAGGAGCAATTTTCCTGCGGCTCAGATTTCTGCTGTGGCCTGCGGTTGCGACACGTGGCACGATAGCAGGGCACGTAGCATCAAATTGATCAAAATCCCTCAACAAATCCTAATAAAATATTGGGATCAAATCAGATCATTTGCAAATAAGCAAATTAATGACACGTATCGAGAAATCCGAGGTTGGCATGACAAATCAGGAGAATTTATGTCAATCAACATTAATTACCCACAAATTATTTGATGCAATCATATTTATTGCTCAAATCTCGATGAACGGTCCAGATCCTGTGATCCTTAGCCGCCGACTGTCAAGAATGGACAATCATTGTAAACCCTAATGAGGCCTCCCACTCTTATAAATAGCAGGGTGCCATTCCCTTGCGAAAGGAGAGATATACACACACACACAGAGATGGAGTCATATACACATACATAGAGAGACAGAGAGAGCCAGAGAGCCAAAGAGAGAGCCTGAAAAGAGAGCATTTCTTCAGCAACGCCAAGCAGTTTTTCTACAGAGCCAAGGCTGCACCTGACCGTCCAAGGAGTAAGGCAGAGCTGCCGTCGCTTTCCCGAGCCTCTTTCGTCATCCCCCAGAATCTAAAATAAATAATTATACTTAGATTGTTGTACCTAGGTTTTCGTCCCTAGGCTTTCTTTGTACAAGCGAGTTTGTATTGTGAAGTAAAAGTCCAGTCCTCCGATAATTGTTCTGTTCTTTTATATTTCATGGCAAACACCTACTACATGCCTATCACTCCAAGAAGAGGTCAGATACTGCAGGGTGTGTTGGGACAGAACAGTGGTGTAGCATAGATGTACATGAAGATGCAGAATAATCACATGTAGGACAATGTTATGTAGGACACCTTCATTTGGAAAATTGAACCAATGCCCAGGTAGAGGCTTTTGGATGACTGAACCAACAATAAAAGAAAGGGTTTGGACATGTATCTAGACAGATGGGCTATTATTTGTCTCTAATACAATAAAAGAGGGACAGAACAATGATCAAGGGAGAACTCTTATCAACAACCCACATTATATCCCCAATGAATACAACTGTCCTAAATGGACTGAACAACCCTGCCCAAAAAGGTTTTATAGGGCAGGTACTGCAGGTTATAATGAAGGGTATTGTAAGGCTATCAAGTAAGGTAAAATGCTAAGAGATGCAGTAGGTCACCATGTACAGAAGTAAGGATGAGTGTAGACCTCTAATATGCATGATACTAACTCTCCAGATATGCAGAATATGATAAGGGGTTGATGGTTATATTGGTGAGTCAATAATTGGGGTCTAAACAATGGTCCAATGAAATCTATGATGCAATATGGTAGGTAATGAAATGTTGAGTGCAGTAAATAACTTATACAAGTATGATCCAAGGGAACAGGGTACCTAGTGAAGGGTTTGTACACTGCCTATAAAGGTTGATCAAACATAATCGAACTCAACACAAAGAGAACTTAACTAAAATAGAAACTGGACCAATATAGGCTAACAATATGTCAATAATCACTACAAAAAATATAGTATTTACGACGCGCAATTTACGGCGTGCAGTTACTGCGCGTTGTAAATGATACTCATTTACGGCGTGCAAATATGCATGCCATAAAAGAGTTGTTTTTTGTCTTTTTTACGACGTGTTTGACATGCACGCCATAATTGAAGACTGAATTACGGCATGCATTTTTGCGTGTTGTAATTGAACACTCATTTACGGCATGCATTTTTGCGTGTTGTAATTGAACACTCTTTCACGGCATGCATTGCTGCGTGTTGTAATTGAACACTCATTTACGGCATGCATTTTTGCGCGTTGTAATTGAACACTCTTTTACGGCATGCATTGCTGCGTGTTGTAATTGAATACTCATTTACGGCATGCATTTTTGCGCGTTGTAATTGAAGGCTCATTTACGGCATACATTTTTGCGCGTTGTAAATGATTGTAATTGTTCATTAAAATTTTTTTGGTTTCCCTCCTAACAAATTTTGTACCCTAAAAAAATTTATTTCTCCGCTCAAATCCGTATTTCAAGAAAATGTAAAAAAATAGTTTTCCACCTATGTTTTCATATAAAAATGAAAAGAAAATAAAAAAGAATAAAAACTGAGAAAACAACAACAAAAATATTTTAAAAAATAAAAAAACAAAAAAACAAAAATTATTCTTAAAAATGAAAAAGAAATACTATTGAATTTTTTTCCAGAAATAAAATGGAAAAAAGATAATAAAAAGAAAAAGAATTCTAGATCAAAATAGTTTAGAAGAATTATATCTTAAGGGATATAATGATTATATTTTGTGGAAAAATTATTTATTGGAATATAACCAATTTTTGAAAATAAATTTTCATAGCATAAATTAAATGTAAAAATAAAATTTTCATCCTAAATTTGTGTAAAAAGATAAGAATATGATAACAAAAGGTATCTAATAGAATGATAAACATTTAATAACTATCAATTTTATATAAAACAAAAAGTTTAAATTTCAAATTTTCATTTCCCTCTTTACATTTCCCTCCTATATTTTCATTTTCCTCCTAAGAAAATGAACCCTGTCCATTTATTATACATAGAGAGAAATGAATCATAGTTTGTACTCTGATCCCAAAAGTGGGATTTCCTAAATCTTATGGTTCTCCGGCTTCCGGCGATGCCCGCGGCTCCTCCTTGCGTCCTCCTCTCCTCCTCCTCCAGTGCCTCCACCGTTCCAACCCATACAGGTGCAGCTTTCAGTTACGAGACGCCGTCAACCCCCGACTCGTATGGCCATCTCCTATTCCAGTTTGCCAACAGGGGGGTCCTCCACGTCAACGTCTTCACCGGCGAGGAGCTGCTGTCTCCCGACTTCTCCGACCCCGGCTACGCCGTCCGCTTCGCCCTCCTGACAGCACCCCCGTCCTCCGCTTCATCCGTGCTCGTCCTCACGAACTACAGCTACTTCAAGATCCTGTACTGGCGTCCCGCAGGTGTCGACGGCTGGTCCGAGTTCGAGTTCCGCATCTATCCTCCGGCTTCCGACGTACACATGCGGTCCCTGATCGCGTTCAGGGGGCAGGTCTTCTCCATGTCTTCCACCTCCCAGCTGATACTCTTCGACTTCTCCCCTCGCCCTGCGTGAAAGAAACTGGGACCTCCTCTGTCGCACCCCCCGCTAGTCTACACGAGAGACGGAAGTAGGGTCTTCAACAACCCTTCGCTCGTCGAATGCTATAGCAGCAACGGGGAGGAGCAGCTCATGTCGATCCTCTTTACCGATTCCGGTGGGGGGTCGACGCGCGCCGTGAAGATTGAGGTGCACCAGTTCGACTTGGTAGGGATGCGGTGGACGAGGGCGGAGGAGTTGGGAGACGGTGGTTGGTGTTTGTTCCTCGACACCGCGGTGAGGAACCCGATCCTGTGCCGAAAGCCCGAGAGGTAGGGAGGTAGAGCACGGTCCATGTATCTGGCTGGACCTAGGTTTGATACTTGGATCGTGATACCATTAGAGGATCATGCACCTCTTCCCGCTGCTACTAGCACTGTGCTGGGCGCTCGTGGCGGCCACGGCCGCGTGTGGTCTACCTCCCGGTGATGGAGATCGTCTACTGGGGGATGCGGACGTACCGGATGGTCGCAGAGATGCAGTTCGTGGCCGAGGCGGCGGCGACGGCGTTCGCGGCGGCCGGGATGGCGGCCGACGGGGGGTTCCAGAAGATGCGGAGGGAAGTGAGGGAGGAGTTCGACCTCGGTGAGGGCAGGTACTCGAAGACGAGCTTCATCGAGCTGCCTCTCGTCTCATTGTCGTTGTCGTGTTGGCCAGCTCAGGAACAACAGTGCCAACCGGTGGTGCATCCCTATTGAGACCCAATCTGTCATCGTCGGCTGCGTCGCCTTCATATCCCTTCCGTCAATTGCAAGTGCGACCATCGACAGCATTCTAGTCCACGCATCAGCCTTGGCCGCTATGACTCTTCAACTTTTGAGCGCTCTATGAACAGACCATCTTCGTTATGAGCACTGAAGTCCTCCTCCATGGGTCGAGCATATCACTCCCGACTCCTTCCCTCTCTTCTCTCTTTCATTCCTGATATATATACAAGCCTTGTTGGCCTTAGGTTTTAGCCACAGTTATATACTCATTATGGGAATAGATGGAGGAGAATAACCATAGTTATATATACATGTATAGGTTGTGTGTCATCATGGAGAGAATGGATTATATTTTAAGTATGTGGATCGATGACTAGAAATGTTACAACAAGTTGTGTTAGGAAATTAGGTTTATAATGAGTGGGGGTTTTTCACATGAGTATGGGTTTTTTTTTTCAATTCTTAACTATCATTTACAGCGTCCAAATGTGCGTTGTTAAAAAATCGAGAAAGATCAATTACAACGTTCTAATGCGCGTTGTAAAAACATGGGGATGGTCGTTTACAGCGTTCGAAAGCACGTTGTAAAAAGATAGAGAGGGTCATTTACAGCGTTCGAATGCGCATTGTAAAAAGATAGAGATGATCATTTACAGCGTGCAGATGCGCGTTGTAAAAAAGAGGGTCATTTACGTCATGGTCTTTTACGGCACCAAAATATACGCTGTGAAAGATCATTTACGGCGCGTTTTGTGCGCCATAAAAGATAATTTTTCTTGTAGTAAATCCTATACAACAATGACCTATAGATACCAACCAAACCCATATCCCATATGCCAATACCATCTGTAATATATCTATATATATAGACCTCTCAGTCTTAGGTAAAACTACAACTATACTTAAGAACAGGCTCTGGTCATGGGTGCCTCACTGGAAAAAGGTAAGAGAAAATAATAACAATCATCAAGGCTGTAAGGCATACTAACATCCTATATGTAAACTGGTTGGTATTATAAATAACAAGAAAATCATCTACAATAGGTTACTATTCTAATACCAATGCTAACTATCATCTCTAGGGTACATACACTCTACAAGTCATCATATCTTTACACTATGAAAGAACTACATATGAATAAGCTCTACAAAACTAAATATCCCTACTCCTAAGTTATTTGATGATGGAGTACAATTTTTATAACAACAAAAGGGTATGATAATCATATGCGTCTGTCCAAAATCATGTTGTTCAGAGTCTTCGTCATGCTAGTGAGCAAGGCTACGATAATCACAGTCCTTGACTAAGTTACATACCTCTAGGTTCATGGTATTTAAAATTTTTACATTGCCGTATGCGATGGCGAAAACCATAAATTCCCACACCCGAGAAATACGTCCAAAGTCTGACTATATGTCCTCACTATGCCAGCTAACACGACTATCGAATATTCTAGATCCCATAACTGAGGTGACCTAGCCCATATGATTTTTTTCAGAAGAAAAACAAACATAACACAGGAACAACAGAACAAAATTGATCAGTCAACAAGGAACAGATGGAATCGAATTTTAAAATAGTTATAAGAGGCAATTACGGAAATAGAATCGAGAAATTCGGAACCTGTAGCAAGATCTCCAATGGCCTGTGCATTCTCGAATGTCCTGGCGAAAGCTCGCCCTTACTGGTTTCCCCTGACCTGCTGCTGATGCTGCATGAACCCTGCTGCTGAGAGAAATCGAAAATGACGGAAAAAAGGTCTCTGTACAGACGGAGGTGCACCTCCAATGTAGTAGAAACGCCAACCTGAGTCGGCACAACAGGAGCTGTGGTCTCGAGGCCCTGCTGAACAGGACGAGAGGTGGCCAACCTCTCGATGGTATCCCCCGGACCGGAGCAATGAGATCATATCTCCATAACCATCATGAAGACAGATCAAGACAAGAAGCAATTTCTGAGAATGAAGCAAAAAATCAAAGGAGGACAGTTTACATTCAATGGAAGACAATAAACAGCAAATTTAGATAAAATGAATCTGATTAAGAGTTTTTCCTAGTGTGATTGAGTACCCTTAAAAATATCCTAATCCTACTGCAGGCTGTAGTGATACTCTAGTTCGAATACCACTACATAAACTCGACCTGCATTGGCCACCACTAAAAATGTGCCACGACCTGCACCCTAGAGTAAGGGCACGAGACGTGGGTACATCCAGCCTATGCTACAGTATCGGCGGTAGAACGCTGTCCTAAGTCAACATCTAACAATATAAAAGGTACCTGTACAGTGTATACACTTCGAATAGAGGTGACATAGCAAATACAATCTCAATCACATCTACGGTAGAGCATGATAAAAGATAGATAGATAGATAGATAGATAGAACAGAATGAAATCCAAAGAGATACAATCCAGACAAAGTCTAAGTGTCTAAGATAATACATATCCGAAATAACATCTCAGAATCTTAATACAGTAATCCAGAATAAGTATAATAAAAGACATCCTAATCTAAGGGAGTGTCATCCACTGCTAATGGGTCCTGCTGCTGGTCCAGGTCACAACAGTCCTCTAGGGTTGCACCATAATAGGTAGGACAAAATGCCTCAGCCTCGTCCTCTGTAATATTTTCAACAGGTCCAGTCAGGACAGGAGCGAGTACAGTACATCTCAACAAATCATAACGAGTTAGGAAATATAAACATGCTAGAGAGTAAGATACAAGAAACTGAAAGAACAACATGATGTAAAAAGGGAAGACTGTAAGTAAATAGATACAACATATATGAGAACTATCAGTGCTAGTGATTCAGAGTACAAGACGGTTATGTAAACGGCACGATGTTGTACACGAGTAATCTAAAGAGATTGCACACGAGTAATCTACTGGATTGAATACATAACCACTTCTACTCCTCCGCCCCAATCAATACACAAGGATCTAGCCAAGTTATGTTATTGCACACGAAGTATAGTCATACACGAAGATCATGTAAGCACATGAGTATACACGATTTCACACGATTTGTACACGAAAAGCACAAACACAAGGAGTACACGTACAATGCTCATATTAAAGTACACGATCATGAAATACTCGATATATCCGCTAAGGGGTTAACATCGCACGATAAGATCCATATAGTACTAATCCGTGTTTCCAACGTGTCAGCATCAAGTAAAGTAATCTAAAGCAGGAAATATACTCCTAAACAGGATATAAAATGATCAGAGAATGTACTCGTCTGGTATCCTGAATATCCGAAGAGAATCTACTGTCCAATGAGTGGTGTCTGTCTCCTATAGAACAATACAAGTCACTATAAGTCTAAAATAATATATTAGACTGCTACAATGCATCTACATGATATTTGGGGTAAATCTAGGCTAAAGTCAACCCTCGGTCAACTCTAGTCAAACTACACTAGTCAAACTAGGTCGACTAGGTCAAGCCTAACCCAAACAAGTCTCACTAAGCCTAACCAGCCTATTCTAGCAAGCACACACACTATCTAGGCTATACAAGCCAACTGCACACCTATACTGGCATTCAAACCATATACACAGGCAATGAGCCATAGGTATACACCCATAGGCTATGTGCCCTGTATATAGGCCATAGGCCATATAGCTATATCATACATAGACCATTCCACACATTCACATATATCAACTATATCTAATTAAATATAATAAACACACATTCATATAAATATAGGCTACATGATAATATCACATATAGGTGTACATATATATGTATATATACATATATATATATACATAGGGTGATAGGAAGAGAGACATGTGAGGGTGTGTGTGTACATGTGTGTATGTGATACAATGGGTGGGTGTGTATCATATGAAAACAGTGTGTGTGGGAACATGTGGGTGTAAGTGTCAAGTGACAATGTGGTATGGTGTGTGTGTAGAGTGTGTATGTGTGAGTAGAGTGTGTGACAGTAGAAAACAGTATGTAAGTGTCAATATGGTATGCTAACAGTGAACTAACATATGTTCAGGAATCAACACGGCAATATAAGCACCAATTCAGTTTTTAAGAAGGGATTCAAATGACAGTTTATATACATCCAACCCACATACCTCAATTGCCAATCCTAAACTATAATCAATCCAATTCAAATCAGTTAAGAACCGGATTGTTAAAATTAGGATTTAAAAATCAGGATTTAGAAGCTGGGGCTTGTGTATCAGTCCATTCATGGTACATCCCCAAACCACATTCAAAATCCTATTCCAAAAACCCTACACTAGTCAATACCTAATCATAGCAGTAATCTAATACACCTGTGTGTGTGATTTAACATGGCAATCAATTATTAAAAATCAGTTTAAAAACTGGAATTAAGTTAGAAATCAATTTCAGGAAGATATAAAATCAAGTTCAGTTTTCAAGAGAAAATCAATGACAGTTTATAAGGATTAACAGTTAACTCCTACTCGAAATTCCCAACAGTAATCAATCCAAAACAAATCTCATATGTAACCATCATTAGAATAACTAACACATAAGTGATTGATATGGCAATTAACTCATCAAGTCAGTTTTAGAAAGGGGATGAGAATTTAGAAGCCTAATTACCAGGACTGTGTATCAGTCCACATTAGTAGCCCAAACCCAATGTTCGAAAGCCATAATCTCAAGTGCAAAAACCTATCTAACTAGCCAATGCTATCCAGCAAGAACTAATACACATGTTTAAGTGATCAAACAAGAAATTAATCATGAAAATCAGTTAAAATAGGAATTAAAAGTTCAGGATAAGTGAAACAAGAACTACGTATCAGTCGAGTATGGGAAACCCATATTTCGAATTCAAAACACATTAATAATCCAATCAAATGGTTGGTAACACACGAGACAAGTGTACACGTGTCAAACAGTGCCTTCGTGTCCAACCAAGTGGACACGAACGTGTCCAAACACTCACAGACACTCACAGACACGCACACGTGTACTGGACTGCACGAAGCGTCGTACACGCATGCATGCGTGTGCCGCGCATGACACAGGCCACGTGGTGACACGTGTCCCTGCATACATGTGTGCCAGGGGTAGGGCTACCCCTAAGACCGCCTGCACAGTATCTACGACATGTGTCGTGTCCGATACGATCGCGTATCAGTTGCGTTCCAGCGTGCGCAACGACAGGCCGTGCGGCCAGTACGGGAAGGATTTATCCTCGCACACGCAACCATATGCTCCCAAATTTTGGAAGGATGGTGGCAGACAATCCCCATTACTCTCACCAAATTTGGCGTGTCCACGTATCCTGTGTCGGGAGTTATCAGCCCCGTGATGCAGGACACTGTGTACGTACGTGCATATCGTGTCCAACTCGAAAATCCGACACAATAGGACACTGAAATTCCAAATACCCTTCACAAAAATTAACATACACACCTAGATCTAGGATTATATTCTAATGGATTTGTAAAAACAGCAAATCGAAATGGTTCGGGCATTTCGTCGAACACCTAGCCTATAGGTTTGATACGTGTCCGATACGGACACGTAACCTAATGCAAATGACACGAAATTTCTATAGTAGCTAGGGGACACCTATACCTAAGCTATCATGCACTAAAATTAGGATTAAATCACAATTTGAGGGTTTTACCTATGAGTGTCAATCCTCCAAGAAAGCCCCAATGGAAAGATTCCAATACCAACCCCAAGCTCCAAATGAACCAAAAACTGAGATAATCCTCCAAAAACAGTAAACAACCAGAAATTAGAACCTAATGCAAAAAACTAGGGTTAAAAAGGAATTAAAATAAATTTATGAAGATTTTTGGAAGGGAAGAAAATACCTTTTCTTCAATTTCTAGGTCAAGCTCTAATTGAGGCAAGAACACCTCAACATGACATTAAATAGGGGGGTTCTCCTATGGCTGGTCATGGGTTGCATAGTTAGGGTTAGGGTTTCCTAAATTGGCCCATGGGCTTAAGTCATGATTATTTAAGTCATGAAGTCATAAGCCATTTCATAAAACCATAAGTCATGACTTAATTCCACTAAACTTAATCCTCTCATTCTAAAACTAACCTCTAATGACTAAAATGAGTTAACACAAGTTAGACTAGGGTTACCATAGCTAGGGTTAGGTTCTAGGCTAGTCTACTAGTCTCATCAAGTCAAAGTCAAACTAGAATTCACCAATTCAATAAATTAATTAAAAATTCACAATTCACCTAAAATGACAAAAATACTCTCAAGCTAGAAATGTGGTAGTGACAATTTCTACCACTATGTTTGTCATGCCACTCATGACTGTTTTCAATTAAAGTGGTACATCCAGAGTCTTATCGACTCCAAATCTCTGCGCTAGACTTTGAAGAGGTTACCGTGGTGGCGAACATGGTATGAATTTAGTTCGGCGATTTCCCTCCAACAAGCACTCCAGACGGGGTAATACCTATTCCTCGGTCAACGATGGAGGTTACTAATCTTCCCCCTGTCCGGGACCAGACGACTGGTTCGGTAACTTTTACTACATCTCGAGGAGAGGTCACGTGGGTACACACAGACATAGTACCCGAAGTGACCCAGGCGACATCATCTCCAGCCAACAAGAAGAAGGGTAGAAAGTCCAGATCCTGCCACACAATTTCAACCAAAGTTGAGGAAGCGACGGCCGTTGTTACCATGTCTGGGACACAAGTCCAACCCACTTCGGGTAGTTCAGTTGAAGACCCTCATCCAATAATGCTGTCGGCCACTGATGTTTTGGGGCCATCTCAGCCTCCACCGACGGACAGGTCCAAGCCGAAAGAAAACCCCTTCGACAGGCTACTCCATATGGATGCACCTCAGGGGTTGGAGAGACCTTACAACTTTGACATATTAGCACAACTGGCTAATACGTCGGCAAAGTTGTTGTTGTACGAGCTCCTAAGGCCGTCCAAGGATCTTCGTGTCGCATTGTGCGAAGCGCTCCAGAATGCTGACGCTTACTTAGCCCATGTCAAACCTATGGGGGAAGACTCGTCGGCAGATCTCCAAGGCAGCAACTGTGCGAATATAATGCCCAACATCGTATTCACCCCACAGGACATGCTGATCAAGGCCAACATGCATGATCGCCCCTTGTACTACACTGGATACATAGGCGACATCAAGGTTGCCCGGATGCACATCGATCCTGGCTCATCGATCAGCATCATTCCAAAAAGCTTGCTTCAAGTCCTCGACATCGCTATGTACTGGCTAGCGGTGACCAATACCACCATTAGCGGTTTCAACTCAGGAAGGAGCTATCCCTTAGGAAAGATCCGATTGAAATGTTAGATCGACGACCTGAGGACAGAGGTTACCTGTGTCACCCCCAGTTTTCAAGAACATGGGTATTTTGGTTATTTTTTATTTTTGAATATTTTTTTGGATTTATTTTATTATTTATGATATTGTTTTGGGATTATTTGAGTCGGGTTCGAATTTCAACTCAATCCGACTTGTATCGGAGACCCGAGGTAGCTTTGACTCTAGTGGGACCCATTCATTAGTTAGACATGTCCCACATGACAATATTTAAGTTAGTATGGTTAGACTAATATTCATGACTGTAGAAGCATGGAAAATAATCCGTGCCGCTAGGAAACCCCATGCGGCTCAGAAAGCCCATGCGACTCAGAGAGTCATGCGGTATAAGGGACTATGCGGCCCAAGACATCCCATGCGGCTCAGAAGACACGTGGCATAACAGTGCTCCCCTCCGTCCTATGCTGCATTAATTACTTTGGCGGCTGACAACTCTGAAAAAAGTAACAGCCCTGACACAAGAGAGGCAGTTATGACTCTGTCATAATGACATACCCCTAGGGAAGAGAAAGAGATCTCTGACACAATCCCACGAGATCCATAAAAGTGCCACGTGGCCTTGCCATGTGGGCGTTCGTATGCGGCTCGAGCGAAGACTTCCCATGCGGTTTAGAAGGAAGCCGTCCTATGCGGCTCAGGCCGAAATAGTCTCATACGGCTCAAGCGGAGTCCTTCCCATGCGGCTCAAGAGGACCATTTCTATGCGGCTCAGGCGGATGCATCCCTATGCGGCTCGTAATGATCACCTCCATGCGGTTCAAAGGTTCGAGGGGGGGCCACTACCAAAGCAGCCCTGACACGTGGCCCAAACCTTATGCGACCCAAACCTTATGCGGCCCAAACCTTATGCAGCTCAATCTTCATGCAGTTCAGATCCCCCAGTGGCTCCTAGGACACGTGTCCTAAGCCGATCGATTTCCCAGATTTATTACAATCAGAGATTGGGTCAAATCCTAATAATCTGGGACACGTGGCAGGAGAATAAATCAAATTTATTCGCAGACATCAGAAGATCATCATGAGGGAGATTTATTCCAATCAGCATTAATTGCTGATAAGATTTGGTGTAATCTACACTTAATGGTCCAGATTCATCACACTCAAAACTAATGGCCTAGATTGACCAATCCGCAAGCCGCCGCCATCTCCAGGAAGCAACCATTGCAACCCTAATGATCACATCCCATTCTTATAAATAGCAAGGTGCCATTCCCTTGCAAGATATACATTTCCTGGCAATATACACAACGGAGAGAGCGCGACCAGAGAGACCCCTTTTCGAGATCAGAGAGCATTAGAAGACTTGGAGAAAAAAGCAGAGAGAGAGCAAAGAGAGCATTTCTTCGATGCCGAGCAAATCTTCTGGAGCCAAGGCTGCATACCGATCGTCCAAGGAGTAAGGCAGGGCTACCGTCGCCTTTCCGAGCCTCTATCGTCATCTCCAGAATCTAAAATAAACAATTGTACTTAGTCTGCTGTACCTAGGCTTTCGTCCCTAGGCTTTCTTTGTACAAGCGAGTTTGTATTGTGAGTCTAAGTTCAGTCCTCCCATAAAACTGTTCTGTACTTTTACAATCAATGGCAAACACGATGGCGACTCTGCTGGCGACAAACTTCTCCACGGCTGAGGAGTTAGTGACGCAATCGGATGCAGCCAAACTTAGCTCCACACAACAGAAGGTGGTCGTCCGCTTCGACCAACAGGCGTTCGAAGAGATTCTCTCCGAAGAAAGCGCTGGCCCGGTCTAGAAGCGCACCCGCACCACGAAGGCTCGCAAAGAGTGGAGGCCAAAATCATTTGCTCCTCCCCAGGCCCTCGATGGAGTACTCTCTGCTACCCAAGACGGTGAAGGCGATTCTCGCGCAGCCCCACTTCAAGCCGCAGAAGATTCTGCTGTCCCCAAGTTCGACAAAGGAAAGCACTATGATGCTGGACTTGCAAGGGCAAAGAGCGATTCTATGGGCTCCAGAAAGAAACCAAACAAGGGCATTAGCCGCAAAGCGAGGACTCATGCGGCCAAGATTGCCAGCCGCATGAATAATGACCATGCGGCTGAAATTGCTAGCCAAAGGCATAGTACTCATGCGGCCAGGATTTCCAGCCGCATGGAGAACACTTATGCGGCCAGTGTTTCCAGCCGTATGGAGAAGACCCATGCGGCTACGACTGCCAGCCGCATGAGGATCGCTGATTCCAGCCGCATGACGTCTACTCTACATGGCTCATCTTTGATCGACTCATCTATAGTCCTGATCTCCTGTGCTCCAAAGAAGACATGTCTGATTCTCTCCAGCACCACTTAGACTCTTCCTACTATGTGCCCTTACGTACTAGAGTGAAGAAGTCTAAGGCAGCACGAGTTTGGCAAGCTCGGTCCGTTGATCCGACCTCTGACCATCCGAGCGCCCCGTATACTGTTATGTGGGCCTCTAATGGGAAGTTGTACAGAACCACTCGAGTCCAGCCCCCGGTGGCAAACGGACAGGGAGGTTCCCAAAAGTCTTCCAAAATCTAGGGAGCAAACATGGTCGATCCGGACCCATCTGACTTGCGTGAGGCCATCCTCCACAAACGCAAGGAAAGGGAAGGTGCCCCAGGGTACAAAGAGTCCTCTCACGGACGTCACTGCACCCGAATCATTGTCAATTGCTGTTGCAACAACGCAATGGTGCAAGAAGACCAGCGATCCATCTTCTAAAGACTGTAACGTCCAAGCTCAGAGGACGAGGTGCCTCCTGTTGTCCCCTGTAACTCTACACAGAAAATCCTCGCCGAGGGAAGAGGGAAGAAGACAAGTATCTCCAGCCCAAAGATATCAACCACTACAGCTAAAAGACTTTCTTTTAAACGGTTGTCCACCACTGGAGTTTTCCAAGGCACCCGTTCAAAGACAAAATCTGCTACAATGGGAGATTCATCATCCACATCACTAGGGGTCGTAGGAACTGGAGGTAGCACTCCTCCGAACATCCACGACAATTCGATGTTCCAAGGAGACGAGTCCGGGGAGACAACTCTACCATCAGGTACAATAGGTGCTGATGTCCCCGAGGACATCTATGACTCTCAAGATGAAGCAAGCTCTAAAGCTGGGGGTACTATTCCCTCCGAGTCCGAACCCGAAGAGAACATTCCCACATACCCCGATGACTTCTCGGTGCATGGGTATGACTCGGAGGGCACATCCTCCACCGTTCCTTCCATCACTCTTCATGTAAGGACGGTATTTATGACGGACAGCAATCAAGGTGGTTCTAGTGATCGCCAATACATCGACACTCTGGAGGCAATACTACAGGCCTTGGTCAAGTCTGTAGACAAAATCAAAGCAGCTCTTCCAACTCTGCAAGGAGGAACGCCTGGCCAAACAAGTACGGGTCCCGCGGTCAATGCGGACTCAAACTCAGCGGCACCGAACCCGGGCAATAATCCTCCTGAAATAACGGCCCCCACTACTGTAGATGAGGCCCGAGAAGTAAGAAGAGAGGTTCAGGAGCTCCGAGCCATGTTCTACGCCCGAAAAAACTCTCAAGACCTCAGAATACGACAACCGTACCCTGCTGTCTGGAGGGACGTTCCATTCCCACCAAGATATAAGCCGTTCAATATCAACCCGTATGACGGCAAGACCTCAGCAAGTCGGTACATCACGTACTTCGAGGTCACCACCAACCATCTACCCCATGATGATGCTATCCTCACATGATTATTCATTGGGGCGTTGGAAGGAGTCGCCTTCGACTGGTACCGTAACCTGCCAGACAACTGCATCCACTCCTTCGTCGGCTTCAAGCGCATGTTCTTGGAGAGATTCTACGAGGTAGGGCAGGACGTCACGATGTCCACCCTCATGGACGTCATTCAAGGGGAGAAAGAGCTGGCAATGAACTATATTGAGCGGTTTTGCCAAACCGCGATGAAGCTGCCTTCAGGAAACCCGGATTCCTCCTTGATTGAAATTTGCCAAAAGAGATTGCTCCCGACAATCAGTCTCTGGATGGGCGAGAGTCAATTCAAGGACTGGAAGGCATTTATCATCAGTGCCACAAGCGTCGAAGAACGACTGAAAAAGGCTCGCCAACTGGGATTGCACATCTCAGAAGGGGAGGACAAGAGCAAGCGTTCCAACGCCAACACCAACAATAGAGGTAGCTCCTCCAATAATCGGGACAATAAGGGGAAGCAGGCTATGGTATCCGATACAGCCCAAAAATCTGAGTCAAAATCGGCAGACAAGCAATGGCCGCAAATCACTTACTCATTCGAAGACGGCCACGTCAAGCCTATCTTGGACATGCTCATACAAGAAGACAGAATTCAGCTTCCTCCACCAAGACGGGAACCTCGACCGGCAGATCTGGAGAACCCAAAGTTCTGTCATTACCACCGCTACGTCCACCATGCTACGCACGACTGCTTCTAATTAAAATGGTACATCCCAAACCTCATCGATTCGAACGCTCTGGCCATCGTTTTCGAGGAGGTAACCATAGCGGCCAACATGGTGTCTGTATAATTCGGCAGTTTCCCTCCAACAGAGACTCAAGACGGTGCTATACCCATCCCTCTGGCGATAATGGAAATTGCTAATCTTCTGCCTGCTCGGGAGCAAGCTGCTGGTCTAGTGCCCCTCACCACATCACGAGGGGAAATCATGTGGGTCCATCCGGACCTGGTACATGAGGTGACTCAGTCCACGTTGCCTCCCATTCACAAGAAGAGAAGTGGAAAAGTCCGATCCTGCCGTACCATCTCGGCAGATGTGGAAGAGGTCACGGCTGTCGTTACTCGATCTGGAGCACAATCCTAACCTGTGGCTGAGAACTCGACTGAAGATCATCCGCCAGCTACCACTGACGCTCCAGGGCCTTCTCAGCCTCCGACGATCGACAAACCTAGGCCAAAGGAGACTCGCTTCGACAAATCCCTCCGAAAAGAGACACCTCAGGGGCTGGAGAGGCCCTACAACTTCGACATCTTAGCGCAATTGGCCAATACACCGGCCAAATTGTCCTTATATAAACTCCTAAGGCTCTCAAAGTATGTTCGCGCAGCTTTAAGCGATGCACTCTAAAATACCGACGCATACTTGGCTCAGGTCAACCTTACGGGAGAAAACCAGCCTGCAGACCTCCAAGATCAGTGCATGTAAAGGAGCAATGACCAATATCGTCTTCACTCCACAGGACATACTCATCAAGACCAACCTGCACGATCGTCCATTGTACTACACTGGATACATCGACGATGTGAAGGTGGATCGGATGCACATTGATCCTGGGTCTTCTATAAGCATCATCCCGAAGGGTTTGCTACATCATCTTTGCATTCTGATGCATCGCCTGACGCCTACAAGCACTACCATCAGCGGTTTCAATTCGGACAGGAGCTACCCAATTGGGAAGATTCGTCTGAAGTGTAAGATTGGCGATCTCTAATCTGAAGTCACCTGCTACATCATAGATGCCGACATTTCTTACAACATCCTCTTGGGGCACCCTTGGATACACGATTACAAGATCGTGCCTTCCATGCTGCACCAATGCTTCAAATATGTCAACAAGCACGGCTTCGTGAGGACATAATTTGCTGATATCGATCCCTTCAAAGGGGTCGAATCCTACTACTCAGACTCCTGCCTGTACGAAAAATCAAAGAAGCACCTTGGTGAAGGAGATGTACAAGCTCGTACCAAGACAACCACGGGATCAGAAGAACCTCTGACGATCCACCTCCAAGCTCGCAAACCAGGCAAGTCTGCACCCCTTACGGCCACTCTGCGTAAGGACGCGATCAGTCTCTCAGCACAAGAGGAGCAGATGATAATCCGGCTGCCAAGGTCTGGCCTAGTGCCGAGACCTACAACGGAGCCACTGACAATTAGACTACCAAGAGTCGGCCAGCCACAAACTGAGAAGCTTAATCCCTCTGACAAGCCAATGACAATACGCCTTCCCAAGAAGAGTTAACACCCCGATGCAAGGTCTGGGACTTCTAGCGAACCAACCACTCCCCGCCCAGCATCGAGTATCAAGCTGGGAGTTACTAGTCTGCCAACAACTCCATGCTCTGCTCCACCGGTTGAACCTCTGACGATCAAGCTACCCAGGTCATCCTCTCAGTCTTCATTTATACAGGGGGTAGCCAAAGAGGAACTGGAGCTAGCCAAGTATGTGGCTGCCCACACTGATGTTTCCTCCGCAGATGATGTAATCCCCCTAGAAAAGATACCTTACTTCATCAATAAAGGGCTATCTTTGAACTACATCGAGCTTGATAAGCTTTGTACCATGTACACTATGGAACATGGTATAGGCACCCACCTACACACACAGGTGACAACTGTGCTTACCGCAATCCAGCTTATTCCAGCAGAAGACGCTTACCGCATAATCGAGGAAGGGGATCATCCAATCATCTTCGGCCGGAAGGACGATCCGCATCCCTTCACCATAGAAGAAGTTAAACTTGGGCCAGATACCGGGAGACTGCCTTTGTTTCTTTATAGCCCCCAATCCAAATATCTCATGCAAAAACAGGGATATGATCTGGAGACTACGCCAGGCTTGAACTACGGCACCGGACGACGACTACCTTTGAAGCCACCAGTCCCGGCTGGCAAGCCACGGGACTATTATAGCAAAACTCGATATGGATTGGGGTATGTAACACCCACGACAACCCCTGAGAGTTTAGATGAAGAGTGTGACTGGCAGTCACATTCAACCGGGTCACCAACCTCCGACTCGGATACCAGCATCAGAGACATATTCAGACAAGTCCTGTCAGTCAATATGGCATTCGTCGACGCTTACGAAGAAGACGAAGACATTTCGAAAATTCTCGAGCTAGTGCCGTAGGCCCAACAGCTGGATGCACAATAGGAAAAGCGGTTCGAGCAGAGAGAACCTCCCACAGAAGATGAGGTTATGCAGATATGTTTGCCATGAAATATAAAAGAACAAAACAATTATCGGAGGACTGGACTTTTACTTCACGTTACAAACTCACTTGTACAAAGAAAGCCTAGGGACGAAAACCTAGGTACAGCAGTCTAAGTACAATTGTTTATTTTAGATTCTGGGGGGTGACGATAGAGGCTCGGGAAGGCGACGGCAGCCCTGCCTTACTCCTTGGACGATCGGTATGCAGCCTTGGCTCCTGTGAAAAGATGGTTGGCGTTGATGAAGAAATACTCTTCTTGCTCTCCCTCTGATTGCTCTTCTGGCTTCTCTCTCTCTGTGTGTATTCTCTCTCTGACTATGGGGGGAAGTCTTCTGTATATGCATATTTCTCTCTGATATTGTATATATTTTTTACAAGGGAATGGCACCTTGCTATTTATAATAGTGGGATGTGATCATTAGGGTTGCCAATGATTAGCTCTTGGAGATGGCGGCGGCCTGGGGATTGGTCAATCCAGGTCGTTCATTTTTTATTGTGACGAATCCGAGCCATTAGGTGTAGATTACACCAAATCCTATTAGCAATTAATGCTGATTGGAATAAATCTTCCTTATAATGATCTTCTAATGTCTGCGAATAAATTAGATCTATTCTCCTGCTACGTGTCCCGGATTATTGGGATTTGACCCAATCTTTAATGGCAGCAAATCCGAGGAATTAATCGGTTTAGGACACGTATCCTAGGAGCTGCTGGGGGGATCTGGACCACATGACGAGTGAGCCGCGTATGAATTTAAGCCGCATATGGTTAAGTCCACGTGTCAGGGCTGCCTGGGCAGTAGCCCTCACTTGAGCCCTTGAACCACAGAGAGGTAATCCTTGGGAGCCGTATAGGTATACATCCATCTGAGTCGCATAGACATGATCCTCTTGAACCGCATGAGAAGTCCTTACTTAAGTCGCATGAGGCTTTCTCGGCCTGAGC